>LR824536.2:8820000-9445000 GCA_902850265.1 Spodoptera littoralis | reverse complement strand
TATTGACTTATTACAGAGACAGTAGGTATTGTTACACTAAATTATACTATTTTGAACCACCCATGTCTTTACTACATCTATACTAAAACAATATTTTTAAAACAACATTGAAGCCATAATACTGAATCAATTATAAGGATTTTAATAATGTCGTAATATCTTTACTATATATTTTCAATCAATATTTATTTCGGTACTTGCATACGAAATAACAATGCAGACTGTATATAAGTATTACATAGCCATTAATGTAAATCGATGGATAAATTGACACGTTGGCTACCTAATTAGTAACCGCATCAATTAATGTCTAAACTGGTGTTATTGTCGCGGCTGGGAATTATTTATAGGCTAGGTAATATACCTTGTTGATATGATATCACCCTGTAGCTATATCACCCTGTAGCTATATCACCTGTAGCTATATCACCCTGTAGCTATATCACCCTGTAGCTATATCACCCTGTAGCTACATTACCCTGTAGCTATATCACCCTGTAACTATATCATCCTGTAGCTATATCACCCTGTAGCTATATCACCCTGTAGCTATATCACCCTGTAGCTATATCACCCTGTAGTTATATCACTCTGTAGCTATATCACCCTGTAGCTATATCACCCTGTAGCTATATCACCTGTAGCTATATCACCCTGTAGCTATATCACCCTGTAGCTTTATCACCCTGTAGCTATATCACCCTGTAGCTATATCACCCTGTAGCTATATCATCCTGTAGCTATATCATCCTGTAGAGGTAGTTGACTGGTAGAGAATGCCATATCTGGTAGTGTACCGATGGTTGTGCCTACCGAGCCAGGTCTTCAGTCAAGGAGCAGTTTTAACTCTTAGCTGATATAATATACTGAGAAAAACTTTACTAGTTTCGAGTCACAGAGGGACCTTTCCTCATGAGTACTCGTAATTTTTAGATAATTCAGTATGTGTTACAATAGTTATTATAAAATCCTAGCTGATACGATGTAGTTGTGATTTGTATGGTACCACTTTATTTTTTTTTTAAGGGGGGAAAATCGTCCAATGACTGCTCCCGCCTGGGTGAGGCGCGTGGGAGTGTCAGACTCTTACTGACTAAAAACACCCCGTTCTTTCTCCTGCACGTCGAGCCGGAGCCCCGGTTACCCGTTAGGTTCTCCGCGACTCTGATTCGGCATCGCTGAATCCCATCTGTGGTGGTCTGATGGCTCTTTGAGGCGCTGCCTTCTAGTTTAATTTTCCTATCTCTAAATAAACTTCTTAACATTAATCCTATTATAACTTCCATCAAAATCAATTTCATTTAACCTAGACAACAGATTGACTCCACTATTTTTCTAAACCAATAAGGATAATAAGAAACAACTTCTCTAACAAATTAATTTTCATAACAAAAGAAATAAAAAGAAATTACGAAAGATCAATTGATCCTTTGTAGTTTATTCATCGACAGATTCAAAATGGCGGCCGAAGCCTGTAGTTTTTAAACCTGACATAGATTAAAAAAATATTAGCAATTTCTTGCGGCTATTGTGTAACTAAGGATCGTGATAGACAATAAAAAACCTTATACGTAACTATTTATGAAACATTTTCTTTTAAAGGGTAACGGTGTAAAGTTGTCGACTTGTCTGTAGGATAGATAATAGAATAATTGCCTGTAAACAACTTAGATTTTGATCTTTTTTTTTTCACTTTTGACCACCCTATTAGGACGGTCAAGAAAAGTAAGTTTATTTAAAATGTCTATTGTAGTTTTTGCGGATAAGTAAGCTATCACAAAAAATTGTTCAATGCAATAATTTTAGGTTATTAAAAGTAGTCAAAGGGACAATAATTCTAATTATCCGTGTCTCATAATAAAGGAGAAGCTTACAGCTCTTATTTACCAATCTCAAACAAAACCGTAAAACAAAAGAACGGAAAGTATTTTAGAACGCTCAGTCGGCTCAGTAATTACTCGAGGCTCTGGAATTAGCCGCAACAAGCGGCTCAAAGTGTGCACTTTGCTCAATGAATGGGGAGTAGGTATAAGTTTGAATGGTGCGTCTCCGTCGCGGACCTGATCCGAGCCGGATGTCAACATTTGCTCATGCGATTTCACCCCCGGGGCCGGCCGGGAAATGACATGCACTTCTTTATACTCCTCTCGTTCCCCGAGATGCAATTGCATGAGAAATTTCAAAGGAACTACGAAAATGAAGTAGTGGGGAAGCTTTCCTGTATTTAATTTTTAAATTACGTCGTGGCTTTTGTTTTATACCATGAAGTTAATGCCAAGTTTTTATTAAGATGGCTAAAAGAGATTGGCGAAGTAGATCAAGCGAAATAGGGTAATCTGTACGCATCATTAAGTCTTGAATATTTTTACTGTTGTTTACAGTTACCGTGAGCTATTTGTGATTAAGTAAACATGTACTTTATTATACGAAAGATCTATATTTAAATAGATCGTTTTAGCATATCATAATATAGCAGCTTTTTGTATTCATGTTATTGAGTACTTGCTACTTAGATTAACAACATTCTTATAATGTTACCTATTCAACATTTACTTTTTTATAGATATCGGTATTATGGAAAACTGCCAAGTTCTTTAAACGAACAATAAATTTCTCAGTGGTTTTAAGAGTTCAATAGTTTTCCCATGAAAAAGTAAGCCTACAATCTCACAATCTTTCGCATTTACAACATTAGTAGTACAACGTAACATGCATTAAAGTAACATCATATAAAACAGAATCTAGGTAGCCTATAAGTTAGCCATCAATCACTTATTTGTTTTAGCCTGAAGGCACAATATGGCCGCAATATCAGCGTAGTCCTCAACTTTTACAAGCGAAGCTATTTGTTCTCTCCTTGAAATATGCTAGTAACAAAAGGCTATTAAAACTAGTTCTATGAAATAACAGGTACTTTCTTTGTTAAAGAGAAGTTACCACAAATGAGAAATGCCTGTTTATGAGGCGTTTAATGCAAAGGTAATGTTTGTGTTTTACATTTTATTGGTAATGTTGAACTAACGGTCTTAGGGATGATTGAGTTTAAGAACGTGTTAAGATAATATTAAGCTTGTATTTAAAACATACTGCATGAGTAGTTTCCAAACAAAATGTCCCAATTTTCTTTCAGACAATAAAATAAGAGAAATACCGTATCGCACTATTGAAAATGTATTTTAGTTCGTAACAGACTTATAAATAGCCAGCAATTAAACGCGAATCGCCGTAAATACTTTGAAATATCAGCATCACTATGCACTTTGATGTGACGTACCGGCGGACAGTTGTCACGAAATCGATTCGGACTTTAAATAACGTCACTAAAACGGTGATGCACATTTTCGCAAAGCTGAGAGAGGAAAGTGCTCGTCACTAGCCGAGGGGAGCAGAAATCACGACAGCAAACATTGACTTTAGACTTTTACTCTTTACTCACTTAGTCTAACTCTCCCCACGCTGCAAATCACTCCACTAGAAACGAAAGAGGAAGTTTTAAATTCAGAAATTTCTTTAAATAATTTCAATCCTTCAGCTATGAATAGACTTAGTGAGTTATTGAATAGTTCGCCAACTCATAATTGGGTTCATGTGTAACCTTTGTTCGATAGTTACTTGAATACTGAAGTAATGTATGTATAGCTATGAATTCATAGTTACAAATGGTTTGAGTAGAAATTGAATGGGTTGATTGTTGCTCCATAAGATATAATGGGAAGGAATTGATATTTGAGAAGTTGTTTACTGTCTCAATAGCTGATAGCGAAAGTAGGTGAATGGATGGCGAAGGTTATGTAATGTTTCTTTAGAGAGGGATGAGTTGTTTTGACATGGAACCATTAAGTTATTAATATACTTGAGTACGTGAGTAGAGAATGGTGAAGACTGTTTTTTTAAATGATAAAATGAACAATTTAGCTAACATGAGTCCAAAAACTAAGTACATTAAAAACGAAATTGCAGTAACCACCAATCACCGATTCAATGTGAAACTTGCACAAATCATAATTAACCGCTTATTAGACGAGGAAAGTCTACAGTTATTCAAATATCGAAGTCAGCGATCTGGCAGAGAGGTTGCCGATCACTTCTGAATAACGACTTGCATTTAATCTTTGCAGACATTCTCAAATATCGTCTCATTAACCCCGTGTAGCCACTTCAGACGTCGCTCATTTGTTACCTGGAGTGTGGCGATGGAATGAAAGAAAGCATAGATTTGTGAACCACCACACCGTGATTATTGATATTCTTCTTATATCAAATGAGTAACGTTTTTTGAAGTCAGCTGTTTTTTGTTTTTTCTAAACTTGTGTCTGACTATCTTGCTGTTTCTATGATATTATCATAATGTTTTAACTCATTTGTAACAGATGTCTTTATCTGAAGGCAGTAATTACGTAAAGTAGATAGAAGTTTACTGGTCACTGTTTTAAATTAGTTATAAGAATAAATGTGTCCTTCAAAGTTGCAGAAGAGCATTTATTCTTTAAGATTAGTTCCATAGAAACATTTTTATGAAAAGATCTTAAAAACTACGCAACGGATTTTGATACGGTTTCCTTTATTAGATAGAGTGATTCTTAAAGAAGGTTTATATGTATAATAGGTATTAGGTAGAACGTAGGTACATGCATATCACGCCTATTGCGAAGCCAGGCGGGTCGCTAGTATTTGTATAATTTTTTCATACGCTATTTCAACGCGACATATGATTTACAAAACAATACCCAAATCAATAATGGTACCCCTTTATCACTACCTCTCAGACATGCATCATCCCCTACCGATTACCAGTTATCCCCATACATCCCTGTGTTATCTACGGGTAGGTGCAAGTCCCACCTGTACCTGGGGTGACATGGGGTACGATGGTGGGAGTATGACGTCACTCCCACCTGACATGGCTTTAACGAACAAGCAACTAGCGACAGTACCGTCGGATTATTGTTTACTCGTCGAAGAGACTAAGGGTTTACGAGTTGTTGAGATTGTGTTATTCGGAAATCGTTTGTTTTATTGTATAACTAGCTGTTGACAGATATGACTTCAACGTTATTAATGTAAATATGAAACCGTAAAGAGTAAAAAAATATCTGTGACCTGGTCGGTATGTCAAGATAGATAAAATTTGTTTTAACACAGTTTAAAAGTTAATTTAAAACCTTATAATAAATCTTTAAGCATCATGTCCGATCATGCTCATGTTAGAGTGGGTTATTGCAAAAGTAAATGTGTTACCCTTAGTTTCATAGTTTCTATATTAATGCGGCAAAACCTCTTAAACAAGTAACTGATATCTATGAGTTTATTCTTGTTTATCTTTGTCTAACCGTAAAATATTGCTACCATCCGTGCGTCACTGCAAGGGTGCCTGATGCGCTGAAAATCAGTGCTGGGTAACTCGTATGCCTTTTATTGTTTATTGTCTTTTTTATATTTTATTTATGCTGCATCGTGCCTGATGCTGAATAGATGTTTTTTTCTTTCTTTAATTTCATCATCATCATCAGCCTATAAGTGCCCACACAAAGAAGGTTTGAACATCAATCACTACGCTTGCATTCTTTCTATGATTTAAAGTAGCATAATTCTGCTACAATTTGCGCTCAACTTCAGAATATCAATGTTTCAAAAGTCAGTAAACAGTAGGTGCTATATTCTCAATATTATCGCTGGCAGTGCACAATGCACATACAATAGTTTCATTCGAATATTATAGTTGTATTGTATATAGAGAAAACTTAGCACATATATTACAAAGCAATTGTTCTGTGCTAGTCACAAGATTCCGCTGTCTAGTGTAGTTTTATAATGGTATTTATGCGATGTTTGTTTGTTTCTTGTTTAAATATGTATTTGGAACAATAATATGTTGCCTGATCTTCCGTTTAGCTTCTTGTACGAGAATGATAAATGCTTAATTGTTGCCTACACTGTGAAATCTATTTCGTTTTTGCCCCGAAGTTATATGATTCTGTCTTGGTAATACAATAGTTGTATAAAAAAAATAGATCAAAAAATAGCTGGTGAAACATTGCCAAAAAGTAAAGTTCGAAAGTGCATACGAACTCATAGTACATTATCAAAACATCACGCCATGTAATTCTTAAAGATATATTTCTTGTCAGTTGGCACGTGCGATGCGAGTAGTACTTACAAATTTACGTCTAGTGTTTCATGTGCGTATTCCCATGAATTTTTTTTAACCTATAAAATGGCATCTTTAATGGTTTTTACTTTATACATCGAAATTACTCTTTATAGCAAGTTGTTGTGCCGCGTGACGAAAATGAAACAAATTCAAGGTGTATGTAATATTTTAGTAACCTTCAATAAATGGCTTGATGAGATCAGCTAAAAGAAGAAGAAATAAGCATAGATCAATGTCAAACTCTGAACAATAGTGTGCTTATGTTTACTTAGAGGATTTCAGACATCATGCCTTAATTACCTATATGGAATAAAATAAATCAATCAACAAAAATAAATCATTGTTTCCAACTGTTTGTATGCTGACAAAAATAAATGAATTTGAATTCGGAATACTATCATTTTCCTTTAATGGGAATAAGAAACATTATTGATAAAGTACATTACAATAAATTTCGACTGTCAAAAATGGTGATTCCAAAATTATTATTTTTCATATAAAATTGACATGTCAACGTTGTGTACACTTACTTACATACTTAAAGGCTTATATCGTGGCCAAATAAGTAAACACCGAAGAAGTGTAAGTCACAAGAAAAACAAAATGGCGTGCATCGAGACTCGAGTAATTCCCAAAAACAAGCAAAGAAACTGAATTGAAAAACTTCCCCATAACATCACATTTCCTGGTACAGAGGCAACGCCTACGTATAAATATCGACAGAAATTATCCTGCATGTAGTAGTGGACTAATCGGTTTGTTATTTAGGTATAACTATACCTATTCTTTTTCGTTTTTATACTGCTGAAACAAGTTAATGAGAAATAGTTCAATATTATTTGCAATCCAATTCCAGTGTCTTATCCCATGTTAAGAAAAAGATAAGAAGCCAACAACACCAACAATACCAAGACACAGAAAATAATATCACACCACCTTATTTGCACATTTAAAAGGAGTAGAAAACAAGAAATATTCCGCCATTACATAGAAGCAAATAGTAAGGAATTGTGTTAAGGCAATCTTTACTACAGTCGTATGTGGCACGCGTGTATTTTATGTTTCTGTACTCAGATAATGGTACAAAAGGTCTTGAAATTAGTTTCGTTACAAGACTTTAACTGCTTACAGTCATTGTTTAATACGATTTATTTCATTTAAAAGTACTGTTTAATGAGTATAATACTCTTTGTTAATTATAGACGGCAAAGGTTTATTAGCTCCTGTTTATTATGTTGAATAGTTGATCATTGGATGCAGTTATTGCATTCTTATTTGAAAATTGTTAAGCTTTAGTTGCAGAACATGGAATTAATAGTTTTATCACTATTATCATAGGTTAAATGCTTCGATATTTTGCAATAACTCCGGAATGAATGGTACTAAAAATTTAGATATCAGCTTCCTATACCAGTCTTTTTAAATTGAAGATCTGAATTCGAGTCCTCTGCAGCCTACCCAACAAATATCAAACTAAGGAAACAGTTAAATAACAATCAGATATTTATTTAATCAATTCACGAATAAACGCAAGAACAGGCCGAATCCCCGGCAAGTCTAGTGATGTTCAAACTTATCGACCCGGCCAACAATTGTTCGACAAAGCCGAGACTTGTTCCGCTGTCTAGCAAAACAATAAATATTTGAATATTTTAACGCCGAATTCTGATAAAGGGATGTAAATGACTAGCTTGTCCAATTTGCATTGAACAGATTAACGTCATAATCGGCGCGATTCAATCAGCGATCCCTAGAACATCCTGGACAGGGGGCAGGGGGTGACAGTGAGGGAACAGGGGAGGGGGTGCCATTTAACGTGGATACTAATAACTTTAGATAAAATGCTAATTTTGTGTTCATTCGATTTAGGCGAAGGAGATAGGCGCCTCCGCTGTCTGGCCTCATTCGCTGTTGCTATGATATTTTCACTTCCTCCTTTATACGCAGTATTTGTTGTTTAATTAAAGCTAGCTACCTACCGGTGCTATTTGGAAACGCGGTAAAAATACCAAAAACATTTGTTCCCAAGCGTTACTTAATCACGACCCGCGACCCGCTGTTGACCCGGCTCAAAAGTATTTAAAAATCGCCACTTAACTCCCATAATAGCTAATATTTATGGGGGAAAATCCCCTGGCTCGATCCCCTCAATGGCCTCAATACAGGCAGCAATCCGATCCGAGTGAACGCTTGTCATATTGATTCAGAATCGTAAGTGAGTGTTTTCGGAAGCTACGATAAGGCGAAACGTGACTGCGGAACCCGACAGCGGACCAGCCGTGTGGACCTTTGTACTTAACACTTACAGAACCCTGTTACCTAAGGACTTGCCTTCCAGCCCTTATGGTCCCCTTTGACTTACAACTAAACTGTTTCACTATAAACTATCTAATTTGTTTCGACAAATGCAGATCGATTCGCATCGGATATTCTAAGTAGCGTACCTAGTTTGAAATAGTACAAATAAATTGCACGTCAGATGCATGATATGGAATTGTTGCATTGTTTCACATATTTTTTGAGGTGTAGAGTAGTTTTGTGTTAGAACTGTAGTTGTTTGGTTTAGACACAATTTTCGTATGTAAAGTTGGCTCAAAGCTAAACCGTTAAATACATTAATGTATTTAATACCACTTTACCATGAACTCGTACAACTCATAAGTCATAACACTTCGAAACAAAAAGGCCGTACAATAATTGTTCGCACATAAATAAACTTACAACAAGCGACCGCGGTCGTGTCAAAACATTAATTTTATGATCCACGAAATCCGTTCGAAATTTGTAACCAAAACTTAGTGTTCAAAGCAATAATGTAACGGTAACTTAACACCGAAGTTTAAAAAAGGAACGTACTACAATAAATAAGAAAAGTTAAGTAAAAAAGTGACATTTAAGTGGTACAGTTTTTGGAAGTTTCAAAGTAAAAAAGTCGAGTTTTTGGAATTATAACTAGATTAATGTTCAGTGAGAAACTACCAAGGAACTTTGGAACTAAGTGGGGAGTGGGCTTTTGTATTATTTTTAAGGAACCGAAGCGCCTTCGGAATTCATTAGCTTTGAAAGTAACACGGTGAAGTCTACTAGCAATATGTGCCGGTCCCCGGGGAGCACGACGCCAAAGTCTACGGCTAACAGTTTCTTTTTAAATATTTTCCTTTAAACCTATATACGTTTACTCTTGCACTTTTCTTGCTAATAAAAGTATCGAAGTTAAGTTTTCTGAAACTAATTTCGCGGCTGTTTTGCTTTGGTGGAGAAGACAAATTGGATAGTACCTATATTTCATACAAATTTTTGTGTAATGAATCTGGAAGTAGGTAATTTTTTATGAGACCGAAATTTAGGTACATAGCTCCTAAATTCCTAAGGAACTCGAGAAACAAAGTTGAAACCTCATTCTAATAAGTCTCACTTGGAAAACTAGACCAACTTAGCAGTCTAAGTTAACATAACACAAGGACATTTATTTAGAAAAAGGAAACCATATAACTTAAGAAAGTACACAATAAAATAACAAAGTTTTTTGCTGTAAGTACTGAGAGTTTGTGGAAACTTGTAAACGTTATTGTTTGCGACTAATACAGCTGTTATGAAGAATCCTGTTAGTTGCTGACATCTGAAATATATTACGACTAGCTGAGCCCGCAACTTCGTTTGCATGGAATAGTGATTCACAGCTCGTCCTCCCTAGTTGATAGCATGATAATATGTAGCCTATATGTTGACCCGATCTGAAAGTAATATTCATGCAAAATTTGAAGTAAATCCATGTAGCGCTTTTTGAGTTCATCCTGGACATACATACAGACAAACAGACAAAAATTCTTATAACCATATTTTTGGTTTCGGTATAGACTGTAGATTACGACCCAATGATTCTTTAAAAAAAATATTTGATGTACAGTTTCCATTTTCCTACGATTTTATTATATGTGTAGATATAGATACTAGGTTTTGCCTCTGGTTTTCACTCATAATAAGTTTGCTTGGTTCCTATATGACAGTAGCGTGATGTTAGTTTACCTTTACTACATTTCTTATGCAAATATATATACATACATAACCACACGCCTGTCTCCCAGGGGGGTATGCAGAGACTATGGAACTCCAATTGCTACGATTCTTACATACCTATCGCTTCTGCTGCATTTTTCTTTTCAAATATTCGATACGTCGATAAAGAATATAAGATTAGATAATCTTTAAAACTGTTAACGGGGAACTTTTTAATCAATATAATAGATATCGATTTAAACAAGAGCAAACCAAACGTTCGAAAATCGTTTAGTAACTATTTATTTCAAGATTATATTTACTATATTCATTTGTTTATACCAGAATTCCAAAGAAACAAAACAAAAATCTACATAAGGCTTCATTGAAATAGGTCGCATATCGTAACGATTTATCGCGCCATTCCGCGTATAAAAAACGACTGTTAAGTAACTAATTTGGTGAGTACATAGTTACATGACGCAAATAAATAAAGTTTATCGTAACATGAATGTGTAAGAAGCAACTGTAAGCAAATAAAAAATATTACTACAGTCTGTAAGTAAGCCCTGAAAGTATTACGTAAATTATTTATAATAATAATAATAATCATTTAGACCATGTCCATTTAACTTAAAAACTGATGTTAGTAGACTTTATATCTTTACAATAGGTCAATATACAAACAAATAGGTACAGACAGGATAGTACAAAATCATTCAAATAATTACAATAATTAAGTCAGGATGTCAAAGTACTGATCATACATGGCGTAGCTAGCGCCGTATCTACCGTATCAATTATATGGGGCCAAAGACTACGGGGGCCCCAACGTGTGTAAGCAAAAATATAAAACTTCTCAATTTATATTTTATTACTGTAATCACAAAATGCATGCGTCATTCACATCACAGGTTGGCAGAAACCATGGAATTGAGAAATTTATTTTCCATGGCAGAAATTTTGGAAAAACTAAAGTACCTAAACATTGTCCGATAATTTGGGCAGAGAAGGTATTTTTGTAAAAAAAATCTCATTATGAAAATACGCCAAGATACGCTACACCACTGTGATCATATAATACTAAGCTTCCATATTAATATCTATAAGTACCTACAATAGAAAGTAATAAGGACAAAATTCTCCTTCCTAACTCTAAAATAGAATAAACTCCAATATACTTAGTCACTCACAAGATGAGAATACTATCGACCTTAGATAGAAGCCACAGCCGAAATGCAGCCACGAATTGAATGCTGATGCCTATCCACTACCCAGACAATATCCAAGTCACCTAAAATATTCACGAAAAGAGACCGACTGATCTATTCTTAGAGAATAGAGCGACACTCCAACTTCCCGTAGTCTATATACACGGAACTATGTAAGTGCACTAATCTTAATCTTCCCTACTAATCCAAATGACTGCAGCACTTCAAAGTTATCTACGTAATATCATGAAACTTCCCTTAGCAAGTAATCTCCATAATACTTACTCAGTACGTGTTAGTTATCATATCTTTAAACAATTGTTGTATTGTGATCAAGTCGGGAGCTGATATAGAAGTTAAACACAAGTTTGCATAATGTTCTTGCGGAGTTAGGCGGCGAGTGAAATCGCTCCTCATTAGGCAAATCGGATGGCGTTAGCTGAACCTATTAGCACAGTCAATGTTTGGCGACCCCGTCACGCGGCCCGCCATCCCGCCGGCCCGCTCGTCACACAGATATCGCGACAACACCATCTTTCAATTATACTTTGCACATTGATTGACTTCCAACTTTAATTTCGACAAGAATTTAATTAAAATTATTATATCGTAAACCGTTTCAGTACTTTGATGAGCTTAGTGGGTATTTAATTTGTAATCAGTAGGTATCTAACTCTCGTTACGAAACCAGCTTAAGCGCTTAGCGTTTACACAGAATATTTGCGAACAAACTTCAGTATTAGATAGACTTGATTCTTGAAAGGGAACTTTACTGAATTATAAGCGAACTTTAATAGCGGACACGAAAGGTAAAAAGTTTATTTTAAAATAACCATCAGAGGCGAACATTTTTCCACGACTTTATGAAACGTTTCGGTAGATTTATGAATAAAACCTTTCAGGGCGGATGCGAGGCCGCAATGTAATTTAGGTCGTATAAGGAACAGAGCCGCAGTCTCCAAAATTAGACCGTTATCATTCCGCCGCTGTCGCCGCGGAGATCACCAGTTATATGAGCCAATACACCGAACAGAATAAATTTGCTTTATACCAGACATTGACCTTCATAACCGATATTGTTGCTTTTATACAAGGAAATATTTTCCAAATTCCCAACGTCCGCCCTCTCGCTCCCGGCTTATGTCCTCTTTTTTAGTTATTTACGCTGCAAAGCCGAAGCCGTATGAGAAAATTGGAAAACCTTTAAACGAATTAGGTCCAAGAAGGTATGACTTCATAATTTAATGAATTTTATCATTTTTGGCCTCATTATGGTAATCGCTGTGAAATTTTTTACATTGGCAATATTCTATACAAAATCGAAATTGTTCTAGAGCTATTTAGAATCTAGCTTCTAGAAGCTATAAACAAAAGTCTGCAGCAGTAGTTTCCCAGTAGTGCTGTGTACGAATGAAATTCATCCGCACACGCTGGCGATGATACCGCATGTCAGAGGCACAGTGACGGGCACGGCGGCGCACTGGGGGGCCCTTTGTCTCGACCTGCCCTTTTGTGAGAAATTCCAATTAATACGTTATACTTTTATGAGAAAAAAACCCATATATCGATTCAACGTTGCAAAATTGAAACAATACCGCACCACTATTGTACACCTGTCAAACGTCCAAACCACAAAAAAACTCATACGACGCGTCGCTTTAGCGTCGCCTTCAGGAGTTTAAAATGTATGTACCGTTGTTCACTACGACTGTAGTATTACAGTACATTGCGCTCATTGCCTACTTTCATGTGTAATTCATGTGTTACACGACGCATTCCAAATGTAATCCAACACGCGAACTGTTCGCCCGACGGACTTTTTCCTGCGAGAAACTTCATTAAGTTACAGAACACTAAGATATTCAGTCGACTCGATGTACAAAATAATCAGTTCTCAACTTTCCATTGTATTTTAAGGAGCTTAGACAGAAAAGGATGTTAAATATGAAATCAATTGGAACGGACTTTTCCATTAATAAAGGAACTCGGGAAGAAAGGACGCCGTGTCCTCACTAATTAGAAGTCGCGAGTCGAATTTTCAATGCGTCTCCCGCCGCTTTACTAATGGTGAACTGAAATAAAAGTTTATATTTACTGTGCGTGGCTTCTTTCTCTCAATGAATATTTATACTTTCTCTTCACTTTATTCACCTCAAAGCCAACACCGCACCGGCTCAACTTTTTACCGGTATACCTACTTTTTATGGCGGAATTTTCCTTTAAATTTTCTTAATGTTCGGACTGAACAGAACGTGTTTCGCGATATGTTGCTCTCAGATAAATGTTATAAACATAATTTTACATAAGTATTTGCGTTAACAACATTGCGTGGTTTCGGTACAAAACAAAATAAAAGCGGAGCAAGTTAATTTGTTAACGGAGGCTCTGTATTAGCATGTGGGTGTGAAGCGACATGCGACACATCTCGGGGGCGTCACGTCGCCTCGCCAGCGGGGAATCATTTGTTAGAACAGCAATAAAGCGGAGGATTAGCAGCCGTCAGGAGGCGACAAAGTTCCCAATAAGCCTCTGCCTTCCGGTACACCGCGACTCGCTTTACAAGAGTAATGATGCTTAATTTTAATGACGCGTCGCCGACCAGAGCGTCGCCCGCGTGGAGCCGCGTGGAGCCGCCCACCGCGCGACGCCGCCCGGCACCGCGCGTGACCCGACTGCACAACTACCGCTGATATTGGAAGACTCAACGACGACCGAAAGTCTGACGATAAATTTAGTTATTACTTGTGAAAATAGACGGAAGGAGATCGCTAACTTGTCCTCGTGAGAAGATAATGGATCATTGTGGGGGATGTTTTTAGTTACTTTACGAAAAAGGTCTCGTTAAAAGCCCCGTTATGTGAGGAGTTTGCCAATTGTATTGCAGAGTTTCCCGTTTAAACCAGGATAGACGATACAAATTTTGTTTTAGTGCTAAAAGTTTAGATGATATTTGGATCCCGCCTCACTAATCCGGCGTTTTATCACACAAGTTTTTCCTGTTCTTACTCTATCATCGTTTTATAAAGTGATAAGTATCATAGGAAAGAAATTTAAACTTAGGCCGTTACACTGATGTGATATTATAAACATCCACGAAGTGAAATACAATTATTGTTAGGGTAAATGGCCGCTCATTAAATTAATCATGACTGTGAAATCATACAACAGTCGACATGGAAAGATCAACAAATCAAACGATGCGAAGTAACGTTCACATGTTAACAAAGTCAGATAATGTTTGTCATCGAATATGTACCAATTTATTCAATCGGAATGTTGGAAATGAACATTTTGGGTGTGCAAACAGCAGTCTATATAAAATTAAAGACAGCCGACGGCGACAGCGCGGTCGCGGCTCGTCCATCCATCCGACCATCCGTCCGTCCGTCCGCGCTCAAAACTCGATGAATATTGTTTACAAATGCGCCGCATCCATAACGAAAATGTTTGGTTGATACCGCCCAACTGATGTATCGATACTTTTCAATATTTCATCACGACGTAAATGGTTCTCGTGTAAACTAGACGGAAATATTTGATTTGATTAAACATTCGAATGTTTGGTAACTCCGCACCTATGTGTACATTTGGTGATTACCTACCCATACCTAGTATTGAAAATAAATTCATCAATACAACGTTTATTAGTGTAAGTGTTCTTGCAAATTACGTACATATGAACGTTTTCATGCTAACCAATTAGCTATTTCAAAGTACCTGAGTTCAATTGGTATCATTACATTTTATTGCTAAATATCTTTTGATTGAGTTATATGAAAGTAAGTGTCAATGTCCTCGTATTCACGCATCGTATTCAGCTTTAACTGTAGGTATAGTCGACAGCAGTAAACGGTGGCAGCAGGTAACAAAGTAACAATATTTCCCACGGCAACAAATTGAATAAACACATCACCGTTCGCCTTAAACGACGAAAAGACAAGTCCAATAACGTCGGGTACCGTAAGCGATAAATATTCTGCTATCTAGCGCCGCCACGCTCAACATATTTATGCTATCCTAGTCAGCTTTACTAGCTCGCTTAAGATATTTGTTTTTCTCAGAATATAATACAATTAAGTACAACAATGTTATTGTTACGCATTAAATCCTCCAAGTTTCTTTCACAAACTGCCTTTGTGCCCTCGCTACTAATTTGATGAGTTTGGCACTGATTTTTCCGAAGCATACATCGTCGTGTCTACATATAAAAGTCAGCCTCGTGTTCTGCTTACATAAGATAATATATTTGAGTCTGTCTGTGAAATAAAATAAAAAGTCTGTTTTTTTATTAATTTAGACATATTTGATACGGTATGATAATCTCATCATAAAATCATTTGACGTAGACACGCAAAAATGTAAATAAGTACGTAAGTAATATAGCTACATGCATGAAAAAAAGAGATTCCCCTTCGAGGGAATTCGTGCTAAAACTGACAAACAGGAGGGCTCCTAATTTTCATATCGAAAAAACCAAAATGGCGTCGTTGTACACATGTTGTTGCGTGAATTTCTCTTAGGGTCACGTATTGGCATCGTCTAATACAATTTGTTCGGAGACGCGCACCGCCCGCGGAATGCAAACACGCCCGCGACACTTCATAACACATGACGATTATTCGCAATTTGTTGCTGGGACATGGGCGAAATAGAAAATATTTATGTCTTACACATTATATATAAACGACACGTTCTACAGAACATTAGGAATGTACCTTCATAAATATAACTAAACACGAACATAATAAATAAAACATCTCCTGAAAAGTCAAATAACAGCAAGGAAACCATGTCTTTTCCAGTTTTTATAGTAATTATAATCCATTTGTATATTTTATCCGCTAATTTCACAATAAACAACACCACATTCTCCGAAAAGTACGCACACCGAATTTGCCAAAGAAAAACAATTTCCATTTCGGTTTTTGACGTGGGAAGAATTAATTTAGTGAGCGTTTAGTAAACAACATTTGCGTACGTCGGTAAAATGGTTGAGTACATCGATATTACTCTCGAATTATTAAGTCTTGGCGGCGTCCGCTCGCAAAGCAAACACATGAATAATAGCCATGAATACAGTGGAGTAGGTACCGTACCACCGTACCAGCCCGATGTGCACAGGGCAGGATTATCGGAATTTATGTGGCAGTGTGTGACGCACCTCGCGCTTGTTCGGCGCGAAGAAAAATATTGTGGTCTGAGAGCTTAAATATTGATGGATTTATGAACGCTCTTAAAATTATGACAGGCTCGAGCCACCGGCAACTTTATTGAGTCTTATCTCGGCGCTAGATTTATTGGTGTCTGTAAGTTTAGGGGAATCGTTTTGTTGTTTTCACTTACGAGATAATAAGAAAGTTGTTTTTGAAAAGTATGTTATACACTTTGGATCTGTTGCTGAACTCGAATAGACAGTACATTGATATAGTTTGTAGCAGCTAGTGTTTTGCCAGGGATTGCTGGCAAATCTATGTATCTTGTAATATTAGGTTACATACGCTTGCGACTGTTTGTGGTATACAACAAATTCTTCGATATACAAGCTTTGGTCTGAGTATTTCAAGTAACACAAGTCTTGTAGATCACAATCATACAAGATACAACAATACATTTCCAAGGCAGGCAGGTAATAGCAAAACGTGGTTGTGGAAATCTCAAAACGGCTCTTGTGAACTTATTGTCAGTATAGAAAACGTAGCGACGTCGAACCAGCCATTGTACATTCATACGTCTGACGAACAACAAAAGAAAATATTTTCTGAAAGAGTACTCCCAAACTAAATCATTTGAAGCAAGAATATAAGTTGTGAGTAGCAGACAGATGGCGCAACTTGAGGTGCGAATAAAGTTTGAGTGGAAAAACTTATTCCTCCGCGAATCCTCAGCGCGGGGCGCCGGGCGCAGTCTGTGCCCCCGGGACACCTTTAACAATTTGTAAGTTATTTATTGCTGCCAAGAAATATCATTAACCCTTTTAAATTTAACAGATTTACACAAAGTTTTGTTTGCCTCAGATATTTACTTAGCACTTCTCAAAGGGTTCGTTCGGAGGTATTCAGGAAGTGATTACACGATCAACATGTCGGGGGACGATGGTATAAATTACAATAGTAACATCTGCCCTGAAACTAATATAACTTTTCAAACAATTCGTTACATTCTAAATATTTCTGAGTAATAGTCAAGTTGGCTCGTTGCGAACAAAGTTGGCGGGGTTATTTCAACTAAACTAAACTATTACTTATGAAAACTGAGTTAACATGCAAATCTTCGTCCATTCCGAGGATCTTGCTTACGTAAGCGCTGTTTAATACTTCGCGCATACTTACATTTCTCTTTCTTTTTAAGTCTTTCCAAAATTAAGATTTTACGACACAGGAATGGAAGATGGGGACTGACTCGGTGAGGTTGCTCATCTGTTCCTTATCCAACTTTTGCAGTGATTTAAGTAAGTAGTGGTACTGGGATAAGTTTGTATTTTTCTATTTTACAATTTTCCGACCTATTGGCCTTTTAAGACCTAGTCGTGTGCATTTACTGGTTTATCCATGCGTGAAATGGAGGTCGTTCATGGTTCTAATATTATATTTTATTTGCAATACGATATACATTTTAATTATTGTTGTCTTTCAGTTATCTACTGACAAACAACCTTGAATAGAAATTTGTATTGATATTGTTATTTACCCAGTATTTGTCTATTTAACGACTATTGAACCAAATAGATTGTTTCCAATTAATAAACATGATATACCCATTATCTCGATACATGATTACATTACGTTTATAAAACTATTAACTTTAGGCACTCTCCTATCTAATCCGAGCTTAATCCGCCGATATTAGGGATTACCTAAGCAGCTTAAATTGTACGTAAAACTATTATCAATTCAAGGTAAATGAGGCAAGTGTTATTGTAAACTTAGGTAACTGATACAATTAGTATTCAAAGTATAATATTAGCGCGTCTTCTACACAAAGGGGTAAAATACTATTTGAATTATTCACGTATTTAGTAAACTATGTTATGGGCCTTGCAATCAAAGAACCTATTTTTTACTTCAATGCTTTGAAAGGTAGCCATATGCCAGAGTTACTTCTGACAGTACCGAAGATCATAGGTTACAGTAACTGCTTTCCATCAACCGAGGCGTTAGTTACAGGAGTACCCAATATCATAATCTTGTTCTTCTTCAAAATATCTGGCCATTACCCTAGACCTCATCTCCTGAATCCCCGAATCCTCCCCAATCCTCAAATTCCAAATTCCCAAAAGGCCGGTAACGCACTTGTAACACCTTGGTATTTCGAGTGTCCATAGGCGGCGCCGATTGCTTACCATCAGGTGATCCGTCTGCTCGTTTACCGGTTTACGCTATAAAAAAATGGAACCCTTTACTCAGAAGTTCGCCAATAAAACGACCAATAAGGCAGGTGCTTACTTACGTCAAACTAGGCACCTAATCAATAAAATAGCTTTAAAATAGTATCCATTAAAACCTAATGAGTCGACCTTACACTTTAAACGATAAATAAACTATGCATTTTCAATCTTCCGTCGCATAGAACAAGGGTAACCGTAGCTTTAAAGGTCGCTAAGCTAACTACGCCACTGGCGATCAAACAGCACCAATTATTTTAGGGTTCTGCGTATTGAAACTTTTTTTTTAAACGTTGCCCCACACTAGAATTTTCTCCTGTGTCGTTTACAAACTTACAAGTTCACGTCATACCCCAGACCCGGAACAACAATGGATCACACAAAGATTTGTTCCGTGCCGGAATTGAACCCGTGACACGTTGCGCGGCAACCAATTGCCCAACCTAGCACTCAAATTATGTGTTCCCTGTTTTTAAAGAAGTTTTAATACAGATGCAATTAAACTGTATGGTGATGGTAAGGTACAATATATTTTTCACTAGCCCTACTCTTGCATGTGTAGTTAGATTCGACTAAGGGTCTAAGGGTCTACTACATTTCACAGAGATCGAATAGCAGTCTTATTCAAAAAACCTGAATCTTTAACAGCGATTGTTAACCCTACTGACACGAAGAATATGCCTAACCCAGATGTAGAGGAGACTTAGAAGAACTATAGTCTAGAGAACTGCCACGGGTGATATTGATTATGATCATGATTACAACATTTTATTACAATTCAATCCAATCCATACGTCAAATTTGTCACAAGATAAAAAAAATCGGAACCCGCAACTGGAGTCCAGTAGATACTTATCCGCTTTTATAAAATCCGGTCCAGTATTTTCAAGACCGTTAGCGTGTTTTTATATCCTAGCTTAATGAATGCAAGGACTAATTTTTGTGAGTGCCCTAACTCGTGTACTTAAGCTTATAAGTTCTCACATGATATTTTATTTTTGCCCCGGCTTAAGTTTAGCTTTGTCGGTCTTAATTATTTAAGTTTTTCCGCTTTTTTCCGCTGATTTTTGCCGGAAAATGTATAAGGGAGAAGGAAAACTGGTGTTTATCATTGTTGGGGAGTATTCTGACGTCTGTTTTGCAATATCTCATTAATTGACGAAGGTTTTTGGTTTTTTTTTAAGATTTTTTTTTTAAATAAGTGTTAGGTAAGTTAACAGCAACTTGACTGGACGTTGTGAAAAGGATCTGTGTTATAATTTCTAACTAGTGTAAAATAACTGAAAGTGATGGAAGAAGATAAAAATATAGCGCAGCGCAAATTCGGAGCTACAGCACACCTGTATCTATCTACTACATATATGCAGAATATATTATATCTACTCAGTACACGAAGCATTTACAGCTAAAACAAAACCACAGTAACAATTAATAACCACAAATTACGACAAACAAACGATAAGTAGTTTCAACTTTAGAGCTTAGTTCCTTAGCTACCACAAAATAGCCTAGACTCCTAAATAGTTCATTAAATCAGAAATTTTACAAGAAATATTTAACTTAACTATTGTATCGCACGCTAGGAATATGGCGCTGGCGTTGGGTAAATTCATGGATTCGGTCATGCACGCCATGCAGGCTGAACATGCAATGCACTATAATACTAGTTGGCTAGTCACCTAGTAATCACTGTATTTAACTACACGATAGTTACGTAAGACCTTGAGATAAGAGAAGGTGGATTTTTTTTATACCACGACGGCGGCAGACAAAGAACACACACCTGATGGCAAGCGGTTACCGTGGCCTATGTACGCTTGCAACACTTGGGGCATTACCGGCCCTTGAAAAACCTATTTACTCCCTTGTAGAAGAACTCCATGTTGTAGCCTATGACTTGACATTTGACTTTCCTATGAGAATGGCTTTGTTCTTTTTTAAACATTTATTTTACATCAGTAGTTTGTGACACTGACAGTCCACTGTTAGGACTCTACACTGTAATCGCACTACGAACCTCTTCTATTTAAGGGAGGTTGCCATAATTAGCAGGCTTGACAGCTATATTGGAGAACGCAATTTAAGAGGTTCGGGTTCATTAGATGAAGTGACAACAGCTTTTTAGAATTTTTTTTTAACAGGCATTATTATTGACGTACCTACGACGATAAGTTTTGAGGCAGTTTTAAATAAGCCCTTATAAAAACCGATGTCATATCAATACTAAAACGCTTGTCATGTATAAGTAAGTAACAGAAGAATAAGAAAGAATAACTAAAGAACAGATTCTAACACGGATAACACAAAAGTCGACAGCAAAGGGCGCAGACGAGGCAAAAGTAGTTCACTCAATTCACTTTATTCTTCACAGTTAAATAAATACTCTTTTGCTGAACACTATTTCATTTTCTATACTAACAGATGAAAATAATAAATGCAAATATAAAAGTTAGCAATTCTTAGCTAAAGCGCTATTTAAAGTAACCCGTTTAAGTGAGGTGAAGTCTGTTTCAAAATAGGTTTAACGGCGACCGCAGCCAATTTGATTAAGTTAAAATTCTGCCAACTTTTGAACGGCACTTGTTAAGAAGAACCATTGTTAATTTTAAAATTTTAAACTGTGAACTAATTAGATTTGTGATGCCGACAGGATGACGGATGTAATTAGCAGTATTAGCTGGCGTTTCTTTGATATTTAACTTTGAAACTTATTATTTAATACGATTTTGTATCTATCGTTTTCGGTTTTACATTTGTTGAACTTCAAATCTTTGGTTTACACGCAAACCGCCGTGTTGGTCACCGGTGACCTATGTTAGCGGAGGATTTGCCTTCAGCAGTTTTCTGTCGGCGGTCAAAGGCTTAAACAATATTATTTTATTAGTTGAGCGGTTTATTTTGACGTAAAAAAATTAAGTATCGTACATAAAATGAGACCTTAAAATGAAGTTGAATGATCTGACAAAGAGTATTGAATAACCATCTTAGAAAATCTAAGAGAATATTGAATCTTTTCTACAAAATTATTTCGTAAATATTTTACGTAACCTACCTTTCTTCGCTCAGCCCGCTTTCGAGATAAAATTTCAACAAGTCTGTAGATTTTTACCGTACCTGAAACGAAAAGAAGACAGTATAAGTATTTTATTACAAAAAAAACAAACAATGATTTATAAAATAAAAAGCATACGTATCAACTTTTGACATTTATTGTACAACAGACGCAACGTTTTCAACATTTCGTAAAATTTTCCTTCTGGAAAATGGTGAAGAAAATTTTCTTTTTCATGAATAAAAGTTAGAAGATTTTTTATCGAGCGAGACTTATAATTACTTATGTTTTAGCAGTGATAACTTCCAATTTGAGTAGGTATCTTTGGCATAACGAAACGATACACCGATTATAAGAATTGCATAGCAATAAAAATATTTGATCTCAGATCTCTTTTTCAAACCAGAAGAGATCAGAGTAAATAATAAAAAGGCTAGCACTAAAATGTGCTTTCAATTTACCGCGAGCAGGATATCAGGGCAAGATGATTAAATAGCCGCAATGTAGCCCAACTTGTGAGCAATCTTTCCGAAAGTGGAATCTTGGCTTTTAGATCATCAGGCTGGGTGACGGATGGACCGAGTCGTGACTCCCGGACTATGATGGATGTCCCACCCAACGACGTGTTGGCTTATTATGAACAATAACATTCTTTACAAACAAAATCTCCGTGTGTGACGTTCCATTATTTTATTAGATTAATGTTTTTCTTGTAGCAGACCGTATTTTGTTGGTTTTTTGTCTGGAAGGTAAAGTAAGTGGATGGTTTTGCGTAAGTAATCGTTTGCCTTGTTGTCTAGGATAAGGCTCACGACCTAAGGCAGGATGCCTACTACTTGTGTATTAGGTATGTACCAACTGAAAGTATCATTTACTGATGAATTTTCTTTTGACCTAAATATATTGTGTAAAATGTTTGTTTTAAAGTCGACCTTAAAGCTGAAAAGTAAGTAACAGTAATTATTTTCGAATTTCAATATTACGCACTAGACAGCAAACCAGATCTTCCACTTAAGCCCATCAACAAGTCATTAACAATCGTTATTTAATTAATCGCAACCTTCTAAAGTGCGTAGGTGTTCTTACTTAATTACTTAAACATTAACAATAACAAAGTTCAACACAAGTTCAACCGGTGTCTTCTCTACAATCGACATGATTTTAAAGTTACTATTATTCAAGTTATCATAGTAAGGATAAAATGGATTGTTGGAGTTAAAAGTTTAGTACGGCATCAAGTTTTAGGCCTGTGGCGGGCCTCCGACGACTGGCGATAATGGCGCGTCACTCATCCGCAACTGGATGGTACAGATTTACATCCACGTGATTTATGACTTCTTCATAGAGAGGGGAAAAAATATACAGGAAAATATAGGGAGGGGACGCCACGCTTGCTCGAGCGGCGCCGAATTGAAAATACTCCTTGTAAGAATTTAGCGATCGCTACAATGGAATATTGTTGTCTGTTTTCATACACTCGATGTGAAGTAAATCGTCAAAGGAGGATTCTTTCTTTTATTTATTCTTAAAATTAAGTATCAGGTATTATAACTTCTCGTTTCATATTTGAATATTAACCTAAATTGTGGTGCGTGCACAAATGCCCGCGTGTGTTTACGTTCGTATTTTAATAATATACTTGGGGGTTGTTGTACATATTTATGTTTGAAAGATGGGCAATTTGGAAGACAAATGGCGTAGAATTCAGAGGTCCGGTATCGATATCGAAAAATTGCCGCGGGCTTGCGTTTATCATCAGGCGGAATTCCGATTATGTGCGTAATAAAAATTGTGTACTTACCTCCATCGTATAAAATACTTACTTCGAATAAACTTTATAGCCTGCCTACTTATTTATATTATGATGATACTAAATTACATTTATAATGTTATGTGTTGTTTGTGTTTTTTGTTTGTCTCTATTACAAACTCAGGTGAGAGTAAGTAGGTATAAGAACGCGGCGATACGCCTCACGAACAAACTAGAAAAAGGATATTGAATCGGTAAGAGAATGCCGTAACTTAAGAAAATGTCACCCTCTATCAACCGCGACGTGTTGCTTTGTGTCGGAACGTATACTGATACTGTTACATACAATATTCTACGCGCATTCCCTATAAACATTTTTCAAAAATTAACACCATATTATTTTGCGTTCCAGCTTCATTTTCATACCGATATTTTTCGGGAAAAATCCCGGATCTTTCGCAAAACAAATGTAAAAAGGTCATCCTTTTATCTCACAATTTGCAATTTGAATACGCAGACAAATTAATCCGGCAAAAAATTAAGCAAAAGAATACAAAGCGGCATCGCGGGAACAACGGTCTGCTCAGAAATATGCGACAGAGGATATCATTACAGTGCGCGGCCGCTGCCTGCTCACACAGACCCGCTGCTAACCTGACTTTATCACGTTTTACTTTTTCTCTCCCAAGTAGTCGGAGTGGCTTTACCACAAAAGACGTAGAAGACATAATTTAATTTAAAAGTAGCGGACACTCGGGTTACCAGGAGCTAAACAAGAGTCCCCGCGCACGACGCGACGTGTGCGTTCTCCTTGGTATTCAGCGCGCGTACTTCAATTTCAAAGGTGGCGTTTGTTATTTCTTAACAATGAAAATCACGCAACGCATTCAGACAAAAACAAGGAATGTTCAGTAACTAATTTTCGTTTCCAGTCTCCAGTGAATACCCGAGGACGTGTGGAAAATATCTGAGGTTTTCTGACGTATTTTGGCTCGTTGGGAGATAATAACCTGTCTTGTTTCCCGTCGTGCTCGTCACGCGTGTCTCTGTTCCGTGGCGCGGGACGAGAGGGACGCCTGTACGTCGTTTTGTCACTAACGCATCATTTGTACTGTTTGCCAGACCGTTATTGGGCTTGTTTTGGCAAACTCGCTGGCGTATTGCGACGCCCTGCGCCTCTAAGCCTGAAATGAAAGACCGTTTCGGTTCAGCCCCGAGAATTGGTTGCCTTCATTAGGGGTCTCTGTTTGCGCGTCTGGCGAAATACTGTTATTTAAACTAATTAACTGAGTATTGTGATGTGATAGAGAGAAAATAACGAAAACATTAATCTTCTGCACCACCCTTTTATTAAGAAAATAATGCTTTCATCTGGTTTCAAATTGGCTTCGTATTGTACGCCGTTGTTGTTTCGATTAATTCGGAGCGAACTATTGTCACTGCGGGCTTACGTCGACGTCAACTTAATTCACCTGTAATGGCTGAGTAACTGAAATAAATAAGGCCGGCTAATTTTATTTTGTTGTTCAATTTGTGATGAAATTGCGGCCCGCCCCCGCGTGGCCCGCCCCGCGACTCTCAGCCAAATGTATATTAATGTGCCCCCCGAACCGCAACACTAATATTGTTTTCTTTTTATGCTCCACGACCTCGAAAGCTTTTACTAGTGTCAACTATTACGCTTGCTTTACGGTTTGAAGTAATGTCATTGTATAGACGAAGGAACAAAGGGGAGACGCTAGTGGCGGAATACTTCGTAAAAATAAGAGTTTACTCAAAGGTTTCGAGAAGAAAATCTCGCCTAACGACTGAATATCGTGAGCGAGAAATGTCACGATCCGCGCTGTGACTCAGGTTTATAATAATTTTATTTTAGCTACCTTGAGATTTTACTGCTGCTCAGGATATGCATTCTGCGAAACAAATGTAGGTACCGACGTCGCTTGCTGTTTTATATTCTTCTAAAGAGGTTAGAGAAATGTAATGAAATTTCAGTAGGTACTAGTACGAGCAGAGGGTAAGAATTGCCAGTTTGTGCCATTTTGCTGGAACCAGCTAATTAGCAATTCCTAATTTAAAGTAATCGCCGAATTACAGAATCAAAATTCAACTTTGCTAATTCGGGGGAAATGATCCGTGAATTAAATTAAAAAAAAACAAAGCAGATGAGGCGGTAATACCTTGAGCCCGCAGTCGGACGGTCCACTGATGACGTAAGAATTTTATTACCTACCGTAGCGTCCCGCAGACCGCACTCCCCCGCCACTGGTTCCGTTTCAAGAGGATTAACTTGTAATCCCACAGGAGGACCAATATCATTCATTAGAATGCTATTCCCAGCTTTATTACGTCTGACACAATGTTTTCGTCGGCATTTGAAAATGGTTTTAAATTACTTTTTGACTGTGATTCATATGAAAAATATTAAATGGACAACAAAACACGAGCTGTGTTTTCCACCTTCCATTACCGTACCTAATATCTAAATTTATTTATGTACCGTTAATAATTTGTACCTATCTGTAAAAAGGGGCTTCTGGGCTTAAGTTTAATTAAATTATTATGAGGCGTGAAATAGTTGAAGAAATAACAGAGAAAATTGTATTGTGTTAGTCGCCTCACGCTAATTATAATAAATGGTCGGATGTTGTAGCCTAGCCCTAGTTTTACCTAAGCAAGCAATTTAAAAGACAACTCAAACACTGGCTGCTATTTTTATTTCAGTCTTCCAACTTCCACTATCCGCTTTAACTTTATTTAAAAGACATTTTAAAATTCGAACTCCAGTAGCTTCTAGTTTTGAATTTATCGGCTTTTAAGAGATTTTTTCGAATATAGAATGTTACTGGCTAGAATTTTATTCTATTCTAGTACAATTTGAATGAGTTCTCGATTCGAATTTTAAATGAACCGTTCTGTAATCGAGATCGTCCTAATCGAGTTTTCTGACAGCTGTCAATACACAGAGGACTCTCACTTATGAAGTCTTACAGACAGTTCAATTAACAGGGTGGGTGTATTGATACGTAGTGCGTAGGTACAAGGACAATGCCGAGGCAGGCCGAGCCGCGATGAGCCGTGGTATTAAATCTAGATTACCGTTTGGCGTTTCCGCTCGGCTGGATAATCAACGGGACTATATTAAAGCTATCAGTCACGTGACGCATGACAAGCTACGCGTGTTGTCACGCGGAACATTCGCATATCAAACGTAAATTGTGGGATAGTGTCGTGACAATTACACATTTTCATGGGTTAAAGGATCGTCCCACTCCGCAATTCATATTGGAAAGCTATTGTTTACATTTACCAATATTGAATCATTATGAATTAAAATTATTGTGATTGGGTTTATGATAAATATAATTATACAATAACGAATTTGAACTCGCACGCCTACGAAGCTATTAACCCTATACCATTCGGGCAGGTTACTGCCGTTCGATTTCCGATCATTAGTTGACGACAACGACCGCATTTGTGAATTTACGATGACATCTAGTCGATCGATAGAATTAATTCAGCTCCTCAAATTACAATCTCTCATAAAACATGGAAAATTGCGTCGCATTTTTTCCTTGCGTCGTTTAATCCAAATCGAATATTTGAGTTAAGCGGGCACCATAAAATATGATTAGTGGTTATGTGGGGACCGGCGCTGGCGACACCAACGGCAAATATGGCCGGCCGGCCTAGGCAAACACGTGCCGGACTGCCGCGGGCCCAACCCGCACCATTCACAAATATTGTTTCGCTTGATCTTCATGTTTCTGACAGTTGATGGGTGAAAATGTTTGATTTATTGTCAACAGTCAGATCGATTGGAAAATTAGTTAGTCTTGCGTCGACTTCGTGAACAAACAAATTGTTTTATTAGGAGGAATTTACAACAGTTGATGGATAATAGGAAAGCAATAAAAGTATGCTAAAGATTGCTGATAATATCTTTTTAAAAGTGGTGTTAGTATTTCAGATGCGTTCAAATGACACTTTGTTACTGCGCACATAATATACCTATTTCATAATATTAACTTACTACACATACGTTAGAGTTAAGCTCCACGTGTACGCACTTACGCGTACTTACATAACCTCTATTCATAATGATTATGGCAAATAATATCTTTTGTGAGCGGAACACTATCAAGTTTTATGTCATAATTATGGCGGGACGATGCCCGGGGCGGCTGAGCGGTCCGGCGGGCGGCGCGCGGCCGCTTACGATCCGGCAATGTGTTTTCATTCGACGCAGCGTAAAGGCGATTTTTACAAACGGCGCGACTTCATCCAACGCCTGCATTAATTGGATGCACTGACCGCGGTGCCGTCCGGATGAAAATGTTTACGTTCTCAACGAAATATATTGGAATATTTTCAGGTGAACGGTGACGGCTCTATTATGTGAGTAGGCTGTCGAATGAGGGAGATGATGCGAAAACCAATCGCTTCAAAGGCTTCAGCTGATAAACAGGCGCGGCGGTTTGTAATCCAGCGGCTTGACTGAACTGCTGTATGGAGGGAGATAATTAAGCTATACGATCAGCGATTAACGCGACACTACATCTAAATTCAGAGATAATGGCGTCATACAATTATGTTCGAGTGTATTACGTTTGATCTCGTGTTGTTTAGCCGCTACTGTGCCGATTGCGCTGTGGCACTTTTGTTTTAATAGCGCTAGTTGATTTGTGGCTGTTTGATAAACACGGTTAAGCACAGTTTCATAACAAACACATAATTGCCGATGCAGTACAACCCATTAGATATAATTTTTTGTTAATAATATAACGTATCACAACATAACATCACGCCTTTTATCATCAAAGGGGTAGGCAGAGGTGCACATTACGGCACTTAATGCCACTGTGCAATGTAACACTGGCATTTCACTATTTATGATGTGAGTCCCATGTACGAGGGGGTGATCCTATTGCAATATACCGGGCACATTTCCAAACTCCATGCTACTACTGTGATTTCTTTTATAACCCAGTAATATTTTGCCCGACCCGAAAATCGAACCCGAGACCCCTTGCCCGGCAGTTGCACTTGCGACTGCTCGGCCACCGAGGCAGTATTTTTTTAATAACACATACAATTTAGACTTTATGTGTTATCACACATCACATGAATCGCACTTAATTAGATCACTTTCAAATTAATCAAATTTGTATTTGAATTTTTAACCACTATACAACGCAACTTGAATGATTTATCTGTGACGTCACATAGGTATAACGAGAGACTGTACAAGGCTTCCTGGTTGCAATAATAATTAGTTTGCCGGTTAATTATTAGCCGCTGTGGGTTTAAATCAAGTGTAGATAGTGGCTAAGTGAAGCTAGTATCATTACGTTAAGGCATTACTTGTTTATAATGATTTGTGATGATATGAATTTGAAACAAAAGTAGCTATTTAGAAAGATGAAAAAATAAGCTGGCATTGAAGAACAATTCAAGACCATAAATCAAACGTAGATTTTAGGTACATAACATCATATAGCATAACATCACACCTTTTATCCTCGAAGGGGTAGGCAGGGGTGCACATTCTACCACTATACAATGTAACACCCACTTTTCACTATTTATGTTATGAGTCCCATGTAATAGGGGGTGAGCCTATTGCCATATACCGGGCACAGTTCCAGACTCAGTGCTACTACTGAGATTTTTTTTAAAACCCAGTAATACTTTGCCCGACCCGGGAATCGAACCCGAGACCCCTTACCCGGCAGTCGCAATTGCGACCACTCGGCCAACGAGGCAGGCAGATTTTAGTTACAAAACTCTCATTTGACCAGTTAACTATGTTATGAGTAACGTATGTAAGTATGTATGTTATGTTATGTAATGGAAGCCGGAAGGTCTATTCTCTTACCCTGGACACAATTCCAAATTTCGTACTATTATAGAATATAGGTACCAATAAAGATACCAAGCACAAGTCCAGAGTCCATACTCCTACAAGAGAAAATTTCGGAATACCAAAAATACCCTAAATCTTTTTCGATTGCCTAACCCCAAAATGAGTTCCACACCCCTTGCTCGTCATTCACCAGAGTCTATGTTGAGGAAACTACAAAAAATATTGTCTGATCCACTGAAGTGGCATTTTGTGTAGCATTAATTGTTCAATTCTCTCCTATTTTAAACACAATACATCTGAAAGCTGCAAGCGGCTTATATACCTAAATGGAGAACCTATTTCAGCTCTGTGCCACCAAACACTAGGAATAATGCGTTGAGAGCTATATAGATACGTCTATGACCTAGGACTTTGTGAATAGAATTCCTATTATACCTATCAATGTATTTATTGACGTAGGTATATGAATAATAGTATTTTAAATGAAAATCCAAAAGGAATACGCTACCTTTTCTTTGTAATATTTTTATACTGTATGTTGTATAAATGTTGGACATATACATATAATTAAATTATGCGTTTGTAAATATTTACCTAACTGTGAATGGCCAGTAAGATACAAGTTTTGGGTATGATTATATGTGTGAAATTATGTTTTAAACGCACCGACAGAATATCATTTTTTTATGGCCGGTAAACGAGCACACGGCTCACCTGATAGTAAGCAATCGGCGTCGCCCACGGACATCCAGAACACCAAAGGCGTTACAAGTGCGTCATCGGCCTTTTGGGGATTAGGAATTTAAGGAATGTTGGGGATACAGGGATTGGAGAGATTGGGGAGGGAATTGAACCTCCTTTTTTATCCTCACTCACGCGATGAAACAAAACGCAAGCGTTGTTTCACGTCGCTTTTATTATGAGGCCGTGGTATCACTCGGGTCGAGCCGGCTCGTTCGTGCCGAAGCATGGCTTATCATCATCTATAAGGTTAAAAACTTAAAAACATGACTTTTATAGAGTTATTTATCATCTTAGACACCTCAGCTTCAAAATAATAAACCAACTAACAACCGTATCCACACGTGCAGAATGTTATAACCTATTTATTTAGTATCATACAAAAATAATACAAACAACGTTACACCGAAATTAAGCACTAAAACTATACACATAATACATGTAGAAACAACAGTAACTATACAACAACGAATTACTTTGAAATAAATACGTCCGAGTTCTGAAAACAAGTGAATGTTGTGAATAGTGGTGAATAGCGAACAGTGGTGAATAGTGAAACGTGGTGAATAGTAGTGAACAGTCGGTGTATGGAATGTACAGCGAGATATCTATGAGATTCCACTAGTACGAGGAGTTGGGACATAACCTGCGTGACACACTGGCTTTTAAGTTGTACAACATTTTTTAATCGGGTTGTCGGTGGCTAAAATAAATTTATAATCGATTTGTATCTGTGACTGAACTAAATGTTAACAATTTTGAACAATATAGGAATGCATGCATGAGTGGTCGGAAATGTTACTACCGGCTTAGGGGTCTTAGGTCCGATTTGGGGGTCTGGCAAAATACGGTTTTCAGTCTCTAAAATCACAGCTTAGAATTCGAAGGAGTATCATTAACTTATGTTTACAAAAGATTAATCAATAATGACTCTGTATCTATAACCCTATAAGAAAGAATCGGTATTAAAGCACTGCACGGGGCGCAAACAGCAATTAATTTTATTAAAAATTAATATATTCACATCGTGTATTTCTGATGTGGGTGAAAAGCTATACGACTTCAGGCTGAAACCGTGGCGAAATAATTAACGCAAACAATTTGATTTCGACAACGATGGTACTTTACGTATGAAAAGTTTTACATAAATATTTAAAGACACAATAAGCTTTTATTTTTAATTAATTTATTATTGAGAAACAGTAGCTATAAATCAATTTTATTTGAAGTTAAAATGGATATTATTTTGTTGAAAAATAATGGAAGAAACTCCAGTATTTTTCATTAGTAGTTTTTGGGACTTGAACGCACACACAGACGTGGTTTTCGAAAACAGTTATATAATTTAGTGATTATCTATACTTGTTATTCACTGATTGAATTTTAATTTACAGTTTTTCGATCGAAACTTCTAGAAATGAAAAAAGTACCTAACCTAAAATACACGATTGCTTTGGCTGACTATTATAATGATCAATTACATGATTTTTGAACTTCTAACGTTGTGCCTACAACCAATCACAAGTCGTGTTACACTAATCTAACGTCAAACATTCAATAATTAACTAATACCGACCTAATTTCGTAAAACAACATCGGTTCAAATCAGCCAATCAGCTTTGACCTCTAACACTGCATAATATGACAGATAATGCCACAAATTAGTATTTAGTTATGTGTTATGTCACTCCTGATAATAATATTATATTTGACAGATCATGATGATAAATTGTGGTTAATAATGCCTGAAGTTAGTATTCGATTAAGGGTTTATATTTATGTAATGAAATGACATTTCATTAATTTGAATTTGCCGCGCTTCGCGCTTGTTCGTGATTTTATAGGTTATCTGTGGAAACCATTATAACAAATTTAAAAAAGCTTGGTAGTTTTCTAGAAGATAATTTAATATTAAAAATTATAAACGAGGAGGCGATAGTAAACTTTAAATGTCGTTTCTTTGTATTTTCAGGTGAGAATTAAGAATAATTGTCATAGTTAAATGATAAGTTGCAATATTGTAAAGGTTTATTAATTAAAACAATAACTTTGTATTTTCAGAGAAACAATTTGTGGTTTATTTTGAAAATCCTCAATAATACATCTTATATTTATATTAGTTAGTTTTTTATTTAAAGGTATTAAAGTAGACATGATTTGTCGTTTAAAGCAGTTTGTAGGTAAGATGCATAAGGATCTAGCACGAGCATGCTAGATTTTTTAATTCATTCTTTTTGTATGCGACAGGCAGCAGAAATTATATTTATTCAGCATTGATACTCTAAAATCGAACACTTTTGTTTAACTCGTCGAGTACCGTATTTATAGACACAATTAACTCGTCGAGTACCGGTTTTATAGACACAATTAAAGAACAATAGGTCGCGGTCACCGGTGACCGCTTGGTGTTTGACAGTTTAAAGAACAATAGGTTGCGGTCACCGGTGACCACTCGGTGTTTGACAATTTAAACTGAAATGATTTTAATCCAATAATTCGTTGTTACTGCACTTCAAACAATGCTATTTATTTCATTAATTTAAAAAATCATTCGAACGTCAATATTCACATATATAAAGTTGATATAACACAGGGTGTTACCGGGTCACTGTAAGCACACACAGACCGTGTGTCCCAAGAGTTACCTGCACAGAAACTATGTTTATTACAGAACAGTAACCACGAACTTGTGTACCTATGGAAAGGAGAATTTAGCCGAAATACTAACTACAAATGGCATACGGAACGTATTTTCAGATGTATTTGGCTTGCTTAAGCAATTAATGTGAATAGAGGTATTTGGGATTAATATATGTAGGTTATTTTAATTAAATGTAAACTATACCATCATTTTATAATTATGTACGCATTAAGCAACTTTTTAGGTTGTATAGAAACTAAACTTTTTGGACATACCTAAATAAAAAAAGTAATCCTTGCTGGTAAGATTAAAAAGTTAACAATTTATATTTTTTTACATTCTTATTTTGAATGGTTTGACATTTCATGATTACCGCTAGCATTGAAAATGAAATTAGTTCGATTCAAACAATAATTAAACTTAGTGAATATACGACGGTATCGACTAAAACAAAATCTGAACTGACATTAAATGCACATAATCTACTAAAAAAGGTAGGAAAGTAAACCTTCGTATAGAACATGTATTTTACCCATCCCGGGAACTGTACTATTCTTCATTTTTACACAGAAAGAGAGTAAAATTGTTACCGGATTCAGTTACTGGCCCACAGAGTTGTAACACTCAAAATCCTGTTAAAAGCCTCGGGGTAGTTTTTGAGTGTGGTAGATCCATTTTTACTGGCTGATACTAACGTAGGTACATTTATATTTACGATGCGGCAATATTTTGATTAAATTCTTATAATTTGTTATTTAATTTTATGCATTAATGTAATTAGATTATGGTTCAAATATATCAATATAGATACTATAAAAACTCATAGATTTATCCATATTTGTGACGAACACTTAGAGTAGACGCTTAGACTAATCTATTTACAACATTTTTCTTAACTTAGATATTGACAAATATTTTGTATTAATAAAATAGTTATTCATGACAGAGCTAAAGAACAAAGAAACACAGATTTTCGCTTCATAGACTAAGCGAATATTTTTTTTTTTAAAGAAATCCTTCACCAGTCAACGAAGGCAACGATTTTTAATAGGACCCGAGACCAAGCTCAAATATAATACTTATAATATTTTTGGAATAATTTATAAGCACAATTTCCACTGGAGCGGGCTGATAACAAAATATAATTTCCTATCCTTTTGGTAAATTATATTATTTTGTGTATAGTTGAGATCTGAGACGATAGGCACCAAAGAAGATTTTATTTAAAAAATAAAAAACGAATCTTTAGTTCATAAACGATAAGATAACAAAGTTTAACTATTCTATCTTTTTAAAAAAAGTAGCTAGAGGTATTTAATACCTTTTTCGTGTTTTAGTCGATAGTTAAATAGTTACTAAGGGTTAGTATTTTTTTTTATCCAAAACATTGTCTTAGTGACTGCTTAAGAAGTTAGAAAAGGTTGTACTTATTCCTATCTATCCATTCTAAAATCATCGCTTACCTATGTAAGGGATAACTTTTAACGATTTAGTCATTTGTTGAAGTCAACCTCATTATGTAAAAATTTAACAAGTTAAACGCCATGGGGGTCACCGGTGACCGGCGTTAGCGGAGGATTTACCTACAGTTTTTTATTGACAGTCAAAGTCTTAATAATAGCCATTTATGCAGTCAATTTGTTATAGTATGTAGTAAATACAATGTTTTTTTTAAATTCATGTATACACCGTGTAATCGTACTTTGTTTTTGTCCCCTGGCAAAACATAACTTGTCATAAAGAGTAGGTATTTTCCATGTATGAAGTAAAAACAAAAAATAAAGATGTCATTTTTAGTTTAATTTTCACACGAAACACTAGACGTAAATTTTAGGCACTATTCGCATCGCACGTGCTACCCGACGAGAAATACCTCTTTGAGAAATGCATGGCGTAATGTTTCGATAGTGTACTATGACTTCGTAGATATCGAAGTTTGCTTTTTACAATAGTTCAACAGTTATTTATTTATTTAAACATTTTATTTCTTTGTTAAATTATTGTATTACCGCGACAACCATTTTATTTCGGGACGAAAACGAAAAAAAAATCATGGGGTATTATAGTAAACATTTAATTAACAATTAACTCGTTGAGTACCGGTTTTATAGACACAATTAAAGAACAATAGGTCGCGGTCACCGGTGACCGCTTGGTGTTTGACAGTTTAACTAAAAATTAGCCTACTAGCAGTAGGCTGCCCGACATCGCCGCGACCGCGCACGCTGCTCATAAGGAAGAACCCCTCTGTGGTTCGAAACTAGTAGAGCTTTTCTCAGTATATTCACGTGAGTAACCCGCGATTTTTAGTTAATTTAGTATGTCTCACTCTCTCTAGTTATTATAAAAACATAATAAATTGACAACTCGTTTATTTTAATGTTCGTCAACACTTTTTTCATAAGAAACAATTTTTTCTAATAACCAACCTTCTTCAAATGTATCTAATTATTTACATAATAGAATCCACGAAACAATACACATTCCGATACGAAACTATCACGAAATATGTACAATATGACAACCTCAGTACATATTCCGATGCTCAATTTTCTGGATTACTGGTGATGTATAGTTCTACGATACGACCTAATGACTGCCGGCGATAGGATAGGGATAGCCTAGGGTTAACTGCTTATTTCTTGTGATTTATTAACACTAGTGCTGCGTGTGGAAATCTTTGGGTATTTTATTAATACCCGGGTACTTTCAATCTGTCTAACTTATCCGGTTGTGTGATTAAATAACCGTGTCTATGGAATTGTTTTGTAATTTATTTATTTTGAAGGGCTTTTGTTTGTGATGAATAGGTGTTTAGTTTTCAGTATTGGTGATTGGATTAGTGTGTAACAGTTGAGAATGCTAACCTCATTTTGCAATCTATGGATGCACCATAGAATGTATAATCAACAGATAAGAAATAACTTTCAGCTACAAATTACACTAAGTCCAAGTTCAAATCATTTATTTTAATTAGACCAGGAAGGCACTTTTGAATATCAAAATAAAATATTGAAAAAATGACAGTCTGTCGGTCAGTCCCCTGGTGAAGCGAATTGCTCTTTGCAACGTATAAATTCCTATGGAGAAGAACGAGCAAGAAACTCCATAGGTTACTCTTTTTCAATCAGGTTCACAATGCAATTCTTGGTTACATTGTTTCATTGGTTCAATTATGTGAAAACTTGTAACAACTAATATAATAATCTAATTTCTAATCCTTCAAAAAATTCCACCACAATATGAATATTTTATATAAATACTTAGCTAAAAACAGCCTTATGACAACAGACTAAAAATATATATTACCAAGACAAAAGCCATCCTTAAACGTTTCATCAAGAAACGTCGAAATGAAATTATCTCATTAACATTACTTGGGAACGACATCGGGTGAATAAAGTCATTGGACTTGAATTAAGACAAATTTCTTATTAAAAAGATTCCTTGCCGAGATCAAAATAATGAGCGCTTTGATTATTTCCTTATACCTGACTTTCTCTTGTTCTTTTGTTTCATATATTATAAATTTTTTTGTGCGTTTTATCATACTTTGTGATTTTTTTATGCTGTGTCTACTAAAGTGACCTTACGATGGGTTTAATCATTTGCTCGTCTTCAATTAAGGGTTGAATTGTTGCGGTTAGGATTTAAAAACTATACTTCTTTGTTATAAATGTTGTGTGAAAGTACAGCATTATCATTACAAAAATTCAAATTGTTCCGGAACATTTTTTCTTTTTTTAAATATTTATTTGGTTTACAACTGGTTTAAGTATCTGTTCCAAATACCATGAATAGTACTTACAAATTGTTTGACAAAAATTCTTATCACAAAAATCGCATACAAAATATAAATAAGCATTCTTTAGAATGATAAATAACACAAACTACAATATGTATACTAAATTATTTAACAATCAATTAAGTTTTACAATATAAATTAAAACGGCCTTTAGTAGCGTAGGTTTCAGTCCAATCAATCAAGGTTTCAAATAAGCCTAGACACAAATGATAGGGATTATGTTTCAAAGGGCCAAAATAGTGGTGTACCGTGTAATACTAGTGTGGGGCACTAATCCTTTAGGTTCTGTGCTCTCGTCTGATTGGCTGACGCAAATATCACGCGATAAACAGTTTTCATTGAACGTGTGACGTCAGTTCTATCGTTTTTCGAAGGGGTACGTTATGAGAATTTATTGGACACTTGCGTTTCATGTTACAATATACTAGCGACCCGCCCCGGCTCCGCACGGGTGCAGTGTGCATGTATTATACATATACACCTACCTTTTGAATCACTCTATCTATTAAAAAAAACCGCATCAAAATCCGTTGCGTAGTTTCAAAGATTTAAGCATACAAAGGGACATAGGGACAGAGAAAGCGACTTTGTATTAAACTTTGTAGTGAAGTATATTACTAATTTATAATTTCAATTATTTTAAAAAGAAATAACGTGGCTTTGAAATTGGTTTACATTAAAATTATTGGACTTTAATTTTGATATACCACCACATTCTGGCTATTAAGTTGAAGGTTCAATAGGTTTCTTGTAGTAAATAAAAATATTGCCAAAGATAGCGCCTAATTTTAGTTTTAGTTCATGCTCAGTTCCTATTTCAGGCTATAGTTTTTCTCATTACTGAGAATAACTATACAGGCTATAGTTATTCTCACCTTCGACGGCTTCTCACCGCCGAAGCAGTCATAATTTTTCATTCAAAATTCTATTTATGACCGAAGGTAAAAACTTTCCAACGAAGCTTATCTAATTTCTTAAATAAAACAATCTTGAACATTGGACAATTTTATAAATCCATTTACGAGTTCGTTCAACCAAAATTAACTTTTATTGTATTAGAAATAAGGATGGTAATGAAAGCAAACAAACCTGTACAATGGCATTCTCTTTGTGCAGCTGTCATTGGTATTGTAACTAACGGAATTGAAATGAAAATTGTTGTGTGAGCAGATAGTTTTAAAAAAATATTCAATTTTCCTTTAAATAGAAGTAGAATGTAGTAGTCTTATTGGGATTTTGAAAAGGGTACGTGTAAGATAAAGGGCTCTATTTTAAACATATGTATGATTTTTTAAATTATTATTGAAACATCGCAAAATAGCACCATTTTGCAATATATTACTTTTGCTTATTCTAACGGAACATAGGCGTTTAATTATGCCTTTCCATCTATAATACCATTAAGTATACTCGTAAATAAAATTTGCGATGACCACTGTCTCGACTGATGGTAAGTAAAATGTTTGTCATTCATACTAATATTATATTATAATTATGTTTTATATAAATGTGAAAGTTTCTTTGTGTGGATGTTTGTCCGTCAATCACACTGAAACTACTGAACGGATTTTGATGAAATTTGGTATATGAGCGGCGGTTTTTATCCTGATTAAATGGTCCCATAGGATAAAACTGGAATCATATTCTACGCGGATGAAGTCGCGGGCAACAGCTAGTTTTTGAATGAAATACAAATATTATTTAGTTTGATACTAGTTAGTATGTGTGTCAATAACCTCATATATCCTGGAAAACTGATACGGATGAAACATAACTTTCCTCCTCCCAATAAAGCACCCCAGGGTAGTGACTTCTCCTGACCCCATGAATTTTAAACCTGATTACTTAGCTAAGAGCGGTTGACATTCCGAGTGCCTCTAACTACTCCCATGTGGGATTTTTACCGCGTTTTTTATTTCACTTAGACGTGTACACATTTTAACCCTGTTACGTATGGTAATAGCCCAAAAGTTTTTGCTATGCGAAAAATTTACTTATCCATAAAAATATAAGGTTCATTATTCATAATATGGTTAAATATATCTCTTAGTTTTGGGGTAAACATAAAATGATCTGTATTATTGACTTAGTGTAGTCGCTTAATCCCATAAGGCTAGGTTTACCTGAGATCTAGTGGGATTTTCACAGAATACACTTCGGCAAATAATTGGGGAATAGTAATCCTATAGATTTCACATGTTCTAAGAAATCCACGCGAGTTCACTACCTAGAACTGTCAGTCCTGTGTTAACGTTTCGTTTGAAATGTCATGTAGGTACAGCATAGACGTAGCAGTTCGAGGTACTAAGATTATTTTTCAACCGACTATAAATTCTAACACAGAAGCATAAGGTTCCTAACTCGTTGGCGATATGTCTCTAAACCTGGTAGTTTTTGGCCTTACAAATGCAGTTATGTAGTACTTATTTACTAAGCTAGAAAACTCGGAAAAAGCCTCAATAATGGAACCAATGATAAAACACCAATTTTAGAAGGACTTGTCTATTTGTTGACTTTCAAAGGTGTATAAAAGGTACATTACTACCATAACCCTTCGAAAAACAACAGACATCATGATTTGTTATGTCAGGCCGAATCCGAACAAAACGAGTGGAGTTTTCATTCAGGATTTCATGTTGCCACGATTCATTGTAACGGTCTGTACTATGGATAATCCCTCCATAGTCACAACTCTAACCATAGACAATGAAACACAGAAAAAACATTTTAGACACTGACATTGGATAGGTAAATCCTGTTATGTTTCCACAAAATCTAGATCAGGATACTAGATGACAAAACGCCTATCAATCAAATAAGCATTCACGAGAATTTCGACCAAAGCGTATAATACGACAGATTTTGTAGGAAAGGTGGGCAGAAATACTACATAAAAATTCCATTTAGGTAACATGGACTATGGATGTCGAGTATAAATACTGAATTTTTATGTATTTGCGAGTGCGATTGATGATAACAATTAAAGGGATTACCAATTTTAAATATTATTAAAAAAATGAAGACTTGTTCGGTGGGGAAACTCGTGACAAAACTAACGAATAAGTAGTGGTATATTCACGGTACATTCATTTTTAATTCATTTAATTATCTATTTATTAAAACTTTTTACAGGCTTCCTTATTCAAAGAAAAAAAAATAAAACGATGACATTGCCTTAGAATTGCCTTAATAAGAATTTTCTTTCTTTACATATAGGTGTTACAATAGTAATATTTGCGAACGCTCCCAATAGTATTAAAGTCCGCTAAAAGGTTTTCTCAGAATTGGAAACTTACTATCGCATTGTTCCGTTCTGAAAATTACATGATCCTGTGTTACAAAGCATACAAATAGTTAATTTGTATAATAAATTGAAGGTAGGTACTATGATCATTCCGAATTTTTAATTGAAAAAAAAATCCGGTTACCTTCAGGTAGTTTAAAAAATTGTTTTTTATTTTGATTATGTTTTGAATTCCATTTGTATTCTCCAATTTTATATTTGCGTTCTGACGCATTGCCCATTTGTCCAACTTAAAAAACCCTGCCAAATTTTTTCAACACACAACATTTCCCGGGAGATTAAATGAACGGATTTTTCTCAGGCTAACTTAAGTTCACTATTTATTACTAGATAAACCCTTTGTGCAATTTAAATCTAGATTAAGGTTTAATTTCGAAAAGGTATCTTTTAAACTCTTTGCGATTCTGCTTACGCCGGTCTGCGCACGTAGCATAAATTATTCGCTTCTTTTACATAATTAGTGTACTTTATTTACTCTTCCAAGAGATATTTAAAAGAGAATATCAAGGAAAGAGGGAATAAAGAAAATGAACAAATTTCTTTGTCTTTTTTGTTCAGTTTACAGACTAACGCCATCTCTTTTTGGAACGGAGAACTAAATGTGTGTGAATTCGAATGTCATTCGTTTGTCAAAAAATGGAGGGAATTGATTTTAGTGTCAAAATGTTTTAAGATAAAGTTTTGCAATATTTTATAATGAGTATACTCCACGTTTTAACAAAATTAGATAAAGACAAGTATAATTACGTGTATTAATACGTGTTTCTTTAATTATGTCTGCGAAGTGAACATAATGACGGTTAATTTAATTTTGATACAAATGTGTGAAAATTTCATTGTGCTTGACAGCGTTAATTATTTAAATAGCTGTAATTTTGTATATTAACATTAGTATCTAGTTATTTCACATTACGCTAGTATTAAAGTTGTACTGGAAATTTTGTATTTAACTCATTTAGTTTCATTTTGATTTGATATTATTTTTTTATTTAAAAAGGTTTTCACGGTGTAATAAATTTTCATTGCAGTATAGGTACAACATTTTAAAAAACAAATTGGTAAGTTGCATTTACAATAAATAGAAAATGATATCATAATAAAAATAAGCTGGAAATGGCTCTAAAACCCAGATAAAATTGTCATAACCAGGCAGAACAATAAATGTCAGAAAGGTAAACATATGGATAATATTTTTACCCTATGCAATAATATTTTTATATCAAATTTTTACAATAAATGACGTGTTGATACCAACCCCTAGATAAATGGCATTTAAACTGTCAAACACCAAGCGGTCACCGGTGACCGCGACCTATTGTTCTTTAATTGTGTCTATAAAACCGGTACTCGACGAGTTAATTTTAAATGCTAGTCTAACGAGACAGTAGAAAAATCAATGTACATAATTGACACTGACATTCGACAGCCTTTGTCAAAAGTTATGTACGTCACACATTAACGTTTCCATTTGATTACCTTATTGAGAACCCTGTTGCCCCGTTATTGAAAAAAGAAGCAAAACAAAGCTTATAAGCAAATAGGTAGATTAAAAAAAATTAAGTAAAGTACTGCATTTTTAACAAAACAGTGCCTTTAGCCAAACGCCACTTTAGCGCTTGTCTACTGAAAGAGTAGAAAACTAAATGTATGGGGATGACACTGACAAGTGTCAAAATTTATGTCAATTCCATATCATTTGGTTTTATTCTACAAGTAGACAAGCGCTAAATGCCATTTGGCTACAGCTCCAGAACTCTAGTTCTGTGACCTATAGATATATGTGACCTAAAAATAAAAAAAGAAAATCTTTCCACAGAGCTATAAATACAATAGACGTAAAAATCGATAGCAAAGCAATTTCGAAATGCTTAACGACTAATGGATATGATATGGTCACTGTTTACCATCAACCATCACCCATGGCTGATTACATGGCTTATGAACACCCACGCCCGGTGGTAATCAAGGCCGGATAAAAAGCCAACGGCCGGCAATTGGGCAAGTATTTTGGAAATCAAGTTATGAAATCCTGGTATTGATGGCTAATCGTTTTTTTTTTGCACCTCGCAGTGAAAATTTGGTGTTGGTATATTGTAGAATTTAAGTACAAAAAAAAAATACTGGAAATTCATAATGTGACAATTAAGTAAGTGAGAATAATTATTAATTTCTGTAGATTAAAAATTGGACACTCTAGACTAGGAGACTCTGATTTTTTTATTTTTTAATGTAGAATACAATTTATCATTAGCATATTTATCCTATTACATGAAACAAGGAAATTCTTTCTTTATTCTATATTTTTCTATAATTTTATTTTCCAAATTGTTTACCATGTTCTAAGTTAAGTTTAATATTACTGTCACAACCGAAACAGTTTTTATATACCGGGTACTATTTGATCCGTTTAAAGTAATCCGGTTAAGAGAAGTTTCATTCACACCCTATTGGGGATTGAATGGTTTGGAATGACACATGGTGTAATGAAATCAATATAATTTACTTATCCTAAACTTAATCAACTAATCTGACACTTAACAAATCGGATTCCATTAAAAGTACACAGTCACACGGTTTAGTGGAAAAGTCTATGGTCACGACTGAATTCTTTTTTTCCGTAGATTAAAAAAATACCTACGTTTGATTTTTGTTTGATACATAATTTCGTACTTAGAAAAGAACGATTTATATCTTTTTTTTTCCTTTATTGTCTTCTATACTGCCAGTGTCGGGTGGTTTTTTATTAACTCGTCGAGTACCGTATTTATAGACACAATTAAAGAACAATAGGTCGCGGTCACCGGTGACCGCTTGGTGTTTGACAGTTTAAACTTAATATATAGACATTATATTTTTTAAAACAAATTATTACACTAGGTCATATCGATTTTTTTGGTACTCTGCACAATTGTATAATTAAATTCGTATTTGTATTTTCATTGAAAAACTTAAAGAATCTAAAACGGTATTTTATCAAAAACTACTCATTGGCTTGCGTTTTAGCAGCCAAAATGTAGACATGTTTTTATTCCGTCACAACAATTTTTCAAAGCCAATAAATTGTCGGGAAAATATTCTATGGAAACTGAATTGGGAACGTCGATTTAGGTTGGTCGTTGGAGTTTAGGGATTTACTTTTTTCAAACCTATTTACATGTGGACAGCTACGTATAAATATAGATTTTTAATATATTTTAGTCCTGTTATTGGACCAGCTTTAGGTGACCTATAAAACAGTTGCATTGTTCCAGTAGTCTCAAAATGAAACTGGCGTATTATTAAGCCATTCCGGTTTTTGGAACATTTTCTTTGGCTTAGTATGGAATTTGGAATTATGCCCGGTGTATGGCAATGCGCGTACTAGTACATAAGACTTGTATACGGTATATAGATGGTGTCTATGTAATGATAAGTGGTTGATGTTTGGTGTTGTTAAATGTCATCATCATCAACAGCCTATAAGTGCCCACTGCCGAGCAAAGCCTCTTCAAATGGAGAAGGTTTGAGCATTAATCACCACACTTGCTCAATGTGGGTTAGCGATTCCAAACTTATTATTAGAAATTATAAGCCCAGGTTTCCTCACGATGTTTTCCTTCACCGTTTGTCAGTAGCGTCAAAATCTTAGAAAGGACATATACTCGGAAAAAGTCACATTGGTACTTGCCGTTGGTAGGTTTCGAACCCGCATCCTCATGCATAAGTGGATCTTAAACCTCCGGGCTAGATAGAAAGCATGACGTATGTAGGACGGTATGCATCACGCATGTATTGTACATAGCTACCTCTAGTATTGCAATATATCTGTAGTTCCAAATGGGCTGGCAATCTGTTTAATGCTAATACAATTTAAACGTTTGACGCTGTTCGTGTCTGATACCCGGCGCAATTTGTCTAGTTGGACATGAACTATTAGAACTATCATGTATCTAGCTATATAGGGCTCTAATTCCAAGTACTAAGGTTGGAATTTGGAGCCCAAATTAAAGTTGGTAACTTGCTATTGGCTATATGTAACCTAAATTGTATTACGTGTGAGATTAAATTGTTATTTATTAAATGGCTAATCTATATATGTTAAAATGAAACTCGTTTCTCGTTGTCACGCCATAACTTGAGAACGGCTAGACTGATTTGGCTGATTTTTTTTTGTTGTGTTTGTTATGTCAGGAGAAGGTTCTTATGACAGAAATAAGTCCTGAAAATCCTACGGGAATGGGAGAAACGGGATTGCGCGTACGAAGACCCGGGTAGAAGCTAGTGTCAAATAAAAACAAACTTCTTGGACATTTGGCATCACTTCATGTGGTCTAAATAATGATTAACTAGGGCTAAAATAAATAAAACTGAAGTATTTCCAACTAAAATTAGCATAAGATTTTTCTTAGGCTTCATGAGCCTAAAGCTCATATTCATGAGCATGTATAATAAAATATAATAGTTATAGAAAGAAAAAATTATAACTCATCTGACTACACTGCTATTATTCAAATCAAGTACCTATCACCTCACCAAAAACCTAGCAGTATTAAATAACAATTTATCAGGACCCGTACACAAATCCCCGAAACTTAAAATGACAAACTGTATGCAAATATAAGCCTTCCTTTCTATCGCCACTGGTTTTTATATTGCACGTAAAAAGCATCAAGTTAGTATGGAACATTTTCTCATCAAGATTCAGGCTGTGCCGTGAGGCGGTGTCTTCATAAATTATGTTTCAAGTATGTGTAGAGGCTTATGAAAAATGTTTTCGCATCGTGGTTTCTATGCGGATACTTGCGGAACTCTACCGGCGCAGTGTCTGTAAACAAAATACATTGGAATACTGGCCCTTTGATACGGTGTTGCTCGTTAACTTCGCTATTAGTTGCTTCTAAGTTATTAAATTGGTAGCCTTCAGATTGCACTATATTTAGTTTGGTTTCTGTGTGTGTGTGGTGTGTGTTTATTTGGTATGTTTGTGTGTAAATTGGTGTTGAGATCAGTTTGTTAATAATATTATTTTATCACAAGCTTTTGCCATCGGCTTCGCTCGCGTTCCCAGGGATAAAAAGTAGCCTATGTATTACTCCAGACCTACCCTACCCCGGTTCCACAATTCATCCCAGTCCCTTCAGACGTTTTGATATGACAGACAGACAAAAATTTTACTGATTACATTTTTGAAATCAGTACCGATCCCAAATCACACCCTGATAGTAATTTTTGAATTATTATATTTCATAACGATATAATATTTCAGAATTAACCTCTCTACAGATTAATAATAAGTATTGATATATATAGATGTAATGTGTTGCAATGTCTGTAAAAGGCTGCTAAGTATTAAGAACTATATTTTGTAACCATCATTTGTACACTTAGTTGCAAAAACGCTTTGACTTTGACTTTGAACTTGGGTACTTTTAGCGATGTATACGTTACCAGTTATACTATGAGTAGTAGAGAAAAAGTCAAGAATGCCATTTTAGACCGCAGTAGTGTTAGTATTGAACATTTTCAAAAATTACTTTCACCTTTAATTGAACTTCAGATTTGTATTTCCAAAGAAATGTAATGAAAACCAATGATAATAAACTTTACAATTTTACATTCACAGACTTCTTTGTATAAAATGTAAAAAATAGATAACCACTAGACAAAAAAGACGTAAGTAACTACCAAATGTAAAATGTATGGACCAGATAAAAATTGTTCGTGTAGGTATGGAGGGTTATTGACCCTTTAGCATATGTTACGAAGTGTAATGCAAAGGTGAGTCTACACTTATTATAGTTTTTATATTTAATTATTTTCAAGAATATATTAAAATATCTCTCTTCTAATTTTTATATTGAAACAATATAATTATCTATTTCACTTCTTTTTGCTATAAAATTTCATAAGAAGTTTAATTTGTTTTTCGGCTTTTTCACGTAATTATTAAAAGAGAAACTCGACCAGTTTCAAGCCATCTAGAGTCTCATATCAGCAGGAGGACGACAGTAACTATTTATTATTATTATTTGTTTATTATTCAATATTTACTTTAGTAGGTCTCACGAAATATAAAATAGTTCAATTTCGTTAATTTTTTACGTAATTCATTTTTCGGTTGGATATTTTCCAAATGAACGCAAAACTACTACATGAACTAGATAATACGTATATTTGGTACATACATAGATATATAAAGAAGGTGTGTATGTACTTATCGTCACATAATTAGTCGAGCCACTCAGCACTGATGTCACAAAGTATTTTTAAATTGCCCCGAATTAATAATAGTAATAGGTTGCGTGTTTACCGAATTCTAATTTAACCTACTTTTTCTTTGTTCAAAGCTTTTAACCCGGCTGACTGCTTAACTTCCTAGTTAGTTCTGTGGTTAGAGGTATTACTGTTGTGTCGGAAGGTGATGAGTTCAATAGCTAGTACAAAATATTGATGTACCTATTGTATTTGTTTACTTCAAGAATGAAATTCATAAAAGTGTTTTTTATTCATTATACTTTATATCATTAAAATGTTAACTAATCTAAGACCTTGAGCACAAAAAACATAAGTATCGAGAAGCCACAAATGTCCTCAAATGTTTTCCAAATATTTCAAGTCCTATATCAATCATAATCCGATTTGAAAGGAGAGGATTTGGACTCGGGACACCATAAGCAATAAAGCACTATACGTCAGATCGAGAGCCATACGATTCCAATCCGCTTTCGACTCAGAGACAAAGGGAAACTTCGATGAAATTGGAACATCAAACTTGATTCGACGCAATCGCAGAAAAACCTTTTTATATCTTCGTTAATCAAGTAAAAGTACAAGACTGATTTAATCTAATACCACTTTTTATTTATTCAGAGAGAAACAAACAAAATTGCTATATTTTATCAACGTATCCGCTGCGGACGAAACGCCGATATGTTGTGAATATTTTACAGGCTCGGCGTTCAATAGCGTAAATCCGTAAGCGTAATTCAAAGTGTCGTTTTGCGCGCGTGTAGCCCGTGCCTAATCCCGGCTGGACGGGTACAAACGACATCGTCAGGTGATATCAGATGCAGCTGCGACGTGCTCGCTTCTAGATTCACTTACGGATTGATGGCAATGCAACGCGATATATACTCTAAGCTACAAATCACCGAACCATTACGTTCAACTCTCACAAAAGATATTGAAAATGTCTGCTTTATTACACCGATATACAGAATACAGATGCAACGAATATATTTGACGCGACGCGAACTTATAAAAATGATATTTTTGATATATTTTGAATCAGATTTTACGTTCGAATCGTGCCTACGTTGTAGCATGCACACCATTCACTTTTGTTTGGTGTACGGTTGTGACGACCATAAAAATAAAGAGGAAAAAACCCTTAGTTTATGCTCCCGACACACGATAGTTACGCTCCAAATGAGATTGTTCATCGTTTTTTCTCGTTTTATATGGAGAGGCTTGCTTTATACTGTATTCATATTATTTTCAATTACACTGCGTTATTTGTTTTGCAAATATTATATTGTTTGATAAACTCCCTCCTCTTAATATTACGTTATTGAGAAATATAATTGCTAAAGAAATAAAGTAAGAGGAATAGAATAAAAGATTAAATACCGTTCGAATATTTGAGATAAATAAGCATTATCGTTGTAATAAAATTTTCCTCGTACACATTGCTATAAAAAACGGTGTATAAAATCATTATGATACATAAAGTAGGAATTGAAATTCAGATATGATTCGACGTATTCATAGAGAGACTTGTCATGGCGGTGGCATATAACAGGCTCATTTTATCGGAGTGCGTTAAGCATGTAGGTCATAAAGACAGGCACACAGTGACGGCTCTCATCAAGCCCTCGATATTTCACCGTACATTACAAACGTGCGGCGGACAACTGAAGTTAATTGGATGCGCAAGCCGCAGCAGGCACGACTATGAAATATAAAACAGGCAGTTCCAGGTGACTGCAGCCGCATTATCCGCTCACTAGACGTATCGCTGTGTGATGACGTCAGAGCATAATACAATTGTCATCATCTCTACACTTGCCGTGGATATCTAAAGAATCGACTAAGGGATGTTTAAATCAGAATGGACAGCAGCGCTCTTTGATAAATCTGACCCTGTAAACTGGACCTCCAACCTGCCAGGAGTGGTGATAATGGTAAACAGGTAAAAACCTCTTTTGTAGAAGAGGGCTATAGTCTGCACGGGTTGTTAATGACTGCCTCATTGGCTGAGTGATCGCAAGCGCGACTGCCGGGCAGGGGGTCTTGAGTTCGATTCCCGGCAAAGTATTGATGGGTTTTTTACAAAAATCTCAGTAATAGCACGGAGTCCGGAATTGTGCCCGGCATATGGCAATAGGCTCACCCATTATTACATGGGACTCATGACATAAATAGTGAAAAGTGGGTATTACATTGTACAGTGGTATTAAGTGCCATAATGTGCACCTCTACCTAACTCTTCGGGGATAAAAAGGTGTGATGTTATGGGTTGTTTATGTAGAGGAATCGCGTCACGTCTCGTTATCACTAAGGTGGGCCCCAAAAATTACCTTTTCGACAATTTTGCTCAAGTGACAGTTAATGTGACGACAACGTCTAGCCGGCTTGAGGAAACAAAATCCGCGCGCATTTCATAATCCGTTATCATGTTTCGAGTGTTTTATTTTTGTGGTTTTGTTTATGATATTAAAAGTACAAAGGTGTTCGAGTTCGAGTCACACGATCACTTCGTTCCTTAATGATTCGATCTAGATTATTTCTATATGCAAACTTGTTAATTTTTACTGTTGGACTGCTCTATACATTTCCCGCATATATATCTCAATCCGCTAACACATAAACCGAGAACTCCATCAAAGCGGTGGGCGTTACGGTAAAAACGCAGCAACTCAAACAGCAACGTTACCCACACACAATACAAAATATTGCTATTTTTGTAGCGCATTCGCACACAATACGTTTGAAACGGACTGTGTAATAACGGCCCATCAAAATTTCTACGGTACACTTGCCGAGCCGATCGGAAAAATTCACTCGACTCGACTCGACTCGGTACTAGTGTCGTAATCCGCGTGCGCCGCTATGTGTGAAATTGAAATTAAAATTCTATTAAAGCGGAACGATTGGAATAGAACACGACGTGTCCTATTTTTATACAGCACTGATAAATTGATTATGTGATTGGACTGGCTCACTGGGACGGCAAGGAACTGAGCCATTTAAACGCTGCTCCTTTATATTCTCTCTCGCAAGTATGGTGGCCATATTTGATGGCAAGTTCGCATTTACAATGAAGTTTGAAATTAATACCCTCAACATTTAACAATTTTCAAAGTTTTACGAAGCTATTAGTTATTGTGTTTCGTAATGGACAACTTTTGGTTAAGAAGAAGTTTGTTATGCTTCTTCTAGGAAAGATTTTGCAATACCTTGACGGTGAAAGTTGTGCGACATGTTTACTTTATAACTATTCATAAAAAAAAGTAGTCCAAGTTTTTACGTAAGCCAGTTTTCTTTCGCTGGTAATTTATGTCGAACTGGGTTCTGCGTACTGATTAATAATACCTAAATTATATGAAGCACTTTATTTACGCGACAAAGTTTATTGAATAATTCAGTGTTCGGTATTTTTATCATGTCCCTAAATAGTGGTCGCTCTATAAGCGTAGGTCGTATTGAAGACAATGCGGGGGCGACTGTTTGAAGCGCCACGTACAATTTTCCGCTTGAAATCTCGCCGAGTTTATTTTAGCTTCTATCGACTTCACACTAACGTACTAAGTACCATTGTTGCGCGTGAGTTGTCTTAACACCATTACCATTTTACGAAAAAATTTAGTATTTTGATAAAGCAAATAGGTATTTTGTTACAAAAAACTTTATTGGTATTATCCTTACTTTGTAACAAACATTATGTGTACCTGTGAATGCGATATCGCGTAATTTAGTAGGAACGTTAGCTCGCTCAATTGGACTTCATGACGAGAAATTCTCGGATATAAGAACATAGTCTGTTCCTCGCTTAGGTACAGATTTATTGACATTGCGATAAACTGCTCCTTGGAGCGCCATTCGTCGATTAAATGACGTCACAGGCTCAGAGACTAGTCTTTAGCATCCTTTTGTTATTGTATTCATAGTGTGGTCTCATAACTACTGTAAGTGGGGGTGATGAACTTAGTTATGGCTTCGTATGTATAGTGCAGACACCCGCAATATGTCGGTGATAATGTATGGGAGTGCGAACGGGTGCGTCTCTATGAATACGTCTGTTCAATGTGTTTCCATTGTTCGTCCGTTATCGAGACATCTATGACTGTATTGGCAATGTATTGTGCATGATTTTCTTTGACGGGAGAATAGTGTGCAAATAATTTACCGCTTTCCAATCTATTTAGTGATTAAACGCTAGTGGATTTTTAACTCTTAAATTATTGTATTTAATTTCTTGAGGAATATGTCGATAGTAACTCGATAGAAAATTACTACTAGTACAACTTCGTTATAAAATCCTTTATACCTATCATACCCACGGTATACTATACTGACTCAGTATGTTCATAGGCAATGAACATAACTGAGTAAGAGAGAAAAAAAATAAACGGCCCAAAGAAAGTTATCTCCAATTCTAGAATGTAACAAAACAAAACCACACTTAATTTAGCCGTTATCACAAAAATATCTGAAAATTTCAAGCGACAAAAGTTAACAGCAAACGTAGATTACCTTAGAAATAATATTTCAGCTGAAACTTCAGCTAAGAAAACACAATACGTCTTATCGTGATGCGTGGGTGTCTGAAATATAGCCAGCCTTATATTTCCACTCGACTTAGCCCCGGATTTGCTTGTTTAGGATAGATTATACTGGTAGTAATTGACAGATTAAACTTATACCATGACAAACAACTTGATTTTTTTCTATGTTTTTTTTGGAGATAATAATGACTAGTCTTATATCTGATACGAATTACTTATTTTTTATATATGAAGCTGAAGAATTTGTTTGTTTGAACGCGCTGGTGTTAAGAACTATTAGTCTGATTTGAAATTTATTCTTGTAAGTAGGTAGTTTATTTATCAAAGAAGGCGCCGCTATTCATCGTTGCGTGATGTTTCACAGCCAAGGGGGTGACATCGTGCGGAAGTTGCTAGATTTTTTTTATAATTACTTATATTGATAATTGTATATACCTATATATATTTATAATGCCTATGAATATATATATTCTTAACTATTATGTAATGTATAATTATGTATAGCTATATTATTTAATTAATACCATATTTTTTCTTTTTGCTGTTAGTTTATTCTCCGTACCTTATTTTTTGCAGATTTTTTACATAAACCCTATGGTTGACTGGTAGAGAATGCCATATGGCATTAAGTTCCCCTTATGTGCCATGTTAATCAAATTGTGTACATTAAGACCTAAATAAAAAAAAAAAAATAATTGGACTATTTGATAGTAGGCATCTGATATCCCTGTCAATGTGGCTGGCGGTGGTTGAATGCGAGGGACTGAAGATCGAGATCAGTGGCTTCTGGAGTGCTAATTGAGACGTCTACGTCCAGCAGTGGGACGGACATAGACTGATGAAGAAGAATTTGAAGATGAAGCATTCTTTTCCTTCTACACATTTGTATTATTCATCAATAAACATGTACACAAAAGTAAATTATTTATTGGAATGATACGACGGGGATTTAAGCCCTTTTATTGCTTAAATAAAGGCAACACAATTCTATTTGAGCAAATAAATGTTTTATTGTTCAAATCAGAAGTTATAGGAAAAATAATGTTTCTTTGTATTTAGAATTTCTTGATATCATTTTCCGGGTAGATTCTTTCTGAGCAATATTTTATCAAGGTATTAAGTCGGCCGTTTCATTTCGGCTTTGACTTCTTCTGTGGGTATAATATGTAACTTCTAATAAAATAAAAAAAACCTCTAATCTTAAAGAATGATAATAAAAAGCTTTGTTTTCTCCTAGATATTTATCTGCGTAAAGTAAATCATTCCATGTAATAAATGAATTATATGATCGCGATATTTCAATGAAATTAACTTATTTTGTCACTTATGTATATGAGGCAGACGGGTTGGCGTCAGCCTCGCCTGGATTACCAAGGATTTGGCGCGGAACCCTACCTACCTGTTAATATCTACATACTTGTCAAATTACCTTGTCAATTTGTGTGACGGGTGATATAGCCTACTTACTGCTACGAACTGCTACGCGCGCGCGTAGACCGTAGCCGAGTTCATTGCTACGCCGGTGCTACGTTTTCGTAGCACTTTGATAACTCATTTTACTTTTTATAACTGAAATGCTTAACAGATTATAAAGGTTACGGTAAGCGGTTAAAACAAATTGAGTACTAAGCTACGTAGATAAATGTGCTGTAAAGTAGGTTTAATAAAATAGACATAATTCCAATGTGAATTGCCCCACATTTTATCCGTGCGGTATCTAATGTTCCCGTCCCGCACAACTTCACGAATGTAATGGGCTGTGGAAACGAAATGTGTGTGGCTCGCAAATGTGTCATCTAAATCAAAAAGTTCGCTTAAAACCCTCACACCAATTAATTTGTAGTCCATAAAATAAAAATACTCTTTAAGTATCCCTAGACTAATTCAAAGTTTGGAGTTTATCAAAGAGATAAGCAAGTTTTTCTTATTAAGTATCAAGGGAGCTGTCGTAAATACAGAAATTAGCGCGAGTATCATCGTCAGAGCGGTGTGTAAACATGAAAACTTTGAAAGTGACGGCGGGGCGGCGTCGGCGCGCCCTCATGCCGCCGTCGTCTCGACGACGTTACGGCTACGTCCCGGCGACGTGCCGGCGACGTCGGCCAATCTAGCCGGCGTGTAAGTTGCCCGCTTATATTAGCTTATCGCATCAACTCGTGCTATTAGTTTTGTTACAAGTTTTATTCTACCTCGGCTGAATTATATCTTTAATATGTAGCGCGCACAAGCTTCTCGGTGTGTATTTTCTCATTACTAAGCTAAATATATACAATTAAATCTAAAGCCGAGTGTTCACTGTATATAAATGTGGTGCGACGAACTGTGGCGTTAGGCGTCCTTATTAACTGCAGCGGTCACGCTGCACTGCAGTCGCTGGCTGATTAATGAATATTAGACTTTATGTCTTGGTTTACAAAGGTGAAAATAACACGACCTCATAGAGAGTATTAGGGTTCATTAATTAACTTTATTGCTAAGCCGTAGATTTAACGCCAAAAACCTATGGCTAACAACAGCAACATTTTTACATAAAAATAAGGTGAAAGGAAGTTAGTTTGGCGCCATGGTAGTAGTAGTAGAAAATAAATAATAATGTCGACGGCTAGAACAAAGCGTGAAGTTGGTGTCGGCGGGTGATGGCGCGCCACGGTGTGGGCCACGGTGGGCCACGGTGGGCTCGGGTGGTCGGCCGGGAGCCGGTCGAACGTGGCGTCATATTATGTTATTTACGCGCCCACAGAGGACAACTTTTTAATGGGGCGATAACAGACCACCCGAGACCGGAGAGTTGCTGTTAAATCTCATGCTCATAAATACGTTATGTAAACCCACCCTAATAATTAGTGGCGGTTACGGCGTGTAGTTAAGTTTTATGAAGCCGGCGGAGGCTGCGAGGAGCTCGTACACAAAAATGTTCTCTAATTTGTCTGCCGTGTTCCGACGCGATCAACTGGAAATTGTTATGTTTATTTAGAGAATCTTCTCTGTATATCTAAGGATACCTACCCTCCTTTTTCAGCCGTTTTAATGCGATTGGGTTCCCGCGGTACCGGAGCGCGCGTAGCCAGATCGCATTGAATATGTATAGTTTAGTCTGATTTCACGGCAACCTTCGCTTTCGAAGCCCTCGGCTCCACTGAATACTGACGAGTTCAATTTAATAAAACAAATATCTCTCGTTCTCATACGTACCGACCTCGGATTATATTTTTATCTAACAAATAGATAAATGAAACTTTTTATTGTTCCGATTTATGATATCAGTCTTTTCCAAAAAATACTTCGGTTCTCGTAGAAAGTAAATAGAATAACTCTCCGACTTACGGGTAAGTTATTTTCATAACAATGTTCACGCTACGTGACGCCGGCATACTTTTTGCGAATTTTGACAGTTCTCAGCAATGAATACTTACCTCGACGCCAATTTCATAGATTAACATGAATTTCTCGGAAACGAAAGATTTTGCATTCGTGGCCCTGTTTATGTTTCATACAAACAAACATAGCGTGGTACATGTTCGGACGTAAATAATGGAGTTGACAAGAGTTGTGCGTGAGTTGCGCGGCAGTTGCCGGCGGCGGGGCGCGGGCACAGCGCGGGTGCCGGACACAGTACCTTGCTAGGGCGCCGCGCTGCACGCCTGCACTCCGGCTCTTCACTGCTTCCCCACTTTTACTTTTCCAAAGTTTTTCAACAACTTAGTTCACAAACTTGGGCGAGTTCAGTGACCGAGTCTGAGGCGTTCTGGCGGAAGCTAGCGTTGTCAGCCGTGGGGAGAGGGTGAAGCGCGTGCTGCACGTACACAGGTTACAACGAGTACAGCGACGAAGCGAGATACGGAGTCATGCGGTCAGCCAAAAGGACACAAACCTACTGGCGAGCTGGGTGTATCGGCGCTGCGGCCGGGGGCGGCGGGCGGCGGGGCCGCGCCATTGGCCCGCCGGGGCACGCCTCCGACGTCGCCGGTGACGCCGTCGCCGCCGCCGCCGCCGCGTCGCCTCAGCACGGCCGTCGGCCCGCCAGCCCGCCGACCCGACCCGACCTTACCCATACACTTCACACCACTCCAACTATCTTAACTTCAAACTTTTTTAAAGACGATTTGCTCATCCAGACCTAAGTACACTCGTGGAAATCTCAATAACCCTTAAACTATACGTGCCAATAGATAGCATTATCATACGTAAACACTTACCTTGCTTTTACTTTGATGCAATCACTTGCTGGGTACTCAGCAACGAAAAGTAGCCAGGTAGGAGTCGCATACAGCTCAAGGACAACACAACACAATACTAATAAACTAGTTAGCATGATAATTAAAGTACATACTTAATTATCATTTGTCAAAATAATTAAAATTAAAAGTTTTACTTGAGGTCAACGCATTACGTTACTTCACTGTTACCAGCCAGGTGATGACTAGCTGTCGAGTTATTTACTGTCACCTACAAATGCATTGATATTTATTACTTACTCACTTTTCAATTTTTTGTTTACTGTTCGGTATTATACAAAAATTTGCTGTCATATCCATTTGATTAATGAACTTTATGCTTTGAGTAACACGAACTATAATTGCATAAAGTCGTTCTGTTGCCATCTCGTTCTTAAAAATATTGGATTTAAGTTTATCGTTTGGACTTTTACTAGTTTGTTTGTAGTTGAAATGTCATGTTTGTTATTATAAAACTAATACAATGTAGTGTTGGATAAGTTTTCTTTTACAATGTTTCAATATTTCATGGCGTGAGAGTGAGAGGAGGGAAGTTTGAACTCGAGTAGGCGGCAAATCAAACAGGTACTTACTTGTGTCAAGATATTTGTCCGTAGTTTGAAGACTGTATTACTTATGGAGTATATTATCTATAATATATTATTATCTCCAGTAATAAGTTTTCTTGAGAAATATTATTAGTATAAGAAACTTTTAAAGTAGAATCAAAGTGAAAATTATACTATTTTCTTGAATTATTTCCTTGATTTAATATTGATAACTCAATTATATTTTAGTGTATAGCATGCACTGGCTTTAAATGATATGTATGTATGCTAAGGTACTATTCCATGTAAAGTCTACGATAACTTGCCATCAAGTGATGTGTCTGTTCGTTTGTCCCTTGTTCCTTATTCCATAAAACCTGAATAAAACTAAGTATAATGTGTAAGTGAAATTTTAATTATTGTATCAAAATTCTCCCATGCAAAAGAAGAAAATCTATTGTGGGGTAACGTTTTATAAAACAAAAAAACTTTACCTATTATAGATTGACTTTTACCAGTTGTTGCCACGAAGACAAATTGCGCACGCGCCTTCTTTTAAAATATCGTGCGTTCGAAGATTCGAAGCGGGCGAACAGATGATATATTATTTATTATTAGATAGGTATTATTATACTATATTGACGATTAGATATTATATTGACATATTTTTTATTATTTAATTTTTTTTGTCTTATAATTGAGAGTTTAACATGTCATTGTGTTCCGTGACCAATCTGAGTAAGTACCTAGATATAAACAGAACAGCTGAACTAAGTTTGACCTGTATTTAAGATGCATACCTATAGTCTACAATAAACACGATTTGATTTGATTTTGATCTAATAAATACGAAATCCTCTACGATGGAGACAGAAGGACACAGAAGTACACAGAATGTAACACCTACATTTCACCAGTTATGTGTTACGTGTCCCTTGTAACATATTTTGAGTTTATTACCGGTATAACAGTCACGAATCCATTCATGTACCAAGTAAAGATTAGTTGAAGCATTAAACAGAAATTATCTTCACAAAAAACCTATGAAACTTGTACTAAATTAGTAATGTTACTTGTACATGGTGACTCGTATGTACATACGTGTGGTTTTCGCGTGTTTTTTATTAATTAATTAACCCAATTACCAGTTTTATACACGCCACGGCAAGTAAACTGCGAGTGTGTAATCTTTAGTGGATACTTAATATATTACAACAGTCACTGGCATAGCCAAACGATGATATTAGTGTGAAAAAACTATTTGAAATGAAGTCGGTAAAAAGAATGTCTCAAGCTGAGACTCAAATCTGCAGTAATAGGGATGATGACGGGGTATGAAAATTAAATATCTATTGAGTCCGTCGGTTTTTATAATCACTATCGTAAGACATACTAAATTAATTAAAATCGCGGGTTACTCACGTGAATATACTGAGAAAATCCATACTAGTTTCAAACCACAGAGTGAGTGAGCTGCGCGACGGCGCCGCGACCGCGCATACTGCTCATGAGGAAGATCCCCTCTGTGGTTCGAAACTAGTAGAGCTTTCGTGAGTAACCCACGATTTTAGTTAATTTAGTCCGCTTTATACTTAGATAAATGGAATCAAAGTTTAGGAGTGGGAGCTAGCTACGTCATTTCTACGTATAAAACGTACATTGAAGTGACGTCACGCGATATTTCAATTCAACATATCGTCGAAAGTATTTGTTTCCGTGTGAAAATAAAAAATACGTATCTAATGTTTTAACATAATCTACCAAACGGACATTGAAATAAAAATTAGTCATCTACCCTATTGTATCGATGCTTTTTCAACTTAGCTCGTTGTATTGTTTTTCTTCGATAATTTTTCAATAGTTTTATAATAAGTAACAGTAGCACTATAATATTTTGAAACCTTTACACAACACTTTAATACTGATATAACAAAAAATTACGAGTTACTCGCGTAAATATATTGAGAAAAGCTCTACTAGTTTCGATTCACAGAGGGACTCTTACTTATGAGCAGCGTGCACTACACTCGCCGCAACCGTGTACAGTATATTTACGTGACTAACTTGTAATTTTTGGTTAATTCAGCATGTCTCACGATATTTTTTATAAAAACACTTTTATACCTTTAATTTAAATATGTTTGTAATTTGTTAATACTCATAATTATAAAAGAATACGCCCTTTATTTTCCCTTACAGTCATTTCTTCAATTGTAAGATGTTTTATCTATTGTCGATCATAGTAAACGATTTCGGACACAGTGTACAATGACTTCAAACCCACTAACACTACCAAATTCAAGAATCTAAAAGCTCCTACACATATACTATAAGGATACCAACAGTAGAATCGAACCTGAGATTACTCCACCAACGTGTCATAACATTTTTTTTTTCTTTTAAAACCGCACAATAAAATTATCCCGTGTCATGGGTGCGTTTACAAACATACAAGTTCACATACACATGACACCCAGACCCGGAACAACAATCTGTGATGTGATCTGATCACACAAAGAGTTGTTCCGTGTGGGAATGGAACCCGCGGCACGTTGCGCAGCAGCCAGTTGCCCAACCACCGCACCAACCGTGCAGTCACATAATATCAAGTTTTAACCGGTTAACTAAACTTAGAGTGTACATCTTGCAGTCTTTCTAGAAAATTCGACAAAGAGCTATTAATAGGGGGTGAAACGCTGAAGAAATTCAAACGAGCTCCCGAGGCTGTAAGAATGCTACTCACGTGCATTTCCAGCGTACATACGGACACTATGGAAGGGTCAGCAGAAGGCCAGCTTTTAATAAACTTTGTGAAAATATTTTATTGCAGATTTTTGTACTATTTTGACTGCCTTGTACTGTTTTGTAAAATATTTGACAGCCTCGTTGGCCGAGTGGTCGCAAGTGCGACTGCCGGGCAAAGGGTCTCGAGTTCGATTTCCGGGTCGGGCAAAGTACTACTGGCTTTTTATAAAATTCTCAGTGGTAGCACGGAGTCTGAAATTGTGCCCGGTATATGGCAATAGGCTCACCCCCTATTACATGGGACTCATAACATAAATAGTGAAAAGTGGGTGTTACATTGTACAGTGGCATTAGGGCGTGATGTTATGTTATGTTTTGTACTATTTTAAACCAGATGTAATTTTGAGCTGTAAAAAGTCTCACTGGTAGATCTAGATAGTATAAAATATGTATAAAAAAGAGGTCTATGTCTATACATAGACCTCTTAAATCATTATATACAGGTACATAATGATTTTTGTAGGCTTTGAAGATTAAAAAAAGTTTTTCAAATTCATGTATCTGAAACCAAGGACGACTGAGCTTAGTTGAAAAAAATATTCAGCACAAAATCAAACCAACTCATTTTTATAAAACTATGAATGAAATAAAAACATTAGTTACCTACATTCAGTTCTCAAAGAAAAATATTTTTAGCTTAAAGGTCAACATTTCAGCCTAAAAGTAATTAATCTGCTATCACTTTTAATCTCATCTTAGACGTTTATTTTACAAAAATTTCAAATACTCGGCTCATTTTTCTATAACGAACAACAAAACAAAAAATGGCCGCGCAGTGATGTTCTATACAATATTTACATAGCAGAATCATTAAAATGAGTGTTACATATTGTTCTTGTATCGTTTCGCTTCACTTTCTTTGTGCTCCTAAACCCATCAGGGAAAACAAAAGAGGTACGGCAGAGAACAATAGCAACCTGGACGAAAGGTAATTCTCCTAGTTAGAGCTATTCAAAAAATAAATGACTGAGATTAGAGCTACAGTCACGGTTAAACAATGTTTCAAATAATTATTGTTTAGCTTCTTGCTGTTGTTTATTTTGATTTGTTTTTGTTTTGTGTTTAATTAGGTATGTGTGCTGTTCATGTATTGTTTATAGATTTTTGGATTGAATGTAATGTTCAGTTATGGAATTTCAGTACATTTTTCACTGCCAGGTAATAATGTTGTGTAGCAGATGTATTTATATGTATATTCCATAATTGCACAAATCATTTATGTTGAAATTAAAAGGCAAACATTGCACATAAGCTTATATATTCTTTAATAATGTCGACTATTTTATTCCTTACTAACTTCTGCTAACGGCTTTGCCTGCATTCTTGTGGGATAAAAAGTAGTCTATGTGTTATTCCAGACCATAACCTACCCGTGTTTCAAATTTCATCTCGATCTCTTCAGCCGTTCTGACGTAAAGGAGTAACAAACAAACAAACAAACAAACATACAAACATTCGTATTTATAAGATTAGTAGGATTTATAGTATTTTAACTGAATAAAATTAATACAATATTATCATTATTCATGACGTCAATTTTTCTCCCTATCTATACAGAACAAACGAGACGTAATAAAACTACAATAGTTATTACCTACATAACAAAATCACTGTAACTATAAGTAATAAAATACTACTATAAAAAAATTGTTGCTGTCATCCGTCGGTAGATTTTGTGACTGACTATAAAACCTAGGAAACATTAGGACACCTATAAATTGGTCTATAAATTTTGTCATAGTTTCATGGATTAATTATTATTTGTTTGAGATTGTAATATAAAATATATATGTAACAATGTAGTTGTCTTCTTAGGGCCGATTTTTCAAACATCAGTTAATTCTTAATTGGAGAATAAAATGCGTGAGCGTATTGCCATTAACCGGGCACAATCCAGACTCCGTGCTACCACTGAGATTTTTTTAACCCAACACACAACATAGGTACGGTACGCGTATATAATATAACTACATTTTCTAAAACTAAGTCAATAGATGAACTTTCTTTTTGCAATCTAAAAGCAACATAGTTGTACTTCTGTTTCAGATCCGTACATAAATTGTTGAGTCCGCTGAAGTCTGTAAGTTCAGGTCATTGTGATGTACCCGCAGTGCGCCCAAATCGATGTAATTTGTATAAAAACGTTACATTCTAACACGAACTATTTTCCACCATTTTTATTTAAGTAAAAGTGGATATTTACTTGTGAAGTTTTTGAATTCATGAGTGTACTAGCATTGCCACTGGTTTTGCCCGCGTTCCCGTGGATTAAAAAGTGGCTTATGTTATTCCAAATCGAATTATGTTATTCCAATTCCAAATAAACTACCCATATTTCACATCTCGATCCCTTATAGTAGTAATAAACGAACAAATACAAACATTCGCATTTTTAAAATTAAATAGGATTTCCATTGTCATTTCTTGTAATTTTTCGACGGGGTACGTTTTTGGGTTAGGCGCTATAGTATCTTCTACTTAAAGAATTGGTTACTTTCCAGGTTATCAAAATTAAAAATCTAATTAGTCCGTCAGTTAGATAATGAAAACATATTAGACATGTATTTTTTTATTTTATCGTATTAAGTTGCAATACTTAAATAAAATGCCGCTTAGTTTAAGAGTGGGTGGTTGTTACGTCATAACTTGCTACAAAATGTGGCACGATGTGACGTCACACGATATTTCAAATTAATATATCACCTAAAGTATTTAATTTTGTGAGAAAAGAAAAAATACGTGTCTAAAGTCTTAAATTACTGTACCAGACGGACATTAAAATAAAATTTAGGAAACTACCCTATTGGTCGAAGAACTAATATCATCACCATCAGCCCTTGACAGTCTAGTATGCTATAGTCCTCCTCTACACGAGAAAGTTAGCTGTAACCTCGAGGTTCAGATCACAATTTTAATGGTTCAGGTTCAGCTGTGAGCGGTCTTTATCAAATGTGCAGTCCACAATTCATGTCTTACAACATACTACAGGAAGATGAATATTCTACAAGGTGATAAAAGGCCCAATTACCCTCCCCTTCGCCAATCTCCCCAATCCCTAAATCCCCAACGATTCTCAAATTCCTAATTCCCAAAAAGCCGGTAACACACTTGTAACGCCTCTGGTGTTCCAGGTGGCCTTGGGCGACGCCGATTGCTTACCATCAGGTGATCCGTGTGCTCGTTTACCGGCTAATGTCATAAAAAAACTGTTAACAAATATTACATTCTGTCATCACCACAGCTCTTTTAAATTATTACAATATAATCCAGAACTACTTAACAAAATACAAGAAGAAACAAATAATTATAATAACAAAATATCTTAAAATATTCCTTAATAAAAGTTTTCTTTTGAAATGAATAAGGTATTAACAAAAAGTTTCTAATACTGGCCAAATTGTACTGAGTGGAAACGGGCAGTATGGCCGAGTAATCTTGAATAACAAAAAGGAACTGACTTTCTTTTACCTCAATTATAACAAAAGGTTAATTATGAAACCAACTTATTTATAGCTTGATGAAGCTAATTTTAACGTCTGTAATGACTCCTTTAGGTTTGAACTGTATATGAATTATGTTGTCGTGTGTTGACATGTAATTATTCATGTGTCTGTGTCGCTTGAAGACAGATTGTTGTTGATTGCTTAAGTTGTTTTGAGGGGTTTTAGGTGAAATGGTTTAAAAAAAGTATAAGAATTCGAGTCAAACTCAAGTGATTCATATCTTAACTGCTTAAAAGTGGATGATATATTGAATAATGCATATGCGTTACGCTGCTTACCCCTTCCGGGATAAATATTTTTCTCGGCAGTTGACCTTGTCGCTACTTGATAGAGGAATCCATATAACAAAGATAAATAAGATAAATAGCCATACAGTTCAGTGCTACTGTTCAATAAAAACATCGAAAAGCCAATGGTGCCTAACTCTATAATCGAACCTCAAATCTCTTGCTGGCGTACTTGCACTTGCATATCACTCAAGCAACAAGACTTTCTTTATTTAATTTAATTTATTTTATTAACCAAAAACAACCTTGAATTTTATAGTCCTTCGTTAAAAGACAAGACAGATTAGCTCGCGATAATTATAATTAAAACAACGAATAAATCTATAAAGGCGACAAAGGGTGAGTTCAGACACGCGACAGAGGCACGGCACGGCTGAACGATAGTAATGTACCGACAATATGGATCGGCCTGTAGACGGCATGGTGCTGGTCGTGTACAACCAGTCTTACTATAGCTTGACTTTGGTAACTATTGTAACTTGATATCTATGGTATCTATAGCTAGTCGCGGAGAACCTAACGGGTAACCGACGCTCCGGCTCCGGCGCGGACGTGCAGGAGAAGGAACGGGGTAGTTTTTTAGTCAATAAGAGTCTGACACTCCCTCCCGCCTCACCCTAGGCGGGAGCAGACATTCAATGATTTTCCCCGCTTAAAAAATGGTATCTATAGCTTATATATTTTTAGCTTTAAATAAATAATATTGGCATTATGATTTGTGAAAATCTTAAAAAAAGCACTTGGCACAGGCTTTTCTTAAAAAAAATACGGTTTTAATTTATATCTATTGTCCCCAAAAAATAACTTAGGTACCTAAAGTTGACTATTACTTGCGATGCATTATTTTAATAATAATAAAGTTTGACTTTGACATAGAATCAATACAAAGTCATGGTACAATGATACAAAATGAGGTTGTGTTGCCTTCCTCTCAGTATTCTTATTATTTGGGACTAAATAACATAATTACGGGAAAGTGGACTATACACAAAGCCAAACTATTATTGGCCTTTCTCCAAACATTTTTAACACTTTTTTCTCAGACAAAAGACCTTATTTTTCTAACTGCACTCCAGTCTAGAGTTTATACAAATAGTGTGCACGTTTGCACAATCCGGCGCAACTGTGCAAAGTGGAGATCACGTCCCGCCAACATGGCGGCTTAATATTATTTCCAAGGTTTATAATGTCCTAGCATCCTAGCCGTGCAGTGACGTCATCCGATCGACAATTCATTAGGGATAATGTGACCGGCAATCGTCCGATCGGTTTCAGAGAAAGCGTTGGCGGGTTAACAGGCGTTTTCTTGGATCTTGTTTTATTTGAAAAGGTGTTGCAATTGAGATGGATCTGATCTCCTTTGCCAGGTTTCCTTTTTGTAAAGCGTTGACTGTTCAGTTTTAAAATGATTGTAGGTACCTATTGTTTGATATGTTTGTGTGCAGTGCACTGATTTAAATCTGTTGTGTTACGAAACTAATGATCATATTCATTTATTATTACACCAGGACCTATAACCTGTATTTAAAATAACTTAAAATTAAGCTTTTTTACAGTCTTCATATTTAACCAAAAAATCCGGAGCATACTTTTTATATTATGCAAGAATATGATCGTCAATTTAAATCACCGACGCATGTCTTCAGAGCTTAACTTAACGATAAAAATGTAAAAAAAATCACTAAAGCCATTAACTCGTCGAGTACCGTATTTATAGACACAATTAAAGAACAATAGGTTGCGGTCACCGGTGACCGCTTGGTGTTTCAAGAGACGACAAGAATAAGTATGCTGAACCAAAACAACTAACATTAGGAAGCGTTAAATTTTTAAATTGTAAAATAAGTCGTCATGGCATTCTTTGAAACCATAACTAGGAGCTGTCTAGAGGCCATGATATATTACACAGGCCGCTAAGTGCCATGCAAAATGTATTTATACATTGTACTTCCTTACACTATTATGGCATTGTTCCAAGTAAAACAATCTTCCGTGGGAGGACGATAACAGTCATAGGAATGATTTTATTACATGACACCGTAATAAAAGTTAAATAAAGTGCATTTTAGACTGTATTAACGACTACATACATAAAATTATGACAGCTGAAAGGATCATTAACTTAATACATTTGTGTTTTGATTTTAGCTATCGTAAAATTTGTTTTATTGCGTGTTTTATTCAAATTCAGTGCTTGTTCATTAATTTTGAAGTGTTCGGAGGAATTTTAATAAGAAGTGTCTTGTAAAAAATAGCAATATGCACAGTTTTAATAATTTTGAACAGGTCGTAATTTATTTGACTCTGAATGCTATTTTAACAGCTACGCTAGGGATTGTATAGTTATGACATTGAATAATCATTGAGATTTTATTGAATTGAAATTGCATTGACATTGAGGTTGATTTCAAGAGTAAGCACCCAGGTCCTTTAAGTTACATAGTTAGATAATGAAAACAACAACAAAACTATTATGTATTTAATAAACTATACTCAAACCTTTCAAACATATAAAATATAAAATCTACATTCAATTTCTCCAAAGAACCGAGAATACAGTGACTCAGTTCTTTGAAGTATTCTAAAAGTATTGATATTTTAGAAAGACATGTTATTGTAGGCATAAAACCTAATGTACATAGTAATATACATAATATTATGTGTTATATAGCCCCGTCTCAGCCGTTACTACAACGTTATTAGGCTAAGTAGACTAACTAGGGAAACGTGACAATTGCTTCAAAAAGACATGATTTTTTATCACTAAGTATATATTATATTATTTAATATGTTACCATGACATTTTTTGCTTTATTTTTTGTAGAAATATTTTGTAACTTATGTTAAAATTTTCCATAATATGAACTTCGAGTGTGTCGTTGATCGAGGGATCACAGACGTAACTGTTCGGTGCGAAGTCTACGGTTCAATCTAGAAAATTCCATAATGTTGTCGTGTAAAAGAACTATTTGGAGCCTATTTACAAAAAAAAATATTTCAATCATGTTTGAAACATAACATAACATCACGCCTTATCCCCGAAGGGGTAGGTAGAGGTGCACATTACGGCACTTAATGCCACTGTACAATGCAACACCCACTTTTCACTATTTATGTTACGAGTCCCATGTAATAGGGGGTAAGCCTATTGCCATATACCGGGCACAATTCCAGTCTCCGTTTTACCACTGAAATTTTTTAAACCCAGTACATATTACTTTGCCATGTTTCAAACAATAAAGGCATTTCATCATTGGCATTTTTCAAAATTGTCTTTATAAAAAGAGAATGTTCCTTTTTTATATACACAATTTTCACACAAGTACCTAGTTACAGCACGCATTTCCAAAACGTATCAAACCTGTGACACCATACTCAAATGTCAATAATTCAACCACTATACACAAAACACGCTAAATAAACCAAATGTGCCCAAAAAAGAGCTCCATCAGTTTCTATGACACGTTAATACGCTGTGCACACCTCTAGCAATAAGAGGTCACTTATTGACAGCATCAAAGGAGGTCGAAGATTCATATAAAATAAATTGCTCCACATTTGATAGGCCGGGGTCAATGAGCCATGACGTTGACAAGGGTGCTCCGACGCAGCCAATATGCACGAATACCGTCTTGGATCGTGTTTGACACGGCCCCCGTTCAAACTGAATGCTGCGATTACATGAGTTTTCGAATCGACATAAGTATGTGTGTGTTTGTGGGTTTTGAAAATTTCGCTGTTGTTATGTGGAGTTTGATGATGATGATGTATTCTATGATTTATGTGGGACTTGGGACTATTAGTAACTAACCGAGTTCTCGTGGGATAAAAAGTAGTCTATATATTATACCTACACCTGTTCCAAATTTCATCCCGATCCCTGTAGCCGTTTTGACGTGAAAGACACACACACACACACATACACACACACACACTTACACACACACACTCATATCCTCACAAACTTTCGCACTTATAATATCAATTTATCTTCGACTGCCTCGTTGGCCGAGTGATTTCAAGTGCTACTGCCGGGCAAGAGGTCTTGGTTCGATTCCCGGGTCGGGCAAAGCATTACTAGGTTTTTTTTTTAAATTTCCGTAGTAGCACGGAGTCTGGAATTGTGCCCGGTATATGGCAATAGGGTCACACCCTATTACATGGGACACATAAAATACTTAAATAGTGGAAATTGTACAGTGGCATAATGTGTATCTCTGCCTACCCCTTAGGGGATAAAAGGCGTGACGTTATGTATGTGTCAGGTCAAAATAAAAACCACTTTTTTTGAAGTAATTTAATAAAACAGATGAAAAATCAACCCTTATATCAAAAGCACATCCCTGCTTATTACACTAAGCCTTAATATTAAACCACGTGTTAACTGCATCGATAGAATTTTATAGACTTCAATGGTTAGATCCCTGAATCCGAAGTAATACCGTCGCTTTATTTATTGTTAGCGCCATAAAACGTAAAATGGGATTTATATTGAAAATAGCTACAAAAAACTACTACAATATTTTTCGACAGTCGCCCAGTATTTTTGCTATGAAATGACTATTTTATTTTAAGCTGAATATTAAAAACCGGCGACACTTTGACCCGATTCGATTTGAAATATTCCGATTTTTTAAAGTTGTACCTATTAACTGACGTGTGTGCATCGACACATGTTTTACAGTTTGTTGTGTGTCCATGTTGGTGTTTAGAAAATTACATTTTAGTTGTATTTCCGAAAATAAATATAGGTAGATGCAACACAACATTTTTTAATTAATGTAAATTAATAAACACTAGATAGCTCAGAAAACTGTGCTAATACAATAAAAACCAAAAACTAAAATGCAAAAAATATTATTATTAGTCATATAGGTTACCCACCCGCTGATAGGTAAGAAGTCGGTGCCTAGTACGGTCGATGAATAGTAGCTATTAATCGTTTATGAGTTTCCTTAGCTATCGTACTACTTCATCATCAGACCCTTATTAACAATTACACCACACTTAGGTGTTAAGTTCTCAGCAATACAAATTATTCAAGCCAAACACCAGGTAGCTACTATCAACCGTTGAGGAATTCCCCTTTGCTATCATACTACTTCATCATCAGGCCCCTAATGGCATTCACATCCCATCTAGATGTAGCCCAAACACGGGGTCACTGCTACAAATCCTCGAGGAGTTTCCTCGACTTTCTTTTGACTCCATCATCAGGTCAACTCCACACCTTCATCAAATAGTAGTAGTTTCAAATACTATATAAAAAATTAACAAATGCTGTCGCCGCCTAAATCTATAATATATATAAAATCCGTCCATAAACGTCGGAGAAATCGGGTAACATACACACACAAAAAAAAAAACATACAGCTGAATTGATAACCTCCTCCTTTGTGAGAAGTCAGTTTAAAACTTAACATTCAATACACTTAACTCAGTAATCAAACCCAATACCTCATGTTCACACACCAGTAAAATCCATAAAACTGAAAATTCAAGTTTTGATATTAAAATAAGTGAAAAACTTGCAGTGGGGTATTTTTATGGGTGGGCGAACCAGTCAACCCTTGTCAACGTCACTGGATATTATCGGATATAACCAGATATAACTGGATATTACTGGATATTTCCGGAACTGCATCTACGTGCTTTTGTTCGAATAACTTTTAAAGCAGTTTCCATTGATTTCATTAAATGCTGGAACATGTTTCGCTTGTTTGTCCGCCAGGTAAAAAGTTAGGTTTTTATTTATTTTTCCTTCTACAGAGTTTGTGAACGTGTTTGTCATGTCAATTTCTTTTCTGCTCTTCTATTAGTGTATAAATTAAATTAGGTTGTTTTACAAGATTCGAGTTACTTTTGTTAGATAGTAAATCAAAAGACTTGATAATATATGTCAACCGTCCATAATGGTCAATCGTTATACTGTATCAGTGGTTATTTTAGTTTAAAGTCATGTAAAAAAATCCCTACCTCTACTATGACGATAAGGTTAATTGCACACAAATTAATGGTAGCTTCTTTAGGAAATTAAACTTAATAAACTTAGTCTTTAATATTGTAATACAAAGTGATATTAACATTAGCTTCTGCCAGCGGCTTCACCCGTGTCCCCGTGGGATAAAAGTAACCTATGTGTTACTCCAGACCAATATGCTGAGGTGGAGGGCCTTTTGGCATGGGTACATTAATATTATTTTAACGTATTTTTTAATTTTTTTTAATAGGTATTTTAATATTTGTTTTTGTTGTATTGTTCATGTTTTGTTATTCTTTGTTGTTGTTTTATTATATTAAAATATTTCGTATTTACAATATTAGTAGAATAAAATGATTATTTGACTTAATACTGTCACAACAATCGATTTAGTTGAGTCGAAGAAGTCACTACATCCCTAGTAGACATGCTATCAATCTAAGATGACGGCAGTCAATGCGCCTTTATTACTATGGACCTCATGTCGGGGACCTTTCGGCGCGGCCGGCTAATGACATTATTACAAAGCCTTCGACGAAATGGAAATTCATTGACAGTTATAATGTACTTCATAATATTATGGATAAGTAGGTATGATGAGGTTTATAGATAAAGTTATTTACTTTTGATATGAGTAATCTCGTGGTGGCCCGACAGTTTTAGACGCACTTCTCATGTATGAGGGTGCGGGTTCGAAACCTACCAACGGTAAGTACCGCTGTGACTTCTGAGTTACGTATATTTTCTAGGATTATTTAGACACTACTGACAAACGGTAAAGGAAAACATCGTGAGGAAACCTGGGCTTATAATTTCTCATTATAAGTTTGTAATTACCAATCTACATTGAGCAAGCGTAGTGATTCATGCTCAAACCTTCTCCGTGTAAGAAGATACTTTGTTCAGCATTGGGCATTTATAGGCTGTTTATGATGATGATGTTGATGAAGAGTTCGTCATATCATAGCTTGGTAACGGCTGGACTATCAGTATGTATCTGACATCCCTGACATCAGAAAGCATTGATATCTCTCTTTCTGCTTAAGATAGAGTAGAACACATTTGTCATCGCCTCAACCTTTGTGGGTATAATGAATGCTGACTGAGGGACTACTCACTTGACATCAGCGCTTTCTAATAAAATATAAACTTTAAAATGTGATCATGAACTCGTCTGCTAAGCTTGAAGATCTCTAGTCTAGAAGTCTATAGTCCGTAGTCCATAGTCTACAGTCTTTAGTCCATAGTCTATAGTCCGCAGTCTAGATATAATCTATAATCTATAGACTAGCAGTGTACTGTCATACGCTGTTGCAGTGTGAGTGTGTGATGTGATTAGAATTGAAGCTGAATACTATCAGTAAAATCAGTGGAACTTATTCGAAATCCCATACAAACTTGTATTAACTTCAACTATATTCTACACACTTTAGAAATGTAGAATAAAAGAAAATATGTGTTATAAAGGACTAACAATACGCTACAATTGCGCTTGTGGTTAAATCCAGTACAATGTAGTTGATGCAGTGTGAAGCTCTGGTACGTGATGCCTACATTGTCACACTGGTATACTTGTGAAGGATCAAGAAAATGTTATTAAGAATTATTAAGACTGCTCTGCTGCCTCGTTGGCCGAGTGGTCGCAAGTGCGACTACCGGGCAAGGGGTCTCGGGTTCGATTCCCTGGTCGGGCAAAGTATTATTGGGTTTTTCAATAATTCTCAGTAGTAGAACGGATTTTGGAATTGTGCCCGGTATATGGCAATAGGCTCACCCCCTATTACATGGGACTCATAACATAAATAGTGAAAAGTGAATGTTACGTTGTACAGTATCATTACCCCTTCGGGGATAAAAGGCGTGATGACATGTTGTATGTTATGTTATTAAATATCGTAACTGGGTTTCAAAATAAAGACTGTCAGCCCTTCTGCCCTAATGGCATAGTTATTATTATTTTGTTGTTATTCTAAATCTTACACAAGTTATAAATTGACTACAATACTTGTATTTTTTTAAAATCAGTATGTTCTGTGGTGTCTGTTATGAGTATGCATCCTCGAAAAAAACTTTGGACTTTAGGTACTATTATAAAATAAAAAAAAATAACTCGTTATTTTTGCAGTCCATGTTCTTTTTAATTATGTTGTTTGCGACGAAAACATGGGATGGTAATGAATAATGGGACGAATTGGTTTGCTTTATTGCATTTCTACGAAAATTAATCATATTAATTCGCTTCTTTTAAGCGACTGTTAATGTTAACGGTCTCAGGTTTAATCCTGTGGTTAAGAAAAGTATAATTAAGCCGGTTACTAAAACAATCTGTGTATTACTAAACATTTTATAGGAGTAATGGAAAACCAATTTAAGTGTATTACCGGCGGTGTCATACAAACACCCGGTTGTAGATCGCACCTCCTCGCAGAACCTCGTTTACATAGAACACAAATTATCATACATCATATTACACATTATAAAAGACGTGGGTTCCCAACAAAACATGTTAACAAGTTGCACATATTACGAAACAAGGGCGGGCTCACTTTGTTGTAACGCGAAACTTTTGTCTATCCGGGACAGGGTAGAATTTTCATTAAAACCTTCTTTAGCGCCCTAACATAAAAGAGCAATTTTTCCCAGAAGGAAAATCTCGATGCAGCCGCATTAACGCTTTTATTTGCTCTCTTATTCGAAAAAAACTTATTATTCCACTTCTCTCACCCGGGGAATTACATTATTCTCTTGCACTTCTATTTATAGAAACCGTTTCAGATTTACCTCTTGCACTGTGATGCCTGTCTGTCTGCGTGTGGACTGTTTTGTTTGCGTTCGACTTTTAAAATCCGTTTATCGACTTCGAAATTAGTTTTTGTTGATGTTCGTTTCATTGAACTGGAAGCAGTGAGCTCGAATAGGTTTTTGTCGTTTAACCTTCCAACATTTCACTAAGATTCTCTTTTATTTTCTGACGTCTTCGTGTTTTTCTTAAAAGAGCTTTGTACAGGATCTGAGGATCGATCACATCTTTATTTGAGTTTACGATTGCTTTGAAACTGATAATTGGTCTTCGGCAAAGGTCTCGATTATTAATAAAAAAGAGAATCGTAATCCATCGTTTGATCTTAATGCTACAATTGATCACGTGCAATCAAGCCATTACTTCTGCGGAAGAAACGCACAGGCACAATAATTAATGAGAACATTTCATTAGTTTAAGTTATGACTAATCTTGACTTTAAAAAGGGCATAAAGTTTAATATTGGGTGGTATTAAACAGTTTATAAACTCGTGTCCAATGTCGAAACCACGAGACCGATGTCGATACATCATCGGTGACCAACCGGTCCTGTTGATCAAAACTTAATACTAAATTCGTAATTTTTACAGCGGACTACTTTATGTAAAAAAATATAAATGTTCTAGTATTATTTTCAATGAATATGTTGAATGAATAACCAACGAATTAAACTGCCTCTATGAATGTGATGAGAGAATGAAATATGAATAAATACGACCATAACCAAATAGCAGAATGTAAGCAACGGCTAATATTAATCAAGTACCATCCGGTACATGGAACAGAACAAAACGTAACAGATACTGCTTATCCAGATTTATTACTAAAATAAAAAAGTGGGAGGCGAAATGTTCTAAATTAAAAAGCAATGCCTTGTCGAGACAGAGCGAGCGGAAACAAAGAGCCGGGAATTCATCAAGCGCTTTTGAACCCCCAGCATTGTGGTGCACTATTCATAGACCATTGGCGGAAAGAAAATCTTCGAGAGGATCGCCACTCTTTGACGCCCGATGCAAAAAGTAATCTTTTTCTCCCAAAGAAAAAATCTACTTCATTACTTTGTACGCTATCCATATAAAAGTATTGAGGAATTTTGAAACCAAGCAACTTGTTGAATGTGGATGCTTTTGAATAGATTATGCGGAGTTAATTAAATGATTTTTCCGCAGTGAATGGTAATGTCGTTCATATTTGAGGTTTAATCTTGGTTTTTTGAATTATGTGGGGCATTGTTTGAATTCAATGCGGTGAGCGCTCCGTCGCGGCGCTCTCGATCGCTTAATACTTTTGTGGAGTCCCGCTCTGTGATGCCTTTTTGTTATTTTTGAATACGTACCTGTGTTTGTTGCAAGTGAAAAAGAAGGCATGTTTAGAATTTTATATCCATAGCTGTTTTTGATGGAAATAATTTCAATGAATAGACTTATTATTATATATATTTTTAGGCATCCTATTAGACTTTCCTTGACTGATGCAAATAAGAGACAATAAGAAAAAAATCTAAAAAAGAAAAGAAAACATTTAAGTAAAATCGATTCAAAGCTTAATAGATACTTTTTATGCCGTCGCAATTCATTAAACAATAGGATTACACCGCAGCATTGTCGGTATAAACCTACCACCAACAAAAAAGACAAATTCACATCCCACCATTTACAAACACAACATTCGTTACCCTAAAACAAAACGTAAAACAATTCAGTATTCCGAATACGGTTCATATGCTAGCTGTCCATTACGGTATTAGCATTGGAATTCGTCGGTAGGTAGCGTCCGCTCACGTACTGATGCAGCAATGGACGCGCTCCCCAGCGACTCCTGAACAAGATTGATGTATTTGCGAGATAGTGTCTCATGTACAACACAATAAAGTACGTGCACTTGTTTAGTTGCTACAGCTGTCCAGATATATCGCTGTTTAGGTTAAACTATTGCCGCACTCAGTTAATCGATGGGTGACCATTTTTCAATCGATTCCAGATTTCTCTGGGCTAGTGTTGGCGATTTGTTCGGTTGTGATCTGACTGTGTTGTCTTATGAACTTTCTGTAAACATTTCACTAATGGCTACTTTTAATTTTTGTTGTGTTTATTTATTCATACGACTTTACTATTACGCTTTGGAGTAATAAAACTCAATTTGTAAAACAATTTGTATTGACCAGCGATGTCTTGGATCTATAATGAATCGTGTTACAGATAAGGGTGACTTTGAAATTGTTAATAAGCAACAACACATAGTCCAGAAATAGATGCAGTATTACGCCAAAAACTCATTCTACTTGTAGTGAATCGGTCGAAATTGGATATGTGATACTTTATATAAGTTATAATGCACAATATGAATTGCTATCTAGTATCTACTCTTGTTCATGTGACTTAATCTACCAAGTCTAGAAGAAAAGAAAGCTACGAACAAATAGCCTGTCAAAAGTCCAGAAGAAAAGTAAACCATGGACAAACAATTAAAGTTCAGTCCGTTAAGCTTTAGAGTCCATCCCTGTATAGTAGCGATTAAGTTGGATTTACACGTTGGCAACACTGGACCTTCTTAACTTTATAGGCTATTAATTTGGCGCAGGTTATTGCAAGCTTCGCGTTTATTAATTAGGGATTTCAACTACCGTTAAATTAAGTTGTTTTCTGATATTTAACCTGTAAAGGTTGATGAATGTCTTACGCCATTTTTACGTTGTCTTATTTGGTACCAATTATAAATATTACAACTTTCGTGAGACAAATTATATACTAAATATACTAATTAATTATTATGTTTTCGGCTTACTCACGTAAGTGTTTGACAAGAAACTCGATTAGTTTCAAGCCAGGGGCCTAACTAGCACACCCTCCATTACCCAATTCCTGAATCCTCAAAATTCCTCAAATTCCTTTACCCCAAAAGGCTGGTAATGAATTTGTAATGCCTATGGTGCTTCGGGTATCCAAGGGCGACGCCGATTGCTTACCATCAAGTGCTCAGTCTGCTCGTGTACCGGCTTATCCCATAAAAATATTGTCATATTTTATTGTCTTCAATAAATAGAGACAAGGATTTATAAAGTTAGAAAGTCCACTCCATGATATGAACTGAACTTCTGTCTTTGTTCGAAAGTAATAAAAAAACCATGGAGCAGTCTCTAAGTTTAGTGGGACTAAATAAAATGCACCTCTGTGTCTTGTATTGTACTGCACCCAAGTAATAGAAGTAGTAAATAAAAATTGTACAAGTCCACTACTTTAAGAATGTTTATTTAGATAAATACATGTTTATTATTAAGACTGTCTCGTAGGCGGAATGGTCGCTAGTGCGACTGCCGGGCAAGGGGTCTCGGGTTCGATTCCCGGGTCGGGCAAGTTTGGAATTGTGCCCGGTATATGGGAATAGGCTCACCCCCTATTACATGGGACTCAAAACATAAATAGTGAAAAGTGGGTGTTACATTACACAGTGGCATAATATGCACCTCTGCTAACCCCTGTAAGTATTAAAAGGTGTGATGCAAGTATCTAGGCGTATAAGTATTTACTAACGAAATTGGTATCGGACTTATTATAAAAAATAAAAAAATTTTAGCTACTAGTCTTCTGGTTAGGTTAGGATATAAATATTAAAAAATATTATTACCCCTAAAATCCTACTAATATGAGAAATGCAAATATTTGTACATAAGTTTGTTCGTTTCTCCATCATATTAAAATGTCTAAAGGGATCAATATCAAATTGCAAATTTCCAAAGTTCCAGATCATAATCTTATGGTTTGGAATAGACTACTTTTTATCACACGGAAACACGGGCGAAGCCGCTGACATGAGTTAGTTTATTATATTTTTTTTAACAGATGATCGACTGGTGACAATTGGATAGTTATTATTTTTTTTATGGCATAAGCCGGTAAACGAGCAGACGGATCACATGGTGGCAATCGCCGTCACCCATGATCATCTGGAATACCAAGGCGTTACAAGTGCGTTACTGGCCCTTTGAGAATTGGGAATTTGAGAATTGTGGAGGATTCGGGGATTCGGGAGAATATTTTATTTACATCATCACTTGTAAAAGAATTACATTATTAAAAAAAATGCATCAAAGTTTGTGTACAATGTATTTAACCATAAAAATATAACGTGTATATTTAGGGCCAGTATTTTAAGTTTCTATTTAATAAACTAAACTAATGATTTTAATAGGTAAGTTCTGTTAGTGTTGTTAATCAAAATCAAAATTATTGTATAATCGATATACAACGAAAATGTACTTTTTTATTGGGCAAAGCCCACCACAACCAACCAAAACCGCTGCAACTCCTGTAAGCCAGGATCTACAGTAGATACAACCTTGAAAACACTGGAACACTGAAGTCTGAGGAGAACTGCAATGTATTTATTAAAACTCGACTCGAGGTAATTACCTCTAAAATTCTAGAATCATCAGTATCATTTTACCTAAATTGACATTGATTAAATTGACAATATAATAGAACGAATGATTGATAATGCGGTGTTATAATGTAAATAAATTAAATTAAATTAAATTAAATTAATTAGGAATATATAATAATAAACTGTAAATGTATGGACCCAATATGTCTGAAATAAATTTATTTTATTTTATTTTATTATTTATATCAGAGTAAATTCTAAAAAATAACAACGTCACACAACGTTTATTTAAAACGTAGCCAAATATTTTACACAAGAAAAATGTGTAATATCACATACGAGCATTATAAGACGGAATGAAAGCCTAAAATAAGAAGGAAGCTTTTTTATCAAAGGTAATGAAATTCCACACGTTGATGGACCACATCAATTTATTTTATTATGTTTTCAGAGTTCGTGCATTGGCCGGAAGTGGGGCCGCCATTGTAGCTTGTGTGACGTCACATCCTTTGTTTTGCGCCACACTTGGATTATGTTAATGCGGTCTCGGAGACATTTGTCTTTGCGTAATGCGCAGCTCATGGCGAAACCGTATTACTTTTCAATGTTGTTCACCTACGTACATTATTGTTGTTTATTATTATTCCCTTGTTTTACTGCCTCGTTGCTGTTGAGTGGTTGGGAGTACGACTGCTGTGGAAGAAGTCTTGGAATTTTGTCCTCCTGGTGAGCTAGTATATAATGTTTTGAAGTCGCTGGTCATTCTCAATCGGACGATCTGGAAGTCACTGAAGGACTTCTTTATTGAAAAGTGGATGTCCTATATCTCATGTGATGATCATGGTGATGAGCACGGAATTTGGACTAAGTGCTTAACATGTGGTAAAGGGCTTCAAAAGTTCAAATTCTACATACATATGTACATACATAACCTCATTAAACTATGGAACGCTAATTGCTACGATTCCTACATACTTCTTTCACTTCATCAACAGTCATCTTTTTCTTCATGGATACTCGTCGGTTAAGGTTCGAATTATACATAATATAACATTACGCCTTGTATCGCCGAAGAGGTAGGCAGAGGTGCACATTACAGCACTTAATGTCACTGTACAATGTAACACCCACCTTTCACTATTTATGTTATAAGTCCCATATATGGGGTGAGCCTATTGAATTCTACTATCGCGTGTTCGAATTCTATTATTGCGAAATATCTACATTTAATAAATATGCAATTATACAATTCTACGTTGTTAGAGCTTTAATAAAGTAATGTACGTTTATATTTATACATATACGTATATGCGTTGATGATTCTTCTGTCTCTTAATGCCCAAAAAAGAAATAATCCATCTCAATCGAAAATATCTGAATCGATCCAGGTTTTTAACAGGAAATAAATTCAATACAAAGATTTTAGCTCGGAAATTGTTATTTATTTTCGCTAGTCTAACAACTCGCTATGTATATTATTATGTTTTCGGCTTCTGGAACTGCAGCAGCCGCGTCGCGGGTCGAGAAATGCTGCTCATGAATATGAGCCTCTAGTATATCTTGAAACTAGTCGAGTTCCTCGTCAAATAATTACGTGAGCAAGTCGAAAACATAATCATATATTTAGTATGTCTCACGGAAGTTATAATACAAGTCGCTACGTATTACGTAACAAGGCATTATTTTTTTAAATTCTTTCTTCGTAAACGTTCAAGTTTGTTCGGTACATAGAAAAGTTTGATGTCGAAAAATATTATTTTAAAGGCCAACATTTGCATTAACGCTTCGAAGTTTACTTCAGTTAAATAAATATACGTGTTTTATTACGTTTGCAGTAGTTGCCTATTTGTTTTTTTATTGTTTATAGAGGATGTAATCAATTTTACATGTGTGTAGTGCCACAAAAGTAAAAAAGTAGAGGTACACTAATTGCAGTTAGACTCATAATATTTTTGTAACTTGTTCATAAAAAATTTATGTAGAAGTATAAATACTAAAATAGTAATTAGTAACTCCTTATATTCACATTTTTACAGTTACTTAAAGGTTATAAGTTCTATAAAATAGTAGCTAACTTTATTGCCATACGTCCTAATTTCGATATTAGAATTTACTAAACAAACTAGAAAACAGTAAAATGTATGGTGTATAGTGCACACTTCTAAACAGTCTATAAATGACTAAAAATAAATAATTAAATCATATTTGTGTTGTCCACCACTTCCAAAACACTAGCAAAAATAAAAACAGCACAGACCCCAACTGCAACAGATTTTCAAACTTACCACAACATCATAAAGTTGGAAACTGATCAAAGATATTTGACAGATAAGGGTAGGTTGACATGCAGGGTAACAGTTCATTGACTCGAGGAACTTCTACTTCTGAGAAGTGGGTCCGCATTGGCGTGCGGTGTCCGTATAAGTGGGGCCGGCGTCAGCGCCACTTATATGCTTGTTATATTACCGACGTTGTGTCCTATGCACACTGGGCTTTAATGAATTCACTTTGCGGGGGAATTGGTGTTTTATTCTTGTTATTCGTTGTTGTTTGAGTTGCTATTGGTGTTGGTAGGTTTGTGTCACTTTAGTGGTGAAAGAGATAGGGTTTCATACAGTGGATGAGAGTTAGATAACATACGTTGGAAGTTATATAGGATTGTAGGCAATAGACGTAAGTTTCCGACTAGTTATAGCCAAATACAAGTTGCTGGAGATGTATTTTAACATCTTTCTTATTAGGAGATAGATCAGTATCTTCATGTTTCAATACACTGACAGTTCGTAGTTTTGAACATTTTCATAAAACTCCACTTTCATCACCTTTAAACACAAAACAGTTGAAAATGTAAGTTCAAACTTATTTCATTTTATCCAAAACAGCATAAACAAAACAATGTCTTATAGCGTACACCTCGATGGGGTAATTCCCCGCAATTTTATGCATGTCTCATTCAAGCTGCTCGCCGATGGGGCTCTGGAGACAGCCCCAAGTGGTCCCACTGCACCCGTCCTCATACGAGGACATGTCGAGCCCGAGTATTGAATATGCACTATGCAACTTGTTAATCCGTCGTTTAAGTACTCTGTTGAAACGCTTTTTATAGAGTGACAGAACTGAATTTCTTTTTCAAAGGGTATTTAGTAGTTTGGTGTCTGGTTGCACCCTAAAATTTTTGAATTGTGCTCTAACATCAAACGAGCATGCACTTTGAACTGGTTATATGGAATTAGTAGTTCACAGACGTATAATTTCGGTTTGTACACAGTCGCTAAACACAACATGCGGCTTACAGAACCGCTGTATAAAATAACGCAACGTGATTGGTTGGTTGTTGGAAAAATAAACATCGGTTAAACATTGTTTCCTTTAGTCCCAAATCAAGCAGATTTACTGTAATATCCAAACCTGATTACAGTACGTAGACACGTTAACAGCCTATGCAATTCCCCCACGGCGCGCACTCAGCTCGTTTGTTGACATTCAACTTTTGTATAAGCCAGCAAACATTATGGCGTAGTGTGATAGCGACCAAAATTTATTTCAGATACGTGAGCCTATATTGTCATATGGAATTGGGAAAATCCAATTGTGTCAACACACGATTCGTATGGGGTAAGTTTGTAGAATTGAATTGGTCGGCAGGTAAACGGTTATCGTAGGTAATAATAGCGCGCTCCGAATTTGTACGTAGTAACATGCCGTCTACACTGCAATTAGGGGCCGTTAGGCGATGGAGGCGATGGCTGGCGCCAGCCAGGTCCTGCCCGCCGGTACCCCACTACCGCTATGGACAAATACACAAGCCATTGTTTGTAAAGGGTTATTTTACACGGAAAAATGTGGCATCAATTGTGTCGCGCGAACGTCGGACGACATCAACCGATAATCGTGGTTTAATGTCTCCATAAATCGACTGCGGTTTGCATGTTTAACTGACATACTGTTAATACATGTTTACGAGTGTATGTTCAATCAACTATGTAAAGATTATTGCGACTATGACGATGTTTACACTAATATGAACTCGTGTGACATGGTCGAGACACAATAATTTCTATTTTCATATCATTGTTTATTTTTCCTTTTATTTTATATTATAACTAAATCGATTTTAAGTAAATTCAGGTAGCCACACCTGTACCTCAAAAACGAGTTGTCGCAATCAATCAATTACAGTACGGAATAACACACCTACCAATGGAACCGAACTGATTATATTTCAGTAAACACGGCGCGTATTCATGCGCAACACTCGTGCAGTAACATTTATCAATCAATTTATTGTCCAATTACGTTGGACATATTTCTCTAAAGGTTACATTGCAACATTTACAACCAATGTCTCTGATACGTACGACCCATTAAAAGCCTATATATAAGCGAATAAAATTCACATGCATGGCTGTAAACGGTGCGATCGTAAAATTCACTGCACTCACTTTGTGGCTCTCTGAAAATTTATTTAAAAGCTTTGACAGGCTGTTAGGATGATGTAGAGCTACTTACGTATAATTAGATTTAAGAAAAGATTCAGAATTTCGCGTTGAGAAGGAAACTTGTTTCTTTGGAGAACTCTAAGATAACCCTCTCCATGTTTGATTCAGTAGGCAGCGACAGACACCCTGTTAACACTCTTACCCCATGAAACAATACATGCATAATTTATTACGCAAGCTGTCTAAATTTTTATTACGTCGCGAAGTTATTGTAGTTCAACTATTTTAAGTACAAAATAATGTAAAACTACAGTTGTTAAGCTATAAGAAATGACCGAAAACTTTATTGTCGCATAAAATTACCATTTTAGTGGAGATACATGGGTTTCTTTGAAATAGCTGAACTTTAACTACGAGAGTAAACGTTCCGAAATGTTCCATAAAGTTTAAACTACATAATACGATATAAAGTGTCGTGTGACAATATACTAGTTTAATTATTTCGTTATGTCAGTATGTGAGTATATTGAAGTTGTGTAGGTATTTGTTACTGAGAGGTAACTAAGCCGGTAAAGCGATCGTAGTAAGTAGTACTATCAACATTTTTATAGTTATTAGGAAGTTTAAATAAGTATGTTTGCTCATCTCGTCTGGTCCTGGTTGGTGTCCGAAGTTGTTTTCATATCATGTAAAGTACATACACCTTAATTTACAAAAATCAAGACATAACATCACGCCTTTTATACTCGAAGGGGTAGGCATGCACATTTACAGCACTTAATACCACAGTACAATGTAACACCCAATTTTCACTATTTTTTTTTAATACCCAGTTATACTTTGTCCGACCCGGGAATCGAACTCGAGACGCCTTGCGTACGACCAACGAGGCAGGCAAAAATCAGGAGATAGTAATAATTACTAGACAGCCAATCATAAAAACAAAAAAGAATTCGCACTTCTGCAGCACACTAGTTAGTATGGTAATTACTATTGAATTTGCGTTTAAACATGGCGTTAAAGTGACAACGTGAACGCATACATACGAAACGAATACCAAAAACAAAATTAATGTAAACTGTTCAAAAAAACTACAACTATCTATTTAACTTAATGGGGCACCATTTGGTGTTGTAATAAATTTTAATACTTTGATTGTACTCGTTTTACTGAATAATACAAAATGTTATCTACGTTTAAACTAACCGCATGCTTTTATACATTGTTTTGGTTGAAGCTACTACTTAAACCACTGGGTTAAAACAATATTGTATTGAAAAACTATAAAAAACAACTGAATGTGTGATTGTTCGGTATTTTACGCGCATACAGGGCTTACTCTTGAATCCAATTCCGATCGATCGATATTGGCATTGTAAATTTCGTACTCTTGAGTTGCAACACTAGCGCCCATTCCATCCGTATCGCGTGGATTTAATGAACTAAATGATATTGAGTTTGATTTTATATTCTGTACTCTGAATGCTATCTTAACAGCTAGGAAAGGGGTTGTATAGTTTTGACATTGAATAATTATTGATATTTTATTGGATTGAAATTGCATTGATATTGAGATTGGTTTCAAGAGTAAGCTCCCTGTTCTTTTTACCTTCCACGCTGTATTTTTCAATCGCAATGAATGGCTAGTTTTGTAAAAGAAAATATCTATAGGTACAATCGTTACCATTAAACTCTCAAGTCCTATTCCATACAATTAGCAAACACATACCATTTTTTTTCTCAACTTACACATCTAATTCAAATCCCGGGACAAATCCCCGAAAATCTACAGACATTACTGGGTAAACTACAAGAATCTTCCACAGTTTTGTCAGCAAGCAATTTAAAGCCACGTACCCTTGCTTAAGATGCATTGGCTCATTCCAAACACAGGATTTAACGTTGGTTCGAGAGGCCGACAGTTGGAGAAAATGTGGCAATTCGTAGGCGACTCGTCCCGCAACAAGCATTAGCACTAAATGACATCCACGAAAAATCTTCGCGGAGCTCTCAGATAAGGAATAGGGGAATAAAAAAGATTTTACCCGCCTTTCACACAGTTTTATTTGATTCCTGTCAAAATAGGAACAACAGTTCCTCTCCCTGAGGCAATCACGAAATGCAAAATGTTGCAAATAATTTTCTTGTAATTCCTATCGGTGTACGGTTTATTTGAACACAGAGATCTACATGTTTTTTCGCTATACAAATGTAATTTTACGTTAGTTTTCCCCGAAACACTCTAATAAGATTTTAAGCAATACTTTTTGTGTAGACAAATACAAAGAAAATCCACTTTACGTTGGTTTTATTCATTGGTTAAAAAATATACGCAAGCCTCTTACCCTGCTATTAGCTTAAATATAAATTTAGACTGTTTTAGCTCAAGAAATAAAACGAAAAATGGACTTTAAGTCTCAGTTCCTGTGATGTAGATATGGTTGGTAAAAATCTAAAAAATTGTATAAAATTGGCAATGATCAGTTGAATTTTTTAATTCAATTAACACGTGAATTCACTGCAGATATAAATGGCTTTGTATGGTGAAACTAAAGGTGTGTGAATTCAGCTGTGTGATTTATAAAATATCAAAAGTTCAACGGGGAGTTAAATTGCTTAAAGCATTATATGAGTCAATGTCTGGCGCCACGGTCGCATATTTACTAGTACTACTTGAAGTAGTCCCGGTAAGTGGAGTTGAAATGAGTTACATTTTATAAATCACTTCTACATTTATATTACGAGGATGTGGCTTCAGTTAATGTTATTTTAGAATAATATTAGGCCGTTTTTAAAAAAGAGTTCATTTTTAAAATAGTATATCTTGTTTTTGAATCCGATGAAGTCTATATGATTATGTGTAACCCGAATCTTTGTTTAAATGAAGCGTAAATAAGAAGTTGAAAACATTTTCTTATTACTTAAAAAATCTATTTAAAACATGATACCAAATACACCCCTATTTCAGCAAAGTATGATATCTCAATGCGCAGTGCGGCCGTTGAGCGGTGACTATATGCAGACAAAATTCTGGGAAAACTGTTTGCCGTGGGCTGTTGGAAATGAACGACAATTATTGTACAATGACTTTTTACTTCTGAAGATTTTTCAATTCATATAAAACTTGATTACGTACATAAAAAAGTATGTATTTGTACTGTTTCTGAATGTCTTTTTGTTACTTTTGAAAATAAATTTAATTTAAATAAACATCTTAAATTGGTGTGGGTATTGAACGATTCTGTAAAGTAATTTTTATGCCATTTGCTAAGATATTATATTTTAATTTAAAGTCACAAAACCAATTTACTTTTATAGTTTCACTCGTTTCATTAGTTTAATGCAATATACTGCTTAAACTGTAATGGCATATAATTTGTCTTCAAAATACATTCTTATATATTCCATTTAATGTTATAAAAAGCAAAATTTGTTACGTGACGCAGTTCAAAGTAATACAGATTTATAATTTTTAAGTTACGATGTTGCTACGTGATACGCGCTACGACTTCGTAGTCTTTGTTAAATCGTAGCATGTTTTGAGTACAATGACCCTTGCATGGTGTATTTTAAGACTAAAATAAAGACATGTTAATTCTGGAACTCAATAACTTAGAGTATCGGAAATGCATTTATAATTCAATAACAAGGCACAAAGTGAACGGAATATCCGAGTGTATAAACGGCATCAGTAAGTTTGCATAAGCTGCACTAGTTGTACGGTTATTATCTATGCAGTGTTAGGACGCAGGGGGCACCTGAGACTGCACGCTAATTCCGAGCTCAGCCTCTCCTTACGACCGATAGCTGTACGCTTGAACACGTCCGCCAGATAATTGCTGCATACGCAATTAGGGTAACGCTATTAGCGAAATGAAATTCCCACCTGTTTTATATGCGGCGCCAACGAGTTATAACCGCGATGACTAATTAAAGCAACAAAAGGTCAATAAACATGACTCATTGAATCGTTCCAGTCGCGATGAACGATTCATGAACACGTTATTTTGAATGGGACATTGTTAAACGATACGGAAAAATCACACAAATTGAACATTTAGGACGTAAGCCGGCAGACACACTAAAACAAACAAGATCGCAAAGCCCGGTCGTGTCAACACGGGCCGGTAACGTGGAAATTATACGGTACAAATTACATCATTAGAAAGCGCGACTTTATACGGGTGTCTGCTCGATAGCCGCTGTACGAGCCGGCGTCGGCGACGCTGTTGTTATCGACCGCCCTCACTCCTGGACCGCCAATCAATTACCATTACTTCGCTAAGAGTAGACGCGATCGATTGTCTGATTTTATAGAGCTTGTCGCTTATCTGGCACTATTTTGGATGTTCACGAACCCGCCGTGACCTGCTTCTATTCCGTCCATGACCGGTAACAATTAGGAGAACCTCCGTCGGTGCAAGTCGCGCGGATATAAAACTTTATGTACGCATATAAATTTGGATGTCGAGACATGTTTTATTGTACAGTCGTAAAATTTGGGGTCGGAAAAGACCGACATATTTAATAAATACGAACAAGGTCGTAAAGTTGAATGCAAACCTCTTCGTGGCATCGATAATATCATCGAACTATTTCTGACGTTCATCAGTACTTGCCATCGATCGATTCTGGGGAAGTCCGCCTTTTAGCGAAGGTATTGTCTTTATTGTTTTAGTAAATGATGTTGAGATTGTGAAATCGAAACGTAAGAAGCACTTGCTTTTCTCAAAGTGGTATCTCTTTGTCACGAATTTATCTCGAAACATTCGGCTTCCCCATACAAGTTCACAAAATGGCTCCAACAATAACGTGAATCCGCTTAACATTTCGCCCGGCCGCCCCGGGGAGGCGCGGGATTCCCGGTGACGCGCTGCCTTAAACGTGGGAATACGCCGACGTTACCTATCGCTTCACTTATTTACCGAATACAACTCTAATAAATTTAATAAAGGGGAAGGAAACGTGTGACAGATGCACGAGTCGCCGTGAAAAAAATATCTGTAGGGACATTCCGTATTCGTTGGAGATGGAATAAATTGTTGTTTGCATTTATCGCTTCCAATAACTCATAAAAAGCAATAAAAAATGCCACCTTAGTAGCTGTAAATTTCCTAAAGAGCACAACATCTACAGGTAGTTGGCAGGCTTCCAGTGCTACCTGCACCTAGATGTGTTCTACATTAAACTCTGTCACAGAGCAAAAAGTTTAATGAGGCTCGTTTATACAGCGGTGAAATAGTGCAGCGCACTCCAATCTAAAATTCAAACGTCAAAAATGTAAAATATAACCGCGTTAATATAAAAAAAAATAGCAAGTTGGCCGACAGTGAGGCAGGACGGTAATCCGGCTGTCGCCGGCAGGTATCGATGGACGGATTAAAACACCATTTTTACTGACGCTTAAACCCTTTGCCGAGTATCATTTTCATGTTTTCAATTATACCACCGATACTGCGATTTTGCGGCTTTGATGTACTATTTATTTGTATTTCTATGTACTTATTTATATTTGAAAACGCTTTTAAACGATAAGGAATTCAGCTTTCCTCATGTTACGTACCTACGTATTCGTACAAGGAAAATATTCAATTGACAAGTCAAAAAATCATTTGTGACGTGCTACAATGTGGAATACGAGTAGAGGAACGTTGGTAGGTAGTCCATAAAACTATAAATAATAAATATTCGCGGTCATAAAATTTTATGTTGTTAGGGCTGCGCGGTGAGTAGTTGGCTTCACAGTGAACATCAATTGTTCTGCGCCTAGCACGACGCACAGACAGAACGATACATAAATTTAGCATAAATATGAACAAGAAAATGTGTTTATTACTTCACGGTACACAATAACCTACTTAGGAAAAAGCTTTATGCGATAGAATGATTGTTGAAAGTAATGCTATAAGACACTACAATTTCTTTTGATGCCGTTACAAGTGAAAATGCAGTCATTGTAATTGCTATTAGTGTTATCAGTATTCTATACAATTGAGAAAAGTAAACAACATTTTTTACTTTTTTTCGTATGAGCATATTATCACCAACCATAAACAAAACAGTTGAACTTTCAGCTCTCTAAAGTACCTTACATAAAGTAACATAAAGTTTACTTTTAAAATAAAAAATGAATGTCTCAAAACAATATTGTTATTCCTCTCTAGCATCATAATATTATCAGCTATTAACTAATATGTCATCTCAAAATAGTTGACATCGAGAATCAATATGTTCAATGAAGTTTAACCTCTACTGCCTTTAAACATAATACTGTCAATAAGTCCCACTCTCCCGCGACTTACATGCATATCATGAATATTGAGTATCTATTAATTATTATACTAAAATAAACCTTTCCTTCTACATTTAGTTCGTTGTTTTGTTTATTGAAGCGTGTGTTTGCGTACTATGTCTTTTAAGGTGATGAAGATTTTGATTGTTTAAAGATGGTTTTTCTTAGGTTTATGTATATTTTTGAGAACCAAATAAGTCTGTTTGGGAATTTTGTGGAAATAGCTGGTGTTCTTAGGCATGTCCAACCAATTATTTCAGTTTATAAAGCTCTCTCTATCTCTAGTTATCACACTATTTGGTATTAAGTATTTATCATATATTTTTTATGCCGATTCCGCCTATGAAAAATGCTCCTATGGGATAAAACAGGAATACGAGAGCATAGCCGCGGATAAATGCTTACAATATATTTAAAGCGGAGTCTGTTAAAGTATTTTTATCTACTTTTTCTAAATTTAATTTTTATTGTCGTTGATCTTTTTTTTTTCATTTTGCCTTTTTGTTTCTAAAGACTCAAAAGGGCAAATCGAATTTAAACTTCCACATAAAAGAATAACGTTTCATATTACTATAGTCATCTGTCAATCTATCTAATAAATGGATATCTCAGTGGAGTCAGTAATAGCCAGTAGTTATGAGCCCCCAGTGACTCGGGGACGCCAACTAGTTAGGGAGCTGGAGAAATTACGAGCGCTCCTACATCATATATTGAAAATAACTGCTTTATATGTAATATTATTTGATATTACTACCATGTAGCGTGATGTCTATTGAAGATTATGAACTTAGAAATGTTTTAAGTATAAATTATACCAGTTTTTCTGTAGTTACTTTTTTTTTGTAATAACATAAAATGACCTCTGAGTTAGTTTCGGCGTTTCTTCTCAGAGTAGTCAGTTAGAAAATGCCAGCCCTCATCTAGTCAAAGTCAAAGTAAAAGCATTTATTTCAATTAAACCATACTTTGGTACTTTTGAAATGTCAATAAATACAAATAACTAATAGTCTGTCAGTCAGTCCGTCAGTGAAGTTAGGTGAAGTTGGTAATTTAAAGAAGCTAGGTGAAGCTAGTAATTTAATGATTGACGTGTAAAAGTGCTTCTTTGCAGCCTATTTGCAGAAATAAATATCATTTCATTTCATAAGTATTACAAAATATTTTGAAGAAGCATAAACTTAATAGATAGGTCCATAATAATGTTGTCCAACTAAGAAATCAAATGTTCAGTAATCCTACTAATACTATAAATTCGAAAGTTTATGTGCGTGTGTGTGTGTATGTTTGTTTGTTACTCTTTCATACAAAAACGGCTAAAGGGATCTGGATGAAATTTGGAATACGGGTGAATTGGGGTCTAGAATAACACATAGGCCATTTTTATCCTAACGTGAGGGAAGCCGTTGGCAGAAGCTGGTCGAAAATAAAGTCATTCATCGTTGTTTAAAAATTATTTTTCTTCTGCGGGTCGGTATCTGGCATCCACTCGTCTGGGCTCCATCTGTCTGGTCTGATAACTCTTGATTATCGACGGATAAGGGTATTTTGTGACTTGTTACATACCGAAATATATTATGAAAACCTTTCACATTGAATTTTAATAAATTACTAGCTGACCCGGTAAATTGCATACCGCCTAAATATTCTTTCTCACCTTTTAAAGCTTCCCTGTACTTCCACGAACATTTCAAGGTCAAAATGAGCCAAATCTGTTCATCCATTCTCGAGTTTTAGCGAGACTAACGAACTTCATTCATTTTTATTTATATTGTTAGACATTATAGAAAACCTCACATATAAACAATCATTACAAATGTCAAGTAAGTCATTCTTATTTAATGAATATTGTAACATACAAAACTAAGTTTATTGTACACAGATTACAATGTAACAATCGATGGTATCTAGTGATGGGGTGCGGGATCGATACACTTGTACATTGACAGTTACTGCAGGCCGGAGTTTGGTTTATGACTGCGCTCGACCCAACCCTAGTGTACTCTGCTGATTACAATTTAAAAAAATATTTCGTACTTTGGTGTCTGATGTCGAATGTAAAATGGTTATGGTATTGTAAATTTTTGAGTAGATATAAGATGAGTAGTTTTGTGTTATCTATTAGAAGGTTAACATTTTTTGTAACCATTGTAATGAATCTCGAAAGAAATATTTGTGCTTTCTATATTAAGGAATAACAAACAAGGTGACAAATCTTGCTACTTTATTTGTTTTTTTCTATAGGATAAGCCGGGAAACGAGCAAACGGATCACCTGATGGTACAAGTGCGTTACCGGCCTTATGGGGATTAGAAATTTGAGGATTATTGAGAGTTCAGGGATTGGGGAGAATGAGGAAGTGGGGGGGGGGGTGTAATTGGGCCTCCGGTAACCTCCTTCACACGACGAAATACAATGCAAGCGTTGGTTCACGTCGGTTTTCTGTGAGGCCGTGGTATCATTCCGGTTGAGCCGGTCCATTCGTGCTGAAGCATGGCTCTCACACATATATCACATAAGTTTCAATTACTAAGAAGTTTATAATTATATCATTTTACTATGTAGAAAGGTTTGAAGATTGAATATTAATTATTCATACGTAGGTACGAAACGTACAAGTCTCTCTTTAATCCCATCTCTATAAAAAAATCTCACCTAAGAATAAACGAAATACGGTTTATTCTTACAAATAACTGAAAAAAGCAACGGCACCATCAATATACTCGAGCTAAAACACCGAAACATTCTCTAAATATTTGATTTAAAGTGAAAACCAACATTTTTGGACGCGCAGCCATAAAAATCAACTTTCTAGGGGTGATGTGATGACGTAAACCAATGGATTTTTATAAAACATCAGTCCTTTACCCTACGGGGTTCCGACGAAACTTTAGGTATCCCGTGGGAGCCCTACAATTTATAGGGATAGAGTAGATCCTATTATGTTAATCCGGGAACTGTAGCACCTTTACACAAAAAGGTTCAATGTATCTACTCTACGCACTTTTAAAAGGGATCTGTTACGGATTTTCCAGGCGATAATAATGTATAAAAATAACATTAAACTCTTATCTTTTTATTAATGTACTTTTTTAAATTGTGTATTTTTTTCTGTATTCTCTAGATTTAGAGTGCTTGCTGTGAGATCTAGCTGTGAGAGTTAGATCTAATTTAAGTTTGTTTAATTTGATTAATTCGAATTCACACTTTTTCCTCTTTATATTCGTATATTTTTAGGACGTAAGCTCTTTAAAAAAGAGACAGAGTTATTTATAATGAAGCAAGCAATTATAATCATTTGAAAACTATTAACGAACTGAGGAAAACAAAAGACTACAAAAGAGAACCTAATAAATTATAACAATCAAATCTAAACCCTACATCGACGTCAACATTATAATTTTTATTTTTTGTAAAGTATAGTTACAAAGAAACTAAACAAAACAAAAAAAACAAACTACCACTACTAAAAATAAATCCACAACAAAATATCAAAGGACAGGACTCGAATTGAGTACTAATAAACGTAGATACCGTACATCGCACCTCACTTCATAACACTTTGTATAGAATATTTTGAAACTCCCGTAAGTAATATTTTACGCCACAACAAAGTAAATGCATAAAGGATTTCACCTTATTTTTAGGGTACCGTAACCAAAGGGTAAAAACGGGAACGCCGTGACTAAAGATTCCACTGTCCGTTCGACCGTTTGTTTTTTAAAAAAAACACGATGACACACTAGGATTTTCTCCTGTATCGTGGGTCAACAAACCTACAATTTCACATACACATGACATCCAGACCCGGAACAACAATCTGTGGATCACACAAATAGTTGTTCTGTGCGGGAATTGAACCCGCGACACACTGCGCGGTAGCCAGTTGGTAAGACACCTTGCCAAGCGTGCAGTCAACAGTGTTTGTTACCAGACTGTCTCATGAATTGTGATAGCTAGACAATGAAGGACAGATGATGTATTTATGTTGCCGTTATAAGGATTGGTCCTTATAACTAAAAAAAAAACACATAATAATATTTAAGGAAGGGCCATATAAAGTTGATTTTAATGCCATGTAAGTACCTTTTTTTTTGAGGGGGGATCCAATGACTTCTCCCGCCCGGACCCTTACTAACTAAAAACCACCCCGTTCCTACTCCTGCACTTCGAGCCGGAGCCTCGGCAACCCGTTAAGTTTTCGGCTCACCATGTAAGTACCTAGTGCTAAACAAATAGTATGGAACCCATTGTGCGTGAGTCTGATTAGCATTTGGCCGGTTTTTCGGTATGTGTATGTCAAAAGCATAACGGTAGGGTTCAAGTACGTAATAACAAATGGTCAAGGTTGATCGTAAACCGTTGCCATGGCAACGTCGTGGACGCGTTGTCAACTTTATAAGGCCCGGAACACATTAACACCGATCATATTTAGCTCATGGTGTATTTTAAACGTTATACAAATGATGTTTTGTTTTGTTATGCGGTTTTATATGACTGTGGTGGTCGAGAATTTTGGTGGTTATAATTATGTACGTTTTTACTTCTTTTTCACAATATTATGTTTGGAAAAAGGTCAGATGATGACTTAATAATGTATCAAATTTTATAATGCAACATTGTTTATACAAGGTGTTGTTTTAAAGCTGCGTCATTTTCTAGGAGGTAACACGGCCATCGATGCTGAGACCGAATCAATAAAAAAATTGTAGGTAAATATTTTTCATTTTTCTGTAAATTACGGAAATCCGTAAGTGCAAATTACACTGCCGGATTACCGCCGTGGGATCTGGAGGCGAAGGTGCTCGCGCGCGTGCACAGCATGCGCGCGGAGGCACGTCGCCGGGGCGAAACTCCGCTGCCGCGCCAGATAAGTGCGTGGCGGGATGAGCTCCGGCGCGATCTCATGGCGGAATGGCGGCAACGGCTGTCGCAACCGAGGGCTGGGCTCGCTGCCATCGCAGCGGTAAGTCCCCTCTTTGAGGAGTGGCTTGAGAGACGCTACGGCGTCCTCACCTACCGCCTGACGCAGGTCCTCACCGGACATGGCAGTTTCGGGAGGTACCTGTGTCTGATGGGGCGGGAGGAAACGCCCGGGTGTCATCACTGCGAGGACCGCCCTGAGGACACGGTGGAACACACGGTGGGAGAATGCCCTTCGTGGGCTGAGCACTGCCGTGTCCTCAGGGAAGTGATCGGCGATGGCGACCTCTCGCGTCCGGGCCTAGTGCAGGCCATGATGCGGAGCGAGGGGGATTGGGATGCCGTCTCCTCCTTTTGCGAAGCAGTCATGCTAGCTAAGGAGGAGGCGGGACGCGTGAGGCAGCGAAGCGCTGCCTCCTCGCAACCCAGCCATCGCGAAGGACACACCGGGCGTCGGGGATCGCGGGACGATCTCCGGCCACCGTAAGCGCGGGCCTGCGGACGGCGAGCATGGGTGGCTCCCCGTCCGACCAGAAACAGACCCGAGCGTGCGGCGCGTCGCGTTCCGCGCGCGCCTCAAAGAGCCATCAGACCACCACAGATGGGGCCCAATAGGGCCGATGCCGATTCGGAGTCGCGGAGAACCTAACGGGTAACCGGGGCTCCGGCTCGACGTGCAGGAGAAGGAACGGGGTGGTTTTTAGTCAGTAAGAGTCTGACACTCCCTCCCGCCTCACCCAGGCGGGGGCAGTCATTCGATGATTTTCCCCCCTTAAAAAAAAAAAAAAAAAAAAAAAGTGCAAATTACACGCCGCCGTCTTGTAACTAGTTTTATAACGCGGCTTAACCCATACAAACTTAAACACGTAATTGATATTATTCCTAATTCCATAAAACTCCAATAAGAAACATTGCTGTCTATTATTCTGAAATACTGTCGAACTTAAACGATTTATTATAGCCGTATTTTTAACTATTCCCGAAACTTTCTCTTACATCAAACCTTTATGACTTCTGTGACATGCCACAGAGAAATGCCACGGTTTTAAAACTACACCTTGTATTATTAGGGAAAAATAATAATGGCTAAAATAAAAATAAAAAAGGATAATGGCTAAACAGACCAGTCCTCTTTTTGTTGTATGTATGTTCCTTACTCCTTTACGTCAAAATGACCGAAGGGATCGAGATGAAATTTGGAACAGAGGTAGACTATGGTTTGGAGTAACACATAGGCTACTTTTCATCCCACGGCACCGCGGACCAAGCAGATGGCAGAAGTTGGCAAATAATTCGCATGTTTGAATTTCGGACCAGGCGCAATATTACCTAATTTCTATTATTAGCACGAAGTTTGGAATTACGTCTGTATAACTGTGCAATGGAATTAATAATATAATGTTCATTGTAAGTTGCAGTTCTACCTACGGTTTCTAGGAATATTATAGGGGTTTAATGATATGTAATGTAATATTTAGAACATGAAAGTAAGGTAGTATTGTTACTGAAATAGAGTACTTAATTATATTGTGAATGTTAATTCTCAGTATTGATACAATTTATGATAACATTATACGTACTCGTAATTAATTATCTATTTGATTATTTATCTTATTATCTACTTATATTTCTTTATTATACATATACATATATGGCTGAAAAGTTTATTTGTTTGTTTGTTTGAACGCGCGTATCTCATTTCGATTTAAATAGATCATTTTCTGTTAGATAGTAGATTTATCGAGAAAGGCTATAGGCTAATCAAACATCACGGTATGGCCATCAAGAACCGAGCAGTAGGTGATACCGTGTGGATTTGGCTCGTTTTTCAATATCTCAGTTTTTAATAATAATTATGAAGTTTATAAGAACTCATGTACCTACACATCTTTGCGGCGTCGTCTACACCCCTAATAACATAATTGTAGGTTTAAATGTATAAGAAATAATTAGATTAATATTTAATTTTTAAATAAAATCAGATGACTTTGAAATACTTATTTATAACTCAATTCTCAAACGTTTAAAAACATTCAAAAACCAATTATTTGACACCGTAAACCAACTAGTAGTGATCCATAGAACATCGTACATTAACCCGAAGTTATTAAACCTCCAGTATATATAAATGTACATCCAAATAAACACTCAGTTGCTCGATACTGCTCGAAATTGGATCGGCAGATATTGACTCTCAGAATGCAACTTTCAATCAGTCTCCATACCTTGGAATTGTACTAAATCAAAATATTTTCCCCAACTACCTTAACCGAATTCTAATAAACCTTTGCCTATCTCCGGCATATGAATGTTTATCTCGGAGGAGTTCGTTCTACCTTTTTATTTTGTTCAGTCCCTCTGAATAAATAAGGAGCCAACGCCTGTACTAATTGAAGGAGGGTACGATATTGGCCTTCTTTGTGTGGCAACACTTGTGTTATTTGTTGATTTGAATTGGTAATTAATTTAGTTTTGAACTGGTTTTAGTTGATAGCAGACATAATGACAAAAGAGTTTTGGTTACCACAAAAAAGATTACGGTTTTTATGGAAGTCTCAAATTGTTGCTTCAAAACCTGTGAGGTGTATTTTATACTTATATTTTACGTAAAACTGAAAATATATCTAATATTACATTTATTTATTATTTTTGTCGGCTTACATACGTAACTGTTTGACGAGGAACTCGACTAGTTTCAAGCCATGCTAGAGGCTCATATTCATGAGCAGCATTCCGCGAGCCACAACGCGGCGACTGTCGCGCTGTTACTGATTATTGATTTAGTATGTCTCACGAAAGTTTTAATATAAACATTACATCTGTCTCTAGAAGAAATTCTTTAATAACAAAATGATTACAAATAACACATAGTACACAGTCCACACAATAAATTAAGTTTAAAAACATCAACAATAACTTGTAAACTGTGAAAAATGTTATAAGCAGGTGAAAACTCGTTCACGTCTGAACTTACGTGGGTTTCAAGTCGTAAATTTGTAAAAAGTTAAAAACAAAAGTCGCCCAATGCACTTCCCGTTTGCATCTGCTGCTATTGCGAAAATAAAAAGAGCATTTCTGTTTCACCATTCTCTGATTGCTTTCGGGATTCTATTTTTTTGTAATAGAAAATATTTTTACTATTTACTCTCTTTGTTTCGTTATTGAAAACAATGGTTTGTGTACTTATTTGTTTTAGTACAAATATTGTCATCAAATTATACTAAACGCTAATCTATGTTAGTCGCTACGGAGTTCAGCGTAGTATGCCTACGCTGCTACGCAATTCGTAGCGATCGTAGCAAAACACAAAAGGCACGTAACCGGAAAATTACTCTATTAAAACTACGTTACAAGATCGGATTTGTCAAAAGAAAATCAGAAACAAAATGGCAGTTAACAAAGAAAATAGTGAAACAGTCGAATGGATGGTCGATTACGGCACGGAGCGACACGGCGGCGCCGCGTTTAAAACTCCGGCTAATTAAATGAATGAAAACGAAACTCGAATGTTTTCATTCCATTTACAGTTTCTATACTCCCCTTTCCCATTTGCCGACCAACGAACGGTCATATGCAAACTGTATTACGATATTTCAAATGTGACAGATTAAAAATGAACGCTATGTTCGTGATTTTATGGGCTTTGGTTCTTGATTTTAGCGTGGTATTGCTTTTTGATAATACGTATTGTTGAACTCGACTGAAATAAAAGTTTATACGCGATTTTCGTTTTTCAAGTTGATTAGACATGACTATGTACGCGTAAACGTGAAACACAAAAGTATAAAAAAGATTATTATCTAAGTTGTTTGTCTAAAAGTCTTCATTACTTTCTTTCAAAATAATTTTCCATTTGAAAAGTTTTAGTTTTATGTCCACAAAATGATTACTTTCTAGACGCTTGTACAACAAAACACCATTAATACGTCAGCACTTGAATAAACAACGTATTATTTTCTCGAAACACCAATAAAATATTTATTCGCCCATTGAAATACTTTTGATCTGAGACTAGACTTAATTTCGAACAAAACCTCGCCGCCGTGTTCAATCTTGCGCGTAAAATTATTGTATTGGAAATGGGAAAATGCACTGCAAAATGGTAATACTGCAAAAATAATCCAGTTAATGTGGCTCCATCGAGGATAACACCATCCAGCGCTGAGTTCGAAAAGTCATTTGTACGATTATCTGTCTCGCGGAGCACATCACGCTCAGCATTGTATGTAAATTGAATTAATGACGGTGCACTTGAAGCCCTCTTTACTTTATGAATCGCTGTGGGAAAATGTTCGAAATATCGTGTAAATTTTACACTAGGATATTCTAGAACTGTCTATTGTAGACGGGGTTAGTATCTAGGCAGTTAGTTTTTAGGAATCGGTATAAAAATTAAGTAGCAAGCTAATTTTTTAAATTGGATCCGGTGAATGGATAACACTGTTTCGATAACGTAATAGGGTATTAGAATAGTTTCACTTAATTTTGTCAGTTTAATTAGAAAACTGTAGATAGGCTTACAATGTTATTTTCTCTTCGATACAAGGTTGTTTGATATTTTGTAGTTTTAAACCAAAGGTGGAGATATGAAAATAATTATTAAACTTATGGCCGTTTGCACCTGTAAACCATTTCATGATTAAAGTTACTTAGCTTGAGGTAGCACCTAAACTAACGCCTTACTTGTACTGTGTCACTTATAAATTGATGGAAAACTAAAATGTCGTTTAATGTCACTTAAAAGTTTGCTTAGGATTCGATACAATTTAGAAAAAATTGGTGAAACCGTGCACTATCCTTAGAAAAACACTCTAAATAAATAATCAATAGTTAAAAAAACCTAACAAATAGACAAAAATGAACTAAGAAAAAGGTAAGTAAGTACATACTCAAAAACGGACCACAGTATTTTCCCGGTTATTACCGCAGATGTAAGATATGGTCAGCAAAGTGTTTTGCCTCGGGGGAGGGTACCTCACTAAATTTCTCCACTTTACGAAGCGAGGTAGCCATTAAGATTATGAAATTATGAAGCCGACCACTCGCCGAGATTTGCCTCGCACAGTCACACTTAACTTGCTTGATTTAATTCAACCACTTTGAATTGTAACTTGTAGAGGTTTCAATTGTTTAGGTAGTAATTAGACTATTGTTTGAGCAGTGGCCATCTGATTTGTGTGTTTAGGGTTATTTGTGTGCTGTATTGAAGGATAAATAATATTTGGGTATCGATGTAAATGTTTGAATTTCGATGTTGATCGACTAGTTTTTACTATAGATTGCTAGCTTCACCTTAAAGTTATTACATTTTAGTTACAATTTTACTATTTTAAGTTATTATAACATAACATCACGCCTTATATCCCCGAAGGGGTAGGCAGAGGTGAGCCTATTGCATTAAGTTTTTTGTAAAAGCAACATTTTTCGCTTTATGTAAATCAGTCGACATTTAAAATTAAAGTCGTTATTTTAATTGGACATACACACGAACCATAATTTGTTATCAAACGCTATCTATTTGCCATTATCATTTTGTAAAGTTATAATACACGTAATAAGCATAGCTGTTTATGTAATTATAACTATCATAATAAAGATACAGGCACTGTATCATATTTACACTGTTTGAGAACTGAATACTGAGTCTCTATCTATAATAATGTGCCCGCATTCAGTCAACACATATAAATTCATGTAGCGTAAATAATGACAAAACTAAACAGTAGCTGACCTGGATTTGTCAAGGCAGATTCAATTGACAACAACATATTGATTTCACCATGGAACTGTTCTATTTATACTTCGAAACTGTGATTACCTTAAAAGCCATTAACTACCCAATTACGTTTGCATAAAGACTATATTCCTAATGCACAACTACTTACTTTAATTAGATAATCGTCAAACATTTTACTAAGAGATACAAATTCCTAAAAGGGTTAAGTAAATAACTATGGACTCGATACTGAATATTATTTTTTATGTTAATACATATGTAATGTGTTCCCGACCCGAAACATAAAATGAGTGAGGTAGAGCCGTAATCTTCTAATTCAGTATGCAGACAGGCAAACAGACCAACTTTAAATAATACAAAAAAAATGTCCCACTTGCGAATAAATGGCAAATCTAGGCCACGGCTAATTCTATGCTCAAGCCCCATCGCAAATTGTAATTTTCTCTTACCCTTATAACAGCAATTTATTTCATGATAAGAATCTTTTTTAGTCCTTGCCAAAAGGAATCTTTGTCGGAATCGAACGTTCTCGGGTTGATTACTAAGAGCCCAGGAGGCCAGATTTCATGAAGCCAATTGCCATTCACGCGTAGGCGAAACTGATCGCTGGGGTGATATTATTTAAATGTAATCTTTTTTCGATACTTTTTAACCGTTTATCTTTAGTTACCTTAAGTAAAAGCATGCTGATGGTACATGTAAACTTAAATAAGGGCGGAGATGTCTTGGAAATATACGCGTGTCGGTCCATTCTTATTACATTACCTTTTTGTGTTAAATGTAGAAGAAAACGCGTTGTAATCGAATCACGGAAAAGTAAGGGAAAACATAGTTCCCGCACGAATAGTGAGAATCACTTGAGAGAAGTGGATTGGTATGGTGTTCGATAGACAACGGCCTCTTAACGTTAATGTACTGTTAAATAACTAGGTGCTCTCGTTTTCTATTGAACCATAACACTGCGGTTGTTTTTAATCGAACTGGTTGTCAGTGGTATACTCAAATTATACACAAATGCATAGATCATTGGGTCTACTCCTAGTATTTATATTTGGTAAAGAAACCGGTAGAGATGGCAGGCGATTGTGAGCACATGAACGTCATCTATGGACACGTCTACGTGACCATTACATTGTCTACAGGAAAGAGATGAACAACTATCTCGGTTCTATATATTGAAAAAATAATAATTATGCTATTCAATTTATTCAAACCATTAATCACAAAAGACTTCAAAATGGCTTAGTGCTTTATTCAACATTACTATTCGCTGTCTTTTTGTAGTAAACCAGTAAATAACCGAAACAGTTATTTTTAGGGTGGGTTTATAGGGTGAAGACACACATTATTTTCCTATTTATAAAGAATATAAGAAGAGAGACTGCCTCGTTGGTCGAGTAGTCGCAATTGCGACTATCGGGCAAGGAGTCTCGGGTTGATTCCCGGGTCGGGCAAAGTATTATTGGGTGTTTTAAAAAAAAGTCTCAAGTAGCACGGAGTCTGAAACTGTGTCCGGTATATGGCAATAGTCTCACCCCCTATTACATAGGACTCATAACATAAATAGTGAAAAGTGGGTGTTACATTGTACAGTGGTATAATATGCACCAATGCCTACCCATTCAAGGATAAAAGGTGTGATGTTATGTTATGTTATATATGAAGAATAGAAATCTAAATTGGGAGTTCTGTTTTAGTGACAAATGAAAAAAAATAAGTTACAAATTCAATAATTAAAACAAAAAATTTACATTTTAATGAAAAAATACCTACCTAGTGGATAAATAAAAAAGTGTTAATAGACAACAGAATACAAGAACTTAACAAATATTTTTTCTGTGGAAAGCCGGGAACACTGTGGGGTTATACTATGCATTATACAATTCTCAGAAAAGCCGGAGCCGCAGTAGCTAGGGGTTGAATTTGCACCAATCAGGTGAACAACATTTTTCCATGAACTGCAGGTGCACACCGACCCTATGTTTCCCGATGGGAATCCCGCAATTGTATTATGAAAATTACATTGCAAGCTTCGGCCAGGACGTGTACCTTATAATTATGGGTTCAGTTTGGTTTACCCTTGACATGACTCATATCAACAAATTAATTGGCGGAAATCTGACTTTTTAAATTTAATTGACTAAAATCATGAAAATAATTTAATCTATCCCATATTCATGTTTCAAAATACTTCAAAATAGATTAACATAACATAACATCACGCCTTTTATCCCCGAAGGGGTAGGCAGAGGTGCACATTATGTCACAGTACAATGTAACACCCACTTTTTACTTTTATGTTATGAGTCCCATGTAATAGGGGTGAGCCTATTGTCATACACCGAGACAATTACAGACTCCGTGCTACTACTGAGATTTTTTAAAAACCTCAGTAATACTTTGCCCGACCCGGGAATCGAACCCGAGACCCCTTGTCCGGCAGTTCAAAGTGGACTCGGCTAATTAAGAACAAAAGCGTGACAAACAAACGTATAACGTTTCTAATCAACAAAATCCAAGCTAGGAGGAAGATTAGAATATCCCACACATCGAAATGTGTTTACGCAAAAAGCGAACAAGCTACTGACATCGCAGTGTCGCTTAACAAAAAGATTTAGCAGTCACTTAGCAGTGATTTAGCAGACCTGGCCTGTACACAGCCTTAAGTAAATTGGTCGCGTGCCGTCCGCACGGCGCCCCGGTGTCAACGCCACTGCAGGACGCACTGCGGCACACCACTCCATTCACTGCCTTCCTCGTTCTTCTTTATTAAGACTTATGCATCGGATAATTATTCGGCCGCTCTATTATTCCAATACGGTTTTTCCAAGTTTTTTGGTCACGCAACCAGAGAAGTTGGCGAGTACCAGCTGAAACCTCGGCGTCCACTTACGTTTGCGACTTTGTGCGGTCTCGAATTCGTTTTTGTTTTGTTAATTCACTACATTTTATTTGGGAATAAAGTTGTTCGAAAGCTTTGTACATGTAGGACAAAAAGGGTGAAGACAATGCGAGTTTGTGAAAGAGAAAATTGGTTAATTACTGATGTTTGGTAGCTTTTGCAGCTCAACGGTCCACGTTGGCGTTGTTGTAATTTGGACACTCAAGAATTCAGTTACGGGTCCGATATTCCAGTAGATTCAAGTATGTTTTTTTATCAATTACAACATGTTCAATTGAAATTAGTTTCATTCGTCTAAAGATAAATAAAATTCGAGCACACTGTAAGGTCTCATATACTCACTTAATTCGGCGCATAACAATCATGTTAAGTTAATCACCTTTTTGGCTATAGATATAAAAGATAGAATACTGTGGGAAAAAGTACATTTCATTCAGTATTTATTTATCAAGACAGCAATGCTGATAGGAGGCGAGGTACTGAATACTAATCGTGTGTTAGTTTAGGATACGATAATGGATCTTTGTTCACATATAAATGTACATATATATGCAGTATTGTTTGTAGCAGAAACAAATCATATAAAATGCTTTCTAAGTCACGTGTTCCTTTCCCACATTCGTTATAAGCGCCGTTTAATATTTCAGTATGCGTACAAAGCTGTGCAGTGCGCATTTTGCAAAGCAAATCCTGAGAATACTGTAAAAGGCTTAGCCGTGGAAGGGAACCTTCGATAAGATTCTTTTGCTCTTTAAAGTAGGTGTGTAAGTACTTTAGAAAGCAGTATGAATACGTATGAGTAAGAATGCACTTGATGTTTTTCGGATTAAGTAAGCGTGGTTTGAAAATTGTTGATCTGTTGCTTATCACCGCTGACTATCCTCGGACTAGTCAAAGCAACACAAGATTCCTTGTAACTACCCTGTATTTGAAAATCCAATGTATATTGCCTTCCCTTTATCCACTTTGGAATAAAAATAACACCGTGTTATGAATAACAAAGGTTTTTATTTATTTAAACCAGAATTGAGACGCTAAAATAACCCCCGTGACAGCGGTATTCAAATCCGGTATAAAAATTCCTCGTGAGCGCTTGACTTATGTTTATCAATTTAGACATCCTCAAAAAGCGATGTCGCACACTGGCAACGTATTATGTTATAATGGCACGTGTTATGTCCTTGTTCATTATATTCATTGCACGTAAAAAATAAAATCTCGTCAGAACTTGACAGCTCTATAAGAACATAGATACACGTAACTCGAGCGCCATGTACGACCCAAAACAAATTATTAATGTAAAAAAAGAGATACAAAGACTTGTTCCTAAGCTAAGTAACTTCACTCAAGTACGTGATTTGAAAGATTTTTTTATCTCGTTCACGAAATGAGAATTCAAACAGGGATAACAATTCTTTCCATAACGCGTTCCGTTGTTTAGAACATTCGCCTCGGGTTCGAGCAATCGTCTAAACTAATAAACATCTGTTTTTATTACGGGTAAAAGCCTTGAGAAATGTATAAATCTTTTTGTAATAAATTCTGTTATGGTTATTCCGAGATTTTATTACAAATCGTCGTTAGTCAACGTTGTTCATTACGCGCACCTAATTACTTTATTGTTGATCATCTGTTTACACACGAGTAGGTACCGTACTTTTCTCAAAACAAATTGTATAAATTAGCATCATTTTGTGCTCAGTATGCTAATATACAGACGGACGTCGATATACATTAGTTATCAGCGGGCGACATCTTATTTTGTCGAGGTCCCCAAGTTATAATAACCTAACTAAATGTCAGGCAGCGAGGATACTTAGCAAAACCATCAGGTATCTGTTTCTCATAAAGCCTACTCTCATTTTCGTTATGATGTTAATAAAAAGAAATGGAAAAGTTGTTCGTGTGCGCGTCAAATGAAAAAGTTATGGCACGTGATGATACTGCAAAGACTGTGGAGCCACCTGGCGGTACACCAAACTAATTACAAACTCCCTAACTTCCTCAAACACTAAAATATTCTCCTAAAAACGTCACCTCGCGACGTACTCGAATAGAATAATAAATTTTACTTTCTGTGTCTCTCTTAGAATTAGTGGCTAATGCATACCTTTTTACTCCTTTTGATGAAATTTTGTTCTAAGGTTTAAACTTATACGACGTCACTCGGAGAAGTTTCTGGTCTTCCTTCTTCTTGTTAAATAAGTAAATAGTACTTATTTTATTAGCTCCTTGTGGCAGCAAACCTGTTGTAACCAATCATATTCTACCTGATAACTGCATACTTGTTTCACGTTACAACATTGAAGTTGAAACTGGAATTAGTTATACAGCGGTGAACTTTAGGGTAGATGCCTGATTTTTATTTTAATGTCCGTCTGGTAGATTATCTTAAATCATTAGACACGTATTTTTTATTTTCTTACAGAAACGACGGAATGTCGCGTGACGTCACTTCTATGTACATTTTATACGTAGAAATGACGTTTTAACCCCTAAACTTTGATTCGTTTTATCTATGTATTGTTTTATTATACGACAAAATAAAAAAAAATACGTGTCTAATATTTTTTCATTACCTAACTTAGGGACTAATTATAGTTTTAATTTTTATACCCTGGCATCATCCACATTGGTTAAAAATAGTCTGTAATGAATTTCTTACAAACATTCTAAGAATTATAATTTTCCCAAAAACCTGTATAAATTAAAAAAAACAACTTTACTGCACTTCCAATTAAAAATATTACCTATATAATTACCTATACAAACCCTAATAAATACTTCGGGGTGCACTCAAAGCTACTATAATCCTGTGATGAGCCCTTATAAAGCTTGATATGTTTAAGGGCGAACTTTATGTTGTCCGTTATGTGTTTTCCTATGGGAACTGAGGAACTCAACCCTTAGATACTACGCCCAGAGAAACATAATATATTTTTGTTGCGATTACTTACTACCTGGTGATAAATAACATCACGCTGTTCCCCAAAGGAGAAGTAGGTAGATATTTTGTCATAGGTTGTAGTTCCATGCTATGGGTTAAGAATGATATTATTGCAGATTTAAAGTCTGTATTGGACATTAAAAAAATGTTTTAAACAAGTAAAGATTTTATCACTATTAGCAACATAAGTAAAAATAATTTTCAAGAACTGTGAAAATAACGTTATGAGTTCAGAGCGATTTCTATAAAATACACTCAAATCAAATTGATTGATATAGAAAGAAATCTTTTGACATGTTAAACATGAAGTGAAAGTTCTCTTATAAAGAAATTTTAAAAAAATTATGTAAAATACCGACTTCAAAAATCCAAAAAGTAATAACAAACAAAAAGTCAAAACTAAAAAGAAAAAAATAACTATCATTAGTACTGATAGGTTACCCACCCACTGAGATTAGAAGTCGCCGCCTCCTCCTTTTTTTGAAGTCGGTAATTACAAACTCCTGATACATTTGCTGTCGCAAATTTGATGTTATAAATAGAGATATATGTTTCGAATTAAATCGATATACAATATTATCTTCACAATAAATGAGAGAATGCTATAATATTACGATTATGTCTTAAAAATCAGTACAAAACAGTAATAATCAAGATAATTTACGGTTACACACCAATTTGTATCACAGCCTCATAAACATAAGGCTCTAATCCCTACCATCCCGAGACTCAAGAAAATAAATACATATTTCATAATCCCAAGTATAAAAGAGTAAATAAATAAAATACGACACTTAACTTCTTAAGGATGTACTCGTGGTCCGTTTAATACGTGCCAGTGTACTTACTCGTCCACTCGAACAGCGTTGTCAACATTATTACCCCAGGATTGAACACGCCATAAAACGGGAATGCCTTTTAAAACCCGCTACATTCACGCGTATTGGCTTATTGAAAGAATATTACCTATGTATCGTACATGCGTTTATTTGTCGTTCGTTTTATGTTTTTGTTTCAAATTAATATCGTTTTTGTAGGTCCATTTATGTAGAAGTAGATAATTGGGTAGTTTCCAGTATATGAAAATTAAAAATCTAATTAGTACGTCAGTTAGATAATGAAAAATAATACGTATTTTTTTATTTTCCCGTATTAAGTTGCAATACTTAGATAAAATGGCTTTAAGTTTAGGAGTGGGAGATCGTTACGTCATAACGTGGTACAAAATGTGACACGCTGTGACGTCACACGATATTTCAAATTAATATATCGTCGAAAGTATTTAATTTTGTTAGAAAAGAAAAAATAGTTACGTGTCTAAAGTTTTAAATTAATGTACCAGACAGACATTAAAATAAAATTTAGGAAACTACCCTATAATGACGATTATTATCGTGTTTAAGTGTTCTTTATGTTGATAATTGTTAGGAATTTGTTGTACACGTACATTTATAGTTTCAATATACAGAAGTTGTTAGGTCGCGCCATGTCGCAATTTTGTTCCTCGTTAAGTTTAGAAATTAGTATTACTAATCTTCATTCTTAGCTGAGAGGTATATTGACACACATTAACTTCGTCAATATCATCTGTCTGTGCGCACTGCTCTGCTGCAAAACATATAACCGCGCAGAAGTGCGGCAACGTTGCAAAAACCGCGGCTAAGTGCGGTGCAGTGGTATCGCGTGCTAAAACTCGACGGATTACCAACAAAGTGGTACATTATTGTGTGCCACCTGCCGCCGCGACTGGCAGTGCCACGTCGCCCCGAGGGACAACGGCCTTACATGACCGTCATATTCAAAACAAGAATTAGAGTGATCATAATAAATTATTCGCTACAGTAACCTAGGTTCAAATTTTCTAACAAATATTTATAAACCTAGTATACAAATAATGTAACCAAATTCTTCTTTATTAAACACTAAGCGCAAAATTCTAAATTACGTATTTTTTAAGGTTCTTTAACCTAATAATACTCGATGACAATTGATTCGAAATGCATCAAAATCTAAAGTTGCCTTCTGAGATGTAGTTGCTATTGCAAAAAATAACAAGATCAAACTGAAGAGTTCAATGGTGTAATATCTGAAAGACGAAAAAGGTTGAAAGTGACGATGATGAACAAGAACCCAAAATCCCACAATCGATATTTATACCTAAAGTGACAACCAACAACAAAACAGTATTCCAATTTAATAATTTAAATGCGGCATAAAACAAATATAAAGCCAAACATATTGTCCTAATTCAGTACAGTTATGATTTTGGCTTTGTTTAGTTTAGCACATATCAGCGTAATGTCCAAGTTATATATTATGGAGTTAACTAACTCATTGCGGTTGATGTGGTGGTCGTAACAATTAATCTATCTCATATAGTCAGTTAGCTGAGACTGTGAGACTGTGCTCACTAGGATTCATATAGTCTGAGACTAACTCGGATTTATTTGACGTCTTTATTGAGGTGTTATTTTTTTCATTGATGACAAGGACCAATTTTGATCAACCAGGTTTTGTGATTTGGTATTCTTTGAATTTATCATGATAATCTGGAATTGTAGGTGTGTGTTTCTTGTAATTAAATTAGAAAAGGACATAAGAAAAATATAACTAATGTCATTTTTGTCTTATACATATGTGTTCACATTAAATTATATGGCATTAAAGGTTTGGTAGAGATACAAAAGTATTAACTTTATGCACTCGTTGTCCACATACATTTTTAACATTTCTTCAGCGCATTTTTCATGAATAGAGGAACCTACAAAGTTTTTAATTCACGTGTTATATGGATAAAATCGATCACAATACAGTATATTTTCGACTGAGTAAACATAGCAATTATTTGGTAAGTACGTTACAATGTAACACACTTCATACAAGTCGAAACTCAAATAAAAGCTACGGCGATAAGTAAAGACAAATAAGTTGAGGAAACAGATAGTTTTACTTAAGTAAATGTAAAGAAAATGTCACAAAACAACTTAGTAAGTTGAAAAATAACTTAACAAGTGTGTGTAAATGTAATTTTATCAAATTATAGAATTACTATAATTATGACTGCTTCATTGGCCGAGCGGTCGCAAGTCCGACTGCTAGACAAGGGGTCTCGGGTTCGATTCCCGGGTCGGGCAAAGTATTACTGGGTTTTAAAAAAAATCTCAGTAGTAGCACAGAGTCTGAAATTGTGCCCAGTATATGGAAATAGGTTCACCTTCTATTACATGGGACTCATAACATAAATAGTGAAAAGTGGGTGTTATATTGTACAGTGGCATTAAGTGCTGTAGTGAGCACAGAGGTGCCGAAGGCCAGGCAGAGGCCCGGCCTTCGGGATAAAAAGCATGATGTTATGTTATGTGTTGTTATAAAATTAAAATCATAAAAAACTATACACGAATAATTATCGGATTACAAGTAATTTTGGTATGTTTGTGAATATTAAACATTTAAGTATATTTAGGTGCTTTTTCAGAGTTAAGGACGTTATAATATTGTATGAATTGTATAATCTCACGCCTTAGTCCCTTGAGAATAGACCAAATAAGATACTGTCATATAAAAAGATTCACATTTCTTTTATCCTCCCACATTTATACCTACATCTTATCATACACATACATACGTCACTTCTAGCTCTTAATATCTAGTGACGTCTTTATAGCCTATGACTCAAAGTTAAAACCTAAATACAAATGACTCATCACCGCCCAGACTAGATCATTAAGGGTGGAATTCCAAATGAATGCAGTACATCGTATAACTTAGGGGTGAACATCCCATTACTAAGAATTTCAAAATCGGAAAAGCCGGGGTAAATTATAACTTCATGCCAGCCAGTGCGACTTGTAACTACACATCCAAAGAGGTAGGTATTCTAGGAAAACAGAAAATAAATTAGCAAAATGTCTTTTGTTAAAATCTTGAGACAGCTATTTCGAGAATCTCAATAATTTTATCCCTAAAGGGCAGAAGGAGGGGGTGTCAAGGTATCTATTTTGTTTTATTTCATATTCTTTAAGTTAGTGTTAACGTCCTTTAGTTCTATTTATGGAATACGTGTTTCATTGTTATTCAAGCCCTAGCTGGGGGTGGTATGGGTAACTTAGTTAATTCCTTATAAGTGGTAAAATGTTGAATAAAAGATCTAATAATAACAGTGCAGCCGAGTAAAGTCGGTGAAGGAAAACTAGTACACCGTCTCATGTGCATTTTTACAACAATATGCACGATATTGTATCTAGCATTTTCCAGTAGTCAATGATATCTTAATAGGGCACCTCTTTGTTAACAGCTTAGGTAAATAATTCATCATCATCCGTCCATTTCCGACCACTGCTTTACATAACCTTTCAAATATCATGCTATTGTGTGCTTCAGATATTCGTACTACCGAAACGTCCAACAGCTTATACTGAAACTTAAAGTCTCAAAAAACGAAATAACCTTTTACCCAACTCAGTCAGTATTTTAAAACAATATCACGAAAGACCCTTATCACATAGACTGGAATGCATAACCAAGCGGGCATAGTATTTTCCCGGTTAGATAAAATTTTCACAGCACAATTTATTGGGCGTAACGTCTTTATTTATCTTGTGAAACATCGACCGGAGTACGAAGGAACCTCTTAATGGTCATGAACTTTGAAAGTATGAGTTTGGAGTTACCCTAGAGACCTATGACTCAGGGTCTGGATATCATTACGTCCGATAATCTGATGCTGGTTATACTGAGGCTCTATATTTAGATTAAGTGAAGCGTGGGTTGCTGAAGTATGTACATAATCATATTAGTTTTATTATGTTGTTAGTCGTGAAGATGAGAAGTGTTTCTTGAGCCAAACAAAAGTGTTAATAGGTTTTATTTTAAGTAAAATAAATATCCTTGGAATAAGCAAAGTTTTGAATAGCATGTTAGTCCAATTTAGGGTTAGGTCTTTATGTTTGTAGTAGGAGAATAAAGAATGTAATTATCGTAGATAACTCATACATAACATCACGCCTTTTATTCCCGAACGGGTAGCTAGAGGTGCACATTCCGGCACTTAATGCCAGTCTACAATGTAACACCCACGTTTCACTATTTATGTTTAATAGGGGGTGAGCCTATTGCCGTATACCGGGCACAATTCCAGACTTCGTGCTACTACTGAGAATTTAAATTTAAAACCCAGTATTGCTTTGCCTTGCCCGGCAACTCAGCAAAAGAGGCAGTTAGTACAGTGGGTAGTAACAGAGGTAGTGTCATTGAAACCGGTTAACATGGTCGACAATCGATCTTAAATGTTTAAATGTTCTGAAACCATTGTTAGCATTGTAAAGAATTAAAATTACTTATTATACATATCACTGCAAGTTAAACTTTTGCATATAACATACTAGCTTTTACCCGCAGCTTTGCTGTTACTTCTGTTTTATTCCATGGGAGCATTTAATCGGGATAAAAATATCCTACCACCTAAGTTAGCCTATGTACCTGTATACCAAATTTCATCGAAATCCGTTCTGTAGTTTCAGCGTGATTAACGCACAAACATCAAACAAAGAAACTTTCACACTTATAAATATTAGTGTGATATCTACTATAGAACTTTAAAGAAAGTAATTTTTGTTTATCATAATTAATTTAAGTACCTACTTCTTCAGTTTAATCGAGAACTTCGTGAAATTTCGTCAGTAATAAGACCACATATGACTCGAGTTGAGTACAACAATTAATTAAAAGTACTGAATAACCTTAGTAAGTATAAGGAAGTATGTTCTATTTGGGTGTAAGAATTGATGTTGTATTATTGTTAGCTATTTTATAAAAATTCTGTGTGGAAGATCCATGCTTCGGCATGAATGAGCCGGCTCGACCGGAGTGATACCACGGCCTCACAGAAAACCAACGTGAAACATCGCTTGCGTTGTGTTTCGTAGTGTGAGTGAGGTTACCGGAGGCCGAATTACGCACTTGTAACGCCTCTGATGTTACAGGTGTCCATGGGTGATGACGATGGCTTACCATCATGTGATCCGACAAGTTATTTCCAGGTTTATACCTTAAAAAAATTAAAGAAGTAAATATCAATTTTTGTAAAAATTTATATAAAAGTATTACCAACTTACATTTATCAAAATGTCAGGACGGAGTCCCATTGTAAATTATTCTACGTGTTGTTTCTAAGACACATGTTACTTATCGAAAAATAAATAAAACGCAAAAATATGTGACATTTAAATATTAAAACACCTTCGTATAATTTCTTGGGTACCTACAAACATTTTAATGAGAGTGTCTGTAGTAGGTACACCCATTTTTAAAAGGCAAGCACAAATCCAGACCTCTTGCTATTCCTAAAAAGACATTTCTTTGTTTAGGTCTAGAAAAACGTGTATGTATCTAAGAGAACTTGGTAGGAGGGCGAAAGGACGCAATATGGAACCTCCTCAGCCTCCTCCCAGTTATTGGCCACTCGTCTGGTCAATTGACGCTAAAACGCAATATCCTGCCTCAAGTGTTTGATTTTTTTCGTCATAGTCCTTCTACAACAATTGTTTGTATATAAAAACAAAACATATTAAAAATGTGTAAAATATTGTAAAATGCACACTACACACTTTACGATTTAAGTGTGCAGTTTTAATCGTACAGGCCGTCTCTACAGTTTTATTTTAAAGTGTGTAGGCTAAATGGGTCTACGATTTGACTGCACATTGAAATCTGGACAGATAAAACGAAAGGTGTGTACCGAGCATAAAAAAGAACCTACTTCACCTGAACTCCTGAAAATTGGTCTATTTTGGAATCAAACTCTAACATCATTGTGTAAGTAGGTATGTAATCATGTATATATGTATGTATATATGTATGTTTGTGTGTATGTATGTGTATATGTATGCATGTATGTATGTATGTATGTATGTGTATATGTATGCATGTTTATGTGTATGTATATGTACATGTATGTATATATTATTACTACGTTATTAATTTTTTTTTCTTAGTACACAACCCGTATAAATATTTCTTTTCATTATATCCACCCAAAGGTTGTCTGGTAGAAATCACTATAAGTGATAAGACCGCCTTTGTGCCCATTATTATTTTTATTTATATTTGTCATTTCCTTTTCTGTATGTACTGTATTATTAATGGTGTACAATAAAGTTATATTCTATTCTATTCTATCATTGCTTACTGTCGTGGTGCGTAATGTCATGGTGGCCCAAAGGTTTAGGAGTGGGTGATCGAAACCTACCAACGGCAAGTACCAATGTGACTTTATCCGATATGCACTTTCTAAGATTATCTAGACAACACTGACAAACGTTGAAGGAAACATCGTGTGAAAATCTGGGCTTATAATTTGTAATTATAGGTTTGAAATTGCCAATCCGCATTGAGCAAGCATGGTGATTAATGCTTAAACCTTCTCCGTGCGAGACGAATCCTTTGGTCAGCAGTGGCTACTTATCATAGGCTGTGTCGATGACGATGATTGCTTAAAGCAATTATAGTAACGATTAAACCGATCAAAATCGGCAGCCAATTTTAAATGGCCAATATAGTTGTGCATTTATATAATACGTAGCTATTACCAATTATACGATATGTATGAATCCTACAAATAATAATAATATGTTATTTACATTTACAAACAATTCGCAAAATATTATTATTACAGTTGTGCAAACTAAAATATTAATTCAAAATGCGCATAAAATTGTGTAAAATCCACCGAAAAGGTCACTGTAATTTTACATGTAAATTGGAACTATTGTATGGCACAATCAACTATAAATATAAAGTTGGCATTATTAATAATTTTCGACGCTGAACTAAATATCATATACACAAATATTTTCGAACAAATAAAGGTGATGATAATATAATCGTGTGCTTTACAACTATTTGTTTAATAGTTACGTAATCCGCTATGCAAAACTTTAAAGTTATGTCTCCGCATTCAGTTGTGGTATTTTCGGTTTTCAAAAATAACATGTTGCTAAAGCGAGTTCCTCATCGTGGCTTTTTTATTTGTAACTATTAATCCATAGAATATGCTAGTGCAATTATGTGTGTTAATCCATGTCCAGGCACCCTTTTTTTTTTGAGGGGGGAAAATCATCCAATGACTTCTCCCGCCTGGGTGAGGCGGGAGGGAGTGTCAGACTCTTACTGACTAAAAACCACCCCGTTCCTACTCCTGCACTTCGAGCCGGAGCCCCGGCAACCCGTTAAGTCTTCCGCGGCTCCGTATCGGCATCAGCCTTGTTAGGCCCCATCTGTGGTGGTCTGATGGCTCCTTGAGGCGCGCGCGGAACGCGACGCGCCGTGTGTCCAGGCACCCTACACATAAAATCACTACGAGTAAAAACCATGACGTCGTTTCATTACGTACAACATCAACATCAATGACGTCACATCTTCAAAAATACGTTTAACACAAATAGCAAAACAAAAAACCTCAACAAAAAAATCCGCAAAGCCAACCGTTTAGTGTTTACTTCGCATTTTATAAAACCAACAATTATTTATTTAGCAAGTCATCATTTCCCCGCATTATTCATAAACGGCTGTCCATTATAAATACCACTTAGTCAATTAAAGAGACGAAACCGCATAAATTAACGTTTACGTTCTCTCAAAGTGTTTAGCATTGCTAAGGAGTCAGTTATGTTCGTTTACGGTATGATGAGAAGTGAGCCATTAAATGATATTGCAGTTTGATAGGCCGGCGGGCGCACGAATGTGGCTTCGGATTGCCCCTTAAATGCATTATTACTTATCTACCATCGGCGAGACCCACGATACAATTAGTACATTTCGTTTCTCAATAAGTACCCATAAAGACGGAATAGCTTGTCCGTTAGCGTCTAAGTGCTAAAGTTTTATACAGAGATAAATGCAAAATTATCGATCGATGCTTGAATTTTGTGTGAAGCAGACACAGAACTCTAATGTGTAGGTTTTATTGCAAAACAATTTCTCCGAATAGCCTTTGGCATTTAGAAAATGCAAACAATTATAATTAACCGTTGCTAAAGAATTAGAAACCAGTGGTTAATCAGAAATAAAATAAAAATAAACAAATAAAGTTGACCACGTCGTGATTGTTTGTTTTCTATTATAAAAAAACGCAACGTCGAAAAAATTAATAATCTGTTATGTCAATCGGCAATTCCAGTACACGTATAATCCGTAGAATAGCCATTAACTGTATAGTAATAAGACTGTTAAGGGCGAATAGACGTTGTACACAAACACACAAACATCCATACATAGTAATGGTAGATAATAGAACAGGGCAATTAGTAAAGTGGATGAGATAGTTCCCGACTATGGGCAGGACTTTATATACTTCTAAGATGGAGTGGTTACAAGGTAATTACGTGGCATGCTTGGAAAACTAATTAATAATTATCTTGAAATCTAGGTAGGATCGCTTTCATGACTGCCGTACTGAAGTTTTCAATAAGGTAGACTACCTTATTAGTTCTGTGAAGAATTTTGCAATTACAATTTTGATTTATTTTTGCATGATTTTATGTAGAAATAAATATGGAATGAGAATAAGAATGTTCAATATCAGTTAATTTGATTAATGTTGCACAATTACGTTTTGCCGGTTTACTAAGTAGCTCGGTAATTTTTTTTTATGGCATAAGCCGGTAAACGAACCGACGGATCACCTGATGGTAAGCAATCGGCGTCGCACATAGACACCTGGAACACCAGAGGCGTTACAAGTGCGTTACCAGCTTTTAGGGGATTAGGAGTTTGAGGATCGATGGGGATTCAGGGATTGGGGAGATTGGGGAAGGGGAGGGTAATTGGGCCTCCGGTAACCTCACTCACACGACGAAACATAACGCAAGCATTGCTTCACGTCGGTTTTCTGTGAGGCCGTGGTATCACTCTGGTCGAGCCGGCCCATTCGTGCCGATGCATGGTTCTCCCACACTTAAAACAGGTAATTAACAGTTTTAATGACTTTTATTTAAAATCAAACTTCAATTAAGACTAAAGGTCATTGGCAAAACAAGATAACTTTAACAAGTTAAATAATTAAATAAATAAACTCGAGTTGGTTGGTGTAATTTGTAAAATTCGAAGAAAAAAACCCGTAATGATTTCGTATAATATTTCAATACTTTCGAATATTCTAGAAAGATATTTAAAAGAAATAGCTTACTGTTCTTCGAATACCTTCGACTCTCACAGTATTGACAATTCTCCGAAATATATCAATCAATTTAAAATCGCACTGATAGCTTATACTTTCAGAGTTTCAGTAGTTACGTGTACTTATTATATTACAATTTTCTTTTTAGTTATATTTTTGCAATTAATTCTGCATTGGATATGAATTTTCAGTCTTATTTAGTTTTTATGATTATGAATAAGTATGAAAGAAAGGTCAGGTTTATTCGTAGACCACAGAGAAACGGATAAAATAAACGAGATAAATGTTAAGTAGAAAGAAAATTTCAAGCATTAATTATTAACAAACGATACATTTTTGAACTTCATCTAAAAAATGATCTAATCAGTAACAACCTATTTTAATTGTCACGACCTCGTTAGTCGAGTGGCCGCAAGTGCGATTACCAGGCAAGGGGTCTCGGGTTCGACTCCTGTGTCGAGCAAAGTATTACTGGATTTTTAATTAAAATCTTAGTAGTAGCACGGAGTCTGGTATATGGCAAAAAGCTCACCACCTATATGACTAAGACTCATAACATAAAAAGTGAAAAGTGGGTGTTACATTGTAAAGTGGCATTAAGTGCCATAATGTGCACCTCTGCTTACCCCTTCGGGGTTAAAAGGCGTGATGTTATATTATCAACAAACATGTCACCGAAATGCAATTTTAACATACCTAATATGTGATTAATGGACTGCAAATATCAGCATACAAATTAATACATTAGCGTTGGCGTCCAATAGTTTGAGACCTTATTATCTAAACTACGTCACTGGGGTTGTAATCAGGGAAAATTAAAGCCAAAATACAGTACGCATAAATTGGCAAACGTAGCTATTTTAACCAGCTTATCGGGCGGATTAGTACAAAACGAGCTGACCAAGCATTGGAGTTTACGTAGGAACATTTTATATCGCTCTTTGTATGGAATCCTAAGTTTTGTAGTACGATTTACTCCATTTATAATCACTCCATCAAAAACCAATGAGAGTCCACTGCTGAATATAGGTCATATCTACGTTACTAGTCTACCTACAGAAATAAGAAGTCTACCTCTTAAGGAATAATTATAAGCAGTTAATTCTATGCGGCACAGTCATATGGTGGCTGATAAGTCTGCATAGGCTTCGCCAGATGTGTAGGTACAGCATCGTGGTGTTATAAGCCTGATAGGAAAAAAGTAAAATATGACTTGAGGAAAATTTAAGTTTTTAATAACAATTTGTGGAATTGTGAATATTGTCCAGTGATATTCGATCACTATAGGCGACACAAAAAAGGAAAAGAAGAAATTAAAATAGTATGAACCTTTTTCCAAAATAAAATAAACCTTTTATCAAAGTACATTTCCTAACGAGCATCGTATATTTTAAAGATTGTATTAGTAATAAATGGGCGAAATTTAAATGCATAATAGTATGTATGTATAAAGCTGATTCTGATCCTGACAAAAATTGGATGAAGTGAACAGTTATAGGATCACTCTGTAATTGTTTTTATGTTTGTTACCTTTTGGTTTTCGTATGAAAAATATCACCCGCTACATAAATAACCTTGCACGTAACTTCAAGAATGTATCTTAAGAATGTAATCCTATCCACGCTCGACACTATTACAAAATTTCCAATAAGATTATTATGAAATTCTCACTGTATTGCCTCGATTTCAATTTTTCGAACTAACTGTGACTATTACGGAATATAAACATTAATAGCTGAGTATTTATATTTCACATTTACATATGTATATTATACTGTTACACTACATTAACTTATAATTTCTCTTTGTGCTCAGACTACGAAATTAAACAAAGAATTGAGATTACTAAAAGAAAGTTCTTCTGACAGCTGTTCAGCCGTGAGATATAAGTTTAATAAGCATTTTGATTTATGTTAAACCACTTAAATTATAAAACTAATTTAAAATGGTCTCAAAGGAAAATTCGCGGCACCTCTCACCCTCAGCTATCAAAGTAATGCTCAATAAACTTATAAAATATTTGACACGTAAAGCCTACCAGTTAAAAAAGGGGAGAGGGACAGACATACAGACAGTCAGTGCACACTTAGTTATATCTACATCTATTAAAATGAATACGAATGTCGAAATTTATCTATACAGATAGCGAACTACAAATTTACCAATAATTTTATTACTGTATTGCTGATTTCGGGAAATTCTAGTTACATGTAAATAGTTCTCGTTTGCTGAATAGCTTTGGTGGTTTATTAAATTTACAGTATAGTTATTAATAGTGGTTTCTATTTTCATTGTCATTCCGGTTAATACTTGTTTACAAATACTATTTCAAAAGTCTGTTTTACTTCAAACTCTCAAAACAAAACAGATGGGTTAACATATTATTAATTAAATTACGTAAAGAGGCAATACTGTAATAGTAAAGAAAAGGTGTTGTATATTATACAAACAGGATCGGGCTCGCGAAGGAAGTTACCTACGGGCCCTTCATTTACATTTCAATCGGCATTACCTATACGTTGTTAGGCTCCGCGCGCCCCGCGGTATGTCCTAAACATTTTATTACATTCCATGCACGTAAAATATAATATCCCTACCCACACTCAGACGTACGCGTTGTGAGCAAATATCTAAATGTAATTTCCATGAGTTGTCCCGGCAATGTTTTCCCAGAAAATATTAACATGAAGGCAAGGGGCTGAATCTCTCCTAAGTAAGTTGCAAAAAATGTACGTGATTTTACTTCAAAGTCCCTTTTGTCTTTATGGAGGGAAGGCATAAAAGTACAGGCACGGGAACGGCACATACGAAAAAATTACGCAGCGTAATGATGATGTGCCCGCACTTTCCTTGAAAACAAAATATTTTCTCTTTACACTGACAGAAATGTAAGTATTCAACGAGTTTTACTGTCTCCTCTACCTACACTCTCGGAGAAAAACAAAGAGACTACGTTGCTAACTTACTTTTACGAATTATTAAAAATGTGTGCCGGCTTGCTTTTATAAAACATACACTTACAATATGTCTACATTGGCACTTGTCATATTCTTGTTAGGTTACTATGAAGGGTTGGGGAGGTATATTTATTTAGTTTTTTCATTGTATAATCGATGATTACATTGTCGCACATAGATAATTTATTAATATTACGTCATATATCTTTGTGCTAAGTAACTATGTAACTTTTTATCAATAAGTTCGTAACATCCACGAAAAGCTAAAAGGGTTGAACATTTTGCTTTATACTTTTGATGTGAATGACATTTTGCTATAAAATTTGCTGAAAATATTTTTCTAGTCACCCTAATAAGCAAGATACCATATCGGATATTAATAACATACTTCCACGATGTTATTTACACAAACTAAAGGACGTTTCATTCAAACCCAACCCCTAACGCCATCTAGTACGCGCAGGTGAAATTAAACTAGACGCTTTCACTCAAGTAAAGTTTACGAAGCAATTTATTATGAGTCGAAACACTAACTTAGTTGAGTGAATTAGAAAAACTACTAGCCATAATGTGGTTAGAACGATATACCTCCACACTTTGATGATGGCATTAAGGGTAATAAAAGAAAAGTGCGATTACTTGCGGCCGCGGGAGGTCGTTCGGATCACGCCGGGAGGCTTGGGCACGGGAGATTGTCTAATGCTGTTACTCAAATAAGTGTTAATGCACTCAATTTTATTAAAACAATGTGTTTACCGAACAATATATACACACATACGACCACCAGTGGCCACCCACCGGCCAATTCAAACGAAATGAACCGTAAGTTTGTTTTACGAATAATTGTGATTGCAATTTTGTTCGGAAATTGTTTATTTTCATATGGAATTGGATATTCATTCGATTTTCTTTACTAATAAAATTTAATTGCACTTTTGGTACGTCGGTTTTTCAGGGTATTGAAACATTTTTCGTTGGTTTATTTCTCGGGTAGGTTATTGTGTAAAATAAAAACATAAAACTGCACGTTTTACAACCTCTTTTTCAACGTTAAATTTTATTTTTAAATACACAACGTTTTTTAAATTGTTTTCAAAAATATACCTAATTAGGGCCGATTTTTCAATCATCAGGTAATTTTTATAATACTTAACTATCGCGAGACATACTAAATTAACTAAAAATCTCGGGTTACTCATATCTGGAGGAAGAGCCCTTCTGTGGCTTGAAATAAGTAGAGCTTTTCTCAGTATTTTCACATGCCTCACCTGCGATTTTCCGTGGAATAAAATTGATATTTGACATATTTTACAAGAAAACTAAAATGTATCTGCCGTTGTAAAAATCGAACTTTAAAGTACTTTTATTTAATCTAAGAATTTCAAAATCGAAAATACAATTTTTCGAGTTAAAAAACTACGAAAAATTTAGTTGTAAGTGGAGATTAAGAGTTAATTCGTTTAGGGGTCGGCATGCAATGCAATATCGCTCCCTAATAACTTCACACTGCGACCATATAATCCCTATTTATGGCAATCACGTCATTACTTTACTACGACGTTTTTCTTTGGAGCTTTTGTTCTATTATGAGTATTTATAACAACACTGAATATAGGGGCCTTGTTCTCATTAGTTGCATGAGTACTCAAATGTTGTAAGGGGTCCATTTTGACTTTTAGATAGGAGAAGAAGCAACTCTTATATCTCACTGAGAGCTACAGCAATAGTTATGAATATATGAGTAGGCTATGAATGTTCTGTAAATTTTTTAAATATAGACAACAAATATAGTTTATTAAGTATTTAATGTTGCAAAAGTTGATTAAATTGATATTTAGCAGGTTCGGATATTGGCCTAAAATAACTATCATAAGAACCGCTATACATACAGCAAGGGAATAAGGCGCAACCTGACCCTTAGAAGAAAAAAACCAGGGACAATCTATTTAAAATTAAATTAGAAGGTAGTGCGTGTCCAATATGGTCGTTTATTGTAATCCGTCGACTGTCTGGATAGGGTCAGCCGTATGGCATCAGGCCACAAATGCAGTAAGCCTTGTTTAAGTTTACGAGCACCGCGTATCTTGGCTTTACGACGACGGCGACTGCTGCTTACATGGATGTAGAGACCTAGATGGGTTTGAGACTTTGTATATAGTATGTACTAGGTATATAATGTAAATATATGGATGGAAATTATTGTTAAAATTTACTAGTTTGGCTTTACTACGCGAATTTATAGACTCTTTACAGTTTAATTAACTAAATGTAATTTTAGTTATTCTGTCTCATTTTATACAAAACTATAACGATAGTAATGATTTGTTAAGTATAAACAACAAGAGACTCGTAACATTAATAAGAAAACTGCTAACTTCATCTTACAATACTACAAAAGCGCTCTTAAATCTTCGTCAATTAAGACGATTTTTGTTTACAACTGAGATACATTTAGAACAGTTTGAATTTTCGAAATGACACAAAGTTTTCATTCAACAAACTCTAGAACGAACAGTGGGGAATAGCGTCTTGCATTAAAAATATTTTAATCTAAGAATTTGTTGGGAAAGTGCAAACCAGCCGTGCTCAATCAAGAATTCTTTTAAATTTTTCACAAAGTTGCCTTCTCTAAGGCTCGAGAAAGAAGACTAAGAAGTATTTATTTATATTACTATCAACTCTGTTATTGTTTGAATACAAACACATAAATCACTGCTGTTTTTATTACTCTTAGATGCCAGACAGTTTAATTTATTCTTGCATTTGATTTATGAAATAAAAAAAAACTAAAATATATTGAGCTAAATAAAGAGGAGAATAATTAAGCTGAGATATACAGGAATTACGATATATCGGGTATAAACTACATTTAATTGTAGGTATTTCAATTTTTATAAAATGGTTTTAAAGAATTTCATAAATAAATGTGTTAAAATGAGTAACTAAACCTCATTTAAACGCATCTGGTTCAGTGGTAAACCGACTTTAAATAGTTTGGATGTTCCAAATTAAACAAGTTTGTCTGACACACCAGACATAAAAACTGGAAAACTCAGGTTTGCAATGGTGAGAGATATTAATTTGACCTAACTTAATATACAAACAATTTCCGCAATGGACCATCTTTGTTGAATTGAATTTTAAGAGAAAGAGATTCTATTTAATAAGTTTTTATTTCCATTATAATATTAACCTTGAAATAGAAATTAAGTTATTACAATTCTAACTGTTCACTATAAAGAAGTACACTATAAATAAAAATGATTACTTAAAAATACAATTATTGACCCACAATAAATTATCACTCAGCAATTAAAAGTATGACTAAATTCATCACCGAAAACATCTTTTTAAGTTTATTATCCTCTCAATTTACGATCATCATCACCATCACCTATTCACAACTGCCACAAAGACCCTATAACCTAATAAACATGTCTATTTCTGACTATTGACAATTACGTCACAATTTATCGCCGCCATGTTGTAAGTCTGTATGCGAACATGAAGTACATTATGTCTGATGTCACTTCTAGTCAGGCGATAGCCGTGTGACGTCAGAGGCTCTAGGAATGCTGACGCCGCCCTAGCTTTGTACTTTCGTTATGGCTAAACAACATGTTTGCCCCTGCTTTACTTTTACAGCCTAAGAAAAGACGTTATATTTAAATTGTTATCTATTCATAATAATAGGCGGTTTAGTAAACCATAAAGTGAATAATATATCAATAACCGCCGGAGTCAGTCGTGTCATGGGTTATTGAGGTTGCATAGATCACATAGATGAATAAGTAATTATTATTAAAATAGTTTCCAGAGTTCATTTGATAATATGTTATATTCATTTATTATGAATTGGAAATACTTGTCTGTTATAACTATAGTATAAAATGCACCCAAAAATATTAATTACAATAATATCTCAACGATGAATTCTGATCACTGAAATTGGTAAGCGGATCGCTTAATTAATTTACCTGGAAACGCTTTTTACATTTTTAATGTTCGTAATTAACAACAAAGAATATTGTGCCGCGTTAAAATAATCTCTTAAAATAATTAAATTATTGAATGAAACTATTCAATAATTCATCGCAACGCTGCAAACGGAAACATTATTTACTAAATAAATTTCGAGCGAAACTTAATTGCGCAAAAATACGACGCAGCGAGGAGAGACGGCTAACTGGATTATCGGAACGGTATACCCTCGGACAAAAGTGATCGTACCCTCCCCTTGGAGCTTCGTTTAAAGAAGTAATTACACGAACAGCAAGTTTGGACGATCTTGTGGTGACGTCATTAGTATGCGACGCACGTCACGCCCGACAGAGGCGATAACGCAAATTCGTTTGGCCGAACATCTCGCTAATAGAGTTTCACTAATTTATAAGACCGTTAAGCCGCAGCAAGACCGGACCTGCGTAAAACTGTCCGCGGTGAACGTAAAAAGGATTTCATGGTAGACCCTGCTACATATTTGATGGGACTCAATCTTTCGCCGCGCCCTCGAGGTAAGCACACTTAATTATGAACAACTCCTGTGGAATTATACGAATTGTTGACTCTCGAGCTCTCAGCTAACATCTTGTTCTCTTTTTGTTTTGTTAGTTTGATTGAACTCGTTGCTTAAACATATGAATTTAGCTTTTATCTTGATACGTCTGAGCTTCAAATTATGTTAAACTTACAGCTTATAATAATAAAATTTTACAAAAAATTCCTTCTAAAATTACAAAGCATAAATGCGAGTCCAGAATAGTAAAAAGGAATAAAGAGATTTTGTTATTTTTCCAGTGTCTCATGTGGATTATGATAGACCTTCTTAATTAAAATCTCGATGTACTTATAAGCCACAAGCCGGGGCCGCACCTGGGGAGCGCTAAATTACGTAGATGCAGCACTAGCTACCGACGAGACGATAAAAATATCCATATAACAAACAAAAGCTATACGTCATACATAATGCGCTACACTGTGCTGATATTATGTAGACGGGGACTCACGTACACGGACGGACTGTTGCGAATACTTTATTTGACAACATGTCTCCTTAGTTAAAAGTTTGGAACAAGGGTTCCTCATCAATTCGCCAAGGACACTTACTCAATATTGGCGTAACGAAACAAGATTTACGGGTCAAAAATATGTAACAAAGAAAACAAAAACACTGAAGATTCAAGGTTTTCCGTAATTAACTGGGTATTATTTATCATAACAAGGACAAAGTGCTGGCTCTCAGTTAGTGCGCAAGCCGTCTTAATAAACTAGAACGACCTCTCTTTTGACATCAATTCCCCAAAATTGCCGTCTCAGAGTCAGATTAAAATAATTATGTCTCAGTAAAGCGTTACGTGCCGGTAAATATTCATAATTTATTTAGAAACATGAGGGGCTAGCAAGCCCGCGCAGTTTACTCCACTCCACCGTCGTTACATCGTCTCAGCCACTTTATGTTAAGAAAATTTCATTTTATAAGCTCTGTGTTCCCCAAAATGTAGGTCTAATTCGCTTAGACGACGTTTTGTTGCGAATTTTAAGAAATTATTTTAAATAAACATTTTTATTCGTACAGAAAATAAACTCTCGGATGTGATTAACTTCGCGGAATTTCTTTAAAGTTTGCTCTGAAGCCATCAAAGTCAAATAAAACTTTCATTTCGCGGTTATATTAGAATTAGTTTCTGATCGGATTTCGGTGGTGTCTGAGGAATTCATGGCTAAACTTGCGTTGCTCTGGATTTTGTTTTTATTGTAAAGAATAAACGTAAAGTTTGAAACAGTTACTTCAACTTTATGTTGGACATAACCCAAAAAGAAAATTGGAGCTGACCAATTTCTGGAATCACCTAAATTCCGCATATCGAATAGAATAATAATGTGATAGTAGAGGTAACCCTACAATTATCGACAATATTTTGTCTTTACAAAGTATAATATGCAATATGGTCCAATCTGCAAAACGGGGACGCCGCATCCGGGTACAGCGACAGCAGGTCCCAGGGAGCGCGCTCTAACTTGGATTTATATCGTGCAGGAAGCTCCGTTAAAAGTGGGCCGGAAATCACATCAAGACGCCTTTGCGGCCACTCGCCGACCGCCCGCTGAGAAAATTTATACCCGAACATACTTCAACAAGCAGAGGAATAATGCTGAATATAAAAGACGTTTACGGTTGTTCTGTACATTTATTGGAGTGCTCCTAAGTCCGCGAGAGTGTTGCGCCACGCGGCGCCGGTCGCATTCCGCGCCACCGCTCCGGAGTGTCGACCCTACCTCACCTCTGCCCTTTATTCCAATAGTTCGATTTACCTGTCTCCCGATGGTTTTACTTCCCTCTAATACGGCGGCCGATCTAAATTCATATGACCGGGAAAACATTTTTGTCCGGAATACTTTCCCCCGAATGCTGGCAGTACGACCGCCTCCGTTCGTTTGAGACACAATTGCGCGTGTTTGCATTTTTATCTACTTGTTTTCGTGGGGTGAATATGAATGCAGTCTTTGTTTGGACAATGCAAAGGTAAATATTAATATTGCATCTGTATTGTCTTCGATGGACCATAATTTTGTGTTCTGACGTTGGATATAAACGGACAATAATGTGGAATCAGATATGTCATATATCGTTTTAACTGACTTATTGTAATAAAAGTATCCTAAGTTTTACGTTTAAAATCCAATGTTATTTCGTATTATTTATTCCGTTTCGTTCTCATATTTTTGACCTCTCGTTTTATTTATTCACATTGAGCTTGTGTACGTGTTAAGTAAGTTTATTGTGGGTTCATATTTGATAATATAAAGTTAGTAGATGTAGTCGACTTCTTACTATTTTTTTATTAAAATGAGGATAGATCCTGTAAGATAGCTTCATTTTTTCTTTTATGACTTTTTCTTCGGTTCATACGGATTATGAAACATGAGATTTATCTCTGTGTTACTTTCCAAAAGTTTCTAATCGACTTATGGAATTTGTATGTAAGTATATCGATAATTCTCATAGACTTATCAAATAGGAATTGACATTATAAACTCAGATTATTTTGAAGATTCATCCTTTGGAGAAGTAATTACATCAGCTACTTATGACTCTAACAATAGTAATTTAATCAAGTTACTAATACGTAACGTTAATACCATCTAAAGCATCGTTAGTAAATCACACAGACTACCACTCTAAATCTGAAAAGCCATACTTTAATAAAAGTTCTAAAAACTCCAATAAAAATGTCGTACGGACGGTACTAAATTTTTCATGTCGTCTTTATTCTGGTTTGGTAGAAAAACAGCTTAAACATGTAGAAATAGAGAAGTGCGATATAGTGAGCGGTCATAAAATTGTAGTAGTCGGTAATTAACACGTACCCGAGTAATAGGGAAGAATATCGCAGCCACTATGAGCGGTCCGTCTAGCCGTGTTCTTGTCAAAGAATAAGACAAAGGAGTCAAGTAGTTCCGACACCTTTTCTTACGTGAATTTATGTAATTGAATTGCATCTTGAACTCTGTAGAGAGAAAAATATGTTCTACAGTATTTGAGGTAAGTAAAAAAATAATTGTTATTTTTTTTTCTTTGTATTATAAAGTAGAGAAGTTTATTAATCTGTTATAAGACACAATTTAGGACTCTATGTTACTACTACCGTCAATATTTTAATTGAAAACATCGCATACTGTTTTCGACCTCAAAATTGATCGTAGAAGGCTGCCGTCTACTTCAAGAACAAATAAGTCATAGTAGTTTACTAAGTAGAACGAGACGGTAGCTCTGACCACACACAGTAAGCACAATGCTAACTCATTTATCCTGGAGCAGTGTGTGATAAAGCCGCTGCTTTAAACAAGTAACACAAAGTCGTATCGCGTCTGAGTCGCAGTGATCGCGCGCCGCAACGGAGCACGTCACGTTTCGCCGGAGCTCGTCTCATGCAAGTAATCATAATATCATAAACCCCGCAGATCTTCCTCGGTATGACGTCTCCGGGAATTCTCTGAGGGTAATCAGAAGTTAATGAAAAGTGCGCCCGGCCGTCAGACGAGATGTTACCCAAATTTTAGGGGTCACGTAAAATATTAAAGCGACGAGATGAAGTGGCCAGAGATTCATTGCTTTTCCTTGTTTTTATTATTCGTAAATAAGACAGCCCCCAACACGTTTGTGTGTTCATAACATAAAACCGTGCTGCAGTAAACTCTCTCTTGAACAACGACCGGCTCCACTCGTAAATGTTGCTTAACTAGCAACAAATGCTCCTATATATGTATATTTATTAAACTTCTTCGCTATGAAAATGTATCCCGAAAACACCATAAAAGAATACAGCGAGATTCTTCTCTGCGTAGAGATTATATACCTACTTTAAGTAATTTATAAGAGAGTCTTTGTAAACATATTGCTAATATAAAAAAATATTTTAAAAGTCATTGTATTTTTATTTTTACCCTACCAATCAAGAATATTATTTAAAGAAAACCATTGTGAAAACAATTTTGTGATACCTAATTTCAAAGACTGCATTATTCCACACATTCTTGACAAAAACGTAGAACAACGCACTATTTACTCACGAAACGTGAATAAATATGGATTTAGCATGTATCTAATAACATATATTGGCCGTGAAATTCATGTAAAGCTGCCTGAAACGTTGCTGTAACCTGTTACTGAACAAAAGGTGAGAAAGAAAATACACGAAATATTTGCAAGGAACGCCTTAGGGTTGGGACATTTGCTTGCATTTTGTAAAAATACAAACTTCTTGAATGCAGTCGATTCAAGCATTTATTTATTTTTCGATAAAATTGATTTTGGTGTTGAGAGTGTGATTTTTAGGGTCTATTAAAATCTATATTTATGCAATATGCTATTAATATTTATTATACCCGGAATTCCGATCGTTTATGCTATTTACGAGCTCAGAGTTAATTTTAGTGAGCCTGCATACAATTTCGAGCGTTAATGCAAATATTGCTACGCGCTACGTTGTAGCCGCCCACGTAGCACATCGCTACGCCGTAGCAATTCAATTTGATTAAACTCCTACGCAACTTATTTTAAACTTCAACATTATGTTTAATGGAAGTGTTGATATAATAATTTGTAATAATATTTATAAACAAATTAGAATTATACTTTAAATAAGGTCGAAGCAAAATTGCTCTACGAAATAATTTTATTGACATTTTAGAACTCATGCCAAATGAGATCCCTTCAGAAGTAACATAACATCATCACGCCTTTTTATCCCCGAAGGGGTAGGCAGAGGTGCACATTATACCACTCTGTACAATGTAACACCCACTTTTCACTATTTATGTTATGAGTCCCATGTAATAGGGGGTGAGCCTATTGCCATATACCGGGCACAATTCCAGACTCCGTGCTACTACTGAGAATATTTAAAAAACCCAGTAATACTTTGCCCGACCCGGGAATCGAACCCGAGACCCCTTGTCCGGCAGTCGCACTTACGACCACTCGGCCAACGAGGCAGTCCCTTCAGAAGTAACTTTTAATAATACAACCAAGCATACGTGCTAACGAGACAGTTCACAGTTTAAAGACTTGACAAAAGACAAAAGGGTTATTTTTTAATGCTAGTCACGACATGAAAACCTATATCCCTGAACAATTCAAAAACGAAATCCAATTCCTAATATCGAGTGTACTAACATTTTCCCAGACGTCTTAAATAAGTATCCATGTTATGTCACACGAATTTCATATAATAATAAATGGTACTAGTCTCATATATGTTACGTAGCTATAAACTATTTCTGTTCCTAAGTAATAACATGTTGTTAGCTCAGTCTGGCTAGAATACGCTATAAATAATATTCTTGCTTATTCCTGAAGAAAAACGTACTCGTCGTGTATTAACTGAAAAGATCAATTGTGAAAGAGTCTGATTATATAATAAAAAGTCTTTTATATTACAAAGTGTTATAAGTCTTTTATATTTATGATAACATAAATAGTAAAACTGGGTGTTAAATTGCTCATCCCCTATTACATGGGACTCATAAGAGTCCCATGTAATAGGGGATGAGCCTATTGCCATATACTGGGCACATTCCCAGACTTCGTGCTACTAGTGAGATTTTTTTTAAACCCGGGAATCGAACCCGAACAAAGTTTTATACCTATATATATTTATATCTGAATGGGTTGATAAAGGTACCATTATGTTATTATGTTAACTTCTCACCAGTTATGTCATAACTCCCATAAAATAGGGGGCAGGTATATTGCTACCGGGCTCTGTTTGAGCTTCCGACAGATATGCCAATATCTGTGGATTTTGAAATTGTAATAACATAAATGTTTTCATATAAAATTGGAAAACACAGATTATACATCAGTTGATTTTTAAATATAGAATAAAATTGACAGTTGACAGTTAAAATTTACCTGAGTATTGAAAAATTGGGACTAAGGAAAATATAGAAGTCTGATAGTATGATGTCCATTCAAAATTAAAACGGCCAATACGGCATCAAACATCGGTTATTTACTAAGAACCTAAGTACATAGAGTTAGGTAAAAAAGTATGCCTAGTATCACTTTTATTTTACTAACAAATACGACTGAAAGAAAAAAGGAGGCCTACATAAGCCTGAGCTAAGAGGAATTATGAAATTTATCGACAATAACCTTTGATATAATCCCATCCCTGAGGCCGGATTTGACAGCGGTAACACTGCGCTCCTTTATTTACGTCGACGGTACAAAATTGAAGCAAAAAAAAATGGAATTATCCTTTTATTATGTTATATTATTTGATGTTTGACTACAGATCCGTCTACTCGGAGCAATTCACTTGGAAAATGTATATTGTCGCTCCCTGCCGGAACCGGTTGTCGGATTTGTAACGGTCCTGCATTTAAATTGTGATTGACTCCGAATTCTCTCGTCATTTGTTGTGTTACGTTTTTTGAATGTCGATATTTGAACCATTTTTCGTTTAATGGTGCTGCTGTTTTTTTGTTTGGGTACATTTAAATGAACATTAACTATTTAGACTTTGTGTTACAAATATGGTAAAGTTTTTGGTATGTTGTCCAAATCAGTAATGGGGTAGATCGAAATCAGGTCATCACTTTTATTTTTAAAACATACATTAAAAGTACAGGTTGCAATTTATATAGATTTTAGTCTCGATTACTTCGATTACTCACGGTAATCGACCGGCAAGCTAATTTTGAAAATCTTTGAATGCAGTTTTCTCTTTCCAAAAATAAAGGAATGTTGTTATTTGAGTAAAGTTTTCTATCTGAAGTATTAAGTGTACTTCCCCTTTAGGTGGCATTACAAATCTTTCGCGCATGAATTCCTACCAATATTTTAATCAACCTAGTATTGCATACAACGACACAGTACATATAACATCACGCCTTTGGTCCCCGATGGGGTAGGCAGAGGTACATATTACGGCACTTAATGCAGCTGTACAATGTAACACCCACTTTTCACTATTTCTGTTATAAGTCCCATATAATAGGGGGCGAGCCTATTGCCATATACCGCGCACAATCCCACACACAGTACACAACTATATAATTGTGCCACTAAACCTTGTATTCAAGAACTTTCATGTCAAGGCCTTCTAAATGCATTTACCAAACCGGAATATACGGTTTGCATAATATAACGATTTAATTATCATAATACTGGGTCTATTAAACAAACATATGTTGAAAACCATCCAGTTTCTTAACCACAAACCTTGATAATATGAGTTGAACTTAAAATACCATTGCAGTATTTTAAGCTCAAAAAAACTAAAACTACCTCAGTTTAACCTTAATTATCACAAAAATACATATAGGCACTGTATATCGTAATCTTAAGGTACATATGCAAAATACCTATAAACAAATAAAGAACATAACATCACGCCTATTATCCCCGAAGGGGTAGGCAGAGGTGCACATTATACTACTGTACAATGTTACACCCACTTTTCACTATTTATGTCAAGAGTTCCATGTAATAGGGAGTGAGCCTATTGCCATATACCGCGCACAATTCGACTTCGAAATTCGACTGCACGGTCGGCGCGGTGGCTGGGCAACTGGCTGCCGCGCAACGTGTCGCGGGTTCGATTCCCGCACGGAACAACTCTTTGTGATTGATCCACAGATTGTTGTTCCGGGTCTGGGTGTCATGTGTATGTGATATTGTATGTTTGTAAACGCACCCACGACACAGGAGAAAATCCTAGTGTGTTGCAACGTTTTAAAAAAAAAATACAGAGTTCGTGCTACTACTGAGAATTTGTTTAAAAAACCCAATTATACTTTGCCCACTCTGCCAACGAGGTAGACGAATAAAGAACATATGTACTTTTAGTAGATATTATCTTAGGTAAAGTCTCTTCTAGAAAGAGCAACAAAATCCGGGAGTTTTACGATTTTGTCTCAGCTTATACGTCTAATTAGTTCGTTAACGTGTGTTGACAGAAGTTTATACATAAACTTAGATGTACCGTACAGTTATCTTACTTTTATGTTTTGCTATCTTGTTGTGGAGCATATATATGTTTATATAAGTATATGACTCCTTTTGTATGTATATTAGTTGTAGTCCGAGTTGAGGATTTAAATCTTGAAGTGATCCTTTGGTGTGCAAGGTGTAGGCTTGAGTTAGTGCTGGTAGCACCATCTATCGTGAAATGCAGTAAATATACTACGAATGATGTCTGAAAATTCGACGAACTCTGTTATATACTAACATAATATTTGACTGCACGGTTGGTGCGGTGGCTGGGCAACCGGCTGCCGTGCAACGTGTCGCGGGTTCGATTCCCGCACGGGACAACACTTTGTGTGATCCACAAATTGTTGTTTCGGGTCTGGGTGTCATTGTGTATGTGAACTTGTATGTTTGTAAACGCACCCAAGACACAGGAGAAAATCCTAGTGTGGGGCAACGTTTTTAATTAAAGAAAAAAAAATAATAATAAAAGTTAAATAATATCAAAATAATGCTTTAAAAATTATATATTACGTAATTTTTCTAATTCCTTGTTATATTACCATAAGAATATTAATATTATTATCTTCTATTTACAGGAACGGAGAGAATCAAAAAATAAACGTGAACATTGCAACCAATCGCTTCAAAAGAACTGTGAAATTTTACTACAGAAAAAATGATTAAGCTAATAACTGAAATCAATTAGAATACATTAAAAAAATCTTCAGCACTGTCAATCTTCTAGATGTTTCTATCTAACAAGTAAGGAAAAATATCTTGAGTAAGACACTCTAGAATGACAGATCTGAAAGTAAGGAACTACTGAATGGAATGGAGTGCGCTAGACAAACGTGATGTTATCGAGACGAGTGGCTCCCGACCTCACTGTCGTTCGACTTCACTCTTTTGTACTTAGTTTTGTAGACATTTTTGGTTAAAGAAAGTAAAATTGTTATAAAATGTGGTGGTATTTTGTAATTTAAAGTTGTATTGTAATTTTTATTTGGTGTGGGTGTTTGAAATTTTAAATTGTTAAAATTATTTTAATGATTGTTATGCAAGCATATAGGAAATAGGATGAATTTCCAATAAGACAACGTATGAATTTATGAAATATAGCTCCATTGCCTAATGACCATAACATCATTGTCATACCTCTTCATGTATTTCATTTAAATTATTTTGAAGTAAGTTTTTTAAATATGAATTTATTTATCTCAAAAAATTTTTATAATAACAAAAAACGTTCAACTATTGTTAAGTACAAACAAGAGATAGTTTGTAGTAACGAAAGGACATTATTTGGATTTAGAAAGAGAAACTGACATGTTCCTGGCCTTGTCATTTTGTGTCTGACGTCACTGACACGTCATTTGTTTTTTTTAAGAATTGTTCTAAAGGCGGCAATAATTTGGATTTAGAAAGAGAAACTGATATGTTCCTGGTTTTGTCATTTTGTGTCTGACGTCACTGGCATGTCATTTGTTTTTTTAAGAATTGTTCTAAAGGCGGCAATAATTTAGATTTAGAAAGAGAACACGATATGTTTCTGGTCTTGTCATTTTGTATCTGATGACATTGACGTGTCATTTGTGTTTTTGCTCTTTTACTGCTGTTGATCCGTGAACTATACAATAATGGCATATTTCTTAACAGAACATAGAGAATAGTTTGTATGGGAAGAAAATTGTCGGTTTTAGTAATTACTGGACCTTATGATGAAATTGAAATGTGGTTGACAGAGCCTTGGTTCAACCTACTAATAAATGATCATTTCTCCTGATGACGAGGATAAACTTATACCTAATCAATAGGAACTATTTATTTATTTATAATTTCATATACCTACACCACACAGACAATATTACAAAGGACGACACATTACAAGTATGAGGTACATAGGTACTGCATATCCCTTAAGGGATTTCTTCCTGCAGACCTGCGACAGGAAAAGGAAATTAAATATAAGACACAGTGTAAATATGTAATACATGCAACAGATACAAAATAACTATTTAGTTTTCTTCACACCATTCAACACATTAATAGCTTAAGGCCTCTTCGCACACGGAAAAGATATGAGCATTAATCATCACGCTTACTCTATACGGGTGCGATTTCAAACTTATAATAAAAATTATAATTCCAGGTTTCCTCACGATGTTTTCTTTCATCGTTTGTCAGTGGTGTCTAAATAATCTAAGAAAGTACATATAACTCAGATAAAGTCACACAGGACTCGCCCAACGGCAAGTACATATAAGTAATAATTACAAAATAATTGACTCAAAATCTTTTTAACACCCTACTTAATACACCAGTCATGTCATCTCAACGCAAAGTTATTACAGCGGCCATATTGGAAGCGGCATTAATAAAATGCAAAGCAAAGCCATTAAACATAGTGTAGGGATCATAACTAACAATTGTGACTCACGATTTCAATTACAGAGTACGTGATAACTGCAAATAGAAGCGTTTCAATAATCGCAGCAGAAATTTATAATTTTATGTTTCTTCAGTTTTTTTTGTTAGGGAAAATCCTTCAATGACTTCTCCCGCCCCGGTGAGGCGGGAAGGAGTGTCAGACTTCTCCATTTCTAGATCCTATGTTTCTTCTAAAAGTGGACAATCAATTATAATGATTTTTATGATGGTTCACCCTTGTTTCGTTAAACAACATTTCGTCGAAAATCACTTCATCGAATTTTAGTTGCAATAAAGTCATTTCGGTGAATTATTCCTTTAACCGAATAATTTTTATTTAGCATAATTATTTATTTGAACTAATTTCATTACACCGAATTTTATAATGCACTAATTTTATTCAAACTAATATTTTCAGATGTAAAAATTTACTAAAAGCAATCGCATGTCATTTAATATTAGTTTAACTGTTTTCTTGTTTAAAATATACCATCTGAACATTACATCAAATGAACATTATACCTTATGATCATTAGCGCGTCGCGAAGAACCTAACGGGTTACCGGGGCTCCGGCTCGACGTGCAGGAAAAGGAACGGGGTGGTTTTCAGTTAGTAAAAGTCTGACACTCCCTCACGCCTCTCCCAGGCGGGAGCAGTAATTCGATGATTTTCCCCCCTTAAAAAAATTATCATTAGCGCAAATGTATACATAAATAAATAAATAAAATGTATATATAAATATAAAATAGCAAATAAATATTCGACGAACTAATAATTCTGTCATATTTGGTATACTAAGTGATGGTTTTCTTAAATGTTGTTCGATTTATTAATATTATTAAACGTTGTTCAATTAACCTCTTATGATTCACTGACTTACAGTCTCTGACTGACTGACACTGCTTCACAGTGATGGTAAGTTAGGTTAAATAATTTGTTTAGTTTTACGGGTTCAAGAACACATAACATAACATAACATCACGCCTTTTATCCTCAAAGGGGTAGGCAGAGGTGCACATAATACCACTGTACAATGTAACACCCACTTTTCACTATTTATGTTATGAGTCCCATGTAATAGGGGGTGAGCCTATTGCCATATACCGGGCACAGTTCCAGACTCCGTGCTACTACTGAGAATTTTTAAAATAACCCAGTAATACTCTTCCCGACCCGGGAATCGAACCCGAGACCCCTTGCTCGGCAGTCGCAATTGCGACCACTCGGCCAACGAGGCAGTCAAGTGGGTTCAAGAAATTAATTATAAAAAATGAAGAGTATTTAAAAGTACCTTACGCTCGAATACTGAAAGGCTACTCAAATTTAAGCTGTATGTACTTAAATATTGTGCCATCTCTATGATTTTTCAAAGAATTTATAGTGACAAAACTATACTTAAACGCGACTTAAACCTGTTGATGAAGCGAAAGAGGTATGTATGAATCGTAGTAATTGACGTTCCATAGTCTCTGCCTATCCCCATGGAAGACAGGCGTGAAGTTAAGAATATGTTAAACTTGAGTGACGTTTGAGTATTTTAGCGTTAGTTGGGTAAAACGTAATTACAGGGTAAACGCTATTTTCATCAAAATTACCCTAAACAGTTTTCTGTCAGCACTCAAAGCGATAAGACATATTTTTTTTTAAATATTAATTTAATGATTTAAATTGTGCCACCTGGTATTGGTATACTGATATAGAAGACTGATTGTATTTAAGATACTATGACATTAAACAATTATTTTAACATTTGAACTTATGACATATGCAAAAATGACAATAAATATTTGCGTGCCTGACCTGGTATAAAGTTAGGACCTCAAAAATATTGTATGATCTGTAATGTACCACTTTTCTAGCAAATAAAATTTGGCTTTGCTCGAATAAATTTGATGTATGATGATTTATTTTTCTAGACGGCTCATATCTAATTAGATGAAATTATCAACTATACCGCACAACAACTAATGTTGTTTATAGCTACACAAATACAGATTTAGGTAAGCCTAAAGTAATCCTAAGCCCACCCACAAAACTATAAAGTAATTACAACTATAGCACAGGAACATTCTACCTACGAAGTCTCTTGACAGGCTCACGTCACGAACTTTCTCTAACCAAGCCCTGTTAGGCTATAAACGCAGATGAAGATACACCAAAAGCAAAACTCCTTCAACAGAATTCCAACCTTTTCTTCACGTAACAAAGTTGAAAGTTAAGTAACGAAATTTTGCAATGAAGGGTGGTTTGATTTGCAGTGTCTATGTCTATTTATATGAACACAGCAACGCTAGGTAACGATCCCTTAAAACAGTAACCGAACACCTTCCAGACAAAATGGCGATTATAAACAAAAGCCTAATTAACGCTTTCGTTGTAATATCTCCTTTTATATTATGAGTATCGGGTGACTAATTTGTTTAAGTTATATGTCTGTTTTAGCACCTTGTTGGTATAATATTGGTGGTTGATATAGTCTACATCATGTAGAGATGTAGAGAATTTGAGATTTGGAACATAAACGCTTGACAGCTAGGTGACAAACTTGGATTTAACTAGCAAAAGCTACTACTTCGATCAGCACAAATTCAATAGATTATTCAATATCTTCCATTTACAGAAACTGCTGAAATATTCTTCCTAAATTATATCTTTTTATAGGATATGTAAACAACCATCCGAAGGTGTGACCAACGCTGCCTTCGTACACCCGTAACACCAGATGAGTTACAAGTGTATTACTTACCACAGGTAATAATTACAAATTATGTTTAAGTCACTAAGTTTTTTTATGGTATAAGCCGGTAAACGAGCATACGGATCACCGGATGGTAAGCAATCGGCGTCGCCCATGGACACCTGGAACACCAGAGGCGTTACAAGTGCGTTACTGGTGCGGCATTTTGGGGATTAGGAGATAACGATCCTCAAACTGGATCGTTGGGGATTCAGGGATTAGGGAGATTGGGGAAGGGGAGGGTAATTAGGCCTCCGGTAACCTTACTCACACGACGAAACACAACGCAAGCGTTGCTTCACGTCGGTTTTCTGTGAGGCCGTGGTATCACTCCGGTCGAGCCGGGAAAGTTGTCTGGTATGGTCTTTAATTCTACATAACCAAAAAGCAAAATAACAAGACAACCTTTACAACTCCACTTATCGTTACTTACAACAAAACTTTTTAACACTGCTAATAAAATTTACGCCTTATTTACACTCATCTTGCAAAAATAAGACCCTTATTAACACTGACGATGGCATTAACCTCACACAAAATCCAGACTTAGTTTACAACCAATAATACTTCAGACTAATTCTGAGTTTACACTGCGGTTTATTTAAGATCAAAATAGGCTTTATAAGCTTACCTATTTTCAACAACAACATCAAAATTAATTTAATTCACCTGTCTGTTTGGTTGTCTAGTGTAATTTTAACACTATAATGTTCCAGAAAATCATGCAATCGCATTATCTGAGACAGTTAGACGGCTTGGAATACAGCTGATGTTTTTATTTAAGTCTTGATCATTATTGGTTTACATGATATTATTAGATTTTTTAAATGAGAGTTTTATCCTGATTGTTTTCTGATTTAAGTAAAATCATGATCGATGATGCTTTCTCCATGTGGTCAAAGGGTCCAATATAAATGATTTTCTTCAGAAATAACATTACCCCAAGCGCAAAGTCACTTACGTGAATATACTGAGAAAAGCTCTATTAGTTGTACGCTACTACAGCGTGCGCGGTCGCGGCCAGTAGGCTGCGTGACATCGCCGCGACCGCGCACGTTGCACATGAGGAAGAACCCCTTTGTGGTTCGAAACTAGTAGAGCTTTCCTCAGAATATTCACGTGATTAACCCGTTATTTTTAGTTAATGGTCCATCAAATATGAATGACACTATCTTGAATATGAAATAAAGCTAACAAAGAATCACACGATCACATTTTATAACAACCTATACATGTTCAAAGTGGCTCAACGTGAAACAGATGAGAAAGTGAAAACCTTCGTTACCTACGTAACGTTGTATGGTTCCCTACATTGTCGGGAAAAACAAACGCAATTACTTAAAGCTATTCCTTTAGCTTGTAGTCTAGGAAGAGTGTCACCTTGCAACGACATTCGCAGTGAACATCGCGGTGAAGGTCACAACATTGCAGAGAAAATAAAATTTCATTGCTCACATCATATCTCATCGCTGAAATATTGAACAGCGTAAATAGCTACCATTAAGATAAAACTACAGGGACGCAGCCGAAAATGTCTCAAATAGACCCATAATTCTTAATACTAGTGTAATTTTATTATAGGGTTGAGATGAAAAGCATTCCAATGTAATGCAATAAAGCAGTTCTTAGTTGTTACTGTAAAAACAATTTAAAGTGAGTTATTCCTTTGTGCTGGCAATAAGTCCGGGCCTTACATGGCGTATAATGGTATGACACGACAAACAGCTTTAAGTGTGTAAAATATGGCACGTGACGTCAGCCAAGCGCAGCACGAGAGAGTTTATAGTGGAGCCTAGGTCCGGATGCTGGGCCACGACGCCCGCCGCCCGCCGCCGCCACGCGTCTACACGCGCCCAAATATTTTTATGTGCACTTACGCAATATGCATTTTTCCCCGACCAAAAATTTATTATAACGACTCGGACGCCTATTAAATTTCGGATTTTATCTTGTTTACCCAAATCCTTGGTTATCTGCTTACTCGGATTTTTGTTGACTATGCAGGATTAAATTTCAAATGGATTCAATTTTTAGAGTGCAGTTAAGTCAGTCGTTGTGGTGACTATCTCGTTACTCAAGCGGTCGCAACTAGAAATTCTTTGTTTTCCTGAATTTGCTAATTTATTAAAACTACGGTGCATAAAGTAATAGACATCTGTGAATTTTCTAGCAAATCTATAAGTACATAATAACGACGCTATTAAAAACATCTTATCAATTACTGAATTTAAACCGCCGAGCACCACATATTGGCATCAAGCCGTTACGGCTAATAACTGGCTATGCATAAAATATGATAGCTTAGTAATGAGCCATACAATCAGCCACACTTTGATAATGAAAATGAACCTTATACTATGGAAAATAAAGGCGATGTTGGGGTCAATGAAATTACCCATATGTAACAGACACATCATTAAGGAACAAAGGCGGTGGAAGGCTCTCTTCAATCTATGGGATGAATGGCGTCACTGGCTTCCTAATATTTTGAACAATACATGTACAATCGATGCTCCGTCAATCCACTGTCCTTTTCTTCTCATATTATTGTATGGTTTACATTGTTTTATTTGTATAATGGAACATTCTGCTCCCTTTTCCGTGAAAAGGTCGGGGTTGATGTGAGAAAGTTGGTTCCTTTTTTGTAGAGTCAAAAATCATTTTCACGTGAGAATGTTTGGACATTCTCATAAGTAGTACTGTAGTACATAAATACAAGTCACAATTTAACCCATATTTATAATCTTACCGAATATAGGTTTTATACGCAATCAAATATTCGGTGAACACAACTAACATATTATATGATATAACAAAGCCATCAACGCAAATGACCAGAACTAAATAGTCATAACGATATATTGGATTAACTGTATTAAGTTTGACAATAACGAGCGCGATACGGCGGCGGGACGACGGGACGCAGGAGATTGGATGACGCACTATTCAATTGTTATCGGACGCCTCGTGGAAATCGATGAAACTATCCGTTAGTGACGTCATGGATACGTGTCCCCCAGTAATTACGGACAGCTGCCAAAAACATTGGGATGGTTGCAATGTACCACTGTATCATAGCACAAACAGTTTTATTGGCTAGACTGACCCATTTTAAAAATTGTCGATGTAGCTTTTAAAGATATTTTGAGTATGCTAGATTTTATGTTCCGTGTTGTGCTACATTTACGAATGAAATGTCAATGTCTACTAGAATAGTTTCCAGGATTCGATTTCTAGGTCGAGACACAACCAACGTGGGACTTAATACATAAGTGCACTTCTGCTCAGCCCTTTCAGGTACAAACGACGGGATGTTATATAATTACAATGTTCGTTTAGGTTGGTAAAGAATGTAGGTACAAGTTTAAAGAAGAATTCACAACAATGTTGATTAGAAAGTTTCTAAGTAAAATAGCTATCTAAATTGTTCGTTACGAAAACGCTTACAAACTAAAACTGAGTGGTAATTTACTTCAAAAATATAAAAATATTTTTGTTTCTTTGACCTGTGCCTATCTACTATTAATAGCTAACGATGTCTTCAAACTCGCTGGTAGCGCCATCTACCGTAATTTTTGTGAATCTATACCATTTTGAAAACTAACAAGATATGAATTTTCTTTTTAGTAATCATTTGTTTAATTTCCTGAAAAATTAACATGTATTACGTTTATATTTGCCTGCCTCGTTGGCCGAGTGGTCGCAAGTGCTACTACGAACCCGAGACCCCTTGCCCGGCGGCAAGGGGTCTTGGGTTCGATTCCCGGGTCGGGCAAAGTATTACTGGGTTCTTAAAAAATTCTCAGTAGTAGCACGGAGTCTGGAATTGTGCCCGGTATATGGCAATAGGCTCACCCCCTATTACATGGGACTCATAACATAAATAGTGAAAAGTGGGTGTTACATTGTACAGTGGCATAATGTGCACCTTTCCTTCGGGGATAAAAGGCGTGATGTTATGTTATGTTATGTTACGTTTATATTTATAAGTGTGAACGTAGCTTTAAGCGAGGGTGAATAATAGTTTTAATTTCCACATAACCAAATTCACATAACCAAATGTATACTGATAATGTACGAACTAATATTTAATCAATGTACAATTGTGTCGTTTTCGGGAATAAACACTTATTCTTTTTATGAAAAGATAGTATACATTTTATAAATAAATGATAGTTCTGTTTATTTCATTTTTCATTAACAATTTTTATTAGGACAATTAGAAAGTAATTGTGAAGTACTTGTATCTGAGACATAAGCCATAATAATGTATTATTATTATATATGACATAATAATTGTAGATTATTACAACTAACATTGTTTTGTTTTGTAGAAATTTAAAAGAATGCTTTGTTTTGTGTGCATCTGTTAACTTATACTGTGTTGCAAAAATGTTGTGTACAAAAGTTGAATTAGAACTAGGTACAGCAACACCAATTTTTCACGAACTTTCGTACGGACGTTTCCTGATACATAATAGATAGTGTTGCTAATCCTAAACACAAAGTAGAATTATCTACTGTAATTAAGAATCAAGGAAATCGAAATATGTACCTAATTTTACTTTGTCTGTATCCAGCTTTGTATAACAAAAGAAGAAATTGTTGGCATCACCCAGCTACGTGTACCTACATTGATTTACTCAAAGTACTTCTACAACCACAACTATAATTGGATTGTAATGAAATATTCCCGACTTGTTAAAAAAAAATGAATAAACCCAAGTTCATTTGCGAGAAGGGAAGTCAATGGTCTCGAAGAGCAGACACGCCGGCGCTAGTCGCCGACACGACCCGCCGACATTACGCTATCATTTGTCGAACTTACCCAATGTTCTCGATTACTTCACTAAACTCGCTTTCTACTAAAACCAATAACTTATTACAAGTGAAGGAACTCCGTTTTATGAGTGATCCCGAACATCAGTGAAAGTTTTAGTCGAGTTATAACAATCGAAATAGTCGTTTAAGAGAATGCAATTCGACACACGAATTCGATTTATGAACACTTCGCTGGTACGTCGTAGCACACCTAACATTATGTGCGCATATCTACACATGATGTGCGTGTAAAAAGATACGACTATCGTAAAAACCCCACTGAAAATAATTTGAGCGATGTTACTCGTTTTTCGCGAGACATTCGGTGGTAGGACCCGCATAAAAGTTGAACATCAGACAGCCTAATGGATTAGAAGAATTGCGTCCAATCGTAAAGCCCGCCTTAAACATTGGTACAGCCTAGAGAAACAATAAAGACTGTAATCTGTATTGTTGTCGGTAGCTTGTAATATATGAATATGTTCGTCGTACTGTAGGAAATATTCATCGTGCGTGTCTGGTCACTGGTAGGGATTCGATATTGTTGTACCAATTACACGCGGGTCGTGATCGTTTGCCATGTCGAGCGCGGGTAAACCCGATAACTACATTATTAGCTTGAAAGACTTTATCGACTGCCGCATGCCGTCTACTTTTAACCTAATAGAATACTAAATCAGTTCCATTTTTCTAGAGAATCGTTTGCAGTACATGAGCGACGCGCCACTGGGTCAGCTGTCAGTCTTCCCACGCAAGTTGTAATAGGTAATTGAACAATTACGGAGGCTCCTAGGCGCCCGTCCGGCCGGCACTACGGCGGAATAGTATTTACGTGCAAAACGTTGCAATATTTTGAATAATATTGCACAAGTCCGAATATGGAAAACTGGGATATTAGAGATAGTTATTTTGATACTTGTCTTAGTATGAATGAAAAATTAAAAATATTATGATTTAAAAATAATTTTCAGTCAGATGACAAGTTAGTTTTTGATCTGGGTCATTCGCTGGCAAACGCATCCCAGTCGATTTATTTCCACTTTTACTGCAATGGCAGTGGTCCAATTTCACAATCTACCCTCGTGTTCTACAAGCGAAACACGTTTTTCCAAAAAGCACTACCTTATCCCAGGAAGAGTGCTTAGCTTTTATCTCTTATTCTGTCTACTCAGTTAATTTGGAGAAGGCATTACATATATATCTACATACACGAGACCTGGGTGAACGGAATACATTTACCAGCAGTGCTCCCCGACCGCTTACGTCTGAACGTAAATACCAAGTTCAGTTTATAGAATTTCATATTTTCAAGGAAGCAAGGAAAGTTTCCAGTGCACCGCTCACTCGGACGCTCAATCTATATTGAATTTGGGTAGAAGTTCCCTGAATCCCGTTACACTCACGTTACTAAACATCAAAATGGAAACTTGATCCAGTCAACACTGGAATAGGTAACGTACAATTTTGATTTCACTTCTTTGAAGCATTTTTATATATAAATAAGAAAGACAAGAACATCCTTACTTACAGTTCTTGGCACGTTTGCGAGAAAATAAGAAAATGTTCACTCCGTGTAGACGCCTTAGCACTCGATTTATGCGTGGGACACAAAATAGGATTTAGATAAAATAAGACGTAACTGGGCCTCACAATAACAGTACATACTCGTGCTTTACTTCAAATCCGTAATTTACATGACACTTAAAATACGATATTATCTTTTGTATTATACCCAATGCGTTCAGAAAAACCCGATATTGACCAATAATGTGACCCTCATTATTTTATATAGCAACAATGATTTTGTAATGGAAAAATGCCAAAATATAGTATTACGATTCTGATTTTATTTGATATGAATCCGGATTTAATATCGATCGAATTGCCAATTTAGTTACGTCTAGGGGAATCCTTTTCATGTATTGCTTTCAGTAAAATAGCTTCGAGGAATCCTGAAGACTGTTCTCAGTAATTAAATACGCAATGAAACTGAGTATGAATGAACATTCTGAGTAGCGACGATACGAATATTATCGATAAACTGTTATTATTAGAAGCCATATTCAAAGAACATCAATTCAAATTAAACGTTCAATAGACAACAAAATTACAGTAGATACTTGTGAGAATATTATTATTAGTAGATATAGTGAAAACTATCGGAGACAATAAACTTCGCTTCCATAAGAAGGTTCTCGGTGGAAGCGAGCTCATCGGGCGAAACTAATGACATTTTATTTCTCTGGAGAAATGCATTAATTTCATTTGTTACCCCATCGACGCCGGAACACGACCGTTCTTCTTCACTTTGCGAGAAAGTGGATTTTCTATAACATAGGAAAACCTATTAGTGCCCGGAGAATCTCAATTAAGTTATTGTATTTCTATAAGTTTAATCCTCGCCTCAAAGTATCTTGTTATTTTATTTTCGCAGCAAGTTCACGTCTTGGGTTTAATGTTGTAGTAGTTAATGTTTAAGATGTTGCTACAAGGACTTTTTAACTCTTTAGGAACGTCAACGTAAGAGTTTTGTGCATAAAGAGAGAGCGGTGGGCGACACGTACGTGTCGTCGGGAGTCATAAAGTGTAACTTTAACGATGTGAATATCATGAATTGATTTGGCCCAGTGCGAAGTAAGTTGACAGTAGCGACGCGCACGCTGCCGCACCGCACGACTCCGTCGCCTTGAATTATAGAAAAGCGGCGCGACATTTGCCAAGAAGCCGACGCGCCTCGCCTTCGCGGTCTCAACACTCTGAATAAGTAATTTTTACCGTCTGCGCAGTTTTACAAACAAATTAACGGCTTAATGTTGTTATTTTAATAAAAGTTTCCTGTTAAGTTTCTCTCGAGTTTCATTTTTACGACTCCCGCCATCGTTGTTGTGGGATTGTTTATGTTTTCAAATATGCGCACAACTTATTCACCTGAATGTAGGTACTAGAACACATCGAACGTATACAAATATAATGTGTGATTTGCGCGTCAGGCGGAGGCTCCCGCCGCCCTCCTCACTTAAAACTGCTTATTCTAATTTATGACTCGGAGTATTGCACTGCTTATTACTTCCGTTGCAGTTTCGGGACCAGAAGTACATTTTATGGCGTTGTAAACCATGAGCGTCTTAGCATAATTGCTGTGTAACATTAAATTAGTTTACCCATCAATTACGTCTTTATGCTAATATGGAGGCGAGACTTACGCCTTTAGAAATTAATTTCGCATTTTGTTGAGCACGTACCGAGTTGCAAAACTCATTACTGAAACATAACTATTATTACAACAACCGCACTGAATGTGCGAAAAAGGCTCTCATTTATAAAAGGACGGGCCATATTTGTGTGAAAATTATCACATAATACAGATTTAGGTAGCGAAATGAAATTCTAATGCAAATGTTAATTGTCTGCCGCAACAGATGGGAGCGACGGCGACACGCGGCCAATTGTCGCGCCAAACATTCGTAATTTAAAAAGCAAAATGAAATAAACCGCTCGGTCGCAGTACATAAATTTCATGTTTGCCTCGGCCGGCGAGCTGGCAGCGGATATTAATCAGCGGATATTGAAATATGTTGTTTTTTGGGCCGATTGATAAACGGCCCGTTGCGCTCCCGCCGGATTAAACATTGACGTTGCTGCTCAATTATTACTGCATTTTCATCTGCGCGTTTCTATCGCACCTTATTGTCCAATTTAACGAAACTATTGACTATACTATTCTAATTGAAGCAATAATAAATGAGGAGCTTTATTGAACAAGAAATAATTAATAGCGATACATACGCAGCTGTAGTGAATAAAATATAATTCATGCCGCGATATACATACAGAGTAGGAAATTAAGCTAAACCAACAATTTTCATTAAATATTAAGGCGGGGCGGCAGGGAATGCACGTTGTCGCAGCGAACGTCTGCGCGCCAAGATTTATGATGCGACCAACAGGCGAAATATTGAAAATCTAGAGCACTCATGAAACCACTGGATACACTATAAATGAACTCACTACGGCACAAATAATGATCCCTCCCATCTTATAAATAGCGCTCAAAATTCTATATTTACATGTTTTCCTAATAAAACATTTCTAGGAATGAAATAATGATATATAGTCCTTTTCATTACTCAGCCTGTATTGCTGGCTTTAACTTATGATGTATATCTCTTTGCTTGTATAAGCAGGAATTTGGCATCGAAATGTGTTCTAGGTATTATTTAGATTAGGTTATAAAAGACGTAATATAGATGATACTATTACGAATAATTGTTTTTGTATCTCTTTGACTATTATATCTGATTGAATATATCCGATTAAAAATAACTCTTGGCACAACGATACTATGGTTGGTTTTTCATAAATACTTATAATTTTACACAAAAAACAGCTTTAAAACATCGGGTCCAGTTAAAGAGTAGTAGCAATACTACCTCTAACAATACGATTATTTTTTTATTAATCATTTATTTCAGACCATGTCCATATTCTTGTTAATAATATTTAACTTAAAAACTAATGTTAGTACACATTATATCATTTCAATAGGTCAATATAAAAACTAATAGATACAGAAAGGACAGAAGATCTTAAGAATAGAATATTTCCAAGGGATAGTTTAATTCTTTAGGCACACATGCTGGTGTCGTAACAGGCGTTGCACCGTGGAGGCTCTGGAGCAGGTCTCGTTTAGAGGACCCGGTGCCGTCATTCAGGTGTTGAGGGTGGCTACCGGGGTGGTTTTAGTGAAGTGAAAATCCCAAGAGACTAGGCGCCTTTGGAAGGTTTCCCACCGTCATAAAAAAACACATGCTGATTTTTTGAAGCACGAAAGCATACTTCAATTGAGCCCTTGTCACTTAGTAGTGTGTCAAAATGTTGCTCAAAATTAACATGCCCATTACAGGCATGTTTGCTAATAGACAGGCATTCGATTTTTGTACATTTCTGAGCATGTTCTGAGCATTGCAAAAGAACGTCTTTTACCATGCTATTTTAGATACGGTAACAAAAGCTGAAAGAAAATCTAGTATGTATAAACAAAATAGAATTCAAAGTAAGTTCATATGCAGCACAAAGTATGTTAGAAAGATACATTATATAGCCTTATAGGTTACATTAATACACGTTACGATACGCTTTGTCATCATTTGTGACTCCCATTTCAGTCGGATACCGTCTGGGTCTGAAACACAATATCTCATTTACTTATGATTTATTCTTCAATAGACTTTTTCATTTTCCCCCTTCATTGAGATGCTATGAGTGTCATTGAATTATTGTAGTCTGCTTCTAATGCCGGTGATGTTACGACTTATGAGCCTATTCCTTGAGGCTCAGTTCTATAACATGGGTTTTTATGACTTTCATGAGGAACTGGTCTTTTGAGTCTTACTCGTACATGTTTTACTTTATTTATGGTCATTTTAGAGGCTGTTGTAATCCAAGGTGGATCCACAATTAAATAAAAAAATCAAGTAAATTTATATCAGAACCATTTTTTTTGACTTGTCATTGAAATCAGAAATGGTCCTCAAGTATATAGAAAAGCAGTAAGTACTGTTATAATATCAAGGAAATGTAATCGAAAACATTCAACTCGTTTACAAAGTGAGTGCAAAATTTCAAAAGAATTACGTAACGTTTCTTTCAAAAACATTTAACGTTGCAGGTGGGTGTTTTCTTCGCGGGACTTTTCATAGGCACCAAAGAGTAAGTAAGAGGCCCTTTTGTCGAGTGGCTTCGCCCCATAGTGCGCTCAGTATCGCATCATTAATCTCCGTGCAAACACTCGGGCCGCCGCCACCGCCGTCGCGACTCTACGCCCCCACTGCACTACCGCCTAATATTTATTAAAAAGAACCAAATATTGTTACTCACACAACTTTCAAGGTAATCACAAACCTTGCGGTTCCACAATTTCCCTGTAACGTGACTTGGAAAAATTAAAAACTACACGAACGAATCCAAGGACTGTAAAGTTTTAGTCTTAATTTACTTTACCTAACTAAATTTATTCAATGGAAATTGAACTTTCAATACTCTCTTTAAACTACTTTATATTCCAGCAATAGCGACACTTTTGCGGAAAATTTGTTTTTATTTTCAATTGGATTCAAATCCGCATCACTACTTTTTGGAATTCAGCTAGGTTAAGCTTCTGTACCGATGCATGGTCGAAACGCTAGATAAACCTCGAATACTGATCCAATTTGATGTAGAAAAGCATCCGACATATTAAAGTATTTTAAACGTCAATGGAGCTGTAGAGGTATTCAGTAGTAAATATGAAATAGTGCTGTAACAATTCTGAACATATTGCAGGAAAAAGAAGGAACAAAACATAAAAATGAAAAAGATAACATTCATTCACTCCGAGAATTGTAAAACTTTAAGTGTACAATTCTATGTCGAATGCATTACCATTAAAGTAACAAAGTTGCGCAAAAGGTTCCGTATAAAAGATTAAAATGCCTTCACAACAAGCCACGGACTGCACCGAGGGGCAGAGTCAGACGTGAGAGCCAAAATATTTGCTTCGAATATCAAGAGTAAAACATAAATGGCAATAACAGTTTTTCACAAAACAGTTACGTATTTATTTGTCCGTTTCGGCAACATAGTGAAGTTTCCATTTTGTCCGCGGCGTCACGTACGTGACAAACGGTTCGTCTTAGGGATCGCCAAATATCGTTTAGTACGTGCGAGGAGAAAACCAACTCGCTGGGTAAATAAAATAAATCAAATATATAAGAAACAGTCTGTTCCTAAACTAAAATAATTCCCATAGCACTATTTTACTTTTATGTACGGAAAATAACATTTGTTTCGGTATCTAAAACAAAATGTTGTATCGAAAGTTAAATAGTTGTATGTCGGACAGCCACGATGGAAAAGATTAATATCTGCCGCGCCACGTTCGTGGCCGTTCCCTACAAGTGTACCTACATAAGCTGTATAAGAACTTGCCTGTTAGGAAAATTCCCTCGTACTTTTAATAAAACTATCGACACAGGATCGAGAAATAGAATTTACTTGCTCTTCCAGTCAGGCACGTGTAAGTAAGTAGTATGTTTACACATGAAAGTATTTATATTGAGACTCATGTGCCTATTTCCATAATTAAATAGTCCACAAGGAGGCTGCGGCGTGCCGTGAGCCTGCCGCCGTAACTGTACAATACGCGACTTTGGTAATAACACGTTCTAAGCGTATATCTTTTACTTCCCCCACATCTAAGGGCTCGTAATTTTTATCACATTCCACCCACATTTTTAGGCATAAAAAGGCAGAGTAATTCGTGACTGGTAAATAACATTATGTACATGACATTAGCGTGTCCCGGCTAACAGTAATATCATCATGTTCTTTTGTGTCGCGTCGTACGCTGGCCCCATATAAATAAGGTGCTTATCCTGTTTTTCAAAGACGACTCATGTTAACACGTGTTTGCAAGTTGGGGCGAAGTTCACGCCCGGCCTTCAGTTCGGACTGCCGGCCCAAATGAAATTTGCCCCACTGACACCGGCCAACTGGCAAGATAAGAATATAAGTGTCTAGCAGGTGCGCTTTATTGTTTTAAGCGTAACTTGCTGCCTCAAATTATCTTTTGTTACAATCGTATTTGTCGGCCTGACCAATATTATAGGGTTCTTACTCATAACCGAATTCTTATTGCTTAATATTAGTTCGAATTGCGCTCTTTAGGATACACGAAAGCCTTATCCGTTATCCCTTTCATTAAATCAATCGTAGGTATATTTCTGATTTTCTGATGGAACTACTTCTGAGACTTACTTAGATAAAGCTGGCTTTTTTTTTTATTATTGTTGCTCTGACGGATTTTCCACAAAAGATTGATAGTCACTATAATATAGTTATCTATCTTAGGTATTAGATGGACTCAGACGACCATTATAATTAAACCATATACCTACCTAATAATATACCTATCGACTTAAAAAGAAAGTAATAATTTTCGATGTTGAAGCCGATACAAAAATTGTATCAATAACTTTAGTATTGAAACATAGCAGATATACTTCTGTCGCGGTAAATACGAGTTTACTCGACTCCGGGCCCAGCCTGCTCGCGCGAAAATTCACTCAAGACGCCTCCGTCAGACGCAAATGTTTTTATTGTTTTAAATGCGTACGTTATTTTTCGCAGAACGGAGCGCCTTCAACGAGATATTTTGAACGAAGTTATGCTGCTGTACGTGGTTCAATTACGGAAAACGAGAAACTAACGTATCTCTTTGCTCCTTAAATCTTGCGTTGTTCAATGTTCATGCTCGAAGATGTTTTATTCTATTTTACCCATCCTTTTCTCTAAAAACTTGAGATGCTGAATAACAAAAAATATAACAAGTTTATGTTTTTCTACGAAAATAAATCATGAAGTTATAAAAGGAATGAGTTCATATAAGTTCATGCGTATTCCGTTAGAGTCATCAATACCTTCACACCGCCTAATCGTGAATGTTTTTTCTTAGGAATTTAATAGCTGATATTTATAAATAAGTATCCCAGGCCCGATAAGTAATAAATATTAAAGCGGCAAACAGGAGGTACGGATTAAACGGCAGAGCACGTCTTTGGCAAACTTTCGATTCCAATTCGGTGTCAGTCGATATTAAATTAAAAGCACCCACGCATTCCTCCCGCGTCTTTTTCCTGTCCATTTGCAAGGACCGTGTAGATCTCACATCACACTAACCTTGCGTCTCTGATATGTTTAGCATTGTGTGGATACGACACAGAACACATGTAAAACCAATTCACTTAAGATTTTATCAGATCGGCCCTGCGTCGCCGAATCTCTAACTAACACAAGAACCGTCTAGACAGAATATACTATACAAGTAGAATATTTTTCATCTAGCATGTCCACATTATAATGGGTCGAGGGAGCAAATTTCTAGGCAAGCGAGTGAATGGCGACGCATACTTGAGTGATGGCGGACTTTTTTATTTGAATCGTGTGCGAATGCGACCGGCCGAATGCCCAGACGCGTTGTTGCGACACATTACTTACATAGACGATCCTGAGACAGGGTGGCTTTCAATAAATTATAGGAAATATTTCAGCACCAGGTGCCGGCTAGAAGCTACGTGAAGGATTTCTTTATGACTAAAGTGAGAAAAGTATGCATAAGTTAGGTACGACTTTAATTTTTGAATAAATCTTTGATGAATGAACATGTTCGAACTTACGCTAAAGGCTATGAGTTAACAAGTGTAAAATTTTAAAAGTACAAAATAGAATTTTATTAAAGAAAGCCAGCCCCTCACAGAATGTGTGCAATCCACATACATGTTTTATTTAAAGAAGAACGCATTTTTACAGACCCTTACACGGCGCGGCATGAAGGAACATGACAGTACAAGGTCGCGTGACCGTCTCCTGAATTTTAATGTTATTCTCCCTTTGATGGTCGTAAAAATGATTTCTCAAGATTGCTGCCAACCCTGCTCGTCCCCACCGTGTCTCACGCATGCATTCATATAAACATACATTATTTCATATATTTCGGTTATATTCAACAAATACGTGCCATTGCGAAAAATAATAACAACCCTACTTTACAACAAAAATATACTTAATGAAACTTACGTAAGTACAAAATTCCTGCACGCCTATAATGGCAACACCTGTTTATTAAAATAAGAATGTTGCCAGCATAAAATATTGCTACAATTGTACGAAATTTTCTCCCTCTCGGATCCTATTTTCTGGTGGTGCCTTCTTCACATTTTCGTTAATAGATGTGTCACTAAATTTGCGTTTTCAATTCGGCGTCGGTCGCGATGGCGTCGGCTGGGGCGGCGCCGGTGGTTTCAATCAAAACGGGCACGCACTCCTCCACATCCTCACCAGCTTCGCCTTTTAGAATAAGAATTGTCTTTTTCACAGTGCTCAGCGGTGACGGACAAATAAGTAAGGAAAGTGCTTCTCGCTTTGCATTTCAACATAAATTACATTTTGTTTCGTTGACTTTACTGAGATAGTACAACTGTTGTTGAATTTAATATTGCAGTGACTTTCTAGAGGAATATTTAAAATATAATAGAATTTGTTAAGTATTTTAAATAAATATTTCTACTTAATAAAGGAAAAGAATGTAAATTTATCTGTAATCCAAAATCTTGTAAAACTCGAGTGAAAATTAAGCGCACCCCGAGTTAAGAGACAAGTTTGGAACGGTTGAGGCAGCCCTATAAATTCCGACAATCTGCCACGATGTTCTAATTAATAGCATAATTCCAACAATAGTATCGGGATCGTTTCCACACTAAGAGGCCGGGCCGTCGCTCGGGGCCCGTGCCCACCCGCCATGAAATTAAAGCCGACTCGCGCCGAACGAATGATTGAATAATAAACGAAAGAATTCGCGTCCTGCCCTTGTATTACGTATTCATGACGACTGCCCCCGTGGACGCGATGCTGTGCCGACCGTAGTCACGCGCCACACATGTATGTAGGCACTACCTATGAGTACATGGCCCTGCCTACCTAATGCTGCCGTCTCATGCTTCCACACCATACAACTTAATATACCTACTTAATACTTTAATATACCTACACATGACAAGTCAACTACTTACTTGGAGATTTGTTATATGTTATGTTTTAAATAGTTTTAATCCATATTTCGTATAATTTAAAAGACACCTCTTCAATCGTTAACTATTATTTCTCAGGTCATTCGTTTTGGCAGTTCAGAAGATGTTTGTGATACATCAAATTACATTAAAAGCACTGATAATTCTGAAACAATTTACAATATGTTCTCTCCAATTAGAAAAAAATACCCTCCTAGTTTATTGTTCGTTTTGTTAGATGAAAGCTATTTCGTCCTGTTATTAAAACAAAATAATATGCTAGCCATACGGTACAGAGTTGGGAAACCATCAGGATTATTAATCTTCTTTTGTCTCCCAACATTCCGTCTATCCATTTATCACAGAAAAGTATTTTTATGAACTAATTGAAGTCACAAACGTGCCTGAAATATTGTTACCGAGTTAGTTGTAAATAATGGACCAAATATGCACAGGTATGTATTTTCTTGGCAATAGAAAAACTAAGGGCTGTAAAAGTAGACAAGCGTCTAGTTAATGTCATACCGATTAATATTAAAATATGATTTATTTATTAATATAGGCTCTTATTCCTTAAAATTTTACGCAGCAATACTTTGTCCATCCCAGAATCGAACCCGAGACCCCGGCAGTCTCACTTGCGACCACTTGGCCAACGGAGCAGTGTAGTTAACTATTTCTCAAAAATCTAATCGTTAACAATTCTTGTTTTAATTGATTGATTTAAACTATTTTATTAACTTAAGAGTTGAAAATCGTCAATTCACCTTAAGCAAGTGAGATGATTATTTATAATTATATATTTCTCTTTCATCTTTCTTTACGGCGTGAAAAGAAGTCTTTGTCCAGCAATGAGACAGTATCAAGTTGATTATGAATTGAAAATGAAGAATTCGAACAAGTCCGATTGTGGAATGAGCACTCTGCCGTGCTTTTCCCAGTGGGCTACAACATGAGGTTCTTCAAGAGGGCAGTGAATAGGTTTCTTAAGGGTCGGCAAGACGCATGTAATGCCCCAAGTATTGCAGGCGTACATAGGCCGCGGTAACTGCTTACCATCAGGTGGGCCGTGAGCTTTTTTGCCGTCCTGGTATAAAAAAAAGTGGTACCTACGTCGTACAGTAACCAATAGTCTCATTCACAGAACCAACAGTGTATTAGGCATATGTGCGTCGTTTGCTTCTTAAACACTGACTTTGGCAAGACTTCAAGGCAGTAGAGAATTTTCTAGAATTTAGTTTTTGTATTAATTGTACTGATGCCAAATGGGCATGGAACCGCCGGATCTTCTAACATTACATTACTTAGTATTAAAGATAACTTGACATACATATTTATTTAATGGTCGTTTTTATTTCCTAAATACTTTTTTAATGTAAAAATGTGTTCATCTTTGGTCGAGATAGATAGAAAAGCTGTTGTCCAATATTGATTGCCAATATTGTATAGAGGTAAGCAGCGTGTATTTTGATACTCAAATAGTTGGTTTCTTAACACTATACACAGATTTATTTGTGAAAAAGTAGAAAAAAAACAGAAGACAACAAGTGTGGGAGAGCCATGCTTCGGCGCGAATGGGCCGACTCGACCGGAGTGATACCACGGCCTCACAGAAAACCGACTTGAAGCAACGCTTGCGTGGTGTTTCATCGTGTAAGTGAGGTTACCGGAGGCCCAATTATCCTCCCCTTCCCCAATCTCCCCAATTCCTGAATCCCCAACGATCCTCAAACTCCTAAACCCCAAAACGGCCGGTAACGTACTTGTAACGCCTCTGGTGTTCCAGGTGTCCATGGGCGACGCCGATTGCTTACCATCAGGTGATCCGTCTGCTCGAAAGACAGAACGTCTGTTATTTATGATTAATTAAAAAAAAATACTTAAATAATTCTCGTTAAAAAAATACTACATAGCTGAGAACATTCAGCAATCATTGGTAGAGTGTAAAATTAAGACCGAACGTGTAAAGTAAATTAAATTTCATGCTCCAATATAAATTCCAACAATAAATAATTCAACCAACCAGGAAATCAAAACCGAAATCCTCACTCTTTATTGAGAACAATGGAACAAATACAATTTAGGTAAAACAGAATCTTATGTTATTCACATAACAGAACCTGTTTCAGGCAAACAACCCCTTTCAGGCGGCTGTGATACGCTAGTCTCCTAGTAAGGTCATCAATCACTCCCTCAACTAACTATTGCTCCTTATTCAAACACCCGTTTGTTTTGTTTGTCCCCAAAATGAAATAAAAATCTTAAAAAGGATTGCTTCATACACGTGTAACTTTTGTCACTAAATCCCAATGGCTTTTTTAATCTTTTAATACCTAAACTATGTAGTTTTATAGAAGATATATTATACGTGTTTATGTGCAAATTCCAATAATAGACTGTTAGTAGAAAATAATAAAAAACATATCAAACAGCGCTAAAAATAAAATCCATTCCGAATCTGTTAGTAATTTCAGGAAAATGAAACGAAATATTTTGTTTGTGAAAATACGTAGGTATTAATAATACTATGAACTGGTTTTTTCTACAAACCAAATATCTGCTAATGGAGTGTGGGGTATTAAAATAAAACAAACAAACAAAACCGCTCGACTCTGACCTTTCCATCTCCTTTATTTTTAAATTGACTGACATTTGACATTAACCGAGTTACCTGACATCGAGAGCAAAAGTTTGCTGAGAGTTCCGGAAACAACGAGTACTAATTACCACCAAATAAAAGGTAAATCGTAGCCGCATAATCACATAGAACCTTAAACAAGGTTTTATTTTAAACGACGTAACCGAACAGACATACAAACCTGACTTGATCAACTTACTGATCAACTAAATGACCCACTCAAAACTGAGTCGTAAAGCCGTTAAACCAGTATAACAGGCCGATACAAATATCCGTATGCGCCGTACTAAACGTATCCAAATCCCACAGGGTCCAACCACAGGGCAACTTAACCCGAAATTAAATCAAAGAGGGGCTTAACCAATCAGGCCGAGTGGTATCATTGAATCGGCAAAGGAACACTAAAATTACTTCTTGATGCGGAGAAACGAAGATTCATCGTAAAAGTGGTGGGTGTGGGTTGGGAGGGTGAACGGGTAGGTGCGGGGAGGTTGTCTGAACGGTTTTCCGTGTTTGAGAGAGGTCCGCGCGCGGCGATTACGCCGCACGTAGCAGAACAGTGGCCGGACCGACGGCCGGCCGCCCCGCACCTAATGCTGTGTTTTAAACATGAAAAACCGTTCCGGTAATGCTGTAAATGTTAACTTCGAGATTTATCCTCCCTTGTATTTAACGGCTTCTTGTCTTAGAGACTCAACTGTTTATAGTTGAGGTCGACAGGTGAAGCTGAGCTTTTAAACCGTACGTGAGCTAGCTACTGACGCAGGGTAGGTAATATAAAAACGTTCCTTCAAATCACACGTTTAATTTTATTCTTGCGAAAATTACGTTGAACAGTGAGAAATAAAGTTTTAACCATCTGGCCCATATAAGGCGTATAACACCGATAAATTCGGTTAGTTTAGATTAGATACTTAAAACAATAGCGCAGTATTCTGCTAAAAATCCAACAACTAAGACTATTTTAAATGCAAAGCAAAAAGTTCAGGTAAAAACTTTAACCTAATTAAAACGTATAATTATAAAAACGTCCCCATCTTATTAACTCAAGTATGAAACTAGCCTTATTAACAGGCATTAAGCAACCCGAAACTAAATCTAGACCGTCCACAGACCTACTAAAGCTAACAAAAAACTGAAGAAGTCCTAATACAATTAACATTAGTGAAATTAAATGCCCAATTTCATAATTAAGAGCCGGCTTGCGCTTGTAGGTAGCATTATAAAAAGGCAAGATGGTCGCAATTTACGCGTGTGGCGGTGTGACTAGCACCTGGGTCATGTCTCCTTTTACTTTATCCCGTAAAGATTAAGTCCCCCGAATTTTCCCCGGATACATGGAGCCGCAGTGAAGTGAGTCATTTAGCCCTGTTTACTAGATTAGGGGATTTTTTTACACCGCACTGCTTTCTACGCCACCCCGCCCGCTGTGATGTGTCATACTATGTCTATATGCGTATTTTATGGTGCGTCTTGAAATAATAGGGACGGATTTTAGGATATTAGGCTTACGTCACTCGGATGTTTATTTTTTCTCGTAAATTTTCACAGATTTGAAGGTGAATGTTGAGTCAGTTTTGAACTGAATTTGTTTTTGTAGGGTGAAGAGTGAAGTCAAACTTGTTCTAGGTTATGTTGTAGCGTTATTACTGAGTTTTTCAACGAGATATAGTGATAAAAATTCAAAACTTTTTCACAAAAATGTCTTATTTGGAGCCACTTATTCCATGGACTGCCACATTGACTAATAAAAACAAAACAAGATGCTTTGCTTTTATCGACAGTTAGCTCTTACTCTTACACCATCAGGTAACATAATAAAATAAATAAATAAATATAAAAAGGTTGAAATATATCCCTAATAAAAAAACTTCATTTCCTAAAACAAAATTATATTACAAGGTCTAGTTTGAGAGAACCCCTGAGAATGAAGGTCTCCTCCTGAGGATGGTATCTTTCTCAATATTTTCCTGTATCTAGCCAGCGTTCTCCAGCAACACGCAGGATATCATCATCTATACTAATATTATAAAGCTGAAGAGTTTGTTTTTTGTTTGTTTGTTTGAACGCGCTAATCTCCGAAACTACCGGTGCGATTTGAAAAAATCTTTCTGTGTTAGATAGCCCATTTATCGAGGAAGGCTATAGGCTATAAAATATCACGCTACGATCAGTGGAGCCGAGCAGAGCTAGTGAAACCGCGCGAAGTAGCTAGTCCCATCATATGTGCGGTCCTCCTCTCTTTCTTTTGCCTGTCGGTCCTGTCCATGTTGTAGGTATTTTGGTCCATATATTGTCCTGTAATCTCTGTAAATGACCATAGATCTACACTACAGTTGCTACAGAACCAGGCAATATAATACAGGTAATATACTATATAAGTTATGTATTGAAATTAGCTTTAATATGTTAGTAGGTATACCTATATGTTAAGTGGGGATTATATTCAGAATGTTTCAATAGCTGGTACCTGTTGAACGAGGGAATTAGGTATTCGGTTAAGATGTTTGTTTGCGCACTGGAACATCAGAGCGAGCCTATTGTAATCCAGGTAGACTTAATTAGATACGGCCGGGTTGCTCTCTTAGACTTACAAAAATAACTAAATTACTTTTAAAGTTTGCTATTCACATGGGTAATGAATAAACTGTTTTAATCTTGTTGTAATAAGTGTGAGTTTAGAGTGTAGATTTAATGTTCGAGTAGGGAAATTGCCATATCTACTTACGTTATGATTAAAACATTCACCCACGACACATGATAAAATATTCATAGAACAAAAAAAATGCCAAAACTATTTGCTTTTGAGTGAACAAACGTAGCAATAGTGCAATAAGTCAAAACGTCCAATAAATAGATTCTAGGAAAATTTACCTTTCTCCGCGCAAACGAGAAGGCGATCGTAAAACCTACCCACATTTGTACGGAACACACAAACACAGGGTCACTCACGATACACGTATCTTTTGGAATTGAAAAATACATATACCTAGATACTCTCTACCTATTGACAGACAGACAGCGGTACTTCAAGCTATACTATAGCTAATATTATAAATGCGAAACTTTTTGATTATGTGTGTATGTTTGTCACACAATTACGTCAAAACGGCTGAAGGGATCGTAATAAAATTTAGAGCAAGAGTAGACCATGGTCTCGAATAACACACATTTCCACTTCATCGATACTATCTACTTATATTAATATTTTAAAGTTAAATATTGGTTTGTGTTTATATTATGTGTACTAGCTTTTACCCGCGGCTTCGCTCCCGTCACAAAAGGATAAAAAGTAGCCTATGTGACATATACCAATACATACAGCGCCATCTATACCAATACTTTTGTTTTCCCTCGGGAATATCAAATTTTTTCGGGATAAAATGTACCCTATTATTTAATCTGAACTTCTAACTTTACGTTTGCAAAAATTCAAAGCAATCGGTTGAGTAGTTACGGCGTGAAGGTGGAACAAACAAACAAACAAACAAACTCACTTTCAGATTTATATATTCACCCACGAATAAAATATAAAATTAAAATATATATTAACCCTTAGAGCGCCACGTCAGTCACCGGTGCCTGACGCTAGTGGAGGTTTGACTTTCACTATTTTAAACTTGGCAGTTAAAGTATTATATATAGTAAGTTTAGTATAGTATAGTATATAGTAAGGATAGTTAGGATTAAATAGTGTCTGAACCTACGGAACTGATTTGAAAGCTTACTATTTAGGTAGCAGCATAGGCTACTTTACTTAATTCCTATGTGATTGAAACTAACATAAGAAACCCACCCGGGCCCGCAGGTGTAAAACTGATGTAATATTGTTAAACAAATTGAATGAAATATTTGTAGATATTGGTATCGACTCTGCAGAGAGACTAGATAGCCTTCCTTAGGTCACAATTTTATATTCGACACTTCGCCTTTGTCCTTCTATAAATAGGAGAATAAATCTAGAATGCCTAGGTAATATCATAAAATATCTTTTTGTGGAATCACGTGAAGACGAAAGGTCTAAAGGTGAGGTTAAATTTCGTGACTCGCGTAAAAGTTACTTGACTCCCATCCTGTCTATCTAACAAAAAGTTTGAATTTATTTATTTTTAAGGGTAAAAAACCTATATGTAACTCCACACCATAATCTACCACTGTTCCAAATTTCATCTCGGTCCCTACAGCCGTTTTGGTGTGACTGAGTAACAAACATACACATAAACAAACACACAAAACTCACATATTTTCACATTTATAATATCGGTTCAAGCTAATTTCAACCATGGGCCTTACAGTTACAGCGTAAAGTCCACTGCGGGCAACCTAACATTCGACAAACTTATATTTGCGTTTGGTACAGTAACTTTGTCTAGAGATTGAGCTGCACAATAAAGTTTTATTTTTTTCTTTTTCGGGATAAACAGTACCCAGTGTTGTGCTCAGAACATTAACGTATAATAATACGAAGTTACATCGTAATCGGACTAGTAGTTTTGCGTGATGCGTGAACATACAGACAGACAGACAGCCAGAAATAATTTTTTCTAAATCACATTTTTGGGTTCGGCATCTATTTAGTCGCCCCTCATTATTTATTTTTGTAATATTTTTAATGTAGGTACAGAATTTACACTTCTACAGTTTAATTATATGTATAGATAGGTAAGGTAGGATAGTTTAATTAATGTTTTTGAGAGTTGGTACTCTCCACCTTTGCTTACCCCTTCCAGGGAATAGCTGGTACTATACTGTGACAATACCGAATCAATAACAAGCAGATAATATATAACAATTACTATTTTCATATTCTTATCACATTTTTATTTTCATAGGCAATTTTCTCAGTCATAACACTAAGGTCAACAACCTTGTTTTCGCTAATAAATCGGATGTCACATCGTTTATCAATATCAGAACGAAGTTTCTGGGATAACCTAATTGGCCATACACCCGACTAAAGTACATAAAAAATAACAAGACGATGCTATCTACACCAATAACTGATACCTATCAGTTTTTATTCATCTCAAGACTTCAACGTAAATGACTTCTTAATAATTTCTGTTCATTACACTGTAAAAAATCATTTTAGGATACGAGTAGTAATATAGTCTTATACTTTTAATATAACATCACGCCTTTTATACCCGAAGGAGTTGACAGAGCTGTACATTACGGCACTTAATATGCCACTTTACAATGCAACACCCACTTTTCACTATTTATGTTTTGAGTCCCAATGTAATAGGTGGTGAGCTTATTGCCATACACCGGGCGCAATTCCAGACTTCATGCTAATACTGAGAATTTCAAAAACCAAGTATTACTCTACCCGACTCGAACTCGAGAGGGGGGGGGTCTCCCCCCTGCCCGGCAGTCACACTTGCGACCAGTCGGCCAACGAGGCAGTCTTACTTTTAACTTCAATATAAAAAGTATTAGTAATTAAAACCTCACTCAGCAAACATACTATTTTATTGACAATTTTGAGGATGAAAATCCCTAAGAGACAACCTTATCAAGAAGTGGCTTCCAGTAACAAAAATATTCCAACCAATATGGCTGATATTAGAAGCTGAAAGATTAAATTTAAGACAACCTCCTTTCAAATTCTACGAAACGTAACCCAAAATTGGTAATATAATAAACATGAAATCTCGGAATCGGCCACAGAGCGCGTATAGGTGACGTATCAGAATCACAAACACGTTCTGTGTGAACAAATTTATTTGTAAATGAACACAATTCAACAGTCACGCATTTCTCATCTCAATTACTTCGGAGTTACCCTTAGGTCGGCCGTACGTCGCAGCGACGTGGCGCGCCGTGGTGCAAACAAATCAGCGGATAAATAGGGTATCCCGCAGAACAATGCAGTGTCAACACAAGATGGAATATAAAAGCGCGCGAAGTGACGGCCCATACTTACGTCCCCTTTACATCACACGATATCCTGCCTTTTAATTTATCTGTTGCTCTTTTACTCCAAAACTGTTGAACAGATTTAAATGTAACTTTGTCACACGTAAAGATTGTGATCTAAGTTCAAATAAATAAAATTGACATCCAGGCAATAAATTAAACACTCCGAGTTAAAGAAGTTAATACGATCAAAAAAAACAAAAGCTAATAAAATTATGTTAACCATAAATCACTATTGTATTTCGGCCATACAGCCTAGTAAATATTTATTTTAAAATAACAGTTCAGAATCGTTTTGTTCTTTTTCAACGCACATTTTTTAAATCAACGCTAGAAATACATACATACGTTGTTTACTTTTACCTTTATACATAAAATACAAGTCTATAGGCCCACCCGTATTGTGATTCGCATTTATCATGCATTGCATCGAAGTTTCTACTTACCTTAAAAACATTTAATTGGATTTTCAATCATTAGCTTGTTACTGGCAAATTCACGCATTCAAAACATATATTGGTACATAGCACAAATGATTATTTTTGCTAAAACAAACACAAATATCTTCATTTTATTTCTTGTTTAGAAGCTAAACAGATAAGTCGAAACGACAGTGGGTATATTTAGTACTAATACATCAAAAAATAAAGGGAAAGTAAAAATATCTTTCAGTACTTATAGTGTTAACTAGTAGCAAATCGTCTAGAAGAAACCTTCAGACAAATTCTGTACCAAGGGGTTAGTAATTCGAATATAAAAGTAACCACAGTACTTTCTTACCAATAAAATAAAAAATAACCGAGTTGACGTTTAAAAAAGACACATAAAAAAGGTTTAAAGGCATCCGAATGAAAAATTAATTCGACCAAGGAGTAGAGACGTCGTGTATAAATATTCAAAGAGTCGAAAACGTCGTGAGTTGTAAAAGGGGCTTTAGATCAGCGTGCCCCAAATCCAATCAGCTATTGAATTAACCCGGTCCGTGTGACGAGAATACGGATTCGCCCCATCCTCACGTCAAATGTTTATCTTTCATCTGGCAGAGCGTTAATGTAAGTGCGAGTACATCGTGTAATGTCAGGGCTCGACTCATCGCCCTATACATCTGCTGACTGAGCCCTGATCGCTGATTATACGCATTGCCAACGATCGTCACCCGATCATGCCCGATTACTATCGACGATATCTGAAATGTTTATTTTCTTTTATTACCTAGTCAGGTATGCATAATCGAGCTTTTCCATCTCGTGTTTTTTAATCAAAGGATCCAATCACACTAAAACCTTTAAGACATTGTTTCCTGACACTAATCAGATGGTGGGTCGACACGTATATAGATTAATGTTATTAACATAAAATTAACTTGACATAATCAAAAGTTAAGTATTGGTTTCATTAGTATTTTTCTGTGTTTTATCAGCCAATAACTTTATAATTCCACAGTTGATACGCTTAGTAATCTAATTTATAAAAGTGAGTTTCATTACTTTGTTTGTCCGTACAAATGAACAGGAGTAATAACTCTTGAAGTACGTACGTGTATATGTATCTCTATATTTTACGTAGCAACATCTTCGTATATCTTGAATCTAATAACGGTGCTCCACTCGGAGGCAAAACATACATATTTTCCGGGGTTCGGCTAAACACAGCGACCTCTGGCGGACAATATTTTGCTTGGCTCCCGCGATATCGGTTTATTCAAATGCTCCTTGTCCGACCCGGGCTCAAAGAATCAACCTGCATAATATTATACATATTGAAATTCTTCCACCCCTGAACATCTACAGTATATTATTCTATGAATAAGTTTATTGTACGCAGATGTGCGAAATACCTACTTTACCAATAACACGGTGTAATACCGAACAAACAAGGATTTTCCGTTGTCGAAAAATTTAATCAGATCGGTCTAAAGTAATAGAAACAGAACCAGTATGTAAGTGCTTAGTATACCTGCACTGCATTAAGCGAATTATAAAAAGTAAGAAAGAGAAAGTGCAATTAGTGAGGATTCCAGTAAATGAACGGAGAAATCTTATTAGATAAGTGCTACGTGCAAATTGATAAACAGAAAAAAATAATACTTGGTGTGTAGTGTGAGCGCACCGGCTCTCAGAAATAATTCAATGATTCCTATCAGATATCGCTCACTCCTCTGGGAAATTCTGTTTATTATGATTTGGCGGAGGTGGCGGGCGGACGGGTGGCCGCTGACAAACAATCCTGATTATAACACACACACCACATCAAAGCCGCGGACCAAGCTCCGACTACTTCAAAAGCAAAATTTTATTGGTAGCATTTACATTTTTATTGGTATGCTAGGACACCGCCTGCCGGCTTCGTCCTGAAACGTAAGTGATTTTGAATTTTCTGATGTGTATTTTATTATCTGATTTTATGTGTGCTCAATATGACTACATATTACCATAGGAAAAACATTACGGTCACGTATTTTAAGGCGTTCTCTATGTAAATGGTTTGCATACCTACACACGGAAGTAGACCCTTGTTATCATTTTAATAATTCCAAACATATTGCTCCATACACAGGCAGGTCCTGTTTGGAAATAAAACACCAATTTGCTAACAAGTGAATTGTTCCTTTTCCTATTGTTATGTAATACAATAGGTGAGCGATAGAAACGTTTTATTTTTACTAATTTCTTTCCATTGTTTCACTTTCTAAATGTTACAACGTCAAATTAATTCGATGAATACACAAACATTTTTATCAATATTTGTACTTTCGTTAAACGTTTACTTGGACAAACTGACGGAGAAATTCAGAGACTTTGCTATACGCTTTGAGAGGAATAAAAGATAGACATCTTTATGGGAAACCATTAGGTAAGAAAAGCATTGTTTGTGCTATCTATAGGGCATGTTTGGGCGGTTCGTGATTGATTCCACTGTAATTTCCATACGCGTGCTCTGCTCATATTAGCCACTTTATACACCCACCAGCTAAAAACGACCTCCTTACCCCGCGCTTGCTGTTGTCTACCAACAGTATAGAGGGGTAAATCGATGTATATTTGTAGCTCAAGCTTATCTGGTCACCTTTTCTAGGACTATACAATTGTATGGCGGGGCGACCTCGCGGCGCCTGCCGAGTCACGCACATATATTTTTTCAAAGCCTTAAATTCTATTGCCATTTATTATACTGATGGTACGTACCTATTAATATAGTATTAGAGATCTATCAACGGTATCAAAGATATTTTTAACGAAAGTTTATCCGTTTGGTGGCACGCAACCTCCGCGACAGTCACATTAAATTAGTGTCTTGATAATATTTTATTATGCTTACAGATACTATTTTGATTATGGGTGAAGTACTATTACTTCACTAGGCTACGACATTAATAGTGACAGTTTAGGATTTGTTTTACGACTTTGGCAAACATAAAATAGAAATGAATATTCTTACTACTCTTATGTACCATTACACCATACAGTACCTACGTATAAGGCTCGTAATACATAATATACCTATACCTGACCTTCGCGTTCCGCGCGCGCCTCAAAGAGCCATCAGACCACCACAGATGGGGCCCAATAGGGCCGATGCCGATTCGGAGTCGCGGAGAACCTAACGGGTAACCGGGGCTCCGGCTCGACGTGCAGGAGAAGGAACGGGGTGGTTTTTAGTCAGTAAGAGTCTGACACTCCCTTCCGCCTCACCCGGGCGGGAGCAGTCATTCGATGATTTTCCCCCCTTAAAAAAAAAAAAAAAAAAAAAAAAATACCTGACCTTAAAATTAAGTTCTCTTCACGTAAAAGTAAATACCTAATAGGTACCAAAGCGTCAACCACATAATTATGTAATTGTTTTAAAACAAAACACTTCATTCATTATTACTCAAACGACGTTCTAACAGCGAGCTAATTCGGCCCAACCTTAATCTACTGCGGCGCGAGGAAATAAAAATATGATATTTCCACTTTGAGTAATCAACGTGATATATGAGCGTGCGTACGTGCTTGTGAGGACGAGGCCTAACGACTGACGGACAATTAAAACGGACATCCGAGCCTCACACGCGTGTATGCGGGAATTGCCGCAAATGCAGTTTGGACAAGCGGCATTTCAACAAGTATTTTTTAACATTTGTTTGTTTTACACTTCCAACTCAACCGGGCATCAATCGCAAATGCCATTTGATCCCCAGTTATCGGACTACATTTCAACTAAAATATATTGACGTAAACATTTAATAAATGTCGGCATTTATCATTTGCTATCCACATATCCACAATACATTACAATAAATTCAAAGAAGGTAATACTGAGCACATAAATAATAATACACGTACATAAGCCGCGCCGAGGCCGAGGCGTTCCATCGTGTGGCAACACTAATAACCAGCGTCGGGTGACAGGGAACTGCCAACAGATATTGTCGTCAATTTGTTAGGGCTGCTCTTCTCGCCGCTCGCTGCTTAGGATTCGGCCGACGCTCGACCCGAGCCGCCCGGGCTTATGAACACACCACCAATAAGAACAACAAAGTTGAGATGTCAGGCGATTAGCCGCAAGTCACGTTATCATCCCTTTTTTCGTTCAAGTAAATATATTTTGTTCACAAACATTCTGACGTACAAATATATCTATATCCATATATATCTATGACATATGCAAGTTTGTATTCAAAAATAGAGATAATTTCACGAAAGTAAAAGACACCCATAATGTAAATACCCGACATAAAAACAGACTGTACCTACCACCATCTAGAATTAAAATGCTTAACCAAAGTCCTTACTACATGGCTGTCAAAATATTCAATAGATTACCTAAAGACCTACAAAACGAAACTAAAGAAATTATATTTGAAAGAAAACTAAAAAAGTTCCTAATACAAAAATGCTTTTACTCGACAAAAGAATTCTTCGAAGAAAAATATAACACCAAAATTAAATGTTAAACCTACCCCATACATACACCCACAAGCACACACCAACATACTATACATTTTAAATATAAATATTCTATGTATATACAATATACTATACATTTTAAGAATACCCACTTACATTTTGCACTTACCCACTAATATATTATATACCTTAAGTACTTACCTATATTCCGAACAAATAAATATGTAAAAAAATGTTAACCAAAATGTAATTTATAATAAGCTGGTGACACCCCTAAAATTTGCAACGCCTGAAAAAGGCCGTTAAGCTGTGCCTGTTATTTCATAAGACCTGTATGTATTACCTTAACATGCAAATAAAGAGTTTGAGTTTGAGTTTGAGAATACGAAACTTCGACCCCGTAACGTCTGATTTACTATGATGGACACTGTAATAATATAGTTTTCCAAATACGGAATTTACGAACACGGAAATTACGTTTATTTCATAGTATACACTATATCAGTTACTTCTCATAAAAGCTATGACACACCTATACAGTAGTAGCGACCCGGAATGAAGTAATTGCTGAACTTTACTAAGTTCTTATTAATGTACTTCTCACCGCCATAACATATTTTGTTCTAAGTCTATAATAGTTCGCAATTAGTGACAGATCGGTAACCCCTCGCCTACAAGCTCCATTAAACACTCCACTCGGTTCCGGGAGAAATCCAATTCAGACTTTGTTATTCTTTTACTTTTAAAGAGCAAAATGTTTCAGAAATATCCCAGTTGAATCCTGTACAAGTTTGTTGTTCGTCATTGAAATTCAGACATCAAGTTGTCACCTTTTTGGTAATTCTGTTAGGCAAGTTTACTTAGCGACATGGCAAAGAAAGCCGAATAGTTTTAACACGCAGATGCATTAGGTATTCTACAGTCTACTTTATACTAGGCGGCGCGGGCGGCAGGCGCGGCGGCAGCAGGGGGTAGTAAGCCTTATTTGAGCCAAGCGCGCGTGACGTGAAACTGGAAACTCGACTTGTATGTCGCGTCGCGTCTTGTCGCCCGAATTCTCATCAAATCATCCCGCGACAATGTCGTTGCAAATCCCAACATGGGATCAAAAGATATTAGAGCTAAATTGAACCGAAACAGTGATGATACCTAATTGCATATGTTTGTCACAGTACGTATACATTTCACACACGTCGCGAATGTTTAGTGAGCGGCCATAGACACCAACTATGAACAGATAACTGCACAATATTTTCCTCATATAGATCCTTTGACATGACAACCTGTTATCGATGTATGAAATAGGTCAGGCAAACATCATACTTACCTATAATCAATATCGTCTTCGGCTAATCTAATAAATTCCCTAGTCATACATAACGATGGCTTGCTTCCCAAGAAGCTACATAAAAATGCTAATAACTCCCCGATTCAGAATTTATTAGCCTCTTAAAATCGCTAATACAGAAAAGTCGTAGCGACACCTGTTAGAAGGTAAGTTTAAATTATCTCTGCAGATAAAAAGTGACTAGATAATACAATGAGATCCTTCGGAGGAGGCTGCTGTCCTCGCGAATCATTAATTTTAATTCGTACCCCGTGACGACGGTGCTCTAATGAATTATTGGGAATCTCTGGAGTGCCCCCCTTCCTCCCTTTGGACTTCCTACAGTTTCTCTTCGGGACTTAGCATAATGTGAAAAAATGTTACGCGGGCCTGCTGCATACTAATTGCTTGTTGTGTCGCCTCTCTTTAAGTAATATTCAGAACTTACCGACCGGAACTTCGGCGGCGCGAGACAAGATTAACAACTTTTACCCCTGATCGATCACTTAACATCGGCCTTTATAAGCTTCGATTTCAAACCGCTTTTGTTCGCTTCGCCCGTTAAATTATTGAAAGGATCAACCAAATATAAGCTCATTTTTTCGTGAAGAAAGAACTTCTGTAAGAGTAGCTGCTTGTCATGCACTAAATCTTTGGGTATTTTAATGGGTTCTCATTTTATTCCGACTAACGTTACGGGGGATGGCCATCGGGGATGGCTACCGCATACCAATCATAATACATTGCGGAACTTATTTTTCAGTTACTTCGTGAAAGGAGCAATTACTCTGTGTTTTGTTAAGGGTAAGTAAAACATATTTAAAGAAGATGCGCGAGGCTCGTGGCGTGTACGTGCGAACGTTGTCATGCGTCCTCGCGAGCCAGGGGCCTGGAAACTTGTATTTTTTAAACTTTTGCCTTCCCGTAAGTCGAAGCAGGAAAGTTACAATTGTATTCCCCCTCTGCCCCCTTCAATATGTGACCTGCTTATTTATTGGAGAGGCGTCGGCGGAGTTCTCAGACAATATGTCGCGAGCTACCCGAGCAAACGCACGCTGAACGAACGACTTAAACAAAACACAATTTAACCCGACTGAGAAAGTGAACTATTTGATTTATAATAACTTCTAGTTGTGCTTCCGCTACTCAGCACAAATATTGGGAGTATTTGTCATAAGTTGGAGCGGGTCGTACGAGATAGATGTTTATAGAGAGCTAGTCGGTCCATGTGGGCGACTGGCCGCTCAGTATTCAGAGCGCAGCCGTCATTAGCCGAGCCAGACGTTGGATTTCCCAGAAGCAGCTCGAATGTACCTTGTGCTGCTGAATAATGATGACATCCGACGAACTCAATTTCGAGTTGAAATTAGACGATACTTATCGATATTAGAGCTATTGTTCGAGCGAGTCAGGCGGACTATGTTCAACGTGATCGGTTCGCAGGCTCGTACATGTGTTTTCCGTGTTCGTATGCACGATATGGTAAAGTCGACGCAATCCAACAGACAAATGGCAAGTAAATCCATGGCAACCAGAATGCCTTATGCATTTAACTTTCGCCGTTGTTTTACGGAATGCTGAAATTTAAATACAGAATCCATTTTGTGTTCAAATGAGTTTTCGGAATAGCCAATTAGTTGTTAGCGCCCGGCCGCCCTCGTTCGCTTTCATTAGGCTATATAGTTTCCCAAATATCTGGGCCCCTCAGAGATATATCTTTTGGTTGCTTTTCCATTTTCTTCTAACAGTTCGCTTATGCGAGAAACGGGGAGCAACTCAGTTGTAAAATTTTAGTAGTGTTTCGCGGTTTATTCGACGGTCGGCGAGCAGCGTACAAGCCGACGATACTTTTATTTAAAACATAATCAAATGTCTGCCGTAACTGTACAAGAACACAACAAGGTTGTTAAACTTTTCAAACTGTGTTTTGACTTGGTTTTTAAATATGGGCATGATTTAATTTTATGTCGGTATTACTGTGTTCAGTCACTGTTTGGTTTCTTAGGTATTTAACAACCAATGATACCTACAAAATATTGCTATATGATAAAGGCAAGGACAAAACAACTACAATAACGGAGTAGGTATACATATAACCTTAAAATATTTAATCAACAACTTTAAACTTTGGCTTCTTAAGCAACCCTCATCGTTAACGGAATTAATCCCAATCAAAACGCACCAAGTTTCCACCGCGGCAGTTTATTTATTCGAAAGCAACTCTTTATAACGTGCAATTCCTTTCTTATTTCATAACGCAATCTTCTCGGCTTCTTATCTAACAACGAACATATCTCGCCCCCGCTCTCGAGGAAAATCGTCCAATATAAAATCGGTTTAATTTGCGCTTTTCGCACTCAATGGGATGGAATAATATCGGGCAATTTGGTTACCGCTGGCATAAATATGGCGGGCCGCGCAGTAATTGTAACGCGGGCAATTCGCGCCTCGTAACGACCGTGAGGAGAAAACTTCGCCCGTTTGAGCTGAATGCTCGGCCGACGCACCCACAGCCACCGCCTCGCGCCGCGGAGGCGCACGCGCTGCCACAGCTCTTGACCCAAATACGACGCAAACTTACTCCGAGAACAGCTATTAATGCCCCAAACTTACAATAATTATGTCTTGTACGAACTGATGAGCAAATGTGTTTGGTCTGAGCAACTGTGTAGGTACCTACAGTTTCATTCTCATCTTATCGTACATTTTCGAAAGTAGGTTAATCCACTCAACCACTCAACTCAACTGTCTACAGTTTTAGCTACTTTGTTTCAAAACCTTCAAATAAAAATACGACAATACTTGACGAAAAGTCACCAAACTACGTAAGTACCTACTTCGTAAATCCTTTATCTGATTGCAGAGAAGCATGAGTAACGACAAAAAGGAGCAATCTTCTCGTTCCGCATGGCGAGGCCGGGGCCTGTCGCGTGGCACAACACAATGCCGGCCGGCGACCCGGCCCGCTACAGATTACTATTACGAAAACAGATCCTGTTGATATAATAGCAGCACAAAAGTAATTACCAGTGCCTACAGAGCTCTTCTTTGCTCCTTTGCCTAACGTAATAGAATAACGAATGTCATTTTCTTTTACTCTGACCCTTCCGCGGTTCGCGCGGGGAATGCAAAATTCCCGAAATTAGAGTGAATAAACCTGCGTTGTAATTAAAGTCGGGTGCCGGGCGCGCCGGGAGCGTTGGCCGCCCATCTTTCTTGGCTGGCCTACGAATTAAGCACCGAATTGCTTTAGTAATTCGAAGTATATATTCCTCGCTCTCAGTTAAATGTAAATCACTTTTACTGTCCCGATTTTCACCACTTAACTCCCTAATCTTCTAATATCTACCTTCTTTTATTTAGTATGTAAATGCGCGACGTTAAGTCGATTGTCTGTAATACGATATCGGTATTAAGTTACAAGAACTCGGGGTCTTTTAAATCAACAGACAGATCGGCTTTGGATTCGTCAAGAAAAATACAAAGAAAAAGTTGTTGTCAAGATTAATTTCATCTCCAGTTGCGGATCTCGATAATGGTTTAACATTTATTAGTGGTTGTTCGAGAATTCGTGACAATTTGTGTATTCAAATAATAAATACTTGTAAAGGAGTTGCGAGCGGTGAGGTTGAATTCAGTGAGAGTACTCGGCGACGGTCGGCGGCGCGCGGCGACAATCAAGTGACGCAACAGTTAAACTAGGAACAGCCCTCGACCACTTCCGCCCGCCCAACGCCGCAGCCGTTCAAACTCGAGCAAACACTCGTCAATTGCCTTAGTGATGTTTATACGAGAATTATAAAACTATCGATATCCAACTAAAATAGTTTACTTCTTTATAAAAACATTTTAAACCATTTGTAATACAAATACGCTACTAACGAAAATAAAAACGTGACAAAAAAGGAAAAAACCAAAACTTTATTCCTGATAGCACAGCAAATTGATTCGTCACGAATGTTTTCCCACCATTTCAAATAACGATAACATTTAAATTTGTTTCCGTGGAACACTAATATCAATTTAATTCCGTTAACGCGCGCTCGGTGTCGATACGGAAGGAAAATTAAAAAAAGAACATCGACAGAGGCCGGTTGCCCTATCGCCAGCCAGTCGGATGGTAACAGTTTGCAGAACGGCTGATTGCTTTGATAATCGCCGGCTGAGACGTTACTAATGACGCAAGAACATTGTCTCGACAACCCTCGCAAGAACTGCCAGCTACAACAAGACACATTATTACTACAGTTATTCTAAACATAGCCAACAGTTTCTAAATAAATTAACTAAATTATTCCAGCACAGCCTTGAAGTGCTCTGAACTAGTTACAGTGCAGTTAGCTTGTTAACTGTGACCATTTTATTGTTAAACTGCCATAAATCTGATTTTTATGTTTGCTTTGGCCTCTAAAGAATTCAGGCCAGTATGGAAATAAAATTATTGAAACGGCACCTTGAACACATTGGTTATACTGTGGCTAATATTACCTAAATAACTAAAGCTATAAAGCGGTATCAATAATTTTATAAAGAACAGTTAAGATATGATTTTTATTAAAGCTATTATTATTAAAAAGTTTGCAACAAAATGAAAATTTATAAGTTCAGAATAAATCAAAAATTTTCCAAGAGAAGAGCTACACTGTATGTGTAGTATATTGGTTTGCGACCAACGTCTAGTACTTACATCAACACAATGCAAAATAAGTTAGCAATGAAATTCAGTTGTGAAGCGGCGACAGCCTGAACTACTAGCTAAACTACATTTGCCAACTCAGTAACACGAGCAATCGAAAAATAGAAAGTTCCACTGGCTGGCTAGGATCGAGACTAACTGAGTAACTGGCATTCTTCACAAACTTTAGGTGAGACTTGCTTCTCTGAGAAATTTATTCAGTTTCGTTTGTTTACCCAATCCTATTGTTCCTAGAAAAACCTTCCGCGTAACATCGCCTCGGATTTACTCTCTCGATGTTAAATGTCGCAGAAAAATTTATTCATACAACTCATTGTCGACTCCCTGAAACTTCACAGTATCTAGACTCTGAGGTTCTAAATAATGGTTCATTCGCACCACTTTAGTCAGCTCGTCTACAGACTTCAATGGACTAGGTAATTACAAATAAAACCTGAAGTCGGTGCTCAAATGATAGTCACGTCTTGGAAAGTACTCGCACTTGTACCTAGAGTACGAATTTATAGTGCTCCAACTGTATTGGAGTAGTAAACATCAAATTGGATCTCCAAACAAAGGGTTGTTGAACCTTTTTCTTTGGAACTACACGTATTTACCGCATTTCAAGACAAACAATAGACAGTTCAATATTTGTTTCTCAACACTCATCAATTTACAAACAAAAATCATAAAACTAAACAAAGTTAAAAACAAAACAACTCTATAATAAATAAATCTTAAAACAAAAGTTGTCCGATTTATTTGCGAAAGCAATGAAAAGGAAAGCTTTCGTCCCGTCAGTGTAATATTTGGAATGTTTGATTTTCAAACCGAAACAATATCTCGGAGTCGTTTGGAGCGGTGTATTCGGAAGTGGCACTTAACGCAACAGAATAAACTGTTGGCGGAGTCGTGTAAACAGAGAAATTCCATCCTGCAGGCGGTTTACACGCCCTCGGTCATTCAAGTTTCATTACCAATAGCTCGGGGCTCATAACTTATTCAGTTAGGGGCAGGTAACATGCTTTAACATTCAATTTGCTGCAGAAGAAACGTTATGGTCGGTAAACGTCGCGGGAGACGCCACAATGTCACCGTACGTGCAGTGCTCGCACGGCGATAACGAAGCGAGCTTGTTACACGATGCACGGGGTTGCTTTCTATTGAATAATGAATAAATACTGAATAAGTACTTCGAATATTTTGTTTCTACATTGGTTGTTTGTGACGTACAAGGTTCTGGAATCTCAGTAAAATTATTATGGATTCTACAACCATTACAAATCTCATAAAAGTCTTGAAAGATTGCGCGAGCTTACAATACCCATTGGAATGGATTATCTCTGATATACGCGACATAAACCTGCACAAACAAGCACTTACTCCACCCAAATTTCGATCAGCTTATCGTCGGTAGGTGTACTTTTATGGCGAACATTGTAACTACTATATAAACACACACCTTCAAGAGTTACACCCACCCACAGCACTTAGGTAATAAAACCAAGAAAGTAGTTTTAAGGAAGCCCGTGACAGCCATTGCAGCCCCATATTACCCGTTGCAAAACCCTCCTTATTACACGAGACAAACAAGTTATTCGTTTCAAATTGAAAACTTTCCACCCCACTAGCCATGCTGGGGCTGTGGCCCATAAATTCCCGCCAATTTTGTTTTATTTCGCGATGCAGGCACGGTAATAAAAGTAAGCTGGACGTGAGACAAAGCCTCTAGCCGGGATTACTCGGCCATCGCAATGGATCACTGCAGCCTGTGATATCGTGTCTAAACAACGACACCTGACTACTGGACACACCCACCTCATTTGCCAATATGAATACTAAAAGGCTTTATGATACGACCAACGGCCTTGTTCACGAAAAAAGAAATCCCTCTTAAAACTCGTCGCACTTTGAAAAACATATCCATGAAACTATACTCCAAGTTTATGGCCGAATACATAAAAATATGTACCTTAACCTCGGCTCGGCGAAATTTGGCTAGAGAACACTTTTTCTGAGCAAATAAAATCGTACCTTCATACATTTCGTAGAGCCAATATTAAAGGACTGCGACGTAGGCGGTTAAATATATCCGATAGCATGCCACTACTAAATGTTTCGAATAAAATAGTGCATTTGACGTTTGTATTAGTAAACAGGTGCATCCTGCTGGAGTGCCTCCAATCTCATCTGTTGTTGTTGGCAATGTACCGAGTGGCCACATGTGCGATCCTTACTTCACGCTCATTGTTGCATTCTTTTCTGAAACGTGTCGCGTAAGCACGAATTTAAAGTAGATAAGTAAACAAATATTCTTGTGCTTTCTTTCAAAAGCTTCCTTTTTATTTTCTCTTGTCGGAAATCGAAGGTTATTTCAAACATTGCTGGAGTCGTTTCTCTGTCTGGCGAAAAGTACTCGAATAAAAATGTACAAAGTTTTATAACGCTACAAATACCGCGGCCTTAATGAAGTGTGTCCGCTCGTACCACAAGCTGCGCTTTAAGGAGTGCCAGGTGAAAGCAAGCTCTTTTTATAGAGACTAAAATAAAATCGCCACGCGTGAGTAAGGAGAGGTCCCAATGGATGCAACCACAACAATCACACGATGAATACGAAAACATCCCTTATCACAAAGCTCTAAAGTCGGTATTCAATGTAACCGCAGTGTGTCTGTGAACAAAACAATACCTGGTTTACGGATAGGATTGCAAACAGTTGCTGTGTCCAACGGTTATGATCCGTCGTTTCAGCAACACGCCAAATTTGGTCCCGTCATAAAAATAAAAAGTAAAGTAGTCTGGATAACACATGCTCTGAAGATTATCTATACGACACACAGAGCCAGGTCGTGAATAATTCAGTCTACACTTGCGAGCCAGGACGAAATATAAAAATGAAGTGCTTCTAAATATCGGAGCAGGAGTACATAAAGTCGTCCCACTAGAAATCAATATGAGCTACAAAACAACACGTAAAACAATAAACCCTGAAATAGTTAATGTGCCAAGAAGGAGCGTGGGAGCCAATTAATTTTTGCTGAGACCTCGGTTTATGTTTTCCCGGATAAATAAGGAGATTTAGCAGCGACGCCCAGAGCCGCCTCATAAAATGGCTTGCTCGTAACCGGCCGCGACCAGTCCCCTAACTAACGATTCTCGATAATGTTACAATAAGTCTGGATTTTGTTGCTAACCAAACCAATACAAATAACAATGCCAGTATGCAGACTGTTCATTGATTTACTAGAATGACGAGTCGGTAAGGAGAGAGAACACTGACTGCATGAAAAAGTTTAAAAACACATGCAGATATTAAAATAATATTTAAGCCTCCAAATATTTTTTCATGACTTCGTATAAAACTTTTTCAATATAAACATCATAAACAAAGTTACGACTCTCGGTACTTTTGATGGTGCATCAAATTGCACCGAACATACAAGAGTCATTCGAATGCATTTTATTTTCGTAGAGTAGACGCGGAGGCCGGGCGATGACTAAATAATGACCAGGATAACGCAGTTTTATTGCCGCCTCCGTGTTGCGAATATATAAATGAACCCTCGAGGGAGTGTTAAAGACGCCGCCAAAGAACTCCTGTCGAAACAAGTCGGGCTCAGAGAAATGGCGCAGTAAACCACCCCATCCGCTGAGACGTCATTTTGCTCTTTGTACGAAACTGCTGTTTGGAACACAAAAAAAAATAATAAGAATTGTATATTTGTACCAACGAGCCAATTTTCAGAAACGATCGTTGTTGGCTAAATAAATTTTGTTTGTGAATTGCAGTTATTTTGTTTTGTTAACTGTGGTTAATGAAGAAAAATTAATTTAGTAACTTACCTTAAATATTTTTTAGCATTATGCGATCAAACCACTAAGTAAAACTATTTAGGTACGTGCAAAGTAGAAAAATGACGTTCAGGCTAAGTGGTTTTAATAAGAGTTTTTTTTCACTTCCACATCCAATATCCTAGAACAATATGCTAAATTAACAAACTTCAGTTGACGAAACTCAAATTGTAAACCAGGGTGAAAACTTATACAAAATATGGAGAGCAAATAGCAAGTGAGCACGAAAATTAGTTTATTTTATGTATTTAATTATGGCAGTTGTGTTCACGGCTCCAATTCAAATTGTGATTTCACGGTGTTAAAATATTAAAACTTTAATTGTATTCCGGCGCCCGACTCCATAGCCGTAAAGAAGTCAGAGAGGTGCTCCGTTGATACACTATTAATGCAATTGTTCGAAAACAGCGCGGGGCAATAAAATTTAGCCTTCACGTAGAATATTCCGCCCCACTTCGCAGCCGTAGCCATAATTTTTCGCATTGCGGATTTCAGGTAAATGTTTTTCATTACTTCATTTTACATTTTTACGACTAATGAGATTGTTTAAAACAGGAAAAGATTAAGTGCTGATTAAATAAAATATCAACTTGATTAAAAAACGAATAAATGTGGATTTTTATTAGTGTTGGCAATAAAATTCTGTGTAATAAAGTACAGTTAAGTTTTTATCAGTTTGTTTAAACGTGAAGGTTTCGATTTCTATCTTTTTGTTAACTGGCAATGCTTTAAATAAATACTTTTATCAATACAGACTTGAAATGTTACCTACTTACATTACATGTTATAAAATTCACTTATATTTAGACTCAGAGAACTAATAATACACACACATCCCTCAATGATAAAAAATCCACGTTAAAAGGTTGGTCCAAAAATAAAAAAGCTTGGCATTTATTTTCAAAAATATTTTTCCATCGTGGCTGATATTTGTATTTTTGAGCATAGTCAAAGCTACAGTTTTATTGAGCCCTTTTTTGCAACCGAAAAATTGTTAAATTATTTGGGATTTCAGAATTCCGTAGTCCTGCAAACCAACCAGGTAGTTTTTAGATTTTATTTCAATGTTATCTATTGTTACTCAATCAACTTGAAGTGTAAATAGGGTTGGATTCAGAATCATTATTTTTATTCAAAATTCGTAATAGTGCCACGGTATAAACGAAATTCATAGATTGGCTACTAAGAGGCCATATCATGACTAATTTCTTGTTGTTCAAATTCATATCTTCTACAAAATCAATATAGAACGTTAGTTAACCCTACCTTTCTGCGTTTTCAATACCACAGTTTATTTTAAATCAAATAATATTCAACAATGTCCTACGACGCCAATAGAAATAACATTTTCGAAAATCTCCTTCGTCATTCAAAATCCATATAAGCCAGTGAACCACTGGTGCCTAAAACTACACAGTAATAAAACGCAATAACAACCATTAATGTCTACAAAAGCATTTCACTTGACATTATCAGGAAACAAAAGATATTTAACGTCAGTTCTAGAGAGCCACCAGGTCCTGTCAGGAAATTCTAGTGATAAATTAATTAAAGGTTATTATCGCTTGACCGTCATCTCGTGTTTTAAGTTGAAATGCAATGTGAGAGTGGGAGTATGTTTTGGTATTATAACTCGTATGACCATGTTACCCTGAAGGTAATTTTGTTTAAAACATAAAAATAAAACTTGCTATGGAAAGAGTCTACTTCAAAACTTTTAGATAAGAGTAGGTAAATGAACCAAAGCGAAATATATTAAAAATAAAATAGCCAAATGATGAAAATAATACATTTATTTAATTAAATTAACATTTTTACATAATTAATTTACATCGGACGATATAATGTTTATTTTATTGTAACAATAATATTTATTTACAAAGAAAATAGTGATGTAACAACTAAATAACACTCTAACAATATACGTCCCATAAAATAATGACTGAAATTACCATAATAACATAAAGTATAATACATTTTCGAATAACGTTTTATCACATTTCTCATATATCGTAAAATTTCTATTGCAATGCTTTGGCTCTTCTTTATTTATATCCTGCAACAGTTCTACTCCGTCTGTTATTCCCAATAAATCTAAAGTAACAATTTAACAGAATTTATTTATTATATTTCCATAAAATCTTTCTTTGGATGTATCCATAGCGCTATTCTAATATTTGTTATTGTTACTCTGTACTGTTCAATTCTTTCTACAACTTTCAAAATTGAATTCGTTTTGCAAACTAAACAAAGAGTTTTTATTTATTTTTCTTTGTTATTCTTCCACTAAAACTATAAACTACACCTAAAATAGTATGGTACAAAAGTGGGTTAGTTACATTAAAAATATCTTTATTGTGATTATTTAATTTACAATCCTGAATACAAGGATTCAATGGTATCGTTATCAGTCGATCAGAAATCAATATAATGACAATCCTCTTTAAAATTCTGATATATTTTAAAATTACTTCATCAAAATTTGTTCGTTTATTTTTGAGCAACGTTGCCACATTTAAACACACACATTCCCCTGTCGTGTGAAATTGGGAACTTAGTCCTATTTCCTCTGCAGGAAAGTCAAGAAAATCAAGTTTGCTTTAATATGTGGCACTCATTCACAGTACCAGGTAGTTCTTCTTACTTTCTTATCAGCGATTAACCTCTTGACCTCTCCTGGCACTCCTCGCAGAGAATTATCTGGAATTAACAATTAAAAAATAAGTACGTCATTGATGTTAGTTGTCATGACAGGATTAGAATAAAATAAATTTAAACATAAATTAGAATTCCAATAGCTACCACCGAAGATGAAAAAGGGAACAATAAACCGAAATCTAAAGATGACATGCATGCAATGCCAGAAAAACTGAAGGTAAATCCTCTCTCTGAATGTGATCAATGAGCAAAATAAGTAGATACTAGACACACAGTTACTAGAACACAGAACCACTTTCCAAAACTAAGGGACAAAGTACTAATACTCAAACACCAAAATCGTTTATGGAACACCAAGTGAGAATCAAAATAGTATAAAGATTACTCAAAGTAAATTGGCGCTTCATTATTTGGTAATTAACAGGTGACAAGTTTTGTTACAAAGCACAATGATAGTTAAAATAAGCACTACGACAGTCCACTGCTCACAATAGGCCTAGACTAGCCTAGCTTTCAAGTGAGACTGAGAGATGGAAGACAGCTAAAGCCAGTCAATAATTCAAGGGTAAAGAAATGTCGAATCCTAGAGTTAGGGAAAAATGGGTCAAGATTGCAAATCTCACAAGCCCTCTTAAATTCTAGGATCACACATTTTGGTTCGAAGGTTTAAAGGATTCAAGACTAAGTAAGTACTGTTTGATGAACTATATAGAAGAAGATAAACTGTATAATGTTACATATTTATATTGTTAGAAATTCAATAAATAAGTAATGAAATATGTATGTGTCTACTTCTATTAACTAGGTGCACCCACTAGCACTAGCATGCACCTATTACTGCGAAAAGTAATGTTTGTTGTTTCTGCTTCTTTCTAGCTTGTTCCATACTATCGTTAAAGCCTGGCATATTAATATAAAGAAACCCGTAATAGCGTGTTTGATTTTTACTGATGCATTTTAACTTGCGCCGAATACTAAACAGTTATGTACCTGCAGAATTACGGGTTTACTTTAAATTATTATTAACAGTAAATGCTATTTCTTAATGCTAAAATACTACCCTGCACCTGCTAAATCACTTCATGAGTTTTTGAGGATTTTTAGTTAAAAAGGTATTTGAATTTGCACCAAGTAGGTATGGCTTGGAAATTTAAGAGTTCCTACAAGAACTGATAAAGCCACAAGGGAAACTTGGATGAAGGATTCAAGAGTGAATAACGTCCAAAAAGCAGTAGGTGTCTAGTTTCATTTTCTATTCCAGCTTATAGAAGAGCTTAGCGTTTACCCAGATAGTATCCATTCTCCCGTCAATCCACAAAAGCGAAGGCAAAGAAAACGAAAGCGAAGAGAATATATTAAGTGTAATGTTTGGAAGCGTGCCTAAACTTTACTGACCTACAAAGCAATTCATTGGTGCAACTTCACGACAACGTAACCATCTAACAGACTTGGAGCAGAGGCGGTACCTGATGTCAGTGATGAAATACAGTGTTATTTACAATGTTATGAGAATATTCCAGAAGTGCTACTAAAATGACGATAACATTCCCACAAAAAACATTATTATTCTCTTTGCTCAAAAATGTTGAATTCACATGAGTCATTATGTTTTTTGTGAAGATGACACTATTATTATTTGATGCGAACAGAACCATTGACGTGATAGGATTTCGTCATTGTGCAAGGAGCTCCGCAAATAACGATATATAATACGTGCATCATCATTATAATTCAGTGCTTGTTTTAACCTTTTTACCACCCATATATATCTTAATATTCATTTTATGTTTTAGTCATTGCCATTCGATCCAGGTTCAAACGATCTATTGAAACCATGGTCAATGATTTATTTTAAAGGTTGACTAAGTTATCTCATGGACTCAAAGCCATTGTATCATTACTTCATTTAGCTATGAATCCTGTCTAACCCCTTTAGTTTTCTAATACATTACAGTGACCAAAAATATGAACATGCAATTTTCCATATCTAATCATCAATCACACCCCAGAACCCCCAGTAACCCAGATCGAGTACAATGCCGTAGGATTACTGTTATACGCTTGGTATTCCATAAATTCATCTTTAGCGTTAAGGTATGAATTAGCTTGACAAGCCTAACACACTTTTGCAATACGTAATGTGAATGCATCCTTAATAACGTACTTATATCGCAAAAGGCATGATAAAATTACATGGACATCGTTCAAGTACTGCGTAGAAGATTGAGTCCATAAGGTTCTAAATTCAATGTGCGGAATTCCTTATCACAAAGACGCAGTTAGTGTTGCAAGAAATGTTGCGTTAAATCTTACATTTGTCATCGTTTCTCTCTGATTCTGCTGACTCCTCGCTGTTCATGGACACCATTGATATCCGCTTGTTACGCTGCTGCAGGAGAAGTTCTGGAATTGAGAAAAAAGTAATTAAAACATGACCGTCAAAACGTTTAACGGGAATGGTCATTCTAAGATTCTAATTACCACTTTATACACGACAGAATGATTATACTAAATGTATCGAGAATCTCCATTACAAGTGTCAAACCCATGGCAAATGAAACCGAAGAAGAACAACATTGTAATGTACCCATACAATTACATCAATAGCCATACAAATACCATCATAAAGTCTCACAATTACTCAACATAAACAAACAATTCAAATGACACAAAACATTATAATTTACGACACGGCAACGTTTATAAATTTTTGATCTTCCAGCTTCCGCCAATGAGACGTGAATGACGCCTCGTTTGTCAAAATAAAACTGAAATGTTTGTCAATGTTTAATTTAATAAGTTTAATAATTTAGATGACTCTTATTTGCTTATTGGTTCTGTCTTTTTGTTGGACAAAAGTGTAATAAAAATAGACTTAGATAATGGACTTTGAAGGCCGCGACGTAGCCATTTCAATCATATTATATCTAAATCATGTTTGATATATCTGCTACGGTATATCTATACTACATATACATGTATTGACCGCAGCACTACATTAAACACCTATATCTCCAGATAATTTATCAGCATGTCACGAATTTCTAAATTGTGTAAATGAACTAGTTGTCAAGGTAAATTGTGTTATCATTAAGGTTTTAATGTGATTATGTTTAATCATATATTATCAGTAAAATATTATAAAGTTAGACTTCCAAGAGTGATCATCGCCTTTGTGATTCTTCATGTTGATAAAAAAGAAGAAATAATGGAGATAGTTGTTCTAAGGTTTCATCGGTGTTAGATGCATAATATAGAAGCAGCTTTTCCACTATACGTAAACCATAAAATCTGCTCTAATTTTCAAAATTTCTGCTGTATGCATGAGCTGAACACCGTCTTCATGTCTTCATCATACTTTTCAGTTTCCTCACAAAGGATTCTCTTTTAAAAATAGTCCGTCTCACTTACAGTGATCTAAGTCTTACTTGAGAAACTTCTTTTAAGAAGTGGTTGCACATTGTCAAGGAATTTCTCCGCTAATTAATTGAATTAGCTGAATACTAATGCAGTACAGTAACGAGTGTCAGTGTCAATACAAATTTTAGAGTCGTAATTCATTTATAAGGTCGCCTGCTATCTTGGCTAAGCCACACCTGACTGCGTTATACGCTGATAACAGAACGGATAACGCCATTATTCCGCGAAAATATTCATACCCATTCAGTATAATTTATCGATTTCTACATATATGTATATGTATTATACAAATGACAAACTGCGTCAATGTGCATGATTACCTTCTGTGAAACTCTTGGTAATCGCGTGTACCTACTTACTAAAATTTAACCAGTAGTCAGTTTATCTGAAGCACGCATATGTATAATAACACAAAAACTATCAAACATATAAAACTGTCTAAGAACGTAAAAGTAATCACAAAAAGTAGAGAAGTCAACCTATGCATTAATAATGTTTTGCCTAAACCTAGTGAGCCCTGTCCAAATGTTTAGGAACAATTGCAAGACCCATTGGTGAATATAATACAACGTCCAACTACTTCGTATCAGATGAAACTGTGAGAACGAGCGATATTGTTGTTAAACCAAAATTCAATCGTATTCAATCGTATCGTATCGGACGTCGGCCGGCAGCGGTGGCTCAAACTACGCTATCATACAATAAACTCGACTGTCCAACAATAATATAATGGAACTCAATCGAACGCCCGTCACCTCCGACGATAGTTTAGATAATGTTCACATAATGACGCAAAATAAACTACGACAAATCGACAATAAAACGCCACTGTCTCGGTTACCCTACCCTACACGCATGATCCCAAAACACATATGTACATAAGTCGGCTACTGTGACTCCATGGTATGTTGCAATAGACAAAAGACCATTGTGCATTTGAGGAAATAGCAATTGTCGCTAAATAGCTCTGAGTAACAAAGAAACGCGTTACCAGAAAGATTTAAGCACCAGTTTACGCTTATCGCCGTAATCTCAGCGAGAAATGTGGCATTGTAACAGCGAGAGTTCAAAACGATAGGACCTACTTTCGTCGCAGCATTCCCTTGTGATACTCCTATCTAATTATCCGTAAGGAAAGGTTGTTCAAGTTAGATAATACGAATCTTCTTCAAAGACGAATAAAGAATACAAAGATATGGATCTTAAGAACGTGTGAAACGTTTTGTAGGACTGCTACTTAATTTTGTTTTACGCAAACCAGTAAACTGAGCGATCGTTGCATATTCGTTTGCATTTACAAAACAACGGCAGCGTCAAAGAAAAACGTCGAGTTCCTGCCGTTCCCACAGACAAGACGCATCGCTGTGCACATGCAACTTGCCAACGAGTGTCCAATAAAAAAGTGTGTCGTCGACCCCGCGTGCGTCAGCCTGTGATAAAGAACCCGCTCCTTCCGTCACGTATAATACGGGGAGCAGATGACGATCAATTAAAAAGTTTGTTCGCATTAACTATGCGGGAATTAGTTTGGTTCGGCGTGCGTGCCACATGGACTCAACGAATTTCTTTGTGAGAAATGCTCTCGAAGTTAACGTCATTGTTAGTTATCTTAATGTAATTTTAAGTACGTTGGTCATGAAGACATGATACGGTTGTTGTTCAATACAAATACAGTCTATCGGTATTCAATCACGAAAGTATATGGAAATCTCTGCAGATAGAGATTGGAGATAGAGGTTACTGAACTAATAAAATCAGCTTCCCAGTCATCATTTTGATGTTGAATTTATGACCATCGGCTGTTAAGATTGCCCTCTACAATTCTACATATAGATGCATTCATTGCGTGCATACATTACACTACATGGTCGTACGCAACGTTTGAAAGTTGATATAATATTGTATCGACTTAGGACGACTCGTTTTGTCACACCCCGCTGCGTTGCATAACGTTACACTCATCTTTGCATTGTTTACTATTGGACGTGTTTTGTGTTTGCGACCAACTTCAATAATGTACAATAGTGAAGTATGGAGAGTGGTGCGATATTTACGAGTCGCCGCAAACACAACATGATAAAACTAAAGAAAATAAACCGAGTACGTGAATTTTGTAGACAAACAACGGTAGCGTAGTGAAATGAAACAATAAATATAATTTGAATGTTATTGCTCATGTCAAACAATAGAGGGTGCTTAAAATTGCATCATTAGTCAGTGCATTGTTTCAGCGCTATGCCCTTATCAACACGGTCCCGATATTGATGGTCGCGTATCGCTAATCGTTGAACAACATCTACATTTTAACCAAAGCTGATAAATTGCCTCAAAACAATGCCATGATATCTAGATGGGTAAAATAATATTTTAGCTATATTACTGTAAGTGTTGATAGAGATAACATCAGACCTAGTTTTATTAACAGTATATGTGTACCGATTTATGCAAGTTATTTCAAACTAATTAATATGTTATATCTTTCCTGTGGCCTTTCTCGATTACGTTTCATATTTGAAACTTGTTTCTCGAGAAGAGTTTTCTTTTTCTCTTGGAATCATTTAACCATTTGCTTTAATCGGTACAACCAGTACAAGTTATGGTAACTGGTCTTGTTCATACAAATACAAACACAACCAGTTATTTCATTCATGTTGTGTCGAGGTTATGATTTCCGTGCGAAACAAGAATCTTACATTATGTGTGCAACGTCGTCTGACACTGTTTGCTTATGTGAATCGAATATCTATAAAATAAGTAACTGTTAGATGCTTGGGTACTTGTTCCTTTTCTTATGTAGTAGTTCTAGTTTAAATTTCGGATTGAGATAAATTGACATGCGTTTAGGTATGAAGTATAGAACTTCTGTCTAAAACCTGGACCGGCCAAGAAATTTTGAATTATTAATTTAGGCTGTAAGTGGGGATTATGGCAAACCTGTTATTTCGGCTAATGATAGAATATAGATAATACTAATTACCTTTCTTCTGCATAGCTTGCTCCCACAGCAGTGACGTGATGCCCTCGACCCATGCGTTCCGTATCGCCGGATCACTGGTCTCCAACTTGTAGGACTTGAGGTTCCTCTTCTTGTACCAGATCGTGAACTTGTGCTGATCATGCTCCTTCGCCGTTATCCCCAGGTCATCCACCGGTATGTCATCCTTGTATATGAAGTACTCAACCCTCGGTTGCTGTAATTTAATTTATAGTAATAGTCTGCGTAATGTTTCCTTATTGGATTTATATTTTAAATATGACTGTAACAATTAATGGCTATCGAAAAACCCAATTAGGTTTAATTAGATGTATCAACTAAAAGGTCGATCAACAAAAATGGAATTTATGTCATTGGGTCTACATTAAATCAGTTGATTTTGATCTTATTTTATTTGAATTTGGACGGATTGTTTTAATGTCAAGTTTATTTTTGCATGCCTAATATGTTGTTGTTGTTATTGGACAAAAGGTCGCATTAGTTATAGTGGTTTCTGTCGAATGTGGTATGTTGTAGTATTATATTTATGGAGATATTTGTACAATGGGGACAGTCTCCTAGCTACGTATTTCCTGTACCATCAAACAGCTGAAATCGACGATGCGTGGTAAATTAGTCGTTCCGTAGCATTGGCAAGGTCATTTAACTCTAGCCACTACAATTGCTATTGTGTACAAACTTCGTTACAAAAATATCTACCTCTACATAATTTTCTTTTGTGGTATTTGCTCCTAATGTACATTTTTGTTTAAGAAGCGACAGGTCCGTGACAATGACCTGTTGTGTACCCAGTGTCATGGTCTTGCTACCACCGTAGTTTTTTTTATGCCTGCATTGTTAAACCGTTTAACGTTACATTATTATTCAAACTTATTCTGAATACAGTCCTATACTTTGTTAACTTGAAGACAGTAGACATGGATACAAAGTTATATCAATACTGTGAGGCTGTGTGCGATGCGTGTATGAATGATGGAATACAGATAATTCTGCCGACAACGACGCCAGTGCGTCGCGTCACCGCAATAAACACTTCGTAACGTCCGACGCACAATATCTCATTATGATGCAAGTGCCGACGAATGATATCAAATTAAAAGTGCAAATAAAAAATAATATGGCGTGTAATTCTTTAATGCTGAGACAAGTAATTGTGAATGTAAAGCTCTTTAGTTTCCGACTTGAAATTCGCCGCGTTCAAGTCAATACTTGGCGAGTCATCTTTCTTTCAAACGTCACCCCTTGACTGATTTCTAAACGGCTTCAAAGGCATCTCGGAGTAAGTTGAAGTATTGAATGAAGCGCTTTCAACCTTAGAGTTGAGTTATTTTATTTTACCAATCTTCGAATTTATTCACGAAATATTACCAAAAACTAGGTAACTTGAATATCATAAAATATAGGTATACACATTACCTAATATACATACATGAGACTTGATTCACAACGTTGTTATCTCCATTCATCAATATGGCTAACAACAATGGCGACGCATAAAGAAAGAACTTCTGCGACTCTACACTAGCGCCACTAGCAAAGATATTGTTGCGTCAGCAACTTACTATCTGTATCAAAGGTTAATCCCTTTAACGTCAGTGATAGTGATAATATATTTTAGACTGAGTCATTTCCTTATAATATTAAACAAACAAAAAGTAGTTACGCTATCGGAACTGCTGTATTGGCCCTAAAATCGGGCCAGAAACCATACAACATACTTGAAAAGCAATAAAAAGTTGAAACCGATACATAATTACCATTAATTTTGTCATGAAATAGCTACCTTATCATATCAGCCGACAGTGGGCACAGACTGGTGTAATTATAATAATTTTATTGTTACATTGATAAATCGTGACTCACTAAATAATGAGTCACTCAAACAATGTTTTATTTGATCTATAAAATTTATCCACAACTCGGTACATCCGTAATCCGAAAACGTATATTGTTAAATACAGGAAAATAGCACTATATTAAAATAGTTTATTAGTGCGTACTTATAAGACAACCCGTCATCATAATTATTTAATGGATTTGATAGATATCTACTTATTTCTGTTAGAAAACACCGTGTACAGATTAAGAGAGCTTTTAAAATTGAAAAACCAAACAATCGTATCGTAGACTTTAATAATCGACTTCGATTCTCTTTGCGAATATTTTATTCATATCATAAATTTTGCGTAATTGTGCAATGAAAACACAACATAAATATTTATCTAATTAATCACTTACTTCAACAGTAATACTACGCAGAATAATAAAACAATCTAGTTTCTATTGTTCTTAACATACTGGTTTACTTAGAAAAACATAGGCGGTACCAAATATTGTCTAGGTACTAAAAATATGGGTCAAGTATGATTAGGCCGTAACCTCTAGATAACTTATGTACCTACTAAGATGTTCTCTGAATACAGATTTGGGATATATTCATACTCATTCTATCATATTTTTTTGTAAATGAATTGTCCTGTAATATAAAAAACGAACCTACCTCGGTAAACGGACAAAACATATATTTTTTGAGTCATTCCAGGTTTAGTATCTACCTCTACTCCTAAGTTGCTGAAATCCTAAACATTTAAGTTAAATAACATTTATTTAATACAAAGAAAAACATTGGGAAACTTAAAAATACATACGCGATACGCGTAAATACGTATAATCCTTACTAATATTATAAATCGGAAAGTGAGTTTGTTTGTTTGTTTGTTTGTTCCGCTTTTACGCCTTAACTACTAAACCGATTACTTTGAATTTTTGCAGATGTATAGTTAGAAGTCCGAATTAAATAATAGGGTACTTTTTATCCCAGAAAAATTTGATATTCCCGAGGGAAAACAAAAGTATTGGTATAGATGGCGCTGTGTGTATTCGTATATGTCACATTGGCTTTTTATCCTTTTGTGACGCGAGCGAAGCCACGGGTAAAAGCTAGTAACGTAATAAATTCAATTGAGAACATTCTAAAACTTTTCGGTTGATAGGAGAAAAGAACAAGCATTATCTATTTTATTTTGAAACTGTTGTTTTGAAACAAAGTTTTTGTTTGCAAGATAAAGGCGGGGCTGGCGATTGTTTCAAGCTGAAATCAAATCGTAAAAAATGTAATTCACATTGCACAACAACTTGCGAAGTTAGGATTACTTTGGTGTATTAATTAGGGTTATGTAGGTACTACTGCCTGTACTGCCCTGGTATTGTTTATGTATGGTGACGGTTTTGTAGAATACCTCTGTCACCATCCCTTCTCTTCGCGGAGGTGTCGTTAGAGACGACATACGGCCAAAATTAATAATCGATTTAAGTCGCCGCGTCGCAGTACGCGGAATGCTGCTCATGAATATGAGCCTCTAGCGTGGCTTGAAACTAGTCGAGTTCCTCGTCAAATAATTACGTAAGTGAGCCAAAAACATAATAATTAATTTAGTATGTCTTACGAAAGTTATAATCGACTTTCATCCAAAATCTTTGACTCAGATTTTAATCATTATCAAAAGCATGAGGTTTCTATTAAACATTTAGATCGATCCAGTAGGATTAAAATGGGCTATTGGTTTCTAGAATTATACGATTTATTCTAGATCCCGTAAAGTTTGTAGGCCCTTGGTAAGTGCTTCTGATACGAAGAGGAAGCTCACAGTCAGATGCTGTTGATATGATTAATTAGCCTTACATACTGCCCTAGTTTATTTACTTATTGATAAAGTCAACGTCACTTCACGGTCGCTATCCGGAAGATTTCAATATTATAGTATCTTTAACTTTAACGTACGCGCGTATCAAAATATTTACATTGTTATCTAAAATAACTATCGAAACCATTTCTGGTTAACTGTCGTCAATTTGTTTTGCGATAATTTTTACTTGCGTACTTTTCATCACACCTTTAAAACTATTTAGTTCGCTTTTCGTCAGGTATATTATGAACTGTTTGCAATACGAAGTTGTTTTGATAATTGAACTTCTTAGCAAACACACTTACGAGAAACTTTAAAATCGTATTATTTGCAACCACAAAAATCGGAAAATATTACCTAGCAATCGATCACGGATCATTATTCAAAATATAATATAGGTACCAACAAAGTTTTGTTCAAGAACGCTTGTCAATCAATTATGTTAGACGTCTTTTCTAGTCAAAACAGGGGTTGCCGAGCGACATTACTTAATTAATTAGCTGCTTAATTACTTAACCGACTTTCCGTAAAACATTAATTGATTCCTTTTAGAACAATTTTAATGTTGCCACATTTACATAATCTTTTGGTCTAATTTGTCATCATTGGCAATTGTCAATTTTGCTAAGCGATCATTATTATTGTCATAATCATCTAATTGAGTTTAATTGACAGTTTCACGCGTTTATGTTGCATTGTATGTATGTAGGTAATTATTGATATAATATACTTTCGATTAGGATTAAGTTACGCTGCAATAAGTGAATAAGTAGCCAGACACTTGAAAATATGCAAAAAACAACATCCTTTCTGTCTGCGGCGCATATCTATATATGTACGTAGACTACTATAGGACGTATGCACTGACCTTTCTATACACTACAGTGATGAGTACGAGCTTGTCGAAGAGGAATACCCTCATTAGTTGTCGGCGGCGGCGCGCAGTGTCCATCACGTAGAACTCGTTCTGTCGCAGCAAGCGGCCCTGGTGCAGCAGGTTCAAATATAACTGAAACAAACAACGATCAATAGTGTCGCGAATTAAATTAAAACCATCCCCGACACAAATAGATTTCGCATGAAACCTGCCCACATGTAACGCTCAAACCTTCCACGAATTTATAGTTCCAAATCAAAACCGTTAGCAGATTCACGAAACTGTTTTGTTTTTGTCCAACTATTTCTGTTTAGGTATAGCAATCGGTGTAATATGTATTGTTACGTATCTAGGGTATCTGCTAACAATAACGTGCAATTAATTATGCCGCCGCCATTATAAATTAACAGCATAATGCCCTCATTTATTTACCTGGTAAATGGTGTTATCAGAAAGGGAAAGCATTTACGAGTAGATATATAGGTGCTTAAAAACTTCAATCATATGTTTAGCTAAGCATTTGGAAAAAATGTCACACTAATAATTCTCTTTATCTCGAAACACACCTATCGGAGATATGATAAGCTCAGAGATAATAAACGCTGTCGATCGCCTGAGGCAAACAACGTTTATTCCAAATGACTAACTGGCATTATATTGCAGATTGTTATTTGCTTGTCTCTACATTAAATTTATTAAAGATAGTATTTTATTTGTAATCTAAAGCTCTTTCAAATCTAAGGGCTTGACCTGCCTGTTGATAATTATATCTACTCCCACACAATATTTGTAGTAGGTACAATATAATTTATTCGGAACTATGGTTGCAGACTATTTCGTCAGCTACCTATATCTAACAGTAAAATCCAGATTATTTACGTTTTTTTTTATTTTTGAGAAAGGACATGCAATATTATGCTACAATACTAGAATCAAATACGAAAGTAAAATCACTGATCTACTTACCGGACAATCTGTAATATTTTCCAGTGCCATAATCTCGTCGACGGCCGTTAAAACACATTCAACTGTGGTCTTCGCGAGCTTCAGACTTTCCAGAGGAGTCTCATCGTTGTCAGAAGACTCTCCGTTGCTGCCGCCAGTCTCGTCGCTGTCCACACTCAGCTTCGATATCCTCGACTCGGTTTCACTCCTCTCATTTTCATAATTTGAGTAAGTTTTTACTAAATCGGCCAAGAACAACTTGTACCTGGGTAACCTTTGCACAGGCTCAAGTAGGTAACTGGACAGATCTAATCGATCACCTAATTCTAATTGTATTCCCTGAAACGTTAATATCACATATTAATCATCAGCCTGTTTGGATATACATATATGTACCTATAAACGTTTGCGGTGGAATTACATTTAGTTAATACATATAATTGAATAGCCTTTCACCGGCTTTCATGCGTAATTTGGGTCGAATGATATGTGATCGCGATCGAGGTGTGGGATAACTGGGGCAGAATTTTATCCGAACAACTAGACTGAGAAGCTTCGCAGGAGGGAAATGGCGCGCGACAATTATATTAATAAAATAAAAACTTTCACTCAACTTAGACGTTTATGTCGCAACATTTAGCTTTTTTAGTCAAGAAAGAAATAACATTACAAAAATTATAACTTGGAATATAACTCGAGGAGAGAAGTTCCAGTACATTCGGACACATAATGCGAGAGAATTAAGTTCATTTGTATAATTAATGACTGTTTATACGTAACGGGATATTATTTTTGAAGCAGTGGCCGTCGAGTGATGCCTATGAATGTGCAAGTATAACGGTAGCAGCAACAGTTAAGCGGTTGCTACAACCATCCAGCCATCCAGCACACCGTACACTTTACAGAAATGAGGAAATAACGCTCGTCCATCGTGCACACCGAGACGTGCATGCGGCCAACCGATAATGTTTCTATCGATTTATTTTTTACGGTAATTCATACCACCTACTTATGTTGCCAGTTAAACCATAATTGCACTACAACTTAAATAGACCACGTACATATATAAAATCAAATGTTATTACTTAATTTTAATCTATTTCTATAAATACAGCTTGTGTGTGGGAGCTAACAGATACGGGGCTATGGTTTTTTTTCATGAACAGGGATTCCCGTAATGACATAGCGGATGTACAGCTAAAAATATCCTGAATTTTTATGATAACTCTTGTTTGATGATAACGTGTGTTTGTCATCAAAACAATAGTCATTAAACGACCTTAGAAAACTAAAACGGTCGGCTGTCAAGAGGGCTTTCACCTTTTGTCGTAATTGGATGTCGCAAAAAATATCATGAAATAAACTTACCTGGAAAAACTGTTTGTGTTCGAATACCAGTCTCGTCGCTCTCTTATTATTCCTAGAGTACATTACGTACATATTGAATCTCTTTTCCTGCAAACAAAATAACGTGATTGTAACGTAAATCTTTCCCCGTATTGTTTATATTGAATTCGGTTTTAATCAATCAAACGTCACGTACATTAACCGCGGCCATTATTTTTGATTTCCGATAATACGAGCTCGCTAATCTAAGAGAAATTCTGATACTTTCTCCAATAACAATTGTACTAAGTAAAACTTAAGGTTAGGGGCTAATGTGGCGGTAAGGTAGGTAGGTACTGTGAATAATTGTCAAGCACGTAGATAGTGCTGGACGATTTAAATGTGACCCGTGGTTGTTTGGACGTTGCCTTGTTCTAGTCTGTTCTATCAAAGAGAACTGTGAAAGAAGAGGGTCGTGTTAGCGCGGTGCATGGCATGGAATCACGCGCTCCGGCAGACCGTGACACCGATGTTTTTATACCGATTTGCACATAATCGGTCATTACATTTACCATTTACTCTGGTTAGGAAAGATAATTGTTTCAGGGTGAGTATTGACGGCTTATTGTCATTATCATGTCGAAGAGTTAAAAATACTTTTTGGAACGTACGGATGTGATCATTGTAATTATTAGCCACTCATACGTCAGCTGTTTATTTGTGACATTGTCAAAATAAAAACTTATATTCAAACAAAAACAAATGAAAATTGTGAATACAACTAAAACATATTTAGATTTTTAATTATTGTTTGGCATTGATAACAAAACTACCTCCTATTTATCTTGATTTATAATTACACTGAATCTAAAATATTAAATTACAAAAATCTAATAAGAAACACTTACGTAATGCCTAAAACACTGTCCCAGCTTCCGAAGATCATTTTCACAGTCTCGTAAAGCAGGGAGGAACTCTTCAGAATGAAACCTGAAGATCTTCTCAATATTGCCGAAGATGTCTGCCTCCAACGCTCGGAAGTAGGGGGATATGTCTGATCTTCTCATGTTGGGCATATAGTCTTCTACCACGTGTCTCAACCTTTCCACGTAGACGTTCTCCGTATGAACCAGCTCGTTCACTCGTTCTGTGAGTCGTCTGCAAAGGAAATTGAACCTTGTTAAAGAGTTTGTTCCTTATATTTAAAAAGTATTAAGGACTGCCTCTTTGCTGGAGAGACAATCACGACTGGTAATGAATCTCTGGTTGTTTTTTGGTCAAGTAAAAATCATTTATTTCAATTAGACCAGAGAGGAACTTTTGAACTTCAACAAAAAAATTAAAATTGAAGCTTCTTCATTCCAAATGTACATTCCTATGAAGAAGAACGAGCAAGAAACTCCATAGGTTACTATTTTTCAATAATATAATCAGGTCATGAAAATTATTGATTTAATTTTTTAATTTTCAGTACTTGCTCAAATTGTGGTATTATGTTAGGTGTGTAGGCTCATCTCGTATGCACAGAACTCATGACGTAACTTTTGAAAAGTAGTATTAAATTATCATTATATGCACTTCTAATTCTTGGGAAAATAAATAAGATACCGATGAAGATAATTATGTTGTATTGAATTAGTACGTTGTGCCCACTTGTGTACCAAGGACTGATAATAAAAACCCCCAATGTTATCAAATGGGTATTCCTCTTGTTGTTATAGGGAAGTGCGACGCAAATTAAAATTAATTTAGACCAATTTAATACTGTTGCTACCACTAATTATTATGAGTAGGAATTTTGTGCGTTTATGATACTGAACACTTATGAAAAGTAAGTATAAATGTTTAATTTTGGTATTTTACATATTTATTATATGAATTTTATTCTGATATTTACAACAAGAGCACAGCAATTCTCCTATTTTCAATCGCTGTAACACGATAAAAAAACTGCATATATTAATATGGACTGTTCATACGTAATTACACATCTATTGAAAAGTACTAAAAGGACGGTTCTACCTATCCCTTTGAGGAACAACAGGGACACAGGCAATTTTATGATATTATGACCTATCACACCTTTGTTCTTCAAGTTTAGCGTATACGTTACATAAATACATATATTTAGCTTCTTATCTTTGTGTTTACTATCCGTGAATGAGTCGACTCACCACTTAGCTTTATCATAATAAAACATACGTAACAAATAAGTAAATATTTAATATTCATTCTTTCAACAATTATTTAACATAGCCGTTATCATATTGCCAAAATACGCACTACAACATTCCGTTATTACTATTATTTCTACCAGTTTAGGAAAATTATCTAATCTACATTCCATTCTTTTCCTTTCAGGAAAATAGGTACACATTAATGTTACATGCCATCACGCTTTTCAATTTATTATAACCACCTATTTTAATTCAAATCGAAGCAAGCGTATCTAGTATCTACCAAACTCCATGCAAGATTCTACATTTTGTGCCTTTGATTGTTACACAAGTCAATATAGTTAGACGTACCTATAACCCTAATAAAATACTCATCTATGCATTCACACTACTGCACACAGCACAATGGACGATCCAAGTGAAGCTAAAAATATCTTTATCATTACTTTATCAAACAGGTCAAGATTGTTCCACCGTCAATAAGGACTTAAGGATATTGAGAGCACACGATAAAATATACCACTTCCTACATTAATATTGTATCTGTCCGTCAATATATTAACTATAGCTAACAACTAACTGCCATTGAGACAAAATTAATACAATCGAAACGTTTCGGCAATATTATATTACCAATTTCGTAAGATTACCTTGAAATATTCAGTATAGAAATTTATTTAATTACGAAAGTACCGGTTGTTTTGTGTGTGCAAATGTGCAATGGTTTCCTTGCCAGACTACGTGGTGCTAGGTTCTACTGGGCCGCGTAAGTGGGTTGATTGACAGCCAGATTCCTATCTAGGTACCAAGATAACCTAGATACAAATACAATTATAGTAACAAGGCAGCGATGACCGTATCATCGCTGTTCCGTGTACTAATCTCACGACCTTTGGGGAATTCCTATTTTTAGGAGTAAACAACGATAATGTTAGTAAATGTTTATTCATGTATGTGTTCTTAAACTTTGTACCTGTCCGAGGTAACTGTAAACGTTCGTTGCTCAATGTCTAACTTTAATCATGCTGTGTTTATAAACCTACTCCTCATTTCTATTGTTACCTGTATTTTGCTACTTAAAACACAATATTGTACAGACAAAGCCCTGTGATTAAACAAAATGTAAAACGATCACAAACATCAACTTTAAGTGTAACCAAATAAGAACTAAAATAAAACTTAAAATATAATGAAAAAAATGTTAGGAAGCTTCCATTTTATTCATTGAGTTATCTATCTATCTGTGTGTAATCTATAGCAAGGGCAACATAATTAAATTTAATCAGTTGCCAACAATTCGTTATAATGTTTTTCCTTGTATTATCTTACCAATTCGAATACCTAATTGTGGAATCGATTCTCGGTTTAAAATAGCTTCGATTGTTTCAAACAAGACTAGGTTTGTTTTGACTTGTTATTCACATAATATTTTCAGATCAGGCATCTATGCAAAGATTGCGCTGAGGTATTGAATAACAAACAAATCGTTTGAATTCGATAGCCTGGGAAGTATTACGATACTAACGCTTTCCTGCGTCGCAATAAAAGGGTGATATCAATCTGATAGCTGCTTCAAACAATATTATTTCTGAAAGTTCCTTTAACAAGGATGCATGTGGATATGCGACACTCTTCCTATGAAACAAGGAGATAGTATATTATATCATACAAGTAGTGAATACGACAAATAAAATTGTATTTAAGTATCTACACAGGTAGAACAAGATAGACTTAACAATAGGTAAAGTAATTAGAAATTCTCAGTTGTAGCACGTATTCTGGATTTGTGCCCAATGTGTGTCAAGCCCTCGCCGCCCACCACAGCCAGTGAAAATTTGCTGCAAGTGTGTTAGCATACAAAATTAATGAAGCCTTATACTATTAGGTTACCATCCAAAATCCACTTAGGAAATAGAAAGAGGATCACGAAAATACCATTGAACATAACATTTTTGAACAAATGTACATATGGACAGATATAACTCATCACAATCCAATAAAACCTCAATTAAGATAATCACTTTCATCATTAGTACATTTATCTATTAACAGATTTTGTCAAATTTGTATTTTTGAGTGACATCTACATTCGTTCAAATACGTATTTAAACTTGGCTACGTTTGTCAGTATGATTCAACAATAATAAAACAATATAATGCGGGAAGTTACTTAGAATGCAAACAACGTCTTTTGTAATATAGTTCTAATAAAGAAACGTTAAAGGTAGGTAATAATGCATTGATTCTGACTACGAAGTATCTTATGGAATCGCAAAATTCTTTAATAATGTTTGTTAGTAAACTTGATGAATTGATTGAAATCTGCATGTTTTATTTATGATATGTTTATGATATGATTCTATGTCTATTTTACAATTCTAATTATGTTATGAATATCATGCAATGTGATATGGATCATCAATAATTACTGGAATTTAGTCAAGAATTCGAAAACAATTGTTTTTATATCCTTTCTTTCTAGATCAAGAAAGAATGACATTCCGATTTCCCTTAAATTTTAATGAAATTGGTATGCAAGGTTTATTTTATTGAAACTCAAATATCAACGTACAATTCATAAGGTAAAAACCTTATGAATCTTTCTAACTTTACTCAACCCATTGTGGAAACTCTATAGTACGTCTTGTTACCTATTAATTACAGCTCTATTGTAGTTTGTATTTTAGTGGTTGAGGTCAACGCGCCATCATCACCATCATCTATTTCACAAACTTAATGTCATGATTAAAAAACAGCTAGAAGGCAAAAACCAGGTTTCTTTGCTTGCGTTTATTCGTATAAAATATCAGTACTAATAAAACTCATTCAGCCCTATATTATCAATTAATCAAATAAACAAGTTATTAGTAATCAGTATATTTTTATCGTCAAACGATACTAAAAGAACGCGTGGGGAATCCACATTTCTTGATGATGTAATGGTCAGCATTTGTAGCAACGTCATCAGCTAATAGGTACAAGCGAAAGCGACAGATGACTCATTGATTTCACCACAAGATATTTGAATAGTACTACAACATACATTCATAGCATACACTGAAGCGATCACCTTCTAATATTATCTATGGAACATATAAATAGATACTTAGATATGTATGTATAGCATTTCTGTACAAAATAACCTTGATGGTTTTCCGTGATTTACGTAAAACTGAATAGTGAGACTGAAACGTGGTCAGTGATAAAAGTAACTAGAATAATAATTTGTATTCTTTGCACATAAAGAAACGTAAATACAAGAGCAACCTTGGCATCCACACCGACGCTTGCGCATCTGTATAAAAATATAACGCTGTGACGTCACGGACCTGCCAAAAACGGTGATGATGAATATTAACTAGTATTTATTTATTCGTTATCAATGTATCAATGTTAGCTACCTTTGCTAGTTTGTTTTTGATTACGATCTAAATTATTTTACATTATTCGACCGTTACAGAATTTTGGCAACAATGCGGTAAATTCTACGTCACAATTCTCCGAAACAACGTACCAGTTATTCGGAACTTGTGATATTCGGTATATTATTCTAGAAACTCGATTTAACTGCCATCATTTTTATCGTTACATTTTGGAATGCACCTGTTTCATAAAAATAGTCTAATTTATTTCAAATATTGGTTAGTTACAAAATAAACGTAATTTCAGAATAATACATAGTCTAAAGCTACAATAACTAATAAATTAGTTTATTCTTCATAGAAAACAACGCTGTACTGGTTGGCATTTCCGCAAACCAATACATAAACGGATAGAATAACATCAGGTTGGGAAATTGGGAAAGCCAATGTTATTTTAATTTCATAGAAACATTAGCTATTAGTAACTAATAGTCAATATTTACAACATTCACTTATAGAAAATACTGCTAACAGAAGATTAAATTGTAAATATGTAAGGCCAAGGATACATAAACATATTACTTGCATGCACTACGCTCGATTAGATTATTCATCACACGCTTTATTCGTTCGTAACTACGTCACAGATTACAAGAAATTAAATTTATTCTCGTGTAATTCCGACTACACACACACTGGCGATATTATTTAAAACTAATAATCGACCTTTTACATGGTTTTTAAATAGCGAATTTTTCGCCCCGAACATCGAACGTGACGTTGACGTTTTTCCGACAATTTTTTTAGCGAATGTGTAAGTACTTCTCAGTGGAATAAGTTTGTCAGTCTCACTGTTATGGGGGGCGAGATAATAATAAAATGTATGATAAAAATAGTAACTAAAAAACCAACTGAAAGAAGGAATGACAATGCTGAAATATAAATACTGGCAGCTTGAGGCCAATTTTGAGGTCTAATATAATAGAAAATTCCAATTTGGGGATGCAAGGAGTCTACTTTAGTCAATCGATTTCTTCAATTAGTTTGAGACAATGTTTATCGATTCTTGGTCCGACTAAAACATTTTGTTTATATAATGCCAAATTCATAACAACAAAGAATAAAGTCATTACTTATGAATACATAAGTAATTTATTAAAACAACTTATGTTTTAAGTATATAATTTGGTATAGTTCAGTGGTTTCTATAATTATTTAATCAGTTATTACTCATTGTGGTGTATTTATTACAGTCATCATAGCAACTAGCAACATTTTAATAATTAAATTTATTTAGTATCAAGTTTACAACGGATTATAAATAGATACAAGCCTATATGGGGGCTATTTTATCTTTTAAAGTCCGATCATTTATTTAAACCAAACATTAAATAAAATAAAAATGTCTATCTGTTCGGTCAATCACTGGGTGTTTTAATCAATTTTAATCAGATGCATACAATACAACTCAGGTTTTTGTTAATAATGTCGCACAGTCTAGTTTTTTAAAAGAGCCTTGACGTAAAAAGCCACTTCTTAAAAGTAGCTATTTACCTATCAGCATCACCTATCGTTTTCACTCGATTCTTGCTCACATCATCATATGATTCAAGTTCCGGAACCCTTGAGATAAGATGTCCCGATTTTCTCAGTATACGAACATAAGTAAATACTTATCATAGTTTGTCGTAAATTCATGTAATCTATAAGAAGGATCTAGGTAAATATATTATATGTAGATTGGCAAATCTGAAGCTATATCCATATAAGTATAGAACAGTAGTATAAGTATTGAATGGCTGTCATTAATTTTGAGGTTCATTTCGTTTACTATATGGCATATCATAATCCACTTTGTTATTTGTTTGTCTAGAATCTAGGACAAAGAAATATTGTTATAAACAATTTTAGTTATTTCTAATTTAGACTTATTTTATTATATTCCTAAGTATTATAAGAATAGAAAGAATAGACTGTATTCTAAAACATAAATGTGTACTAATACTGATCATTCTTCTGTCTTAAATTCCAATAGATATTGATTGTTGTTAATAAAACCTCATACTCAATATTTTAAATTATGATCAACATACCACAGGAGCCCCTTTGTATTTATTGATTACGACTGCCATGCACATAAATAGGATTACACAATACATATCTGTTCCTAAATGACTTAACGCCATGGATATTTACCAGTCTATCTTCCATGTTAATTTTAGTAGAACCATGTCTGTTAATTATCCTAGATTATAGATGATGGAAATCCCATTGATTTCCCCATCGTTTTCCCCATAGTTACGAGGCTAAATCCAACACATAATTAAGTAACAACAATGTCAAACTACATTAGAAACTTCGTATAAAGAGCCTAGACAGAAATATGACTTTGACAGTCAAGTATTATAATACTAGGTACACACCTAGGTATCTTAAAAAACAAAACCCATTGTTTAGTAAATACCTTTTCAAATGAAACATATCTTTTCTTGAAAATTTAAACATTTCTGTGTAAAATACAACAGTCTAAGAATCTCACAAGCATCATGTTGTATGATACACACCACTGCTTTTGAGAATTACCTACTGAGTACTTCAGAAAGACCGTTAGTAGGGAATAGCAAGATTGCTACCAAAGAATCTCGTCCAGATTCCGGGACCGCCCAGAACTATGCCTATTATGTTTTTTACTATAGAGTGTTTTAGAATTTAATCTATAAATTATCTAGGAATTAACTTAACAAGTCCAAAGCAGCCTTAATACATACTACATAGGAATCACTATTTTCTACGACAACGGATAAGTTACATTTTCTTAACTATTGCTAATCATATCGACGTTACTCACATATTAGACGAACAATAGACAGACATGATTTAAATAATTGTGTTTATAAACAGCTGTACTGTATTGGGCAGAGTCATGTTTTACATATAAGTCCAGCTCATACGACACAACGAATTATACTAGGTAACTACTAGTACATCGATGATGTAATACGATCGATATGAACGTAAATATGCTTTGTCTACTAATATTAATAACAAAGTAACGCAATGCAAAAGGAGAGAGACAATCTTTTAAAAAGATGCAATGATAATATAATCTTTCGCCGATATATCAATCTTTTTAACAATTGTTACTCTTCTAAACCAGACCTTAAAGCGATGATTAACATGTACTGCGACGTTCAAACCTAAATACGGCCTAACGACGTCAGCTATCTTAGATCCCTTAACATATGGAGATATAACGTGAATAAACTATAATCTAAATAACCTGACATTGTGCGGTAACTAAAAATTAGGTAACATTACTAAATTACGCTTGTTATCTAACACTTAACACTATCTTTTAAAACAGTATTGTTTGGAGACACAGAGACGTTTCACTTTGTTTTCATTCCTAGCACCAACCACATTCTTTTCTCACAACAATGTTTCAAGATCTAAGATAGGTATTATAGTACTACAATGAAACTATTAATTTAATCCATTAGGTGAATCTAAAGTCCATTACTGTGATTTAGCTGGCCAAAAGACTCCAGAAATCGAAATAACATGAATTTTACAGCTGATCGGCCAAATTTTACATTCATCAATTTGGTCACTCTTCCAAAAGCCGAGGTTAAAATGTTTTAACGAAACCCAATGCTCGCCATACGAGGAGAATTAAAACTAAACGTGGAAATTCAACAATGAACTGCAAATTGAAAATATTGATTTTGTAACACTAACGCCGCTCATTGAATCAATGGTGCTGGAATCATATCGGTTCCAACGTCCAATTTTGCATTTTTTTTTCAATACGTATGCTATTATGCAATGAGTTTTTGCGCGAATATCATTAAGCTAACATTATTGAAACCTAGAAAGGAAAGACACCGGCAAATACATTTCAAAAAATATGTACAATGTAATTAAATAGAGGTTTAAATTAATTTGTAACTTACTATTTTAGATGTTTTAGGTTTCAACGTATCTACAAGTAGACTTTGTACCTCCGCAATACACTACATACACCCAAGTTAAATAAAAACTTAGCCTTTATTAGCACTTGCAAATGGGTGTCTATCTATGAGAAAACTCGTGCTTTTTATTGTAAATCATTAGTCATATAAGATTATGCTATTCTATACTATAGAAACGAACTAGATGTATTTTAGTTTACGATGTAACATTTATGTTCGATATTTAAATATTCTAATTCTTGTTTAGAATTTCCTAGTACGTAGGCATTACCTCTATATTAGATATTTTTGGGGTTTTCCATTTTCAAATTCGCAATGCGTGTCAGACTAAACAGAAACTGTATTTAACATGACTTCTTCTCTAAGGACTTTCTCTTCTTGCATCCAATTCATTAGCATAACATTTTCAACAAAATATATTCGCATTTTTTTATGAAAACGACTTGATTAGCTTTAATAATACTATTTACCTAACAACAATATTTGTGCGTAAGTAGTTAAGAGGTTCAATGAACTTGTTAGTGCAAAAAAACTGTAATTCTTCTAATTAAATTTGTAGCGGTGTTAAATAAAAGTACCTGTGTCCGATAATGATGCATGAGTAGTCTTGTAAACAGTCTCATACAATTAGATACAAGTAATATAAGCGTTTTGCAAAGAAAAACACTGAACGACCTTGCCACCTACGTGGACGTCTATTTAACATACTTTTTATGATACAACGTATTACGCGTGGAAATAGATCAATACTTAAAATCTACAAATATCAATCACAATAATAATATTAGCTTTATTTATTAATGTTCTACGTACCTTAGAATATTTAGTTAAGTGATATGTTTTCAGTCACTAAACTCATTTTGCATATTAGTAAATTAATTTACTACTAAAAAAATAAATATCAGAACTAAGAATTATCCGACATGTTTGTTGTTTACTTTTTTTATTTTCGAATACTTGGTTGGGTGATATAATTGTATTCGGCCTATTGGCAAGTTTAAAAATGGAATGTGATACCGGCCTGTATTGAAATAATGTATTTGCTTACAGCATAGACAATTTGTTTAAAAAGTTAAATTCAATTGCAAACATTAATAATAATAAGAAATTAACGAGTTGAATTTTAATTTCCTGGGTGTCAAAAGTATTTCAGGTTCTTCTATTTTTAAATAATTTACAAGTACCGGCCCCGGAGTAACCGGTAAAAGTAGGTACCTACTTAAACTTAATTTCTATATAGTTTTACCCAGTTACCCACCCATCTTGATAAAAACGTTAAGCTACTTATTTATTACATCAATTACCTATAAGTATATTTAAATACTTGCTAAGAATAAATCTAAATGTCATCAACGGGTACTAAATACTTATAAGCCACCTGCCCACTTGCCTCGCACCATATGAATAAACATCAAGGTGAAACCTCATAACACGGCAACTAGACATAAATATGTGTACGAGTATGTGCGCTATAATAGGTACTCAGTCCAGTACAGTTCTGCGCTTTCATAATAATTACCAAAAACAACCAAATAAAGCAAAACTCATTCAACAAAATGAACATAATAACACAGCTTAAACAAAGCACTAGTTACTCGCACCTAGCAGGCAAAACATAATCTTATCAATTCGTGACAAAGCCAACCGACGATAACGCAAATATTTTCCTCGATATCTTAAAGAAACTCAAGTGACCTCACCTGCGATATTTCTCCTTTTTCGATTCCACCGGCATCAATACCGGTTCCGTAGACTTGGAAATACACCATTCGTTCACTGCACTCACAGTAAGGAACTCCGAGTCCGGGCATGGCATACCTCGGAGCCGAACTCGTCTGAAGATACAGTAATACTGTCGTACTTCTGGTACGGAACCATATCGAAGGACGATATCGACTTAATACTAACATTGTCATAATTAGCACGATCACCAAAGTCACCAGAGGAGACTGACGCGTCGTCTCCTCGTTCACTTATTTCATCACTATTTTCTTCGTTTATCAAAGTGTCTGTAGAATGATCGGTAGACAGCGTCTCCGCTGCACCGTCATCTATGTTCACTACATACTCCTTGCCATTACTCAAATTGTCACTGGAATCACTACTACTGTCCGAACTATCGTCTGTGGATTCATCATTGTTCTCTTGACTTGGCAACTCTTCCTCATTGTCTGATGGGTCTGATCGCTTAAGTCTTAACAATTTTTCTAGATCACTCTGCTTAACTCCATAAGACCAATGCGTCTCCCCAGGATGTCCTTGACTTGCATTAGATTTTTTCCTCATAACAGGTGGTTGTCGAGATCGTCTCGTAACCACTGGCGATGAATTTGGTGTGGCAAAGGAATAACGCCTTTCTACAAAGTTAGTTTCTTCTAGAACAGGTGACTCCCTTTCCTCCGTTTCCGGTCCGTCCGGTGTAGGGTCATCCTTAAATTGGTCCGGTGGTGGTGGTGGCGGTGGTGCAGGTCTATGTGGTACAATTACATCTCCTGGTTTCCGGTCCGAAATAAAACCTGAAGAACTAGATTCGTAACTACGTTCTGATGTATTTGATAAAATTGAATTCACAGATATATTCGAATTTCTATCTTGAGACTTCGCCACGGGATACAAGTGCGGGAAATGGGTTTGTATAGGATTAGCCACATTTGTTAAACTTCCCAAAGGTGATTTGCACTTATCTATCGACTCTCGAGATCCACCGAAATTGTTTAAGTTGCTCCTTTCAAACCGAAGAATCATATCCTTAACACTCGACCTGTCCTTTCTGATGATAACTCCATCTTCGTCGGAAACATTTCCGGAAGATGATTGGAGCTCGTAGTCGAGCCGGGTGCAACACTCTTCTTGTGTCATGGTGTGATGTAGGCAAACACAAGGTTACACAAGCCGCACACTCGAGTGAGCGGGCTCATATCAAAACGTCCACGGTACGCACTCCGACACGCGCGCGCCACTGATAACCAAACACGACTGACAGCGGCGCGCGCGCTGCGCCACGCCGCGGTCGCCCACCGCTTTCATAAAACACTAATGCACGGCTCACACAAACAGCTGGAAACGGAACGCGGAGTTCCACTTATAATGGACGCATATTAATCACCGTACAAAATAATATTTGTTTGGTTCTTTTGCGCTAAATCATAAGCATTAAAACGTTTACGTGTTACGAAACATTCGTAAAATGCTTTATTGTCAAAAATAGTGTGAAACCGCGTTTCATAGACAGATAAAAAGTACTCGACATGAAAAGCAAATGTCAACATTTTAATAGTATTATTTTCCATCTCTAAATAATAAATTTTATGTAAACCTTGCATTAAAAGTCAGTCGGTTAGGTGAACATCAGTTAGTGTATCAAGATCTGTGTTTATCTTACTTGTATCGGTTGTTATTGTGTGATTGGCAATCGAGTACAACAACAAGCAGCCGTCTGGGGTTACTAAACCCAACAGTACTAAATCGTATTAATTAAGGCTTTGAGCCACTACCAAGGTTGTTGCTGTCGCTAACAATTTACTTTAGCTTGAAAATAAGGTAAAATCTGTTCGTCCAATTAACGTGAACTTAGTTTAATTGATAGAATAATAAATCTGAGGTCCTTCATCAAATAGAATATTGTTTAGTTGAATTACTGTGGCGACATCGTGACGATTTGATTACTGATAGCGTTATCTAAAAGACGACATTTGAATAGTTCGGAATTTTAGTAATCAACATTTTTTAAGTTATTTTCTGAGAATTAAATACTACACCAAAAAGGTGTGCAGTTGTGTACGCCTCATATGCAAGGAACGGTATTATTCCATTTTTAGTCTATCATTTACACTCATCCGCATCGCATGACTGAGCACGCTACCGACTTCCGAAGCATGATACAAGCTTATAAAATGCATCGTTGCAATTATAACACGGAGAAAACTATTACTGAGTTTTCTAGATCAGAATCAACGTAGAAAAATTCCATGGCAAGAAAATTACATGACATTAATTATGGCTATAGAATTATTTGTTTATATTTTGGTAGATATTGAAAATATTTACTTTAAATACCTAGCTATTGTAAACATACCATAAGTACATTTTTATTATTAAATAACTGTACGGAGGTATGAATTTCTCGTTATTATTAGCGGTTTCAATTAGACAAATGATCAAAGAGACGAGAAAGATCTTCAAATTCCACAGATAACATTGGATAATACTACTAAAGGAACATACCCATTTTCGCTCAATCAAACCAGATTTAAAAATAAATAAAACACAAATAAAAAATAAACTGACATCAATTCTTTATTCAAACTCCATAAAAATAAAATTGTACTATTTTGGTAGCCAGTGCCACTAATCAACTTCTAAGCGTCTGAAGGATCCTTCTACTCCGAATAAGTTGGAGGAGTTCTTTGGACAGCCAGGCCTCTCGGACTCCTCCGAGCGTGCCTCCTCTTGTTTCAAGAACCAGTCGCGGTAACTCTCTACTTTAGCTTTCCAGTGATCTGCGAAAATTACATTATGTGTGAGTTTCTAGTCACCGCTTTAATGACACTTACGTTACTTTACTGTCTGTGAATTTGTATGCGTATAAAAATATCGTTGGTTTTCTCTCTGGTTAAAGTTTCAGGGACTTATTTCATATGAAGTAAACAGCCTCCTGACTGATTAAAGAAACTGACTTGCAAATCGTGAACTTAGACAGTTTTCTGTCAGTTCCTATATGTGAGACACTTAGTATTGTAAAAAGGAACACACAAAAATATTTATTTGAATATAAATATCTCAAACTCCTAAAGAGACCCATATGTCACAGATGCAGATACATTGTCTGTGAGTAAACATATTATGTGTGTATGTCGTCATAATGCACTGAGAGCTGTTTAATTCTGCAGTCTACAAAGTCTACAAGCCATTACTGCAATGTAATTACACAATAACAATGACTACTTCCATTTTCTACTTACTAGTAATTTGGAGTTAAAGAGTTAATGCAATGATTTGTGGTTTTTGGACTAATATTGACGACTTTAATTGTACCTGGGTGAATTTCAACAAGAGATTTTTATGTATCATTTCGGTGGGATTTTTTTATTTCAATGCAATCTATATATTTTTAGTGACAAATAATACTTTAGTCTATTTTATAACATTGTGCGTGAGTGGACATCAAATATTATCAAAACTTACATAAACATTTAAGGATAAAGTTTTAAGAGTCCACTGAAATTAAAAGTGTCCACCGAAATGATAAAAATTACCACCGAAATGATAAATCCACCGAAATGATACAGCTAAGAACAACCGTGCCCCCAGCCAGGGTTCCGTACTTTGTTAGGTTTGATTTCCACAAATTTTAGATAAACACTGAGACAGGACAGTATACAGTTTTTTTAATATCATCATTAATATACAGATATTACAGTTAGTATTATTACATATATCATTATTTGAAGTTACAATAACCTCAAAGAATGATATTAATGTAATGTAATGTTTATTATGATATGAATGAATAGTTTCTTTACTTTTATAACCTTTGGTAATTTTTGTGGTTGTTGTTGTGTGAAAATGTTGGAAAACTTTATCGTAAATGCTGGTAACCTTAAATAAATATTTTTGCTTGTTTATGTACTAATACTAATTTACTTGATATATTTTCAAAAGAATCAACGTATCGCGATTAGAAAGCTTAAAGTTTCAGATTAATATGATGGTTGCATTTGTAAGTTATGTCATTAATAGTAATACCTAATGTCTACCTATTGCACTAAGAGAAAAATGCTAGGTATAATTTAGTTAAATTGGTAACGAGAGGAGAATAGTGTTTCTACAGGTATATCAGTAAAACTTCTAAAATTAAATCAACTCTTATATTTTTAAAATACAATAAATGAATAAGAAACATTATAAAAATATCTTAGTAGTAATAGCTTAGTACTTTTAATCCTTTTACATAAACGTATGAAACATAACAGAAACCTGAGATTGAGATCACTTTATTCTTAAATTACTACAACAATAGAGAAACGTACATATCTAAATAGAAAAAAAAACAACAAAGTTTTGTTCTACCTATAACTATAATTCGCAATTATGTATAAGTAATTCTTATACCTAATGCGAATTATAGTTATTCCAATAAAACGGTCTTTCTGGGTACGTATTTACGAGTAGGTTCAAGTATGTAGCTTAAAGATTAATTTTTCATCATGTCACTTTAAATCACACAATTATTTCTCAAATTCACTAATCAGCCTCTTTTCATGACTATAAATATAGGTTTTTAATTTAGATATGTACCTAATAAACAAATCTTCTTTAATTATCACATCACAGCACGTCTTTACTATAATTATTATAGTCATGAGTCTTCTTTAATAAGTTTAACTTCCTACCTAAAACAAGTCATGCCATTAAATGACAGCAAATATTTAAAAAACTAAATATACAATAACAAAAATCAAAAAATATTCAAATCAGAACTGGACGAAGACGAAGATAATCTTCTTACTTTTCTCTTCTTGGCTGTAATCATGATTTCTTCTTCGCTGTCAATATTTCTTGTCCGTTCATACTTTTCAATAATTTCAGTATCATTGTTTTCAAAAAATGAACACGATGGAGTGCTAAATTCATTGAAGTTTTCATATTTTTCGAGTAATGATTTGGGTATTATCGATGATTCCTGCTCATTCTCTCCTTTTTGATTATTCATTCCATCAAAGGAATGGGATGTTGAGGGCTTAATAATTGATATTTCAATGTTTGTGATTGAGTGTGTGTGTGGTTCATGTATGAAACTATTCCTTTGTAATTTTTTGGAAAGATTCTTTTCATTGAATGGCTTGGGTAGTACTAATTTTTCTGACAGTTGAATTGGACGCAGATGTGCTATATTTGTATTATTTGCAAAATTCGTTGATTGAATCCCAGTGAAGTCATGAAAACCTAAATGCTTGCCGTGAGGGCACCTAATAGTTTTATTTAGGCATTCTCTTTCAATACAGGACAGATGTCGAAGTGCCAAACGGTTTCCTGACTCTTTAGACCAAACAACTTGGTGAACTTTCATAGTTCCCGGAAAAGTCTTTAAGTCTTTGGGCAAGAGCCAATCTTTTTCTGTCACCTGATAATCTTCAACTGTTTCAATTTTCACACCTTTAACATAACACTGTAGGTTTTGTACCAGCGATTCAATATTGGTAATATCATGTTGATATGAGACTTGTTTATCTAGCGTTCTCTTTAATACTCCACCCACTCCATCTGCTGCGCTTTTTCCATGACCACACTCACAATAGTTCCAAATTATGTGGGTCAGCATCGGACAATAGGAGGATAACTGAGTTATTATATATAATATATTTTTATTCCTGTATTGCGCAGATGGTGAGTCAGAAATAACGTAAAGTTTACGAACCAGAGGAGCAGTTATCTCAATTTCTTGCAAAACAGGAATGAGGTGTGCCCATACTGCAGCAGCATCATGCCTTAAAGAGGTACTTACAGTACAAAATGACTGAGTTTTGTAAGTTTCGTTGTCGAGTTTGAAATATATTACGACAGTATGCAAAGTGAACTGTTGTCTGCTACCACCAAAATGAAGGGATTGAATTTCGGATCCATATTTGGCATTATAATTTTCACTGAAATCAATTTGTATAATACAGTCTTCCGTAGTCATATTTTCTTTTAACGTTTTGAAAGCTTGATTTTGATTTTTATTATTGACGCAATGTTTAAGGAATGGTTTCAGGCTATCTTCGAATTTTTTTATTAAATCTAGTGGTTTCACCCAACGCCTTACTTTTTCAACTTTAATAGCAGATTTTTCTACATTATTTTTGACATATATGCTTTTATTCTTCTCCCAACCCCAATACGCTATGTTCACTTCATTATTAAACTCTTAATAATCAATGTGTCTATTTTTACAACTTGAGCATATTCTTTGCAGACAATCGATGTTATCTTTACTACAACATAGGCTACTTAAAACGTCGGATATTGTATTTTCTTTGATAAGGCGGTTTCTTTTCATAGATTCAATCAAAAGTTTCATATTTTCGTGCTTTTCACATAGGCATGTATTTCGTGCATTCACATTTGGTTGAGTGACCCAGAAAGGCTTCATTCTTGAAAATGTTGAATAGCTTATCGGTGGTTCTCCTGATCCCAAATATTTCAAGTGTAAATTTTTAAGTGTGTCTGTCAATAGTTTTTTTTTTCGTTTTTTTAATCCATGTCTAGATATGGTGTCATTTTTTCCAGGACACAGTGTTGAATTTTCATCATCTTCTAAAAATTTCACCACCCTCCTGAGAATTCGATTTTTTTTTTTTCATCAGGTTTTATGACTTCTACTGCTGGTTTTTCTCCTTTTTGGGTACTTTTCTTCAAAATCATATAATTGCTTTGTAGTCTGTTACACCTTTTTTTGAACATTTCTTTTTCCTTAGTTACCTGTAATAATGTTTTGTAATTCTGTTATTAGCTTAGTTTTAGTTTTTTGATATTTTCGAAATTTGTCTTTAAGTCCTCGCTTGAATTCTACAGATGTAATTGACGAGTCTGAAACAGGGGTGTTGGGGCATAATGTTGACTCGATACTACTTAGATTTGATGGACATGTTATTCGTTGTACGCCACTTGGCTGTACACAATGAGTGCCAGTTACTACATTGTCATCAATATGATGTTGAATATTGGAACCAATTGTACTATCGCTATTCATCGGCAAGCAGCGCCGAGCCGAAGATGGATTCCCTTGACGAGAAGTGCTTGGACCAGGATTGCTATAGTCAAAATTTACAAAATTTTGATGCGTTGATAGCAGGGTTTGTCGTGGACTGCTTGTGTATACCCGATGAAAGCTTCTAGCTTCTGTAGTATTAGAACGTTGGATTTGGATATTCGTACTAATACTATTGCTGTTCAATCGTAAGCTGCGCCGTAAAGTAGGCAAGAAGGAACTGTCACAGGAAGTGCTTAGTCCAGGACCATCACTTTGATCCCCAATTGTCTCATCCAGAGGGTTAGCACGAGCCGCTATAGGAGCTGGAGCTGCTCTATTTTTTTTTCTTTGGTAATAAGCAGCAGCACTTATTTTGTTTTTTCTTCTTAGAATTCTTAATTTTTTAGGGGTCATTAGATGCCTTGAAACAATTAATCCCGCTGCTTTTTTTCTGGCATACCTTTCTCTGTCTTTTCTCAAAAACTCTTCGCGTGAGACTTCATTGCTCTTAATTCTCTCTTTTCTTCTTCTTTCATACAACCTCCTTTTTTCCAACCTTTCTTCTCTAGTCTGTTGCTTAGGCCGCGGCATCCTAAAATCAAAATACACGCTTTTCAATTTTCTACTTTCTCATATCCACAGACATACATTCATACACACTATACTATGATCCTATAAAATACTATACCTAAATAATCTAATCGACACTCTAGGTAAAAGTAGGTACATTACAAAACTATGACTTTGTATTTGACACTAGGATCTCTAAAACTTTATGTTTTTATCATTTCGGAGATACTTTTAATTCCGGTGGACTGTAATTGGTATAACAGTCCACCGAATCCACTGAAATGATAACACTGAGATGATAAAATAGAGGTTAGTTCTACATTTAACTCCGAAAAAAAATTTTTAAAAAAATATGAACACTACTCAAACAAAACAGTACTTACTGCGAATTTAATACACAATTTTGAAACAAATTAAACAAATCTAGCACGAGTTATAACAGCCACCGAAATGAAACTATTTTTGTCCCCATATTACTGAAATGATAAACTTACTTTTTTGGCGGGAAACCGCAAGACGTTGGGACCGGTGCGTTCGCGCCGAGAGCTTAAGCCGGACTGATCCGGAGTGAGAAAAGGTGAAAGGGGCGTAACAACGCAATGTTGATGTGGCTATTCTACTAAAACTTACTGTCCTCTGAAATGATAACTTTTTTCCAGACAAAAGTTGACTGCCTGTCAAATCCATGAGAAAGAAGATAAACAAACAAAAATTGTTTTATTTGATCGAATATATAATAATTTAATGATAACAAAATCAATTTAAATCCATATTACGAATGTATTTGCAGGAGGAGGTATGTTATGAGCGGAATTGGGTTCAGGACAGGTCACCGTGATGATAAAATAACACTTTGTAATTTTTTTTTTTGGGTATATTAGAGGGTAGATACCAATGATTTTTTTTGCCAAGGTAGAGAAATACTTACGTTGTTGAGAAAAAATATATAAAATTAATAATCAGCACATTGCACTACCGTTCTCAGGTTTGCCGTGTATTTTTTTGCTTGGGCAATTCACCCACCTATTAAAATTCCAGTATTGAGAAAGTTAATTATCGAACTTGATGGCATAATGTATACTTATTAGATAATATTACATTTTTAACTAAGGTAATATTCATACTTAAATATTTCACACTTACTTCACTAACATTTAGAAACTGCCTAATTTGTATCATGTTTATTAATCAAACATGTTTTGAGCATGTAAGAAATCATTATAAAAATTAAAGGAAAGGTTTCGTTTCCTTTAATTTTTAAGTTTCGTCCCGGTACATGGCAATAGGCTCACCCCCTATTACATGGGACTCATAACATAAATAGTGAAAAGTGGGTGTTACATTATAGAGGTACAGTGACATAATGTGCACCTCTGCCTGCGTGTTATGTGAAACCTACATAAATTAATATAACATCACGCCTTTTATCCCCGAAGGTACCCCTTCGGGGATAAAAGGCGAAACCTACATTACCTCTGCCTACCGGCAGAGGTAATGTAGGTTTCGTTTTAAAAATTCTTACATCTGTCAAAATAGATCCAGTTACTAAGCCATTTTAAAGATTTTATCGCGCCATTTAACTGAAGGGCTCTTAATGTCCCACAGACTTCTAGAGTCTACCATATTATTATATTGTATACATGACAATAGTTACCTGTTAATTCTTGCAAGGAGCCATCAGTGCCGCCATATTCCACAGGAAGGATAGACTTTGGTATTGTTTTATACATGGCCGGATAATTTTGATTGTGAACACGAATCTGTAACCCAAACAATAGTGTTATTAATCCACTGCATTTGTTAAGCCTACAGCCCACTTCAATGAATCTATACTTGTATTACTATTGGTTAGAACTTGTTTAAACAAAAATTACCGGGAAACATGACCAATACGAAATGTATTAAATTGTAATCATTAATGTTTTCTATTGGCATGACAAAGGCCTGACGACTTTTATTCCTGGAATGTGTAGCCAGGCATTATTATACCATTAGAAATATCGACGTTCCCTCGTTTGTCCGACCTAAGAAATTATACAAGCAGACGAGGTCGGCACTAACTTCAATTGACTTAAACGAATATGCACATTCAAACCTGAGACATTTTTACATATGATTCTGGTATTTCTATTAATTTACCGAAGACGCTGTGATACAGTACAAGCTGGTGAAACTAGGAAGTACTAGTTTTATCCGGAAATACCAAAGAAAGAAGCTATAATTTAGACGAAGTAAGAAACACATGCAGAAAAAGCTGTTAGGAGAAAATTAATAAAGAAATTAACACGCTATACAATTAACACATTATACTAACTACTAGAATGACAACCTGATTAGGTAATAACATATTAAACCGGCAAAAGTAGACCTGGTTACTATTAACATTAATAGAACTACAAAATATAAAGGTGTGATGTTACGACCTGTTATATTCAGACTAAATTCCTTACCCTTTTCTTTAATTTGTCCGTTAAAAATGCTTTGAAAATTTTGAAGGCAGTTTCGAATCCTACAGGCGTGTTTAAAATATGAGCCCCCTTCACTCGAATCGGCAGACCCTTCTCAAACGACGAGATGACTTTCTTGGCTAACGCTGGAGTCCATTGACTTAAAACACTTATACCTACATCTTTCATGTCAATTATTAGCACCTGAAACATGAAAAGAAAATGAGAGACAAAGTTATATGTAAAGATTTGATTATGAATGCTTTTAAAAACGTCTTCGTAGGCATTTTTTCACCGAAATACAAATTCCTTCAGAAAGGAAGGTAAAGGTAAGGAAAGAAAGGTCTGTAAGCGACCCTTATAATCCCATCCTGACTGGAATGCCGTCAAATTGAGCTTACCTCGCCAGCTACGGAGAAATTGTCATCTTCAAGCATTAATATCTCGGTCACCATGAGAGCTGTCTTAATTAAGTCAGACAGGTGGTACTTCGAAGGGTCAAAGACCCCAACCCTTACTATACTTATTCGAGGCGCATCTTCTCCAGCGCAATTCTTCAATGGTAGAAACGCTCTGAAAGTAAATGAAATATTCATTTTTATCTATCCAGCGGGCTGAATGACTACTGCTAAAATATAAATGTATTCGCACAAAAATAAAAGTAGAACGCTGGAGCCGTTTCCAAAACCACATTTCAGCCGAAAGTGCCCACTGTTCCACTTTCCTCATTTAGTCAGCATTGATTAGACGCTGGGGTAAAAATATTTTCTTACCCGAGTTTAAGTATTTCTTGAACCTTAGCTCCGCTGGGATCTCTATTTGCGAAAAATTCCGGTATAACGGATTTTAAAGTGTAATACATATCCAACTTCTCTTTGGCTCTTTCAAGACTGTATTTCCCACCGCGCAAAAATCCTATCAGCCATTGATCCGCTGAAAATAAAATTAGCATTACTTTTTTTACTAGTATCAAAACTATATTTTACGTATGCCTGACTTGTTTTGCACTTACTATTATAAATATTATGACTATTGGTAATTTCTTATGTTTAAATTAAGTACAATGAAAACTGAAAATGATACTTGTAGCGACATCTATTCGATTTACACTGAAACGAATAAAAGAAACAACACCGCAACTGGCGTCACTATCGTCGACACCAGTCGCAATGAAAATTGTGGCACTTGATATCGTACAGAAAATATATAATAGATGTCGCTACCAGTCGCACATTGACATTTTTAATATTTACTGCAATGTTTTTCTTTTTTATACGTTTATTATTTAAGTTTTGTCTATATTAGGAATACATATTAAAATACAGATTTCAAAAATCTAAGTCGTATAAAAGATGGTTTTTAAACGACTTAGAAAGAAGTTGGAAGTTAGAAGAAAAAGTGATACCTATAGGATATTGTACAAATCCTAAAAACATTTGGAAATACCCACTTATGACCTTTCATAGGCAATAGATAATTATGATCGTACTTATAGCACTTACTTGGTTGTACCGATTGAAGATGTGGTTGTTTTCTGAGCCATTCTCTTATAGCTAGAAGATCAGACTTCACTCTTTTTGGTTTCTCATTCAGTTCTTTCTCAGCTATCTTCTTCAAAGCAGGTGGTAGTGGCCTTAGAGCCATGTTTACCAACTTGTTGTCAGGTCTAACTCATTTATTACAATCAGGCAACGGATAAAACCTGCAATTATCAATTTTATATTTTTGTGTTTTTATTGTTTTGCTTGACAAAATGTGCACACTGCATATTGCGTGCAGTTATACCTATCAATCACAATCATAATGAAACAATATGAGATAATTCTATTTTTTTAACAGACTTCAAAAAAAGGAGGAGGTACTATGTTCGGCTGATTGTTTTTTTTTTTGTTTGTTCACGCTCGCGCATTACTCCGCCATTTGTGAACAGATTTCCAAAATTCTTGTTTTGTTTGAAAGGGTATACTCCCGAGATGGTCCCATTGTCATGAGGTCGTGAGATCAGATAATGGGATCCTAGGGAAACCGAAGGGAACTTTCGAAAATCCTAGGGGCGAGTAATGCTTCTAATATTGTTTTTAATTAGGATTTTTAAACACTACAATTTGTGTCTAATATTGTACTTTGCACCCGTCAAAGAGTCTACTGAACTACTTCAATACAATTTAAACACCTCTACGCATTGAAAAAAAATCACAATTTTCAAAGTGCAAGAAACACATTATCACATAACGAATTGGACTGTATATACAATACAATAGTCGTAGGTACTGAACAATAAAAAAATCTTTCCTTGTTCGGTAAATAGACTAATTACTTAATTATACCTACCTAGAGGATTTAGCGGACATGATAAATAATAATCGTTGCCAGAAATGGGTACCTACTGTTGATATCAATACTTATTAATGACTTTCACTGTGCCATAATACTGATTTGCCATTTTTTATGATTTCAGTTATTCTTGTGACAATAACACCTTGGACACATAACATAACATAACATCACGCTTTTTTATCCTCGAAGGGGTAGGCAGAGGTGCACATTACGGCACTTAATGCCACTGTACAATGTAACACCCACTTTTCACTTTTTTATGTGAGTCCCATGTAATAGGGGGTGAGCCTATTGCCATATACCGGGCACAATTCCAGACTCCGTGCTACTACTGAGATTTTTAAAAACCCAGTAATACTTTGCCCGACCCGGGAATCGAACCCGAGACCCCTTGCCCGGCAGTCGTACTTGCGACCACTCGGCCAACGAGGCAGTCTAGTAACACCTTGGACTACCTAGAGATTCCATTCTTCTACATTCCATTCTTCTATAATGGTCTAACTTCTAGACCAAAATCCAGGTACCTACATCATTTAAATCATTCAGGGCAAATGCAAATCTAAAGGACCTGTATTTGTGATCTGAATGTCATTGGATGACGAGATGACCTACCTACAATCTTAATATAACCGGTTACTTAAAGTGCGACTGTCAAAAAGTCAGATGCCCTAAACAGCAAATCTAAACCTGAATTTTATTTAATCTCGTCAATATTAAAGTCCTGACATTGTCCACCTGGGTCTGGTTATGACCGGTGTGTTATTGGACTCGTATTAAGTATCTTATAAATTTGTGGGTGAGGAAAATCTCTCCAAATATACCAAAAAACAAAAGAATGCTATGGAAATAATTTAAAAAAACATGCAAGTTTTTAAAGATGTAGTTTATGAAAATTATGATATACGTGATATGGCTATAACCATTTTATATAAAACTAATGAACAGTTCACGATAAAATTAAATACTATGATAGGTCAAACTTGAATTACTCATATCACAACATATTTATCTATGTAAAACAAAAGAAGCCGCGAATGGAGTCTAGTATTTCATAATTAAACTCCCAGTCGTTAATTAAATTACCGAGTAAGTCACGAAGCTTACCGATTACACCTATAAATATATTCCTAACAAGGTGATATTAATTACATTGTTTACTAGAATAGGTACGTAGGTAAGTACGTAATATGTTTAATAATTAATATGAAAAATTTGGGTACCTTAGGTTACTTGACCCACAAAATCACTGTTTATGAACTGCTTGTTGTGAACGGAACTTCCTACTTCTGACAATTAAACAGGTGCAATGAGCCTGTAATATTTTATAACTAATCACTGATTAGATAACATGATAAATATTATTAAAATAATTAATGAAACAAAGGTTATTACTGACCACGGTGCGGCGCGCGACGGTGCGATGAAATGTTGCTCTTCTCGTAGGACAACTAACTAAAAACATTGAATATCAAAGATTGGTCAGTTGTTATATGACATAATCTTTTAAACAGTATAATATTTATACCTTCCTACGCTTTAGGTTAAGACCAAAACTACAACAAAAGAAATGTCAAGACGAAGATTATTTTTGTCCCTTGCGTGTAATATTACAAAAATAATCTTAACACAAAATATCATTCTACTCTTTTGTGTGGCAATAATGTCTATTTATCGATAAAAGGGAAGCATTAATGTAATTTTATATAGGTCTATTATAAACATAATTTAAGACAACAACCGAACAAAAAGTGAAAATAAAAATGAGTCACTGAAAGTGTTGCTTAGAAGTGTTTTACGTAGGTACCTACACAAAAATGAAAACGGAAATAATTAAAAACACGATCTCTACCGAACATTACATTACATAAAGTTTTTTTGCTAGTAATGCTTGGAAGGAAAATGTTTCCTTCCAAGCATTACTAGCAAAAAAACTTTTCGCCATTTTGTCAAAAACTAGAAAGTATAGGTATGTTTCAGGCTTTAATCAAACATTATCACTTAATCATATATAACTGATAATAAAAACTAAACAACAAATACATTAAAATTGAAATGATAAAACATAATCAACAAAAGACTACCACAATAAAACGATAAACTTAATTCATTAAAGCAATAGATATTGTATTTTTACTTACCATGGAATACAAAAGTCCTACATTTTACTATTCACTGGGCACAAATCGCAAATCCATTAAATCTTTTATCTTAACCAAACATACTGCACATCACTACTTGATAATGTAAGCTAGCACAGATTTGCCAAAATGTATCAAAAACTATGAGAAGGTGATGTCAAAGTCGGTTTGTATATTTTACCGCCAAACAACTGATACAGTAGCTGATCTCACACTTGTAAAATGTAAGAAGCGTTATCTCGCAGTGACATTGAGACTACCCATTTCATACCCAACTTCATACTAATATTATAAAGACGAAAGATTGAACTGTGTGTTTGCATTAAATAGGCTCAGAAACAACTAGACCGATTTTATTCTATCAATCGTTGCAAGACACGCTAATCTTTAAGGAGTAACGTAGACTATTTTGTATCCTAATGTTTCCACAGATTTAAATCTATGGTAGAAAAATCTTGTATACTCCACGCGAGTGAAACCGCAAGAGGAAATCTAGGCTAATATAAATGAATACCTAGATTATATGTAGACACATTGTATGTACAAAGTGTGTAACTAATGTACACGTATTAATATTAATGCTAATTGAATAATAACAACGTGCTTTGTTTTTATAAATATCATGTATTCTGAAACGAAACTTGGGTATAGAGAGAACTCAAACTGCTCTAAGTATTCTTTTATTGTACCTAGGCACTCATCTCAGGCATGACAAAAAGACAATTTGGATAATTAGTAATATTAGGTGATTTTGTTATTTAAAATATGATTTTTAACTAACAATCGCTAGTTATTTACAGAATATAAAATAATTTGCTACTTTTTTGGCGTATCATCGTTACGCCTGTGCAATAGATGGGGACTCTTCCCCTCTGGCTATTGATATTTATTTCATTTTTACACAAGAAGGTAGTTGTTAGTTACATGTCGCGTCGCATGAGAAATAGTAGGAAGTTATATAAAATTTTCAAAAGTTTAATTGTTATAGAACTACACGTGGTTTTCAATCTACCATTGGTCCATACTTTTGAGGTACTGTGATTATGAACATATTAAGTTATATGAGTCACATGAAACGTTGTGATTACAAAATATTAATAAGTATCACTCTCAGATAAGAACCCAATGTACTGTGGAAGTGATACTGCCTGATAAAAACTAAATAACAACGGAAAACCAACAAAGCTATTAAATAAATTGCGTATAATATCTTGTATAAAAAATACACATAGGTACTTATTTACTTACCTTTTTTATACCATTTATTTGTGGTCATTTTTATTTAAAGAGAGAAATCAAAATTAAAGCAAAGTTAATAATGAGCAAAACGGCGCCAAATTACCTTTTTAAATAAAAAAAAAACAAGTTCGAAGCCAGTACTTTATTTAATTTAAAAATAATTTACTAAAAAGTTTTATTTATATGCCTAATTGCAAATTATTTTAAATTAGGAACGGGGTAATCAGTCTATATCAAGTTTTCTAAAGGATCCGTCTTCCATGAAGTCATTGGCGACTGGTGGACCAAGACGTTTCGACTCATCTGTTCCCAATCGCTCCTCCACTTTCATCCAGTCATGGTATTCTTTGAACTTGCCCACCCAATATTCTGTAAGTTTAAATGTAATAGTTGAATATACGAATTTAAGTAAAATTGTTTGCATCATTACTTGTCAAAAAGGTAAAAGACATAATGATCTGAAACTAACCTGTCAGTTCTGGAATAGAAGGTCCAGATCCACCGTATTCTGGGGGTACTACTTCTTTAGGAATGTCTTCCATCAGTTCCTCTTGATTTTTATGAATTTTCAACTGGAAACACAACGAAAAAAACTTAGTACATTTCCATATTTCTTTAGAAACTTGACAATATCTCGCCTTTTAACTTTAAGGACATGATGCTAGGTTTAACAAAACAATGTTTCCTATTCTTCATACACCAGCCCATTAAGTAATTAAAAATGTTTAACAGTATTTTTTTAATTCCAAAATAAAATGTCGTAATTCAAATCAAATAATTACCCTTTGTCTAGCTTTTTCATTTAAAAATCCTTGAATAATTGTGATGACCTTCTCAACACCAGAAGGTAGGTTTATGTGATGGCTGCCTTTCAGTCGAAGGGGCATGGAATCCTGAAATACATTGGAAAATACACTTAATAACATTGCATCACTATAAATAAATGTATTTTGTATACTATAGATTCAATTAGAAATAGTATAACGATGTTTAAACATTATTTTCAAGGTTAAATCACTTAAGAAAAGTCTGTTGTGCCCAAAATGATTAATAGAACAAAATTATAACAGAAATAACTGGTGTTCCGCAATAATTTTCAAGGATAATCTCAGATACAAAAAATAGCTATTATCGTACTTAAGAGACCAAATACTCGATAAGCATAGACGGTAACTTTTAAAACCAGCAGATTTGCAATGAAATATAAGCTATATTGCACTTAATTTATAGTTCAATTTAAATTGCATACGTACTTGGCTAACAGCAACCATTTTCTTCAGCATCGATGGAGTTCCTTGAACAAAGTGAGACATTGAGACTCCCACGTAGTCTGTGACGATCTTAATGCCTAATACACAGGCAATATCGTCTTCCAACACCATAATCTGAAAAACATCAATACATAGTATAAAACAAAGTCGCTTTCGCTGTATGTCCGTATGTATGCTTAGATCTTTAAAACTACGCAACGGATTTTGATGCGGTTTTTTTTAATAGATAGAGTGATTCTTAAGGAAGGTTTGTATGTATATACATATTGCACCCGTGCGAAGCCGGGGCGGGTCGCTAGTAAGATATAAAATGAAAAACACCGTTTTATTTGTCTACTAGGTAGGTAGAGATAGAGAGATCGAGAGAGGATAGACCCAACTCGGAGACAAAGGCGCGGTAGGAATCGCCGTAGAATTTTACTCCGAAAAAATAGGTTTTTTTTTAAACTTTGCCCCACAGTAGTATTATCTCCTGTGTCATAGGTGCGTTTACAAACATACAAGTTTACATACACATGACACCCAGACCCGAAACAACTATTTGTGGATCACACAAAGTGTTGTTCCGTGCGGGAATCGAACCCGCGACACGTAGCACGGCAGCCGGTTGCCCAGCCACAGCACCGTGCAGGTAGTAACATAATTTGAGTGTCGCAGGTGAGTTCGTTCATTCGAGTACCCAATGACTCTCTCATTGTTTCCTAGGATTGAGTGTGTGGTTTCAGTCGGTAAGAGTCCGACATAACCTGCTGTCTGACGGTCATTGTCTAGACAAAGGGTATCCATGAGGATTTCCACACGTTAAAAAAAGTAGATACAGATAGCTCATATTGTTGGTGACACCTACTTTTAAACAGTTTCTTGTAATAAAAGGTGCTATTGTCTATAGAGAGGCTTTAGAAGCTGTACTAAGGCTCAGAATTTCGGGATTGAAACAATAATGTTTTGTACCATCCAAGAGTCGAATCTAAGAGATCTTTTGGAATCACATCTCTCAATTAACAAGGTGGTTACTAAAATTACCTACATCAATGATTCATGTAACTGTAATATAATGAGCACTTTTCGCACGTTGTTGCTACCTACCTAGGTACTTTGTAATCTGAAGTGTTTTAGTCATCAACCTTCAATTTATCAATCATTCAGTTATCGCGAAATTAATAAAGCTACCAAGTGCATCTGCACTGTATATACGTTTGTTATTCCATAATATGTAACATAACATTACGCGTATCTTATTCGAAAGGAATGCTGAATGTGAATATATTGTTTTTACATGACCGTAAACCCTAATAGGTCCGTAACCACAGAACATTCTTTATATGTTCTGTATCCGTAACCATGAATTTGCTCTTGATAATTTTGATGTTATAAGAAAAATCGTTTATCTTTTACAAAGTTCAGAACTTATTGATAGAAAATCTTTCAGCAGCTTTCGACAGCTGGCCTTTCCTGGTCTGGTAGAAGCTTCGTACTAGACTTGACAAAACGTCCGAAATTAGTAACTAATCTCAATGTCTTTAAATTAAGATCGATTTCAAAGAGTTTCTATTATTCCGAAAGATAATTCGCCGTAAGAATAGAAGAATAAAACGGTAAATGAATAGTACAACATTACCTGAACTAAATAATACAGCATGCACATGATTTCGCCTACATTATGTTCCGATGGGTCGTATCTGCCAGCTCGGATGAGCAGCACTCGAGGACACAGCTTGCCTTTCGGATTTGGTAAGATTAAACACGTTCTGAAATAAGGAGAAATGAAATAGTTAATATTATAAAAAATATAGACCACTACATCTGTAATTGTTAGAATTATAATGAAATTGTAAGAAATTCGTGCGCTTTCTACACTTTCAAATATTCATAGTTCAATGGGATCGGTTACATATTTGTCATTTGTTTCTGTTTGTTTCTTCTACATGAGATCGAATAGAAGCATGGCAAAAAAATACTTTATAATGCTGACCTTCTCATTTTGGACCTAGGTTTGCCAATGTTTTAAGGTACATACGATACCTAATAAAATTTTCTTACCCAAGTCTAAAGAATTCCAAAAACTTAGGATCTGTGGGTTTGATTCTAAGTGTAATTTCAGGTGCTGTAGTTCTGAGAGTGTAGTACAAATCTAGCTTCTTCTTAACTCTTTCTAGACTGAACTTGCATCCTCTTAAAAACGCTATGAGCCATTGGTCCTCTGAAATGTATAAAACATAGTTTAATTTTTAATCATTTATTTTTTAAAAGTATACTATATCTACAGTTAAGTCATCAAACAGCTCTAAAATTCTAGACGGGAAATATTATTTCTGTAATATTCGACTGCAAAATTACAAGCATTAGAATCGTGTAACACAAAAGATTTAATTTTTATTCCGTGATTGCAATTACATCCTGACCATTAATTATTTCCTTAGTTTTAAACCGACATGAACATGTAAAATATTAATACGATGCAGGTTTTGAAGTATACATTCTTGGTCACGCAGAAAATGCGATTTATTATAAACTTTCCCTACTATTATCGAGTAAATATAACAATAAACTATATTTGCATCAAGTATATAAGTTATTTGCATATTATATTCTAGTAAAACTGGTAAAACTACCACAAGAAGCATTTTCCTTGAAGTGATTAGCTATGTACTAAAATTATGTGTTTGTTATCATTGTTTTAATGTAAAAATTGTATTAAACGATGTCTGTGAAAAACACAGATTAAGATCGAATTTCATATAGATAGTGTTATCGACTTATTTTAAAGAAAAATAGTATCATAACCATTGATATATAAGGTTTTTTTATTTATCAATGATCGTACCACATCCGTGTTGATCGAATGAAAACATTCATGGTAATAGCTACTTAGTGATAGGTGTAGTCAGTTTAATTGATAAATCATGAGCACAGTTCATAGATAACTCTACAATACTAAACAAACTAACTATAGAAATTACTACATTAAAATCCTTATGCCATTCTCCCTCCTTACATGAAAGTCCTGGTATAAGCATCAACAATAAGAAGAAGCATGTTTTCCCACAGCAAAACATGTGTTCAACTCCGGCTACTCCGGCTTCTCCATCATCATTATTAAACAGCACCAAAACGAACGACAACGAAATAATATCAAGTTTGAAATTGAATATTACAACCCTGCAACAGCAACTGGAGGCCGCCCAGAAGGAGATTGCTGCTCTCACAAATCGTATCGGCTTAGTAGCACAATGGAATCACACAATTCGTAATTGTGATACTTCTACTCGTAAACTACAACAGCACTCGGTGAATACTAATGACCTACGAAATGTTACCTCCGACAAGACCATATTTATTGTCGGTACTCAGCGCTGTGTCGGGCTTGCTGCTGCAATGTCACACTCTCGTACGTCTACGCAGTATGAGAGATACAGAGTTGTAGGCGAAACAAAGCCTAATGCATTGTGTAACGAAATAGTAACTAGTTGTGATAATCTTAAGTTAAATTCTAATGATAAACTTGTAATTTGATTAGGTGAAAATGATTGTAACCCACAATTAATTCTCTCTCAATTACACATAATATTAGATAAGTTCAAAAATAACAATATATATGTCCTCAATGTCCTAAATAACATACATTTAAACACCAACAAATTAAATTATTCAATTAAAAATGTATGTCATCAATATAAACAATGTAGGTTTGTATATGAAAATTGTATTAATCTACCCGATATTTGTAAAAGGTTGAATTATCTTATAGATTGCAACGATTATAATGATAAATATCTAAACCCTACTAAAATTAAAGACATAATATGTGCTAATAGTAACAAACCAAGTCTAAAATTAAACAGTGGCACAAGCCAGATTAAAAAAGGTACTATTCCTTATTATTTCCGCGTCTTAGAACATTCGACTACTTTGAAATGTAGTCCCGTAAAACAACCTACTACTAAGAACCAAAAAGGAACAATACCCTGTTATTTCCCTGTAGTAAATAAGAGTAACCCATTTTTTCGTACCTAAACCTATAAAAAACCATCATTTTAAGATTTTCCACCAAAATATTGCTAGCATATTATCAAAACAAGAACTTTTAGATATTACTGTTCAGGATTTAAAAGATGAGAATAATGATCCAGACGTTATATGCCTATCTGAAACCTTCATAAAAAAGGGTACAGAAAATTACGTCAAAATACACAATTATGAAATGGCTAGTAACTTCTGTAGAGATAAACAAAGAGGTGGCACTTGTATATTGGTAAAAAAAGGGATACAGTACAAGGAATTATCATCTATAAAACTAGGTGCCACACAAAATATTTTCGAAGCTTGCGGCGTAGAAATAATTCTACATAAAAAGTTGATAATTATATGCGTTTACAGAACTCCTCAATCTGATCCCATACAATTTCTAACAAAACTTCGTAATCTGTTACAAGCTTTACAAAATAAATACAACGCTAGAGTTAATATTGTTATTGCTGGTGATACTAATATAAATACGTTAAAAAAAGGCAACATTACAAATGAATTCCAAGATTTATCTAATAATTACAATTTAAAAATACATATTGACGTCCCAACTCGTAAATCTTCATGTATTGATCACATCTTAAGCAACATTGACAACGCAAATGCAACAGTATTACCTTTATATCTATCAGATCATGATACTGCACAGATGTTAAGCTTTCCTACAAAACACATATCAACAAAATCAGATACTTACTATGTTTATAAAAGGGACTATAACATAAACCATATACTTAAATTTAAAGAATGTCTACATAATCTTTCATGGTGTGACGTATATCTAGATAGTGATCCTAATTCCGCTTATAACAAATTTCACGAGTTGTTTTGTCTTATGTATAATCTTTGCTTTCCCAAAATTAGAGTGAAAATTAATACCAATAAAACAAATGTACAAAAGTGGATAAGTAAAGGTTTACGACAAAGTTGCAAAACTAAACGTAAGCTACGCTTTCAATATTATAACAATAAAAATCTAACTAACAAACTTAAATATAATAAATACTCTAAATTACTAAAGATTTGTATATTAAACTCTAAAAAACAAACAAACATAAACTATATTAACACGCATAAAAATAAATGTAAAGCTACATGGTCAGTAATAAAAAACGAAACAAATCAAAGCAACCAGAAGCACAATATACAAGCCTTAAAAATAAATGGTACTGAAATCATTGATCCTGAAAAAATGGCATCAGTGTTCAATGATCACTACGTAGAACTTGGTTCCTCCATAAAGTTAAAAACGAATGCTGATCAAAACTATAACGCAGCTAATGTAACTAAACAAGCTAACTCTATGTTCCTAAAGCCAATGCTCGAAAATGAAGTGCGACTAGAAATCGCGTCATTATCTAATACTGCGTCTACAGGATATGATGAAATAAGCACAAAAATTATAAAAGCCTGTCACTGTGAATTGACCAGTATCTTTACTTATTTAATAAATTTATCTTTTTCAATCGGGACCTTTCCCCAATTGTTAAAACGATCAGTTGTAAAGCCCTTATTTAAAAAAGGAGACAAATCTGACATAAATAATTACCGCCCTATAACTTTAATACCTGTGATATCTAAACTCTATGAAAAATGTATGTATAAAAGATTAATTGATTACTGCAATAAATTTGAAATAATAAACAAAGAACAATACGGTTTTCAAAAAAATAAGTCTACCACTTTAGCCATTTTCTCTCTTATGAAAGATGTGCTCTCTAATGTTAACAATAGGTACTTAACTACTGGCCTCTTTTTTGACTTGTCGAAAGCATTCGACTTAGTGTCACACGATATCTTACTTAAAAAGCTTGAGATTTACGGAATCAGAGGTCCTACGCTTTCATGGATAACTTCCTACTTACACGATAGACAACAATGTGTCATTGTCAATAGACTTAACAAGAAAAAAGATATTGTCTCTTACTCCTCCGAGTACAAACATAATAAATTTGGCGTTCCACAAGGAAGCGTACTTGGCCCAATACTATTCTTACTCTACATAAATGACATAATCACCATTACAAAACATAAATGTATATTGTTTGCAGATGATATATCTTTTATAGTATCATCTGATAAAAAATACTACACCATCACAGATCATGAGATAGAAATTAATAACACAATCAGCAAGTTATTAAACTGGCTTGACGCAAATCGTTTAATAATAAATCTGGATAAATCTGTTTATATTCAGTTCCATCAATTAAATAATATTAATAACACAAATAACCTCAATGTAAACAAAATTAAAGAAGTATCACATACTAAATTCTTAGGTGTAACAATAGATAAAGATACCAATTGGAAAGAACACGTCGATAATATAAGTAATAAAATTAATAAGTTTGTTTATGCACTAAAACACGTAAAAGACATAACCAACCAAAAAACTGCGATTATCTGTTATCATGCGTATGTAGAATCACTGTTACGATATGGTCTCATAGTGTGGGGTAATAGCACCGATGTAAGTCGAGCATTTATAGCCCAAAAGAAATGCATTCGTGCAATTTGTGGACTCCAACCTGAGGTCTCATGTCAACCAGCGTTTAAGAGACTTGGTTTGTTACCTTTACCGGCTCTCTATATTTATGAAATATGTGTATTCACTGCCAAAAATAAACATTTATTTAAAACGGCGAATGACTTATGCCAAAGAAATAGACGTGATGTTCATAGGCTAGTGGTGAATGATTTCCCGCGGCTAACAAAATACAACAAAAACTGCCTTGCAATGTGTGTAAAATTGTACAATCACTTGCCAACTGAGTTTAAAATGTTAAATATAAGATTATTGAAAATTAAACTACATAAATGGCTGATTGAACATAACTTTTATAGTGTAAAGAATTTTATGGAAAAAAGAACATAGTTATTAGTTATTAGTAGAGATTTGTCGGCAATTATATTAAAACGATGGTTAAATGTGAATAAATGATAATAATAAATAGTCCTAGTACTTATGTGTAATAATTTTTGTAAATAAAAGTGTCGGTACTTATAAGTCAGTAGCTAGAACACTGACAAAGTAACTGTCCAATTAATATATTTTGTTGCTCCTAATACTTAATTTTTGCATGCTGTTTTATTAGCTGAACATGTTTGTGCCTATTGTAAACCTAAGACCTTTTTATACCGTGTTTACTGCAAATAAATGTTTTTATTATTATTATTATTATTAATATCGTTATATTGCCTTCGTTTTACAGCAAATAAATTGAATTTAGATAAGCTATTAGTTGCTACGACCATTAACAATTTTGATAGTGGTTTAATATCAATGAAGGTTTTTAGACACTTGACTATAATTCCACGGGCACATCAACCCCCAAACCCGCAAGAAAATGAGGCAGAACCTCATTTTCTTGCACCTGATCTTTTCTCAATTAATTTTGCTGGCAGAACTGAGTGTTGATCAGATTTAATTGAATCAAAGCACTGGACTATCCCGTGTAAAATGACAAATACGTGGTTATTAATTTTTATCTGTTTTATCAAAGAGTTTACAGTGAATCGGTTGATAGTGTATAGAAGCCAATTTTAATATGTAAATATATGAATGAAATTCGTTACTACCTATGTTTTAATACATACTTCCACCATGGCAATTATTGTTAAAACTGAAGGCTACACTTCAGTTTACGAGTGTAGTATTTGAGATTAGCTCCGCGTATATGAAACACAAATAAACGGATTGTTACGATGTTAACTATACATCTTATTATTGTTCTACACTAACGCACTTCAAGCTAATCCAATCTGATCATTTTCTTCAACAGATTTTGGACTTAACGATAAAGTGGTAGAGTTGAAATTATATTTAAGGAGTCTGCATACCTGTTCTTGCTTTCAGGTGTGGTTGTTTGGCAATCCAGTCCTTCAAATGTTGTAAATCATTGGCTATTTGCTTTGGGTTCTCGTTCAATTCCTTTTTGGCAATTTCAGCCAATTCTGGAGTCAGTTCACGTATCATTGTGATGTTGTTTTATTTCTGTGGACGAATTCACAATAACTATTTTGTTATTTAGAATACAAACGCTTATCTGAAGCTACATTTAACAAAACGTATACTACCGCAGAATAAGAAAATGAATGGAATACAGAGAATAAATATTTTTTACTTTATCCAATGAAATTAATAACAAAACAAAGCACAACACACTACCATACGTCTGAAACACGCTATTACACTAACAAATATCGAACAATCACAAAACGAATCAATTGTTCTAACTAGTTTACATGGCCGAATCTAGACCAATAGCTCTGCAGAGCGACCTCTAATGATCGGTCTAATGTTGATCGTTGTTCATTATACTAATTAATAACTAGTTATTTATCTATTAGCATTAGATTTCCACCTGCTTCTCGTATCTTCAAGAATTATACAAATGGATCACTACTCGCTGACAAAAACTACAAAAATAAGAAAACAAATCACAAAAATTAGATTGTCTATTTAGATTTTAGATAGATTATTTTGAACAGAACAGACTACTAGACAGATAGACAAAAAGAAGCGGCTATACCGTTTCTTTTTGTCCATCTTTAGTTGTACAATCGTACAATATACTACATTACACTACTTTTAATAGCTTTTTTTACAAATTTACACAACATTCTATTGTGAGTAATAGGGATAATAGCCATAACAATTTCGCAAGCAGATTAACATTCAAATAAAGTATGTTAAAATAAAAGATACACCTTTATGCCACATGTAATAGGAAAGTACCTACTTAACAACTAGATTTTGAAGATAACAAGTATTGATTTCCTTCAACTATACGTATAAATAATAGTCTAGTTAATTACTTGACTTTGACTTTGACTCTAGTTAGTTACTAAGTACCGCACCCAGTGTCTGAATATCAAACCAATTTTTAAGGCACATTATTTAGAAGGTTAACTAGAAATATACAAGAAAAAGTATTACTTAGTACTTACATTGGCACCGCATTTGTTGAAAGTGATAGGAAGTGAGGCGATACGTACCTATCGTTCGGTGCACTGTCAGTACGGCCGTATCGACAAACTGATAAAGCGGTGAGTGTTATCACCACCACCGTTCCGACACGAAGCCAACCGACCAATATTATCCAATCAGGTGACAAGAATAATCTTTGTTCCAGTTCTTATTGTAATTACCCAACATCCATGGAAGCGGTGTTTGGATTGTCAATTTGACATAGAGTAAGACTTTTATTCGTAATAAAAGTAAGTAACCGTTGATTGGTGAATATTTCATTCTAAATCTTACCTAATAATATTTAATTTAATATGACTTGAATTTTAGTTATTGAAATAAAATTTTATATTCTTATAAATTACATTTAATCTGTGATGGCGATGTAACATATTATTGACCAAAAACTCCATAATATTTAAAATAATTATTTAACATGTATATTAACGTGCACACGAATCACCTGTTGGTAAGCAATCGGTGCTTTCCACCTTCCTCGTTGCCCTTGAAATTGACTCTTTAAGCAATTCTCTTATCTCTAACAATATATTAAATGAAACAAAACAGAGATTTTAGAAGTTTTAACATAAAAATCTGCCTATATTTCAATCGGCCAGTTAGGTTGATATGATTAAGTTTTTTCTAAGTGTGAAAGAGTGTCACTTTTCAGTCCCCTAAATCAATAGGTAGGTATTCCAATGGTATGTTTTTATTTCTCAACTAACATAACCCATTTATCCGAACGCTTAGACTTAAGGTAATAAAACAAATCTTAATAGTACTTTAAATCACTTTTTTTTTTTTTTTTTTTTTTTTAATATTATAAATTATTTCTCCACGGACTCTAGGTCCGTGCCCTTGTCATACAGTTTTTTAATTATAATACATCTAGTCAATTTTTATAAAGTAAAGAGGGAACCTAGTTACACACTACAATTAACTACATCTAAAATTATTACCAAAAGTATAGGTTACATAATAATTAGGCACTATTTATTTATTTCTATTTCAAAGGCTTTATGAAACCAGCCCACCAACAAGATGGGAGAGCCGACCTGACCCAGCAGAAGGCACCCGTTCACGAGTATGACGTGTGTGTCAGCAATTGGTCCGGTCAACCTTTTTATTGGGAACGGAACAACCCAACACACAGCGCCACCGACTGTAGGACATTTATGTGAGCATGACGACTCAACCTTTGCCACATGGGCCGATTCCAATAAAGCGTACAATAGTCTAAAGTCAATTGGTTTATATTCTATTTCTACATGTTTTGCACACACATTTCCTCATGTTGCATTCGTTCCATCACAAGCAACACTCCCCGCCCAAGAGAGCACCCATGACTGCCGCGTCCCTGTGTCTGATAGCCATTTTTAGGTTGTAGTCCTTAATACCTTGCTCACCCTCATCAGCCGCCTTCCTGATTAGTTTGCTTATCGCGTCTTCACTGTTGTCTGTGTAATAGATGCAACCATGCGTGTGACGCGATATTGCTACTACCGCGTGTGGTACGCTGTCATGTATTTGATGTTTCTTTGTTGCTGTGTTGACAACAATCACATTCGCACACGAAAGTCCCTGTGCCTCGTGTATCGTGGCACGCGTGATCCCACGGTCGACCCGTATCCCTGGTTCTTAAGGGATTCCTTCTCTGCCTGAGTGTGTACCAGGTATAAAGTGTCGGGGAGTGACTTTGGAATCATCGCCCCCGAGAACCTTTTTATCTCGAGGGATCTCACGAACGACCTGGACGAGTATATGCCACTGTAAACTGTGCTGAGGGCATACGCCCATCCATTGGATTTCTGTGGGTACACATCAATTCCTGGCTTAGGGGCGTGATATATGTAGGGCGGCTGTAGAGTAGAGGAAGAGGTTATCACGATCTATAAACGGAAGCTGATTATGTCAATTAGAAGGACTTCCTTGGCTCGAGTTATTCGGGCGGCCATCACAACGGCTCCAAAGTGGTTCATGAGAGCCTCATCTACCATTAGTCGATGGCAGCTCTCTCGCTCCCCAAGCCGTTTACTAGGATGGACGCCATTGTTCGAACCTAGATTTGACGAGTCCTCCGATTCGGCAGGATAGTTTGCCTCTGAGGTCATTTGCTGCTTCGGTTGTCGTGGTGACAATTAGATCTTTGCCCGCTTCAAATTGATCTACTATCCATGTCGTTTTTCCGCAACCAGGGACGCCATTTGTCCAGCGAAACGTCGGAGTATGCCAGTCTCCAAAAACTTCGCCGTCTGATCCAGAATCAGAAATGGATCTTGCCATCTCTAATATTCTATCGTCCAGCATAATTCTCGTGCATTTGGCAACCACTACTAGGGAATCCCCTGGAGGAGTTTTAAACTTTAACACTCCGCATCGATCGGATTCCCTCTCGTCCAGAGACACAAATCCTGCAGTTGCGTTATAAGCAGCCATACTTCGAGTTATAGAGGTTCCTCTCAGTACCCTCGAGGTGTTGTTGTCGTATATGACTGCTTCTGCTGCTTCGAGTCTATCGTTCAGTATTAGCTCGTTTCCTTGCAGGTAAGTCTGCAGAATGGATTCGCATTTCCGCATGTTGACCTGCCTGGTTGCCTCCACCACTGCGGTAAACTCGAGAAAAGCATTTACGACATGGTCTCTGGTAGTGGACGCTTGTCGAAGCCTCGGCGGACAAACGTGACCCATAGCTGCTCTTGTTGGTGATGACCTGGGGGGAGGAGACTGTATTTGTGCGCCTCCTGATCCTTGAGCAGATTTAACCACATTTTTTCTGAAGGGTGACGAAATCAGTCCGGTTACTGAGCATATGGCCGCTGTTATTGCCCACACTCTACCTCGTGATTCTAATTTTTTATTTTCCCTCTCGGTGTTTTGTTGGTGTTGTTGCAGAGCGCTTTGTTGCCTATATCTTTGTTGTAGACGCTCTGAGCCGCTTGGAGAATCCACCCCTAGCGCGTATCGAACTGGCTTTTTGAGGAAACTCAAGTCCTCACCCCTGTTCTCGTACACGATGACTTCATGATGTTCTGAAGCCCTGACGCATCCTATAAGGTCTGCCGTTCTCCCCTTCTCATAAGCTACCACGGCAGCGTCCACACTAATTATTCTGGGACTCATACCCTCGACCTCTCCCCGCCCACCCATGTCCGACAGCACACCGCAAGCTTGTTCAAAACAAGTCATTGAGTCGACGCTGGAGAACATTGCAATTGTTTTATTGCGTGTTCGCAGTAGTCGACAGCTCCGACCCAATAGTTGCATTTCTGGCAGCGCATCGTATGTTTTGCGCCGCATACTTGTCTTGGATGTGCTGCCATTCATTAGGGAGGCTAAGCCGGGTGAAATAGTAAGCCATTTGCTGTTCTTGCTTTCGCAGAAGGCTATCCCTAGCCTTTCGCTGCTGGTGTTCATGAACAGAGCTACACTTCGTAGCCGTATTCCTTTGGAGCCGCATTCTCCATGCAAGAGTATTTGCCTCTCATTGATGGTGAGCGGTTCAGTGGTACGGGCGATCTCGGATACTGCCATGGAAGTATTTGGTTGATTCTCCAAGTTGGCTATTCGATTTGTATTATTTAATGTGCTGTTTCTTTCAGCCGCCCTGTTGAAGATGGTTTCAATGTAGCTCAGAAAATGCGGTCTTTTGGTTTTATCAGCCAGAATGGCACTCAGATTTGAGGAATCCAGATTTGCATCTATTACATTTTCTAAGTTGGTTCTTGCGGCTAGAAAACGAGGACACTCTAGAATAATGTGCCATACAGACTCACTGATAGTTGAATCGCATTCGCAACCTGCACTTTCTTTTAGTTTAAATCGATGCAGATATTCAGCGATCCCTCCATGTCCAGTCAGCGCCTGAACTTGGGCAGGTGTCAACTTTGTTGATCTCACTATTCGATATGCCTCATGGACATCTGGGAGAAACGTTTTAGTCACCTGCCCAGTAGTTGAGGTGGTATACCTGTCCTGCCACTTACGGATAGTTTCGTCCCTAATTTTCTTTTTGACATAGGACATGGGTATTCTACAGTAGTCTGCCGTGGTGTTATTTTTCTGTTTGGCAGCGGTTTTAGCTAATTCGTCTGCCCTCTCATTTCCAGCCGTTCCAACATGGGCCCTCAGCCAGTAGAATCGAATCTCTCTTCCCTGTTCCGTTATGGTCTCCAAACACTGCTTTATCTCCTTGGCCAAACAGTGGGTAATCCTGGGATTCTTCAAAACATCGAGGGAGGACCTAGAGTCACTAAATATGTTTACTCTAGTCGCTCCATTGTCGAGAACCATTTTAGCCGCTCTGTTCAAAGCGTATAGTTCAGATTGGAAAACCGTGCAGGAAGGGTCTAAACTAAAAGTGGAAAACATGGACTCACGACCGCCCTCCCACCAAGTCAAGGCAGAACCAACGCCTCCGTTAATTCTGCTGCCATCTGTGTATAATTGAGGGCCAGCAATATTTTGGACGAGAGGAGATCCAGAGTCATCGTTCTCCAGGAGCTCATAGTTGATAGACATTAATTTTGAGGGATGTGGCTGGTCCAGGTAATGGACCCGCTTTTCAAGCTCCTTTTGAGGTGGTAAGTAGTCCAGAGAGAATCCTCTTTTAATTCGATACAAACTAGCAAATTCCTGGACTCTCAGATCGAGTGGGAGAGTTCCGGACAAGATTGTTGCTGACGTGAGCGACACTGTACGATAAGCTCTACAGATTTTTTGTGTGAATCCCCTTTGAAGAGCATTTAACTGTTTTTTGATCACCTGTAGCTCCGTCACTGGGGCCCACACGTTTGCGGCGTAAAGTACAATCGGCTCAATGACCGCGACGTATATTGTTCTCGTTATTTCCCCGTTGAGACCCCACGTCACCTTGGCTGCGCGTGCTAGCTGTTTGTAAATGTCTGCAGCTTTCTTGCATATGGCAGATATATGTGACCTGAAGGTGAGTTTTCTGTCTATCGTGAGGCCTAAGAGCTTTACCTCTTCTACGAGATTTATTCTGGTGCCTGCCATAAACAGGTCTGGGGGCTCAAAAACGCCTTCTTGTCAGCAGCATAGCGTTCGTTTTACTTGCCCCGAATCTGAGCTTGTTGCTGACCCCCCAGGCTGCTACTAGTTCCAAGGCACCATTTACCGATTGCTCCAATGCACTCACTTTATAGTTCGAGAACAAGAGAACCACGTCGTCCGCAAAAGCCTGGCAGTAAACTCCCTCTCCTGTGAGTCTGTGTAGCAACGGATCGAGGACAAGGTTCCAAAAAGTAGGTCCACCTACGGACCCTTGAACGCAACCCTTATTAGTCCTCTTTTCGCTGCTAGCTCCGGCAAAATTTACTTTCACTTTCCGTTCGTTGAGGTAGGAGTTCACCATAGCGTACAGGTTTCTCGGACACTTTCTGGCTATGAGCTGATGTTTCAGGGCTGGCCACCAGGCATTGTCAAAGGCACCCTCTATGTCCAGCGACACCAGGACGACGGTCTTTTTTTCGTTCATTTCAGTTTTTATGCGGTCAACCAGATCATAGAGTGCGTCCTCCGTTCCACGTTGAGGTAGGAATCCATACTGGTTCTTGTGAAGAGTTGGAAGGATGTGCCATTGGATTCTGCCTATCATCAATTTCTCGACTATTTTCCCAAAAACAGACAGAAGTCCAATTGGTCTGTAGGACTTTGGATGGGTATAGTCTTCTTTGCCTGGTTTCCGAAGAATTATAACATGCGCAGATTTCCATTGCTTCGGGAAGTATGCCCACTCCAAGCATGAATTCGCTATAGCAAGAAACACCTCCCGCCCACAATGGATTGCCTCTGCGCATATATCAGCTGTCAGACCGTCGGCTCCGGGGGCCTTTTTAGAGTTGGTCGCATTTAAAACCAAATCCAATTCAGCCTGAGTAAAGTGGGGGTCATTATCTGACAGCTCGTCGATCTCATCCAGGCACCTTCCTTCCGTTAGAGCACGAAGGTCAGCATGGTCGGAATTGTCTGTTGTTATAGTGTCATCAGGATAAAAAGTTTTAGCCAGCAATTCTGCTGACTTGTCTGGGTTTAGTGTCAGACCCTCAGAATCTCTGAGCAGCGTATCCTCCCTGTATTTTGTTGTTTTCCTGATGACTCTGTATATCCCGTCCCACATGCTTTCCCTCTTCTGAGCCGAGCAGAACTCCTTCCAACTCTTTGTCTGTTCTTCGCCTGCTTTCGACGTGTACGCTTCTTTTGCCTGTAAGTATTCGTTAATGACGAACTGTTTGCGAGAGGGAGCTGCGTTCCTTATTCTCCTTTTTTTTCGAAGCACATCATTTTTGAGATCCTCTAAAGAGCTTGTCCACCAAGGGGGTTTTGATTTCCCTTTTTTTGGCTTATTTTTAGGGATTGTGATATTGCATACCTCCGTGATTGTGTTTGTGTATGCTGTTATCATGGCTTCTAGTTCCTCAGAGGACCGGACATTCCTGATGTTTTGTGGAGTTATTTGCTTCTTTGCTAGGGAATCTCGAAGGTGTGATCTAAATTTGGTCCAGTTTGCAATTTTAGTGTTGTAGACTCGCGTTGTTGTGGGCTTTGGGGGGTCTAGTGCTTTTTCTAACTGCAAGTCAAACGTAATGGCATTGTGGTCAGAGGTTGTAAGGTCTCTATTCACCATCCAGTTTTGGATTTTTGCTAGTAAGGGTGTACTGCAGGCCGTAACGTCCACTATACTTGTAAAAAATCGATCCCCTCTGAGCGCTTCAAAAGTTGGTGTATCCCCAGTGTTGAGAATGTGGAGGTCCATCTCATTTAGGAACGAATTGTAGTCCGCTCCCCTCTGGTTCTCCGAGGCACTGCCCCACCATGGGCTCCAGGCATTCACGTCTCCAGCTACGATAATATTTTTGGTTGTAAGTTTTGGTATGGACTCCTTTAAGCGCACCAGATTGAGGTTTATGTCTTGGTCCCCCTCAAGGTAAACCGATATCACTCCAAGCTGCAGGCTACCTGACACAAGCAGTACGGCTGCTTCAGTTTCCGTTACAAGCTGAGGATCATGTATGATCTCCAGCTGATCCGAGAAAACCATAACGGCCGCCTTTACTGGCTTTTGGCGATTTAAAGTGCACTGGATTATTTTTGTGCCAGGGTATTGTTGCATTTCGCCGGTGTTCCCTACATAGGGTTCCTGAACCAAAGCTATCGAAATACCCTTTCTCTCCGCTACTTGTGCCAGTTCTATGGTCGCTAGCTTTGAGCGATGCAGGTTAGCTTGGATGACACGAATCCTGCCAATGTTCACCCTTGAAGGAGTTCCGTCCCGGTTTGCCCGGTCAACCTTAGCAATATGATACGCGAGAGCGTGCTATAGCATCCCATTTTTGCCGTTCTCGACAGACGTCGCTGAAGGCATTGTGTGTTATGTCTGAGCCGACCCTGCGCCCTCAAGCAATTCCTGCACACTGGCGGTTTGTGCGAAAGCCTAATTGGGCACTTCTCCCAAGTGTGTGGTTCTCCGCAGTGGCTGCAGAGATGTTCTTTAGCCTGGCATACGGCTTTTGTGTGACCGTATTCCAGACATTTGTTGCATTGAACCAATGGAGATTGGTCGAACACAGGTCTCCTCTGCAATCCCACATAAATTTTACCAGCCTCCAGAAATCGCTTGTGAGTACCAGGTGACAATTCCAAAACGGGATGACACTCGTGTGGGTTTCGTGCTTTTTTTCTATACTTCACCCTTATGATGCTGTCCTGCATATCGACGTCACCCAGAAGATGTTTATTTTGAGCAAGTATGTGTTCTACTAGCTCTGCGTCGGTATGATAGGACAGGACATCTGCTATTCTGAGCAATGGGTTACCTGATTTAGCAACTTCCACTTTGAGGTCGTCCTTTTTCTGGACCTGACTCTGGACCAACTTCATGTCCTCTTTGGTGCCACAGCTTATTACTATCTTTTGATTCTTAGCCTTTCTCACCTTTTCCACTTTAGCTCCGGTTTTTTTACAGTCTAGAGCTACTCTTATCTTTTCAATAACACTGTCCCCTGTGTTTCTGGGGTCAGTGGAACTGACTATAAGAGTGTGGTTTGGTCTATGGACGGATGGTTTGGATGCTACCTGCGCATACGTGGGTTGTCGGATTTGTTTGACAATGTCTGCTAGTGCCATCTCCGTACCCACGCTGTATGCAAGTGGGGGAGGCGTTTGCTCTTTGAGTTGCCTCATTGTCCGAAGTTCCGATGATACTGCATCCAAACGCTCGGTGATTGGCTGAAGATCCTTTTCAAATTGAGGAGCTTGCGGTAGTAGTGTAGAGGCATCTTTGATGTGTCCCGCTATGATGTTAAGAGTATTTTTAACTTTAACTATGTCCTCCTCAATTTTTTGCTGGCTCTGGTTTGCTGTATCAGCCGGGACAGTTTGCTCACGAGAATTCAGCTTTTCTTTTATCTCTTGGCTTACTATCTGGAGAGTGGTAGTATTTTCCACAGCCTTGTGTTGGCATCTGCGCAGTTCATCTAGTTGCTGCGACAATGTTTGTATTGTAAGGAGCAACTTGGCCTGCTTTTCTTCAAGAGATTTGAGGTCTGTTTGCCATTTATTTGGCGACTGGTGTCGCCAACTTTATTGTTTAAATCACTTTATTGTTCATGTTTCAACGTCGTCATACGTACGGTGTTTGTTTAAGTATCTTAATCAGCTAATTATATACCTATTCTTCCTCTTCATTTTATGACTGTAGGCATACAATCATTAAACGTAACCTTAACATCAAGATTATCTTATTTTCAAGTCTAATCATCACACGTTGACACTTTTCTTACCCTAGCACACTTCTTGATTTATATTATAACTTTCGTGAGACATACTAAATTAATTATTGTGTTCTTTGGCTTACTCACGTAATTATTTGACAAGGAACAGGAACGCGAGGAACGAGGAGTAGTGTCAGTTCAGTAGCACCGCGACAGTCGCCACGTCGCGGGTCGCGGAATGCTGCTCATGAATATGAGCTTCTAGCATGGCTTGAAGCTAGTCGAGTTCCTCCTCAAATAATTACGTGAGTAAACCGAAAAACATAAAAGGTAATTAACTTCTTGATTTTTCACGACTCGATGCATAAATTTTAAATACTGTGATGTTAAAATTTTGTTAACTGTTAACCCTTGATGGTGTTAGGTCCATCATACAAAATAATGATTTACATTTCTGTAAGTAAAACTGTAATACTTTAATAGTATGATTTCATATCGCCATTAACTTTTTCTAATTACATTTTGGACCCCAAATGAAATACCATCGGAATACCATCTAAACAGATGAAACGACAGAATTAATTTAATTAATCAATCTTTTAACATATTTACTTAGTCTGTACTAGTTAATGCATTATCTATGGTAGGATGAAAAGTAGCCTATATGTTATTACAGACTATAATCTACCCCTGCTCCAAATTTCATCTAAATCTGATCAGTAGTTTTTGAGTGAAAGAGTTACAAACACACAAACGCATACATCCTCAAAAACTTTTACGTTTATAATTTAAGTAGTATTGATTTTGTAGTTGATTACTTAAAAATAAAACGCGTAGGTAGTATAATTTTCCGAATTATATTAATCAAATCAAATATATTTATTGTTTTCAGATAGGCTTATAACTATTTATAAAGTTTTCTCAAATTACTTTAATCAAATCACAGAAAATTATTTTCAATTGAGCTAGTAAGTAAGCAATTATGACTAACCTAGAATGGTCTACTAAAAATCACCATTGATTAAGTATAAACAAAAATCAATTATACATTACTATAATACTAGTACTTTTATCGCATTAATCCACAGTTAATTGCCTAAAAGATCCTTGGACTCCGATCGTATTTTCTGTAGTTTTTTCTTTGCCCGGCCTATTGCTCTCATCCGTTCCAAACTTCATATCTTCTTCAAACCAATCTCCATAATCGTCTAGTTTTTTCACCCAATAGTCTGAAAAAAGGTGCCTCAAATAAATATGTATAAAGATTATTTTTTTTAAATAATATAAGTAATCACAAGTCTCTTATCGTTTTATTTTTAGATAGCATTTAATGGTGACTCCTGCGAAAGGACACGAGCAAAACTGCTGATTCTAAATTTTTAACAGAAAACCACAAAGTTTTGATTTTCAGGCGCTTCTCGTCCATCTATCACCATCATCTCACCCACTAGACTAGACTAAAGACTAGACTAAAAAGTAAGTAAAAAGCTTAAAACAAAAATGTGTGATACCTATTATCTCCTGCTTACTCCCTCCCTGTCCACCATACTCTGCAGGTAATATTTCAGGAGGGACGTAATTATTTAGTGTACTCAAATCCTTGGTGTGCATGAAGAGCTGAAAAGAATAGAATAATTTATCAAGTCAACGAAAAATCATCTTTATAGAAATTAAAATAAAGGCTATTATAATATGAGACTATTTGGGTTTTAAAATATATGGGCTTTTTTATTCATAGCTTACTTTTTTCCTGTGTTTCTCGTTGAGGAGTTTTTTCGTCAAACTGAATAATTTCTCCAAAATCGGCACTCCGTTTATGATGTGCAAACTTTTCAGTCTTAGTGGTGAAGCATCCTGAAAAATATAATTCACAAAAATGTTATAGCAGTTAATTAAATCTGCATCGTAGGCTTAAGGGTTTAATGCTAAATTCCTTAAATGCATTATAGCCTTTAAGACACTAAGTTACAGAAATATTCGCGCGGTGTTTTATAATAAACTCTGTTCTATTACAATAAGGTTAATAACACAACATCAATGAATTCGAGGATGTTATAAAATGAATTTAACACAAGTAAAGTAACCAGCCGTTTTTTGTCCAGACATACTTTGTCTTTTTCCGTTGGGGCCCATATTTAAGTATGCACCGGAAAAAATAGAACAAAGCCACGTGTACCATTGCACCTAACCGATAACGACTGATAAAGAAATTAACCTCTTATGTTTTCTGCTATCTATAGCTTTACATAGGTACCTATTTATTGATTGGCTTGTTAATATAGTAGTAGGTAAGTGCAACTACCGAATCGAAATATTGGGTTGTCAAACCAATGTTTTATTATTATTATTTTAACACATCGGTTTTAACGGCACGGTTGGGTGCGGTGGCTGGGCAATCGGCTGCCGTGCAACGTGTCGCGGGTTCGATTCTTGCACGGGACAACACTTTGTGTGATCCACAAATTGTTGTTTCGGGTCTGGGTGTCATTGTGTATGTGAAATTGTATGTTTATAAGCGCACCCACGGCACAAAAGAAAATCCAATTGTGGGGCAACGTTTTTTTTAAAAAAAACAAAAACAAAAAATAAAATAAAAAAGGGATAAAAAGCAGCCTATGTATTACTTTAGACCATAATCTACCTCTGCTCTGTTCCAAATTTCATCCCGGTCCCTTCAGCCGTTTTGATGTGACGGAGTATCAAACATCCACACAAACTCACATATCTATACTAATATTATAAAGCTGAAGAGTTTGTTTTTTTGTTTGTTTGTTTGAACGCGCTAATCTCCGTAACTACAAGTCTGATTTGAATAATTATTTTTGTGTTGGATAGAGCATTTATCGAAGACGGCTATAGGCCATAAAACATCACGCTAAGACCAATAGGAGCTGAGCAGAGCGTGTGAAACCGCGCTGAAGTAGCTAGTTTATAATATCGGTTCAACCTAATCTGAAACCGTACTGTTACAGTGTAAAGTTCACTGCAGGCAACTCAACATTCGACCTACTTATATTTGCTTTTGGTACAGTAACTGTGTATAGGGATTGTGCGCTCATATTAAAGTATAATCCTATCAAGTTTCATCAATATCGGAGTTTTTGCTTGATGCGTGAACATACATACTGACAGACAGACAGACATGCAAATTTTTTTTTTGTTTCGTCGTATATTTCTTAACAACTTACTATTTATTGTTTTAATATTTTTCAATGTACAGAATTTACACTTCCACAGTTTTATTACATGTACCTATAGATTATATATAGATAAAATTGAAAGCAGTCGACTTCGATTAAGTTTTGTATCGCATTGTGAATCAAATAGATGACGTATCTTGTGACCTTTTAAGTAAAAGTAACTTTAAATTTATATTTAAATATCTTAGTGATAATGTCAATAACCTAAGTAATGACATAGGATAGTCTCATTAATACTGGTACGCGTACCTGCCCCGCAATCACCAGCTTCTTCAACACTGTTGGTGTCATCGCCATAATATGAGCCATGGTGATTCCCTCAATGTCTATCACATTTATAGTTCCATTCACCATAAACGCGTCATCTTCTAAATACATAATCTGTAAATTAAAATATTTTGTTATAGGTCCTTGTGTGCGTCTACGGGTGCATAGAGTGGGGACTCTAAGTGGTCCATCCAGTGGCATCAGGGAAGAAGGTGGCACAGAGGTCACGTGCTGCCGTCCAAAGTGATCATCAAGGGACACGCAGGTCTCCCTAGGGATGTGCTGTAACCTTGGGGGCACCCGGAGCAGGTCTCTACAGAAGACCTGGTGTCCCTTATGCCTATTGAAAGTTTCCGCCGTAATAAAAAAAAAAATTTGCTTGTGTGCTTTTATAAATAAACTAAAAAACGTTTAAAAAAGAGGCAGGCGGAGTTACTATCCCTCCTCTTTCTCGTTACCCAAAGGTAAACTGGTTAAAATGACCATGAAGTTAATATCTAGGAATAACTTTCATGTGTATGAAGTTAATTAAAATAAAGTCCGGGTAAAACGGGGTGAATAGAATTCGAGGGATGAATAGATACTATGAAAAATCTCCCAATGCCTATTCACCCCTCTTCTGTTTTTATTCACCTTTCGAATTTAATTCACCATGTTTTACGGGACCTACCTATAGTCTGGGGTTTCTCAAAAAATTTGTACGTATTTTGTGACACTTCAACCTGTAAACTAACCTGTTGAAAAAGATGTGCAAAAGAGAAGAAATCGATTGGCGGAATCTCGCTCGGATCGTAAAGGCTGGGTTTGATGAGGATAACACGAGGAGACAGTGGCGTTGCCAGCTTCGGTAACACTAAGGCAGCCCTGAAATAACAAAACAAACACTATTTATAGGTACCTACTAGACGCTAAGAAGACCAACTGGAAATTAGTGCGCTAAGACTGTTGAATAGGTACTTAGCCGGCCAAATTATACTCCACGACGTTTCGATTTTGTTTTTTTAAGTATGATTGTGTCTGGCCTGATGTATATACATATTATATTATGTATATAATAATTATGACTATGCATTATATTACCCGTGCGCGAATAATATTTTAACTATTATCATAATAAATACTAATTTAATACAAATGTAAAAGATCCAACAGTCAGACTATTTATGCATAGTTTTTTTGGACATGGCGTTAAATTGCAAGACATACATTGTACCTTTTATTATTAAATAAATAAATAATAGGCCCGTGGTTTCATTAAACTACCAAAATTATAATAATGTCAAGACAAACAAATGTTTGACCGAAAAATTAATAATAACCTTTTTCTGTAATCTTCATGTATCTATGCATATTTTAAGTAAAAAATATTACAATTCATCGAATATCAGTGTCCATTCCATACATTTACTTTTCTATACACATTCATGAGACTCCAATAGAAACGTCCGTTTATCGTTTACATGTAGGGTAGATGACCTATCAACAGTAACTCTGTTATACAAGTGTTATGTAATAAAAATCTATTAAATAATATTTTTGTGTGACCTTGACATTATTCTAGTTTATTAATAAGAATATTAAGCAAACCACAGCAAGTTTATAGATATTATAATGTATAATGGTACGGGGTACCAGCGAAATGAAAATCAATTTTAGGACAAACTAGTTTTACCAAGGCGAAACCAGTCGTTTGTCGTATCTATTAAATAAAAATGAATTTCCGTTCGTTAGTCTCGGTAAAATTATGGAACGGCTGGACCGATTTGGCTAATTTTGGTTTCGACATGTTCGTGGAAGTCCAGGGAAGGTATAAAATGTAAAAAAAAGTTTTTCAGGTCAGCTAGTACGTGATAAAATGATCTGATATAGTCTAGACCAGACCAAACTAGAACATCTTAAGCTCAATAGGATAAAAATTCGGTCTAGGTCAAACTAGTTGTAAAACAACGTTATGAATGACATTGTGAATTCACGTGTCAGCGAAGCTATAGGTATATACACTTATATATGTAAAAGATGCACCTGACGGAGCTACTACTTATAGTTCGATATACAATCGACAAAGTTTGCAGTTGACCATCATTAGGTGACATTCGTATGCACTCAACGCGAGCCACCACCGGGAAAACGGATAGATAGCGAGTTTGGCACAGAGTTTTATTTCAAAAGTGTACTACCGTAACCTTTGCCGATAGTACCTAACAACGAAACTACTGGACTTCGATGCAGGGTTTTATGATTGATTGACAAACCGATTTCTTCAATCACTGCTGACAGAAATAGGAGCCCCGCTGCGTGGGGCTCCGTCCTATACAAGTGTTAATTGAAGCTACTTACATGTTAATTCGAGCTATATGGTTACATACAATGTATACATGGCCGGCAACGCACCTGTAACTCCTCTGGTGTTGTGGGTGTCCATGGGCGGCGCTGACCGCTTACCATCAGGTGAGAAAAAAAAATTCAGCATACAGGGTGTAAACGGAACGCGCCCGAAAAACGCCGACAGGTGATGATCAAAAACAAGTTTTATTTTCATTAAAATGAGGAATTAAATGTTTCTTTTGTGTATCTAATAATTGTTATCAACTGCTCAAAGCTAATGCTGCGTGAATAACACGAAAACGAAAACGATTAAAATTATAAAAACAATGTCTTTTTGTCAGCGTTTCGGGATCGGAACCAGTTTCCGTTTACATCCTGTATAGAAAATAGTACAATTTAACTCATATAAGACAAAATTAGTCTGTCCTGTAATCTGGTACAATAATTTATATGTACGGTATCTTTCACTTACCCAGTTCGCAGTAAATATTTAAACCGTGGGTTAGTCTGTCTGAACCTGAATAAATCAGGTGATACTGTTCTTAAGGAATAGTATAGATCTATCTTCTCCTTGGCTCGATTCAAATTATGCTTAGTACCTCTCAGGAAAGCAGCAAGCCATTGGTCATCTAAAAACGCAATATCATTTAATGTAGCAATGTCAAAGTCAATTTGTTTTTGTGTCTGTACGTTATAAATGGGCGTGTGTGCATCAGTCTTTATGCAGATATGCCATTTCTATTTCTTGTTTTTCCAAAAGTTATTCATATATTGTGTTCAGTTAAACATTGTTATTCCGTTTTTTAACTCATTTCAAAAAAAGTGGCGTGAGAAGTCATTCGATGATTCCCCCCCCCCTTAAAAACCCGATTTCAAAAAAATAGGTTTACCGTCTTACCGGTATGTATATGTTACCGGCCAAACCCGATTTCAGGACAAACTAGTTTTGCCTAGGCTAAACTAGTTCTTCCTATACGCGTTAGGATTAACTAGTGTAGCCTAGTTCAAACTAGTTTGTCCTAAGCCCGATAGGATAAACCAGTTTAGGCTAGGACAAACTTTATGCGCGATTATCTCGCGATTGGCAAAGCCGATTTTGATGCGGTTTTCATAAAAGTGCTTGTTACACTTAGGAGTACCTACATTTAAGTATATTAATTAACCGAGTTCACAAAAGAGGGCGTTGTGTCAGTTTTTTAAACGTTTCTTAAACCAGAATTATTAAATAGACCTATTATTAAAAATTTTGACTAGATTGTACCTATTGCGTTTCTGACATAAAGCTGAATATTATTCTATCCACCAACATCAACTTCGTCGTGCACCAACCTTATTCTTAATTAATTAATTTCTTAATTCTTGTTTTAACATTTTTTTTGTGTATTATTGTACTTTGTGACGTGTGTGCAAATAAACAATTTTTCTTTCTTTCTTTCTTTCTTAACTCCTATTGGCGTAATCATATAAAAAAAATATGTAGTTAAAGAAGAACTTATCAATATAATACGCTGCATAAAATTACTTTCATTAAAGAAGTTTACATTACAATAGGGAGGAAAAAAAAGATAAAAAAAAATATATGTCAATAAATAAATCTTACAATCTTGTCTCATGGTCACTGGGGCGAGGTTCATTCAACTAAGCCTTAGGTATTCTCACTAAGAAGAATTGCTTGCGTGAGATAAAATAAAATAATGATATTATATCTAAATAAAATAAATAATTCAGATGATAATCATCAGATTATTTTTTTTAATCTGCATCTTGAAGGAAATTAACACAGGAATAATAATGGTTTGCATCTGAGTGCATATTTTATTTTGATCTCAGTAATAAATAGATTGATACACACTTTATACAACAATTAAGTATTGTGAACCAATTCTGTCCTATTATAATAACATAACATAACATCACGCCATTTATCCCCGAAGGGGTAGGCAGAACTGCACATTACGGCACCTAATGCCACTATACAATGTAACACTCACTTTTCACTATTTATGTTATGAGTCCCATGTAATAGGGAGTGAGCCTATTGGCATATACCGGGCACATTACCGGACTCCGTGCTACTACTGAGGTTTTTACAAACCCAGTAATACTTTGCCCGACCCGGGAATCGAACGCGAGACCCCTTGCCCGGCAGCCGCGATCTATGCTTATTATAATAAAGAACATCATTTTCTTTGTATTTTACCTGAATTTTAATATTGAAAGCTCTATCGTAGAGTCTCTGCACAAACATAAACGGATACCTACACGTATCTGTCATTTTTCAAAAAGTGCAATGACTCTACAATATAAGGCTACGCCAATTTAAGCCACAAACTTGAAATCCGGTACAAACCTGATTTTGCCCAAAGTTGAAACTCGATGAACTATAGATTAAAAAGTACCCAATTATAACAAAACTACAAATAATTTACCTGTTCGAGCTTTCAAGTGGGGCTGTTGACTGATCCATTCCTTTAATTCTTTCAATCCATTTTCAAGTTTATTCGGCGTCTCGTACAATTCTAATGCAGCCTTTTCTTGCAAAGCAAGCGATAGAGGCCGCACTTGCATTTTGATAAATTATATTCAAAATACTAAGCACAATTGTAATTCATTTATTTCTTTATTTTCAAATCAAGGTTGTCATGTGTTCCCGCCTTACGAGCGACTGGTTACGATTCGGACTGCGGACGTAGTAGGTAAATAAAATAAATATTCACAACAAAATGTTGATAATGACCCTCGGCGCTGCGCTTACTGTCGCTTACATGACAGTCCACTGATACCTAACTTTAGGTATAGGTCACCACTGTCAATACAGTTCTTTATTATAAATATACTTATTTGAAACTAAAGTGATTACGATTACACTATCGTCTATACCTACATAAATAAAAATATGTAATCATTCAAATCCGCAAACAATCGCATCAAGTGCTCGATGCGCAGATCAAACGTTGGGTTTTTCGGTTTTAAAATGCTTATTTCCATGATACTTATAACAAACATAAAAACAGATTTTGAATCTTATGTATACTATATCAAAGTGAAATATTATTGATATGAAACTGTTTCTGGGCCGCTATTAAAAGTTTAATGTCAAGAATAATGTCACAATAATATTTCATCCTGATATAGTAATCAAGTCATTTAGGTACTTACTGGAATAAACGGTAATTTAAACGAGTAATTATTTGTAAACAAATCATTATGTAGGAAACTAAGTACGTGCTAACTTCTTTTTATTGTTTTAAATAAAAAGTAATATTTTTTAAGATATTTGTTTCGGGAGGTTATTTCCATCTAATCCTCTAAGTTTTAAAAATTTAGATACACATAATACCCTAGTCCTTAAGTAAAATGGTTCTGTATCGGTAATAAAATGGTTTTACAAAGAAATAAAATGTTTAAAACAAAAAATAACTGGTGAACCATTGCAAAAAATACCACCTTTTTTTTATTAAACTTTGCCCCACACTAGGATTTTCTCCTGTGTGGTGGGTGCGTTTACAATCATACAAGTTCACATACACATGACACCCAGACCAGAAACAACAATTTATGGATCATACAAAGGATTGTTCCGTGCGGGAATCGAACCCACGACACGTTGCTTGGCAGCCAGTTGCCCAGCCATCGCGACACACGTGCAACCGGAACTTCGAAAACGCATACGAACTAGTTATTAAAAGATCACGGCATTTAATTCTCGAAGAGTTATTTCTCGTCGGGTGCACGTGCGATGCAAATATATAGTGCCAACAAATTTACATCTAGTCATCATGTCCGTAAATCGATGAATATTTTTTTAAAATAAAAAGAACGACGTCTTTATTATTTTATTTTCACTTTATGCATCGATAGTACCTACTCCCTATGGCAAGTTATTTTGCCGCGAGACGAAAACAAAATTGAATTCAAAGTCTATAAATCGTTACAGCAATATTGAAATATCCCTAAGTGCGGGAGAGTCATGCTTCCGAACGAATGGGGTGGCTCGACCGCAGTGATATCACGGCCGAGCAGAAAACTGACGTGAAGCAACGCTGGCGTTGTGTTTTGTCGTGTGATTGAGGTTACTGGAGGTCCAATTACCCCCTCCTCGTTCCCCAATCTCCCCAATCTCTGAATCGCCAACTATCCTAATTCCGGATCCCTAAAAGGCTGGTAACGCACTTGTATCGCCTCCGGTATTCCAGGTGTCCATGGGCGAGGCCGATTGCTTGTCCCATAAAAAAAATTAACACTTTTGTGCCTAGCTCGATCCACGTACTCACGTTTTTTTAATTGTTATCTATAATTAAATGACTTTGAAACTTTATATCTTTTTTTAATAAGGGTATAATATTATCTCATGACATTGTTCTCCCAATTTGGTTATTTATCATAGATACACAATATTAATCCGTTAATCTCTTATTTAATCTTAGAAACAATATTATCACGCCGATTATTTCCCAAAGGGTAAATAGAGGTGCAATAACAAAAGCATGTATAAAACCCTCTTTACGCCATTTACGTTTTGAGTTTCAATAAATTAAAATTAAATACGCTTAATGGAAGCGAATCTGATGACATACGCAGATCTCGTGCTACTTCTAATAATTTTCAAAAATATATATATTCTATGATTATTGTACGAATAAGTGTCGTGATGGCTCGAAGGTTAAGACGCCCGCTTCTCATGCATGAGGGTGCGGGTTCGAAACCTACCAACGGTAAGTACCAATGTGACTTTTTCCGAGTTTTATGTATTTCCTAAGATTATTCAGGCACCACTGACAAACGGTGAAGGAAAACATCGTAAGAAAACCTAGGATAAACCCAATTTCTAATTATAAGTTTGCAAATCGCCAACCCGCATTGAGCAAGCGTGGTGATTAATGCTCAAACCTTCTCCATGTGAGAAGAGGCTTTGCTCAGGAGTGGGCATTTATAGGCAGTTGATGATGATGATGATTGTACTACATACTAATTTTCAACACCAGGAAACCACGTGTCAGGTTGCACCAGACAGTCTGCACACAGGAAGACATGGATTGTGGAGAAGGAGGAGGCTATTTGCCTTTACTTCTAATATGGACACCTCAACATCACCACGACCACTCTATCAAGAGCGAAGTGACAGAAACTTGGTAACTAGTAGTAACTACTATTTTTTTTATGGCATAAGCCGGTAAACGAGCCAACGGATCACCTGATGGTAAGCAATCGGCGTCGCCCATGCACACCTGGAACACCAGAGGCGTTACAAGTTCGTTACCGGCCTTTTGGGGATTAGGAGTTTGAGGATCATTGGGGATTCAGGAATTAATAAATTACTATGATATTAAACAGTAGTAAAGGAGTTTAGTGTGTCATTGTATATGTATGGTATGCTCCAGAATGACTACCTAGGTAAAGATAGGTTGACTGTATGAAATGAAATGAAATAAAATGAAATGAAACCTTTTTTTGTGATACGTAGGTACATTTGGTTGGTCATTTTTAAATTAAAGTGCGCTATGATCAGCAGCGCTATTTAGGCAAACAAATATTCGTTTAAGAGTTTAAATCAATAAATCAATTAATCAGTTAGGTAAGTAAATATGAATTTGTCGTTTTTTAATGAATTATATGTCAATATTGTTCGTCAAAAAGTCAGATGCGGAAGATACATAGTGCATAATAAGTTTAATAAGTCATAATAAATTGATGTCAATGAGTAGGCAATTAATGGATTATTGTAGTCAATACGTTAAAGCTATAAGTCAACAAATAAACAAAATTAAAATTTGCCAATAATAAAACTGAGACACTATATTAGCATTTTTGACACAGTAATTGTTTTAAAGATTAAAATTTATATATATTAGTTTGTTTTAGCTCTTTTGATAATTTATTATAGATAGCTGGAGCCATGTGAAAGATACTTTCATGCATTAATGCAGTATTCGTTCCGAATATACGTAGACGAATTTCATCCCTTTGTATTGATTAATCAAAACTACCTTCAGGGTGCAAACAGCACTTGGCCAGTTCTAACTTAAACATTAACCAGATTTACGGTGTAATTTGTACAGGGACGAAAAAGAAAATGAAACAGCATTATTGAAAAATAAAAATTTATTTAATAAGTATTGTAGAAAAAGTAGAAAAATATAGTTTTCAATCCACTTGGAGTTGTCTGAATGAGCCCTCGAGACCGAACATATCTTCCGCAGTCTTCGGCTTGCCTGGTCGCTTTGACTCATCGCTGCAGTACTGGTTATCTTCGTCTAGCCAAGAACTGTATTCCTTCACCTTATTCCTCCAGTAATCTGAAATAAAAATACAGTTAACAAACTCTTAATTTTTAACAAAAATTTTGGCTCATTATATATAGTGTAATTATTACATACATAAAATTGTCCACGTATTCAAAATTGAAACACCACTTATACCTAAATAATCAGACTTCATAATGACGTTAAATATGATAATTTAATATTACGAATAATAAAAGAAGTGAACCAGACCCAAAATGAATGATTTAATTTTTAAATTCATATGACTAACCTCCTTAGGTATGTAAATAAATAAGTAGGTACCATATACCTACACCTACAAGAATAAAAATGACTTCTATAATATTACGATTGTTTTAGTTTATGATCAAAGGACTTAAATATATTATTTTAGGTAGAATTTTTGCCCGTAGCTTTGCTTCATAAATGACGGTCTAATATATCAATTAATGACCTTTCATGGTTAAGTGTGAATCAATAAAAAAACGAACAAACTACATGTACCATCTGCGCTAATGTATTTTAGTAGTAACGGAGCCTGAAATTGTGCCTAGTATATCGGTAACAGCTTTTACTACACGAAACAAAAAAGAAGTTTAATTGGCAACAACTGTTTTGTGATTTTTTTTAATATTTACCTGTAATTGATGCAATAGTGCCGCCATTTCCACCATATTCAGCTGGCAACACGTCTTTAGGAATGTATTTGTAGAGTGCGTCATAGTTCTTATTATGGACGAACAACTGCAAAAAGGTAATAATCCTAAATCAACCTCTATCCGTCTATTTTTGTTTAAGCATTGACGTAATATGGTAATCACTTCTAAATATTTTTATGCACACGTTGTTGGTACCTATTATTTTTGCAACAAATTTCGAACATAGCAATAAAGCCAAGGATACAAATGTCCCACGACATATCAAACAAAGCCGGAAGACTTCGCCCGACATATTATGGCGACAACGCGCGACTTATGTCCACTGCGACGTTGATGCTGCCAGGCATGTCGACTAAAGTCTATCAACGTCGCACTATTTCACCCAACGTCGCTGGCGACACGTGTCCAAAGACATTGATCCTCTAGTGTACCCTTGGCTTAATAGATTCATTTTTAAAAACACTGTAAAAATGTTTTAGCTGTTATTTGTTATCTATCTACCCTGAATCTCAGAAATTCCTTGTAGCTACTAGTACTAGACAATTAAAACAAAGCTTTCTAATAACTCTAACACGGTTACTGAGCTATTAACTACAACGAAACGTGTCGTTAGTCTCCTGCAGAGGATATCATAACATAATTTGTTTATTGTAAGATCTATATTTGTTTGTCTCGAGCCTGAATGACTTTAAAGGAAGCAAAATACTTACTCTGTTTTTATTTTTTTCATTCAACAACCCCTTCATTACGTTGAACACGGTTTCAAACCCTGGCGGTGTGTTCAGGTAGTGTGTTCCTTTCATACGCATGGGCGATGCATCCTGAAAAGTATTTTCAAACAGATTTAGGCAGATAACATTAGTAATTTACATAATTAAATTAAGGATAGTCCCTGGTTAACAACGGCCTTTTTGCGAACTAAAAAATATTGTTAGCCTAGCTAGTAATGCCCAATAATGACAAGTATGTGAGGGTGGATGTCAGTCGTGTCATGACCATTGTCATGTTTTTAGTCTAAGTCAAAGAGTATAATAAGTATAGGATAGAAGATATAGAAGAAAGATAAGAACACTATTACTTTTTAAGAAAATATTAATAAGTCAATATACCTGTCCTAAGACCACCATCTTCTTCATGGTAACTGGTGTCATCTGCATGAAGTGTGCCATCGTCACTCCCTCTAAATCTAAGATGCTCTGGCCACCAGCCACTGTGGCGTTGTCATCCTCCATTAAGAGAATCTGAAATAAAGATACATTAAATTTTTATTTTAAAGGATCGTTCCTGACCGAAGATAGAAGAGTTACAAACGACCAAACAGATCACCGATGGTGAACAATCGTGGACATGACATGAATATATTCAACACGTGCCATAATGCTAAGAAAAACTCGAAATGACTATTCTAGTTCTGAAGACTCACAAATAGGAGTAGAGCAATAAACTCACCCTCATCAAAACGTTGGTAGCAGACATAATTTCTAAGATATTGTACTTATTGGGGTCGTACAGTGCTGGTCTGATTATTGAGGTCTGTGGCGCATCGGGACCCGGGGCCTTAGGTAGTATGATGAACACTCTGGAAATACAAATTATTCTTAGCTGTAATAATAGTAGTACCGGTAAACTACTTACGTGTCAATTTTTTTTTAAATTAATGCTTTCAAATTATTCTGTGGTACTGCGTTTTTTTGGGACAAGCAATCAAACGAGTTTTCTGATTACCTGGCGGTAAGCGACCCATAAACCCATAACCCATAATACCATAAAATTTCTAAGTATGTTGCCGCCGTTTTCAAAGGAGAAACTTTTGAAGGTTTAAAGGTTGTATCGGATCGGAAATATCGTATAATGCTACAATGATCTTACCCCATTTTGAGAATTTCTTCAAAGATAGGGTCTGAGTGCCTAATGCGGAAGAGTTCAGGTGCCGTGGTGCGGATAGAGTAGTAGAGGTCCAACTTCTCTTTCGTCCTCTCCAAACTGAACTTGCAACCACGGAGGAACGCCACAAGCCATTGGTCATCTGAAATTTTAACATTATCGAAAATTAGAATGCTGTTATTAAACAATTTTCACGTGGGTGAGCCATGCTCTAATGAATGATATTACGGCTTTATAGAAAACCGGGGTGGGTAACTTTCAATTCGATTTTCAGTCAGGCTTCCGTATGAATGCGGTGGGTCCTGGTGAAACAAAGTACATCTCATGTTCTTTTCTGTTTTGTTTGGTTTTTTTTTTGCTTTTTATAATTATTTGAAATGTATAATGCCTTGGTTTTATGACTGTAATGTTATACTATTTAATTGAAATAAATAAATAAATCTCTGCCTAGAGAGAAATCGTCCCTATCCTAAAAGCCAACTAAAGTATAGAAATCAGTATCTTCTAAAATATAGCAATGTAATTTTATGCGTACATAATATTATGTTCATAAATCCGTGTATTATAGATTCGTGTACTGTGTTTATCTTATTTATTAATCAGATTAATTCAAACTTGGAATAGGCATTGGAATAGTTCGTCACGCCTCATGGCTGTGCAAATAACGTGTAGGCATTTAAATACTCATTGTTGTTTCATTTCAGCCACAATTTAATCAAAATAGAGAACAACAAAAAATATATGTGTACCTAGGTACATTTATATTTTACAAAATGTTCTATAATAGAAAGTCGCAATAACAAGTAATACATAGGTAATTTTTATGTTAAACGGTATTAATAAGCTCCAGTCTATCGATCAAGCCCTTTTTTTATGGCATAAGCCGGTAAACGAGCAGACGGATGGTACGCAAAACACCTGATGGTAAGCAATCGGCGTCGCTCATGGACACTTGGAACACCAGAGGCGTTACAAGTGCGTTACCGGCCTTTTGGATTAGGAGTTGAGGATCGTTGGGGATTCTTTCTTATAATATCTATAATGTAGATGGTTACAAAAAAATAGATTATCATATTGTATGGTCATGATTAAGAGTCCAAATATCGTTAGAAAGGGAGTATAATTCTAATCACAAACAAACAAATATACGGGCAAACTATATGAAAGCTACATTGTATCTTGCGAAAATCCAGCAGACTATGTCCACAGTATCCAGTACTGGGCAGAGTGGGCTATAGGTATTCTCCAGAAAAAACGGGTATATCTTCACTGTTAGCAACCAGGTTAGAGAAGAGTTGTGTGACAAATGCATTCTACTGCTTTCACAATGGCTAAGCAGTTACACAATATAATAATTTTAATTGTTTGTCTTAACTTCTATTAGACGGACAATCTTGTGGAAGACCGATATACCTCTAAGCATAATTTCATTTATTTTATCTTTGTACTAAACTATAATCTTTAAAACCACGGTGTCAGGATTATTGGCAGAAATATAGAGGTAGCAATCAAATGTCATTTATGGCTTTATTATTCTAAAACCTTTACCCGCGGCTTTACCCATGTGAATTTTCCATGAAAGCCTACGTAATGTCCTTTTTTGTTACTCCCAACTATTTGTGGCTAATTGGCTATAATAAATAGGTTAGTTAGGTTAGGTTAGACTAACATATACGAAAACTCGGTAGTTCTGAAAATATTACAACCTCCTTTTTTTAATCGGTTAAGAAGTTCCCTATCTTAAAAAGCACGCAACCGATTTCGGTGAAATTTTCAGTACCTATCCCTAAGTTGAACAATACCTAGTTAAACAAAAAAAACTACTTAGATCAGTCTTGTAGTTCCCGAGATATGCGAACACAAACATACATACATACACTTTCGTTTGGCAGATTTGTTTAGACGTACACGTACAGCTTCTCGCCTTCTAATCTTTGAATAGCAAATAAGTATGTAACACTTTAGTTTCGTCAGTTACTTCTTAAGAACTAAATGACACGTCTTCAAATATTTAATTGATTATATTCTATGTTAAAAACATGACTGTAACAGTTGTTAGTCATCGTCAACCAGTTACAGGAAATTTAACTATATCTGATGGCCCTGATTGCTTATCTATATTTTAACCGACCCGTAATATTGATTGAAAGTTATTCTCTACAATATCAAAATTAATAATTTACTAATTAAGTTATAAGCTACAAATATTAGGACTACATTTAGAAATACCCATTTTCTTTAATTTTAATAGTACACTCGATGGTTACGTTTATGATTTTAATTAAAAGGAGGTATAGACTTGAAACTTTTTATTTATTTATTTATAAACTATATACATACTACTATCATAACAGGAACTAATACCTAATGCAATAGTGTATGCCAATATTTATAGGATTAAATTACAAAGTCTATTTTACAATTAGGTACTACAACATTCATCATTATGGTAACAAACATATTCCTTAAGCTAAGTCATAGATGGGTGCAGGTACAGTAACTTAAAACCAAGTTTAACCAAGCTAACTTTCGACTTCAATTTATTAACAATTGAAAATTAGTATAGTAGGTACCTACTTCCCTTTGTAGATTGGTGCATAACTATTAATGTCACTTATGCCTGACATTATTATAATGTTATCAAATCAAAATAAATGTTTTTTTTTCGGGGGGACAATCATCGAATGACTGCTCCCGCCTAGGTGAGGCGGGAGGGAGTTTCAGACTCTTACTGACTAAAAACCACCCCGTTCCTTCTCCTGCACGTCGAGCCGGAGCCCCGGTTACCCGTTAGGTTCTCCGCGACAAAATAAATGTTTAGAGTCACTTCTACATGCACAAATTAAAGAGTATTATACTAGAACGACATTATAAGTAAACGAATGAATGTCTATGATAGATAAATCAATTGTTTATCAACATCTTACGTCGTAATACTACGTAATAGTAACAAAACTCACCTGTCCTAGCCTTCAAGTGTGGCTGCTTCGCCAACCAGTCCTTGATACTCTGCAGGTCATCCTTTAGCCTCTTCGGATCCTCATTCAACTCCTCACGAGCCTTCTTCTCTAAAGCAGGAGTCAGCGGCCTCACAGACATTTTGCCCAGAAACGTCCTATCTCACAAAGAACTAATACAACTCTACAATGATAAAATATCGAACGTGTGATAATTGTAATGGTATTAGATTAGTTATCTACCATTTAATCCACCTGGCAGTACTACAGTTGTTACTTCAATACCATTATCGGGCTCGCAGGTCTACTTCGCCTTCGTGTAATCTATACCTTTATCATTATTTTTATATTAAGACTTGCTTGTAATAACTAAATCGTTGTTATCAATCTCGAGTTCTATCTCACTGGTTTTATCCTCACACTTCACAAAGGGTGAGGTTTTATGATCATTGTAAAGGTTTTGAGTTTCACTTTGTGCTGAAAGATTGTATCGGGGCTGTCCTCTAAACGATATTCGATTAATATCATCGATACTTTATGAGTAGGTAACTCGCATTTCCTTGTCTGCCGGCATGACGACAGATTGTTATCATTTACGTAATAATGCTTATTATACTTATTGGTGATCGTGGTTGTTAATACAGAAAATATCACTTTCAATATCGTACAGCTACATGAATAGATAATATGAAGTGGTGATAGTCCAAATGTCCTCTATTGATTCATAAATAACACGGCTAGTCACGGGCCACACGCGGATTTTATTAGAAAATATTTTATTACCTGATGAAAAATCAATGTACTAACTGCTAAGAATAGTTGAATCTATGAAATTATTATAGTTCTTATTGGAAACCTTTACATTTCTATGTAAAGGGTAACACATAGATATCCTAATAATGTAACAACCAATCAACGTTATTTCTGTAAAAACTGGTCTGAAACTTTTACAATACCTACATAACTCAGTTTTTATCACTTTTATACTTTTCCCGGTCTGGGATAGTACTAGACTCTTTGCTAAGTAGTTTGACATCACACAACCTTTTTTTTGACGGTGGGAAACCTTCAAAAGGCGGCTAGCTTTTTGGAGGAAAAAGACTAGGGAGTCTGAGATTTTTACCTCACTAAAACCTCCCCGGTGGCCACCATCCGCACCTGGTCCTCTTAGTAGGTCCTGTTGCAGCACCTCCCTATGTAGACCTATTTGTCTACCTAGAGCATCACTTGATACCACTCAACCATGGTATATGATATAATATGAATAAATGCTTTTGGCTATTGGAATCACAATCACCGAAGGAGTTACTAGCTGGATGTAGCCACTAAGTATGTATGAATATTATGAAACCAACGAAATCTTCTACTCCTCTCGTAAAAGTCAACTAAGGGATAGTCGAATAACACTTAAGACTGCAGCGCACTCTGATCAACCTGAAGCCCTTTAACAATGATCACCAACCCTGAACAGCTGAATGGAGATTATAGCAAATCCTCTTACTATCCAGAGGAGTCCAGCATAGCAGGCATTGCAGGTTGTTGATGATAGGAATTTAAAAACTTCATAAGTATGCTATCTATCATCATATCAGCCATAAGACGTTACTGAACATAGGCCTCAATGACTTTCAGATAGGCCAAATGTTTCTGCCAAATGAGATAATGCATGAGTTAATGTATATTTAGTATATACCGTAGACAGTACATAAGGTACACAGTATAAGACGACGTAGACGTCTCAAGATATCAATTTGATAAGATTAGCGTTCGTGTCACCTGCGCCTAGATGATAGATCGACTACCTATTGTAAATAGAACTGCTTTATGTTGTTTAAACAGTGTGTACTCATACCACTTGATTCGTTTTGCAATAAAACTCAATGTAGATCTGAAGCAAGTCTTAGAACATATTTATTGTTAAGATACAAACACGTTTTTTGCCAGTTATCTTCTTCTTCAAATATCGTGAGACATACTAAATTAACTTAAAATTGCGGGTTACTCACGTGATATACTGAGAAAAGGTCTACTAGTTTCGAGCCACGGGTGTTATTACACGCAAGTAACAACACCGACGCAAGCGCCAACGTTAGCCAGTAGGCTCGAGATCGCCTTTAAGTTCGATCTTTAGTTAATTTAGTATTGCAAATATATATTGATAAGATACAAAAAAACCTATGTTGAGTATTATGGGTAGTTGCCATGGCAAAAGGTTTACAAAAACTTGGATGCACGCTTGGCACGATGGCAGGGCTGCCGCGCAACATGTCGCGGGTCCGATCCCGCACAGAACAACTATTTGTTCGATTCGCAGATTGTTGTTTTGGGTCTGAGTGTCATGTGTATGTGAACTTGTATGTTTGTAAACGCACCCACGACACAGGAAAAAAACCTAGTGTGGGGCAACGTTTTAAAAAAACACAAAAAAGCAGGGTAGAATAACTGAACAGCTGGCAGAAATTGAATAGGAGCATGCTTCTGTCTACTCTATATTTAAAATAGGCGTGATGTCATTCTCTAAAGCTCTTTGCACAATGTGCAGCTCATTTCTATTTCGTTAGATTCAGTTTGTTTTTCATTTCAATTATTAATAGTTTCTATTTCGGAGAGAGTTTGTTGGCTCGCTACAGATAGTAAAGCAATAATCAAGATCCCGACAATGTTTACACGTAATAATTTTTTATGTCTCTCTGTAGACATTGTATTTTCGGTAGACACTCAGTCATTCAGGAACCATCGCGTTGTAAACAAAATTGTAATTGTTCTAAAATATATGTAAACTAATACTATTGTCTCGGTAAATACTTTTTGTTTTACTGACGATTATTTCTCGGTTTTTGGCTTGTTTTTGAGCCACCCTTTCCATGACTCCTCTTTGCCACTACGTACTTGGTCATAAAAAATATTCTAAATTGATGAAAGTATGACCTATCTGTTCACCAAATACGCAGCAATTTTGCATAGGAGATTTACAAATGGTGACATAATAAAAAACTATTGAAATCAAACACACATATGTTTAGACAACACATTTATTTTTGTGTATTTACAATTATACATGTTATCTACAACCCTGTTACATAAATATATTTTTAAATATAATTTACTATCCAGATCCAAGTATGGTTAAAACGATTTGTTCCACTTTTGATACAAATGATGAATCTTATTTCTAAGTGCAGTTATTTAGAAACTAGTAACCCATTTTATAGATGGCGGTGTAGTCGCATTGTGGTCAATAACTATTGTAACCACAATTTCTTATAATCTGTGTTGGTTGTCCCAGTCCGTTATAGTAAGTAAGATGATTCTGTTATCAACTTTATTCTAAGGTCAAAAGCCTCCAATTTTCCTTGTCCCCCACAGTTGGATCTGGTGAGTAACATTTCCATTATTTGTAATTACTGGCTGCATTGATTCTATGACACAATTGTTTCACAGTGAACAAACGTTATTAATTTATCTTTGTCAAGACTAAAAAGATCACAGAAAATACTGTATGGCCTGATATTACAGTAACGTGACAATAATAGTAGTTAATTTAATACTACAAGTGACATTTCATGCTTTTGTTTTCCTTTATAATGTAAATATTGTGTGAGATCTTCTTTAGTAGCATTTAAGCAAAAAAGGAATTAAGCAAATTGTCAGATTTAACTTATAAATAACGCATAAATCGATTAATTACATTAATAATAAAAAGGTTTCAAACCTCACTCCTAGATGGCGCTACAAGACTCGTCAAACAATGTACTCGAGAAAAATATCGAATATTCAAATAATAATGACGTTATATTTATTTCTAAACATAAAGTTAAGGGGAAATACTATGACATACAAAATCACAAACATTATTTGCCAATAATGGCGACTTAATTTAATTCCTAACACTAACATTTGAACTAGAAAGCATTGGAAATGTAATGCATATACTTACAAATAAATATTTACATTTTACTAATTAAGCCTCTATATAGACTTACTGAGGCATGTACATTACATGGATACAGGTGTACATACACGAGAACTAGAGAAAGGATGAAAATGTGCCTTACGGCCTGTGTCACAATGTCTAATTTAGTAAATACTAACAAAATGTGTGCCAGTTAAAGTTAACGACAACAATCAGACATTATGAAACAAGTCCTTATTACAATGATTCAATAGATACGTAAACTCCACGAACTACTTACATAAGTCGCCCCCCATAAATGCGCACACAGGAAATATTTAACGATATCGGACTGACCAAAGCCAAATCATGTATACAGAATACGATATATGTTTTAGAAATTATAGGAAGCAAGTCAATTTGCCTATGAAATAGCGAAAACCACATAAACACGTTTTATAAATTAGAAATGAACAGACATCAATCATTTTGCATGTCTCCATATACCTAGGTATAATTCCTGAATAGGTACTAAGTTACATAAATTAATGTCTTCAATATTAACTAAACATTATGGTCGATCTATCTGCTGCTCCAATTTTCGGTTTACCATTGAAAAGTAGTGCATGACTCAACATCGGAATGATTCTTCACCGTGATTTACTACTCGTTTAGTCTCCTCATTTTGTTATTAATCCCTTGCCTACAGTCAGGAATTTTTGGACCACTTGGCTCCAGCCAGTCGTCGGCTTTACACAATTATACAATCAAATAGGTTATTCATAATACATATTCACTCTACTCTACTCAAATACGGACGGTTTCCTATCGACTCTGCAAACACAACGCCGCTCTTGGCCTCATTAACTAACAACGATATCTACACTTAACTTAAGATGTTAAATATAATATGAAAAATTACTTTTCTAAGCAGTTTCATAAATATTACTAGGCCTGGTCTCCTCGCATTTATCGCGATATTTACCTATAAGTTAACCCACCGACGACGTACATTTGGGCCATCAAAAGTTGGCGAACAGTTTGAGTTCGTCGGAGTCTAATGAGCGCACGGCCTTCCAGTCTGTTCGGGGTACTCGTCGAAGTTGGAGGTGTCGCCCTCGTACGACACAGCCGGGATTATGGGAGGCTGTAGACAACACAACACACAGTTAAATAACTATAAAAACAATAATGAGCCTTTTATTTAGCACTGTTTTCTGCACAATATCCTTAATGGACCATAAATAAGCATTTAAGCAGTATTAACGTAAAGTATTGAAATTAGGTAACGTAAACTTCGTGAATCTCTGTCGGCCTCTCGACCTAATTTAAATCAGTTCTTAAATCGTGCTTCGATATATTATTATGGTATTACGTATAATGAACTGTTAAATAATACTTATAATCGTATGTAACCAGTTGGCAATATCAAACTTTATAGATCCGATATGGATCTGTTGGTATCGTGGGAACATAAACAAAGTATGCATTAAAGGCTAATTACCTGAAGTTTCTTCATGAAGACGTCAGCCCAATCTATGTGTTTGAACCATCTGTGCCGCTTGACGTCTTCGGTTCCACACTGAAATGAAACAAACATTACAATATTAAGAACAAATATACAAAGATCACTGAACAAGTCAACGACTGAATTACAGAAATGTACACAATAAGTGTCACTGAAATATCAATCAATCATAGCAGCGATATTGACTACGACCATAATGCGCATTTGTGGGTGGCCAGAATTAGAGCAACTTTGTTATTATTGGCGTTCGCGACGTTCTTCAACGGTTAGACATCGTAAATTTTCAGATTTAGAGTTAGCGGAGCATATCGCAGCTTAATTTATTATTGTACGACGATGCCAAGCGGGCCACTCGTTTCAATATAATCCTAGTCCAACGGGAATTGTCCCATAACTCCTCTAAGCCACCGACATTCTCATTGTATTACTGCAAAGTAATATCGTATATTGATGGAAAGCTCCCACTTTCCACTACTTTCATATTACGTAGCTATTGTAATGAGTGTTATTACTGTTTCAGTAGACGCTGTACTGCTATTATCGGTGCTGTTGTCGGGCAACGATATTATAAATCAAAGACATTCGCGTTTGTCTGTCTTGACGTTTCCTGAACACATGTCGATAATACTAAAATTCCATTACTGACCATGCGCCACAAACGTGGTATCTTATAGAATACTTATACTGGCAAACACTACTGGACATATCAGCAAAATTAACAACATTATATGAGAAATGCATTATATGATGTGATAATTCGTTACATAAGACGTGAAAACAGGGTACGAGACAAAATTTCCACAATATTTGCGTATGAAAACCGACAGAGTTTGCGCAAGTCATAACGGCTAACAAGGCACCCAGTTTTCTAACGCATCGGGACTACATCGCAATGTGTCGTATTTGCGTCGCGACATAAGTCAGCGGCGACGCGCGGCTTTTGAAGTGACCGGCAGACACCTGACTGATGGCTTTCTAAACATCTCAGCGACATCGCGGCAAAAAGCTCGGTGAAAACAACCAACCACTAACTGCAGTCGTTTAAAAATACATTCTCACCGTGATAGTGCGACACTTTATTGGGAACGTCGCATCCCGATTTCTAGCTTTAGCCATGACCACATAGGCTCGCCCGACCAAGGATATTTATAACGTAGCCAAGTGTACAATAAAGATAATAACATACGACTTTCTATCTGACAGTCTGCACACTACCGGATAGCTTTGTCTAGCGTATAGTGTACTTTGTGTAGCTTCATACTATCATTATGTAGTTACCCGTGAAGTCCAGATCAATCGGAGCAATTACTTTATTATATTATACAGATTGCTGGGTAAGCTTAGACAGCGGTTTATTAGACAGTACATTGTTATTACATAAATTCAATGGCAAGCAATCAATATGGTCTATTTAGAAATCAATTTAGTAAAATTGGCTTGTTGAAATTGACTGGGCAATATGTAATTTATTTCTCTTATGTTTATTAAATTGCTTAAGTAATGAATTCAGATTTTTTTTCAAATCAACCTAAGCCTTCTGTACTATTTTTCCAAATCTTATTTTAGCAGTCGTTTGCAGTAGCAACTGATCTGAACTGACTGAGATCACAGTCAGTTGGGGAAAACGTATCATTACCTACATCTAAACAGTTGGGTAAATTAAAAATCTTTTAGCATTAAAAGTATCAAGACTTAGATTAAGTGATAAATATGGAAGGAGGTTGGCCGAACTCCAACCTCAAAGTGAAATAAATTTTCTTTTTGGACACAATCCACTCGGTTTGCAGAGCATCGAAGAAAAGAATTTTAAAAGAAGAATACCGAATTGCTATTCTGAATTGTGAAAATAGTTTTTTTATTAATTAAAGTTCATTTTTCGTTAACAGGAGATGTTGGCGATATTTAGGGACCTTATTATGTTGTGTTGTCTGAGTTAAAACAATAAACGTGTGGCCCACGCGATGCTATGTTTGACATGTGGTGTGGTGAGTCGTATATAATCCAAAACTGTTGCCGAAACAGGTCAAGCGCAAGGCTAAAGTATTTTCAGTTTGCGTAAGCGTAAAACACAACCGAACCGTGTCTTCATAACAGAGCAGAAACTGCAGTTTATACTCGGATGTATTTATTCCTTCAATAATGAAGAATAAGTATATATACAGTATGTATGACAGAAATGAATAAATAAGTAAATCAATAAAAAGAGAAATTAATGGAAGTAAAGGTTCAACGCATCATTATAGAAAGCATATGTTTAACGGATATTATTTCATTTTAATATATACATTTAAATACCTTAAAGGCACTGTTTGATTTAACTTTTCCGTAATTTTATGAGTACATACTCTTCCTTCGCATTCTATAACTACGGGACATCCTATACTTATAACGTGTAGCTACATGTCCGTATAATTCATATCGAATTTACAACTCAAAGTTAGTTGCGTTACTACCTAAGCGTCGTTATTTTAGTCCTTAGTATAAAACTAATTAAATAAAACGAAATCGCTTCCACTAGTAAAACGAAATCGTAAATCTTAGGTAATTTTGAAAGAAAATGCAAGTATTTCAATTTGGCAAGTAAACAAAACATTGTAAGTGGTAATTAATTTTGAATAACGTAGGCCCACGTGCGCATGCGCGTGACACAAGTTGTAGCACATAATATACAAGCAATAAAACTGCTTTCAATGAAAAATCTAAATAAAACAGTGCATTTGGGGATTTTCCTCGAAGAAAACTTTTTAAAAGAATACTTATCAGAAGATTAAACTGTTTTTCTAATAAAACTTATATCCGATGCAGCTGTTATTGTTATGCAACGGCTTTTACATTGACTTGCAAAATTTTACAAATCCAGGGCTGTCACAAACAGAGAGGCATCTTAAAAGATAGGCAGCTAAATAATTTTTAACGTGGCTAGTGTATCACTCAATCTCCCCAACAGCTCCTAAACAGCTTAGCATATTATGATGAAATTTAACAAACAGTTACTCTATGTTTTGGGCTATAAGATAGAACTTTTTATCTTGTACTTGTGGGTCAAAAGCGGTGGGAAATGTGTCAAAAATAAGACAGTTTTTGTATAATTACCTTCATATTTCCCAGCCTCTTAGTCCTGTCTTGTACGAGTAGTTTCTTGATGATGTCCTTGGCGACAGGGTCCAGGTGCCGAGGCCACTCCACACGACCATTCAGGATCTTCTCGTATATACCAAATGGATTGTCATCATAAAACGGTGGGTACCCTACTAACATTTCGTAGATCAGCACGCCTGAAAATACAATATAATACAAATAAACTTTAAAATAATGTTACTCAAATAACATATATAACATCACGCCTTTTATCTCCGAAGGGAGTAGGCAGCAGGAGTAGGAGTAGGCAGAGGTGTACATTACGGCACTTAATGCCACTGTACAATGTAACACCCACTTTCCACTATTTATGTTATGAGTCCCATGTAATAGGGGGTGAGTCTATTGCCATATACTGAGCACAATTCCAGACTCCGTGCTACTACTGAGATTTTTTGAAAAAGCCCAGTAATAGGTACTTTGCCCGACCCGGGAATCGAACCCGAGACCCCTTGCCCGGCAGTGGCAATTGCGACCACTCGGCCAACGATGCAGTCACTCAAATAATTTATTAATTTTTTCTTCCTAATCCTAGGATTAAAAAATAATTAATATAATTATGTAGTATCTAGATACTACCTATATCCTACATAGATAATATAAAAGTTTGTGCATTCGCATTTCATATTAATACTGAACTACAATAATAAATTAAGGTTTGAAATAAAAGACGAACTCCTTTTTATTCGCTGGCAGTAGCTTACTATGCTATTAATAATATAATAATATCAACATTATAATTAGGTACTATTTTAAACTGATATTTATACTTCCGAAATTAATTATAACGATGTGCGATAGTCGTAAAATCAATTTTCAAACACAGATTAATGTCAAGGTTAATTAATGGGTAATTTAATTATACAGTCATAGCATTTATTACTTATTTAGGATATGTTTGCCAAAGCTATTGGTTGTCAATTTCGCGTAACAATATCTGTCCTTATATCAGCCAATTAAAATTGTTTGTTTGTTTTCATTACAAACTTACATGTAAAACTATCAGCATCAATTAGAACAAGTTGTTTCGCATTTTATTATCCCGTATTTTCGTATTTCTGAAGAGGCTTTGTACCTATGTTGTACAGGTTTATACTAGATAGACCTATACCTACAACATAAGATCACCTACGAATTTTAGAAAACAGCACTCAGGTGAAACCGCAGCTACTAGAGTATCAAATAAAATTACCAATTAATAAAGCAAATTACGGCGTTTAATGGACAATTAATAATATTTTAACAAGACATATGTCGCAGAAAATATGAAATTTTGTGCTAGAAACTAAACGACTTCAGTAATTAGCGTTGAAAATATTAGCACTTACATTAAAATAGAAGACGTACAATGAGTGAACTAATTTCATTCTTGCAGCGATATGTTTAGACTACAGTAACTTGATATTGGAAAATTGTGGGAGCACTCGCAAGGGGGAGAGTATATTTAGTATTATTGTTATAATGTAATGGCGTATGATGCCAAGCACGGGAGCGACGAGATACAAGCAACGTGTGCCATTATAAATAATGAAGTACATAGTACATAAATTGGCAAGGATCGAGCGGTATACCCAAAATGAAAGGCATCTGTAAATCAACGGAATACTAAATAATAGTGTACTCGTAAACATTACACTACATGCATTGTATGTTCGGACTGCTTATAAAATAAATAAACAAATAATAACAATATGTCGAGAGACACTTTATGAGACGCAAAACAAGATCGAAGAGAACATACAAATAAATTTAAAGCTACCTGCCAGCGTACGCGCACATATAAATGAAATGCTCGACAAATTACATTAGACCCATCAATGTCAATTAGAGACAAATATTAAACTTAATTATTTAAATTATGAGCCCTAAGATTAATTCTTCAGCTTCCGTGTCATCTTGCTCAAACAAAATTATACACTACACACAAGTTACTACTTAGTTGTCTTTTAATTAAAGACATTGTTAAAGATTGTGACTTTCCAAAATACGGTAGTGAAACAATGGAAGATAAAATTCGTATCACGACAAGTCCGTGAGAGTTATCTATTTTCAAATTCAAATTTCAAATTCATTTCAAATTCATTTAATCGTTTGCAAATATGGGTACATAATATAGGTATTAACAAAATATACAGTTTCTCCATATTTTGCCATCACTTGGCATGCAAAGATATGTTATAAAAAATTTATATAATAAAATTAGGTACATTAAGTTTAATTAATTGTAGTTTTGTTAAATTGAATACAGTATGTCAAATAAATTAAAATTATTAATACCATTGAAGTCAAAAATGTAATGTCAAATTAAATATATTATGCAAAAAGGTAATCATCAATTATCAATGTCACACAAGCAATGTTAAACAAATTAAGTTTATTATAATTGACCGTCATACACGCAGCCACAACAAGCCCAAGAACCATCATGTCCATTCCGTCTTTAGTCAATTACATATATGAAATGTGCATGTTAATTAATAAAATTAATATGTCAATAAAAGCTAAAAACAAGAGTGAATACAATTCATATGTCTTTAATATAAAATGTCAAATATATAATATTAATAATAATATTGAAAAATAAAATTAACATATTTATTCAGTAAACTGTATTAAAAATGTTCTTGGCAATTATAAATTCAAAATTGTAGCACAGTTGGAACATAAATATTGTTATTAATAAGTAATAAAGGTTTTCCTCGAACACAAAGAGTTTGATAGCGTGACTAGGGCCCGTTTTTGCATCATGTTACCGCAATGACATTTATGACGAACTATACTAAGTATATTTGTTTACAGAAAGGCAATTCTGTTGGGAAATATAATGATTTCCGTGATTCACAAAAAATAATAGCGTTATTAGGGTAAAAAAGGGTCTGCATGTACTCACCCAAGGCCCACCAATCAACGGCTTTGTTGTGTCCTTTGCTTTGTATGATTTCTGGCGCTAGATACTCGGGCGTACCGCACAGGGTCCAAGTTCTATCTGTTAATTTCTTCGCAAAACCAAAATCTGTTATCTTCAAATGTCCATCTCTGGCAAGAAGTAGGTTTTCTGGTTTCAAGTCTCGATAAACTATATTCCTGGCATGGAGATATTCCAGGGCTGACACGATTTCCGACGCATAGAAGTTTCCTGCGAACATAACGTTTTAAAATGCATCGATTTTTTTATGACTTCGACCTATAAAGTTGGTCGCGGCGACCTCATTTTGTGATGATACTATAAAGCTGGTTCAACAATTAACATTCAGCTTTGTATTTATGGGAACAATAAATATAAGAATTTATTTGTGGGACTTGAAGAAAATGTTATCAATGTAGGAAGAAAACAGCGTGCCTTACTTTCCCGCGCAAGCGGCCGAGGGAAAACAATAATTACTTGACCGCATTTACACAAGACTATTGGCTTTAGACAGAAGCACATTATTGCAAGTATAGCTTCTATGTCAGTAAGTATTTATACACAACAACATTGTCTAAAGTAAACATGCTAAGTCTAAAACCCCATTCTACATTATAATTAATGTATTCACATATTACTTGCGTCGATCACTTCGTTTGAATATATTTTTACATCTAACGTACTTTCTCCGATCTCAACTCAAATGATTCAGTATTTTTCCGTGTATTAAGATGTTGTTGAAATTCGAACTAACAATGGCTTCAACAATTGTTTTCTATTGTTTACAACATTTACGTTAAACGTTTAATAGTACCGTTTTATTGGCTAATTAAATTCTTGTTTTATATCTTTAGCGCCTATCAATTGCATTTTAAATTTTGTTACTTTATGTTTTACTGTCCGTCCAGAAATAAAACACGTTGCGAATGTAAAATACATAAAGATGCGAAAATACTAAATCAATCTTACTCTCACGTTTCGTTACTAACATAAATGATAACTTACAGGTTTTTCTAAAAAACAACACGCATAAATACTTAATAGATTTTTTCTTTAAAATTATTACTATTTTCGTAGTGATTTTCCATTCTCCAAAAATTATCATTCTTATCTATTGTAGACACAAAATACATAATATTATTTTGTCGAATGTATAATTAGAAAAATGGTGATAAATAGATATAATGTCCGGAATCTGGATAACATGTTAATAAAGATGAAATTAGACAACAACGTGTCTTCCTTTGATAACCAAAAAGTGTTAAACAAAAAGAAGTTAAACAATTTTCAAAGATCCTTCACTGCTCTGGAACAGTGAAATAGGACTATCAAAATATAATACTGAATGTAAAATCATATCTACTAATTAAAATATTTTTTTTTAACTTGCAATTAACCGGATTTTCGATAAATTTACATTTTATCTGCATTTTGCACTTTTTTATCCACTTTCGCCAGATAGTGAATGTAGAAATGCAAATTCTTTGAACGTACGATTCCTAAGCTATATGTATTGATACGTAACAGTAAATAAACATGTTAAATTGTATCCAGGATTAGCCAAATCACGTTTATTTTTATCATGGGTAAAGTCAATGCCAGCTGGAAGAGGCGCGTCGTCACTCCCGGCTTGTATAACGTGTGGGGGGAAACTCGCGTGCAACATACGACTACACTCATTATTTACAATACTAGCTTTTCTTCGGAAAGTTTTTTCTCTTGCTGTCTAATCTATTTCTCCTTTTTAAATATTATCGTTCTCAAGAACATTATTTATTGTGCATTATCGGGTAACTTTTTGTTAAAATGACTTATGAATAATGTATTTATTTATTTATCATAGTCTTATTAGATTATGTATAATTTGATCTTTTAAGTTATTCCAGAAGAATATTTGAGTTGGATTCATTAGTCGATCTGGTGCCAAACACCACGTTTCTAAATCCAACAGTTTCGACTTCAGATTTAATCTGTCAGTGAAGAAAATTGATGCTTGTAAACCTCGAGAGATTTGTTAAGCGAAAAATGTAAAATTTTTTGTACGTTGCACACTTCTCTCAGATTGGCAAGCTATATAAAACGAGATTAACTAATCAAATTTGTTAATAACGCTATAAAAATAACATCTAATATTCACGAAGCCAATGAACACCTACGTCTTGAAACCTATCAAATATTGTACGACTTTTTATGATGTTTGAACAATGAGTATATGATTGCCGTGAACTTTTATTTCTTCTGCGATCTTTGAAGTTCGAAATCCACGTAATTTATGAGAGCGCTGACCACTGTGGGCGACGGGGTCCCACGCGGAAGCCAAACTGTGTCTCTGACATGACATCACACCATGACTAACTCCAAACACTCATCTAATAAACCCATTAACCCGAAGTCAGTATAATCTCAACAAAAACGAGTGCTCCACATTGTTAAACAAATAAATGTTCAATTTGCTTCTCGTAAACGTTGACTAAATCAGAGCAAGCGTCACTTAGACAGGTCGCCTCAAATTATTGAGTGAAAAGTATACTTTTCTTTGAAATGCAATTTAGTTCACAGATGTATCTTGCTGGCACGTTTCTTGTATCATCAGCACTGTCTCGTTTGTTTTTATAACTTTCTTTCTTTTCAGTAATTCTCGTATCTGCAAACCTTTTAAAAGATACACTTTGTCCGTATTGCACGATCTCAGTACGTTTTTCAAGTGCACTCAATGCATCTATCTGCTGACACTCATGAATCTTATCCTGTCAGATCGATATCTTTTGAGAGTTTATTTATAACTTTAGCATCGTTTTCTAAATTATCAGTGAAAGGATATTCTACAAGACTGATCGTTATGTTTAATACTTTTCAAGTAAAAAATAGCAAGACTACAAAAAGTATGTAATTAATTTTACTGCGCACACAACTAAACGTACTTAGGTACTTATAAGAGTTTATGTATGTGTAAAGCGCAGGAACGGGAGCGCAGGCGCACGGCGGCGGGCGCGGGCGTCGAGATGTCTGGCTCAGTCAGCAGTCGCCAAATGGCGCAGACATTTTTATTGTCAGCACGCTGTATCCCATCGGCATCGCTATAAAACGACACTCGTGAAAAATGGACGGAGCCACCTTCAAGGCACACGGCACCCAAGACATAGTATTATTATTTAATCTACGACCGAAGCCCGACAGTTACTCGCTCACTCCTCGCGTTACTGAACCCACATGAGCCCCTATTTCTGTCTTGTCTTTTCTCCAGAAATACGAGGCGGTCGTTTGCCGTGTATTTTTTCTGTGTTTTTGCAGTTCTTTTTCACTACTATACGCGATAAACATCTATTTACTTTATCAGTGTGTGCGACTCATTACGTCAATTTTAAAAAAGAAGCTTAAAAACAAAGTAATTAAGAATAGATGTTTTATGATTTGCATAAAAGAATGGTCTCGCGATTGACTAATCACAAATGTAAAATTGGACGAACTAAATAATATCTAAGAGATACGTGATGTTTTTATTAGTTAACATGAATATAAATAAAACTTTCCCATCGAATATTAAAAATCGCGTAGGTTCTACAAACTTTTTGTATGTATTTTTAAGGCCTTCAATCGAAAACCATAACAATTTCTTAATTGTTATTTTTATTATCTTGATTAGAACCAAAATCCTAATAAGGCAGTGGTGACATCATGATCCGTAAATGGTATTACACCGTTAAATACTCAAAATGTTTTTCAGAAATCACCTCCGCTCACTCGTACCGTTTTTAAGCACGTCGTGGGTTTAAGATAGTCTTTCTAATGTATTTTAAGAATATTTATTTGATTTTGAAAGTAAAATATTACACAACGTTGAATTATTTTATCCAAATCGTATAAGACATGCACATACTACTAAAACATCTGTCGCATTTTATTTGATATCGTACTTTATGTAAAAGATGGTATAATAAGTTTTAACAAAAGGGTAATGTGAAACAAGTTTCTTTATTTGAAATTCGTCTCTATTATCCACGTGTATAAGGATAAAATCGAGTAGAGACTGTGCAGTGATGTGATAAAATACAGTGAAAAAGTGGACATCGTGGGTGATTGCGAAGCATCGTGCGCACAAATCGTACGGCATGGTACGGTTGCCTGCGTAATGTTGGAATATTGCCAACTTTTATTTATTTATTCCGCTCCAGTTTATTTATTTACAACGATTAATAAGCGAAATTGTTACTGCTTTTTGTTTTAAATCTAGTCATCAAAGGAAAAGTTGTGACAACTGAACTTGGGTAGCGTTGTTTTCCAATGTTGTGTAAACTTTTGTTTGTTGTGGTTGAAGAGTTGACAGGTCGTTGTGACAGTTTTATAAAAGTGTAAGTGTTTACCGATACTGTTGCTGAATCTGCCGGCATTCCTCAGGTACGAGAACAGCTCTCCTCCACACACGTAGTCGAAAAGCATGTAGATGCAGGAGTCATCGTGTGTCCACCACCGCCTGCAAGGAGAATGCTATCAACATCATACGAAAACAAGGTGAAGCTCAAGGAGGCTGGCACTCCGCGACTACGACATCTCGCATTAGTATCTACCGAACTAATTACTGTTACAGATGCGCACCAGATACACAACTAGATAGAGATATTCCACACAACTTGGTATGCTGCGAACATTTTAATTTCCTACTCTAATTAACATTCTACGTTCGGCACGAGTATACACACTTCACTACTTTGTTTATTTCAACCATTTCCCGTTTTTCATTCGTCCTTGTCCACAACTAGTGCACTGCATAATAAGTCCATTACCATACTATATTGTTTTTCTCCTATTAAATGTAAACAATAACGTCACTGTAGTACAAATATAGTAACACGTTGGACATAGATACATCGTTTACGTAAATACGAGATTGATATACTGATCAGTGACATGGTGATAGTTGCCAGATCGTCATCAATAGGGCACGCGCACTGATATTTGTCGCCTCTCAAAACATGCAATCATCTGGCGCTTACCCTTCCCCCAGCAAAATAGATCATATAAAAATAAATTACAAAAAGTAATCGATACACTTGTAACTGGCACATTTTAACAGGTTATTGGGTTAAACGAATCCAACACGGAAAGAGCTGAACAAAAAAGTTATTTGGGGCAATCTCTATCTAAATCTTTGCCTTCACTAAACAAAATAATAGCAAGCAATGAATTAACTTCACTACAAACTCGTACAATGGCTACACCTACAAATGACACAGCAGAACAGCTATTAAAGGTTTGTTTCTTATCGCCAGGCTATTCGCTGGAAGGCGGAACGTCGGGAATGAAAACAGGAGTAAGTAATGACATTGGCTCAATGCCGACATTTGGCGCTCACATAATTGACGTGCGTCACATGCACCCATGCACGTTTAATTAAACGCCCAAGTATGTTCTAATGGTAAACACAGTTATTATGATCCCACTGAAATATACCTTTACCCCTTAGATGTCGCGTCTGTCCAGACGCCTTGGATGAACACCAAGAATATTAATTACATCAGGAATGATTGACGGGGACATGAACATTTTCACATTGGAATTAATGTACTTACAGATTCACTATGAAGGGGTGGTTGATTTCGGCGAGAATGTTCTTTTCGTTCATGACGTGATCTACTTGCTTTAGGCGGATTACGTCGGCCATAGATAATATCTTCATCGCCAGATATTCATCAGCAGCTTTGTCACGACACAGGCACACGCGACCGAACGTGCCGGTACCTAGAACAAAGAAACAACAACGTTATACACATCGTGCTAATGAAAAATCATCTTGTTTTGTAAACTGTATCGTTTGTAAACAGATCCTCAAAAAGGTTTTGGACTGCATCAATTCGTACTTATAATAACCAGCTATCCAGAGATTTAAAATAATCCACATAAAGTCCAATAACATATACCTATGCAAGTACATATCATGTTTACCAGAATGCTGCTTATCATTATAATGTTACATTGGGAAATACAATCTCGAACAGCCGGAATTGTTTTGATGAAAACAATTCCGAGTACAGCGATATAAATAAATGAATCACTATCGGAGCTTCCCGAGTTCCTCAGTAGTAAGGAGGCACAATACAAGTGAAGATAAGAACAAGCATGATCTGATTCCTAATGCATTCTTAGTAGTGTATAAACAAATTGAAAAATAAATGACTACTTGTATACAAAATTCACTCATCGAATATGTATCAGCATGTTTTTGCCTATCTTTCGATATCCAGTTAGTCATCCACTTCGTACATGATTGCAGTACATGGTATATTTTCGATGGTCCTTGAATGCTTAATACACTAACATTGCGTTATAACCTTGTTGTTATTACTCAAAAGGTTAGTTAGTAAATAAAAGATAATGAATTTTGTTGGTAGTTAGGCAAAGCAATATTAGACATCAGAAACGTGGCGATCCAAAGTTTATGCATATGTATCAAAAGACGAAAGCTTAAGTAAGAAAGAATAAACTAAATTGACTTTTAGTCTACGTTTAACAAAGAGCTAGGCTAGGCAAGTTACTAGTTAGTTAGTTCGATAATTATATATTTCCATTAGATACGTGCTCTACGGAACAGGTGAACCACTAATTGACCCTAGTAGTGTGTATAATAATTGAGTTAATCAACGCACGTAAGGCCTCTATTAGCGCTGCATTTTAGAACACAACTGATGCCTTTATTTGCATCTTACAAACATGGCCATTAGAATATGTAGAAAAAAGTATCCAGACTTATTTATTTTAGGCCAAGAAGCTGATTTAGGTATCAACCAGATTTAATTTTAAATTTTAAAAGTAAATCCCTCAAAAGCAGTAGCGCACAGCACTTACTTTGCAAAACCATGACAGTGACAGCTCGACAAGATCCCGCGCTTTTGCGTCATAGACAAAATAAGAAAAATAAAAGAATTTTTAAAATGTTTCTTGCCATTGCCAATAATGTCAATGGCAGAGCATAATGGTCTTACCTTATTTCACTGATACTTTGTTACATGTAAATACGTATTTACCTTACATAATCTACGGCTGTCTAACTGGCTTACACCTCACACGAATAACACGTGTGCGGTTTCATATTTCTAAGAATGCCAATGTAATGTTTACTTTCATTATTTCGTACATTCTTTCAAGGACTAGTATGTTTAATCGTGTATCAAGGTGCATGGTATTTCAAGGTTTTCTTTAACACGATGAATAATATGGATTAAAGAAAATAAGCCACAACATTCTGACTCATTCTGTTTAGAGTGAACACATAATTATGTGGTGACTCCTAGTTACCACATAATTGTTAGGTACTAGTAAATAATAACATTATTGTGTTTATATTGTACAGTTTGTTTTTCCTTCGCTTCTAGGATTGTTGAAACTTTCCCGAGTATAACGTGGAAACCGCATTACAATAAACATGTTTATTTGACGATTGTATTAGCAAACCGTCATAACAAACGTATTGATAGCGGTTGCAAATAACAGTCATCGCCTTAGAAATATTCTCTAGTAATGTTAAAGCAAGCAACAACAAACAATTAACCACATCTTAATAAGAAACATAATATTATAATTAACATTGTTATTATATTGCTCCCCCGAAAAAAAAACTGGATTTATTCAGAATTATCGAAAGACAAAAGTTCAAAGTAGCTTACTCACACCCTTTTAATAGAAATTTATAACACTGATAATTACAATTGACTGAATTATAGACATGTATACTTCACTTGATGAGTAATTTAGCACAATACAGCTGTGAAATTCAATAATTAATTTAGTCATTCTATGTAGTAGATACCTTCTTAGTTCTATAGGTACCTTCGTAACTCACGCAAGACTTGATTCTCAATAAAATCTTGTATGAATACTTATTTAAACATTCATAAGCCGTTACGTTATGTATCATGTAATAGAATATAGAATTCAATATCAATGTCACCGCCTGCAAGTTTTAAAACAAAAGGCTGTTGAACCTACGCTATACCTTCCTACATACCTAAGAATTAGGTTCTTTGTTTTAGACCTAAATGGATTTAAACATACTATCAATATTCATTCTTTATTATCTACCCCCTATCTGCCCCATATCTACTTGATGTGACGTCACATTTTTCAACTGATAATTTAAGTGGGTTATGCAATACCACTTTCCACCACTTGTAAATCCCTTGTACTGCAAGGCTTCTAGATCTACTACGCGTAAAATGTGCCTACGTGTTATAGAAGAATTTTAAAATAACATTACATGTTGTTTACATCTAAACACTACGCGATACTTTTAAAAACCTTTTAAAATCGAATCAATTACAACGTTCACTCACAACAAATTAAATAAACAAAATCAAAAATATGAAATGTGCACTCAATTCCAACTATACAACAAGCTTATTATTGGAATTTGATACATATTACAGGCGTATAAAGGGTGCGACATCGCTGACATTTTCCATTTCCATTCATTAGAGACTCGAATAAAATATCCTGTTCCAAGAGCTTGTGCGTAAAACATGAGTGAAGATGAAAATAGGATGGCCCAGTAAACGAGTTACGTGGGTACCCATCAGAAGAGCCTATTTGTGTCAGAAGGCCGCCCCAATATCTTAAATTGGGGGCTTTAATTTGCGTAACACTAGTTACTGGTGGCGTGACGTAGCATCTTTCAGTTTCCAGTATATTTTCTGCTGTCTCTTGCGCAAGCCTCAGGTTGGCCAACTTCTCGGAAAATAGAAACTGAGGCTATAAAATAATCGTCAGTTTGAAGGAAACACTGGTACATAAATAGGTGTACTACCTTCGATGCATAACCTCATTATTTGAAAACATTAGCTATAAATAAATATTGATATTATTGAGGTTGCTGGAACAACTTCGATGTAATCGAACTCTTATGTTTTTTGAGATGCATCTGTACTGTAACAATGAATCATCAATCTACCTACATCAGTGAGATTACAGTATTATCATTTTATGTATCTACATATCTGTGTTTACATTTTATCGACATGTTTATCTAAACTTGAAATTCTATTATCGCGAATTGCACGACGAAGACTTTCGGGGTGAAAACAACATGAAGATACATACATGTACTTTAAGTCTACTAATTGTATGTATATGAGGTTATCGCACCATTGGGTTCTCTGAAAGGAAGATTCAGTTATCGAAACAAAATCATACGTTTCTTTTATAAATAAGTTACTTATCTCGAATGAAATGTAATCTTTAAGAAAGTCGGATTAGATTTCGCTTTAGTAATCTCATGATGATGAAAATATATACTCTATGCTATACGTAAATATATACTCTGCATCATACATTTTATGTTAAACACCGAATTTTGTGTAAAATTATTAGATTATACAGCTTCTAAATGTTAGTAGCTATATTCAACTCGATTATGGGTCCCAAATGTGACCCGAATCTAATCGAGTAACAACGTTTCTAAACAGAACAAAATAAGGATTTTTAAATTATCATTTTTATTTGTATCGCTGCCCTGCGTACTATTTAAGAAAATTGTACTTTATTCGAATAGAATACTTTTATTGTTTTCCGTAAGTATATAATATAATAATGTTCATTATTTATTACATTTAAATGATTTTTGTTACTGTAATTGAGCAACATTGCATGTGTCGTGACCACACAATACAAGATACTGAATACAAAATATTATTCATTTATATTCCTATATATTATAAATAATTACTAGTTATATTGCCTATTAATGTAGCGGTTATATTGCTATATACCTAAATTAATATTTATTGAAATGCACCAATGTATGTACAAAGTAATATTCGTAGAATTGTAAAAACTACTATCAATTTAAAAGTGTATTCAATTAGTATTGATATTTACTTAGGATCAATATAATAGGTACTCGATCGATACATAATAAAATATTACATTTACTATTGTATTTCCTGACGTTTAATTATCTGTCTTTATAAAAAAGAAGAAAAGATCGTGTTAGTTAAGTACACTATTATAAGTCAAAAAACGGATAAATCTACGTCAATAATTTGACTGATAATTAGTAGGGAGGTAGCTTAGAACCAGGAGACAAATATATGTAGAATACTTGTTATCTAATAATTATCAAAATCTAATAGGAAAGGGAAAAACAGGTTTGCGCGTACGAAATCCTGAACAGAAGCTGTATAAATAAAAATGCATATAAATCTCTCTATTTAAAAGCGTCAATTCAAAAATAAATATGCATTCGACATTAATTTAAAACGTATTATTAAAAGCTAAATAATTTAAATATAAAAATAAACATGTTTTATACAATTTACGTTCCGCATAATTTAGAATATTGCTGAATCATTTTGGACGGCACTTTCACTAGAAGTTCGCTTAAATTTTGATTAATTCATGTCATAAATAACATGGCGTCTCGACATGTCACCGGCAATCCGGATTCTACAGTAGTTACGAGGTTGCAAGATGGCGATAGTTAAACGAAAAACAAAATACTAGCCCTAAGATTTTTGTTTATAAAGTGTAGAATTATGATAAGATTATTAGATTTTCGAAATTTTCAAAAGTAGCACAAGCCTTTGAATTATGCTCAGTGTACGGCGAAGGATCGTAACTGTTAGATGAATTTATAGCACAACTGGTGACAACTGGATTTTACAATTAGTACGTGTACCAATACGCTTTGAAGATAAGATGTGATTCTGATTGCTGTGTTATGTCATGCATTGTACATTTATGGCACAAACATGACGAATGAAAGCCATTGTTTTCCATACAATGCTTTCTTAAACGTGTTCAGTAAAATACTAGATTCTCAGATTACAGAAAAAAAAATGTTTTTTATGCTGTATTCAATTTGTTTTAACCTCTCCGGAGCCCTTTGACAACATACATATTTCAACAATTTAATTTCAAGGCTCCATGATCAAAACAAACTGAAATAACTTTAATATTTTTATGTTCTTTTCAGGGCTGTTATTAATTATTTAAATAATTTTACCTCTACATTAAAGAAGTTAAAAAAGCTTTGGATATTAAGGTTAGCTACACTTAACCTTTTAAATGTTGAAAAGAAAAATTTGAAAATATGAGAAGGTTCCAGATGAAATAAGAGTAGACTTGGCACGTGTGACCTAACTGAAACTACTTCCCTGTCAACTAAAAAAAGTTGCTAAGTAATTCAGACAGTCGAATTTGTATCAAGTTTCAAATGTAGATTCTAGAACATTTTCAAAAACGAGTTGAAATTCAACGAACAAAGAGAAGTCCGAGACAAACAAACAGTGAGATTAGATCCGTGTGCTTTAAGTTGGGAAGCGCCGACAATGCAAGTTGAGACAAGTGACCTTTGTCTTACGTAAGAGACTTCTTTCACAAATCTACGACATGACGTATTAGATCTGTATATCAGTGAAGGGCGCTCTGCGACTAATTTATTCGTTCACAGTTGAACCGCGGCGCGGGCGCACTCGTCCGACCACTTTCACTGCGACTGCGCATAACGCACGTCGAGACCTTTACGTCACTATACCCTAATTATATGCTAAATAGAAAATTTTATCTGAATTTTTCTACAATAACTAAAACTTTCCACGCCTACGATCCAACCCGTGCATCAGGCGATCTACGAGCTGGTGATTGAAGTGATGATATTAAAAATAAAATATTTTACGTCTGTTTTTCCTAGCAGTACACAGATTTAAATTATAAATTACGGATTCCAATCCAAACCTACCAAGCTAAGTAGGTGATACATTGAAACAACAATTTCACGGATCGAATCCACGACCTCGTGCTCAGCAATCATACAGTCACAGTAAGTCGAGCAGAAAATAAATATTAGCAAAAAAGCGGAACTTGGCTCCGACATAGTACAGGAACAGCGCAGAAATAGACATGATGCCACCGTCGTAAACTTAATCGAATTGAAATATTTCATTTTATTACAAAAATAAAACTGACGGGTGACATTTATGTAATACGAAATGTACCTACAATGCTCTATAGGCCAGTTGTATGTGCATGTTACATAAACACGTAATCAGTGATAGACAACACACAGGTGTGACGGGAGGCTGATAAATATTGTGTCAAATTGTAAACACGCTGCGTTTTTGGCAATGATATCTACTACGGGTAATTGTAAATAGAAATCGTAATTTAGACATAACACTTATGTACATACGTTCGTAGGTACTCGTAAATGACGGGAAGAAAGCATTTCCGTAATGAATCGTAACTACGTGTGCGTACTTGCGTAGGCGCCGTGCATAGGTAAGATATAGTTCTTATGCGCATCATCACTTTCACACACCATGAGATACAACGACAATAATCTAACAACACGATTATCTGAACTCAACACCGAACATTAAATATTGCTTTATTAGTATTCTCATTTAACTAATGGACCTCTTACTGTCCAAGTTCTCGACCCTGTATTTGACCCTTATTCACTTTCTAATATTTAAATAAGATAATAATTTATAATAGTTTTCACTTCATATGACGTCTTAATTAATTGCTATATCGTCATATGTAAAACTGGTAGTGTGTGAGTGCGCCTGCGCAACGGCCCGATATCTTCGCCCAATCAATAACACTGCCACATAACTTATATTTTACTGCCATTCTGAATTTATGGGGAACATCTTCAAAGGTACATATGTCTGTAGACTTTCGAGGAAATCATTTTGTTATGGTGTAGTACCTCAATACCTACTCGCAATAGTATAATAAACATGAGTTTTATGACATGCTCTTTTGTAATAATTTCTAAATTAATAAATATCAATAACTATAATAATATTCCTTGTTAAACAATCAGGCCATTGTTAACTAAGTAGGTAGGTACATCCATATAACTGTTGTTTCGTGCTCACTGAAAATAAATGACCTCCCACCGTATATTAAAGTTAAAAGCCAGCCCACCAATGGCCAGCCATAACTTTTGCGGCTTATTTCGGGCATTCTATTTTCAATAGTTACTACTCGCACCATACAGCACTTATATTTTAACCAATCATGGAACAGGTCAACAAACTCTAGGCACATCATCTTACATAAGTAGACAAGTAGCCGATATTTTATCAGCACTATATAATAATTTACTGCTCGTTAAACGTTCAATGAAGTATCCGAGTTTTACGTTAGTTGTAAACCTGGATATTAAAATGTTACAAGCAAATATTGGGCGGATCATTCAAAATATTTTGATTTACTTTATTACCATAATAATAAAATTTATTTAGGAACAAACCTTGTTCCAATTTCGGGTAAGTGCAGATGTTACCTACATTCGTCATTACGTAGAATACTGTAACTTTAATTTTATTCACGTCGTCAAATGCCACTTTTATCAGCATTAAATTATAAATGTAAATTAAATACGTTACCGCGTAAACAAGCTGTAAGTTTCAATCCTATTTTTGAGTATTGTGCAGTAAATAAGAAAATAATATAAAATGTAGTGGCACGCCAGATTTTAGCAATTAACTCTGTCAGCGGTGTGCGTTGACAAGTGTCTGAAGAAAAACACTTATCTACTCGTATTTCTTTCTGTTCCTGCTTTCCTAGTCCGTCATAGTCGGAATCGTTTAGTCACCTCTGACGCAAATTGATCCAAAACCGATGTCCTCTGCCAACCGCCTCATGGGTTTCTAATATAAGAGAGGACGTCTCAACTTCAAACATATTCTCACCACTTTGTTCTTTATTAGTTTTTTGCTCCCATCTCCTTTAATTCGATTAATTGTTCGCTACAGCTACAAATAAATCTTTATTACTTTGCTGCACTAGATTCTGTTTTTATTTTAGAAAAAGAAAAATATTTATTGCTCAATCTTATTTTAGTCATAAAAACGTAGATATACTGTAAAAATAAAATAAAAAAGAAACTGTGATAATATATGAAAACGATAACGCTGATATTTAATATAGAAAAACAAATGGAACGTTCTATCTAGCTTTAAACTTTTACTTTTCGGATGGGTTCACGACTTCCCGAGAGATCGTTTATTGGATTAATCATTGGAAAAGAGAGCAAAACTTGAAGGTGTTTTCACAAGTTGTGACGTCAGCCCACAGCTGTCCCTCCCGTCACCTCGAGAACTTGACATATACGCCATTATTTATAATCTCAAACACTTTTATCAGCATTAATCTTCTGATGGCGACGCGCTGGTGGGTGACGCGATGACGTCCCAGACCTGCCCACGAGCTTAAGGACCTTCACGTGAAGGTAACATAAAACATCTGCATAAAAACCAAGTTCATCTGTTACAAAAACAATGAAATTGATTTGATGTGTAACAATTATATTGTTAATCCACGAGTACTAAAATTCCTTTTAAGTTTTGAACAACTAATCACCCGGTCTTTCACAACCGTGTACCTAGTTATATCTTATACTATTATATAAAGCGGAAGAGTTTGTTTTTTTGTTTGAACGCGCTAATCTCCGTAACTACAAGTCTGATTTGAATAATTCTTTTTGTGTTGGATAGCGCATTTATCTAGGATGGCTATAGGCTATAAAACATCACGCTACGACCAATAGGAGCTGAGCAGAGCGTGTGAAACCGCGCGGAAGTAGCTAGTCTGCAATAAGTACAGACTCTGGTGACACACATTTGGTTTGCTCTAAAGTGGACTTGTTCCATTCTATTTGCAGATGTGTTTTGAGAAAGGTAAATAAAAAACTATGTCATTCGCTAATCAGTTCATATGTGAAAGAGAATGACTGAAATACCACTTGATGTGACTGACACCACCAAATATTGAATTCAGAAACCACCTTTATTTGGACCCGCTTAATGTTTTAATGGGGTCTTGTTTTCACTTTAAATTAAATTTCCATTCATCCATTTGACACACAGTTTCATCAATGTGTCTACTCACATATTTCAGTCATATATTATTGACACATATTTGACCGGTGCGGTGCCGTAACGTCATCAAGTAAAACAGGCCCTAAAGAACTATATTTTACCATACTTTAGGTTGCTGGATAGTAACAGTAGCCATGGTGTATGTACAAGCAATCCACTGAAGCTATCGATCATAAGCATATTGATATAGAGTGACTCCGACCATGTCATATTTCGCTAATGGTGCGCAAACAAATCGTTACAGACAACAATACATGACATCTTTGTGATTCAAACTCTAGCCACAAGTTCTTGACAACAAGTTTGTTTGATTTCCAAATGTGGTTTTGAAACAGTTGACTCATTCCTGCAGCTGGTTTAGTTTCTACACTTAACTTATTTTTAGTATCACCATAAAGCGAGTCCTGACACCAACTTGGGACAACGCTCCAGTATTACAGGAAAGGCTAAATATATCCAGAACGTTATAAAGCTGGAAATTCTGAAAAGTATCAAAAAATCAGGTTGATATGTTTTAAAAAATAATTTATACTTCTCGTTAAGTGGTCAACACCGAGCACATCGTTCCCAGAACCGCCGGTGTCATTAGTCACAGCCAGCTCGTTACAAGTAGCTACTGTTTTATTAGGACACCGCGATTTACCTACAATACACTTTGGTCGGTTTGCAAAACCATAACTGCTACATGTTGGCATGACGTAGGTGATATTCTATATTATAAATTGGTCTGCGCCGTGTCAAGGATGAAAGTCAAAGTAGTGATTTTTGGCCGAAATCCAAAGTGTCACTAGTTTCGTTACTTTAATTTATGAATGAACACGTTACCCTACGGAGAGCAAAGATTTTCTTAATGTCACAAACTACTTTTTACGCGGAAAAGGCGTAGACAATTTACACATACGACTCTGTCTGGTCTCGTATCATACGACGGAAGCTGCGTGTCACGTTAGCGTCGCCCTACACCTAGCGTCCACGCATAGGTGCCAAAATTAATAATTGTGCGAAATGTCATTTTTACAACACTCAACGTTGATGGATATATTGTAATGATATATTATAATGAAGTGTCTATCATAGTAGGTCGATGACTTCAGAGAAATCATACATCTATTCTAAAGTTAGAATAGTCGCTACTACCTACACATAGGTACCAAGTATAATACACAAATTCCAATGATTAAATCGGTTGATTAAATACTGGAACAAATAATTTAGTTGACCTAAGAATAGATAACAATTCACAGTGAAGGTTAAACTGCGGCCGAACGTTCCAATCGCTAAAATGTAAAAGTCGCGAATGCGGCGCGTGTTGGAGCCAAATAGTTTTGCTCAAGAATTACGGACTGATCTTCCGACTGCATAGTAACCATAGTTATACATCTAATTTATAATACTGCCCATAACTTTTATGAAAGGTAATTAATATCTTTCGCAAAAGTTACCAAGAATGCTAGGGTTGCAATCTTGAAATATTTGCTTCCATAATTCATGCAACCCACCTATTATTATGCACAGTACATTAAACAGCCGATACTCCAAGCATTTGTTACTACGTTGGTTATTGCCAAATTGTAACACAATATTTCAAGTTTAATAAACAGATGCATTCACGGTGTAAGTATTACGTTCGATGACATAAGAGCAAAAATCGTTTTGTAAACTAGTTTGCGAAGTCACTGCGCCTTGGGGCATACAATGTTGAACATAAACATATGAAGGTAGGTACATAGTCCCGCGGCCCGTGTTACGACATATATAATTGCTGAACATTTGTTAGTATGTAATAAAACCTCATCGGATCAAGTTTAAAAGCTTCCTGTTATAAAATTATCTTATATTGGGATATAAACATAATTTAATTCGTTGTACTTTGAAACAATGTATTCTGCATTAACAATCTATAAATAATGCGAATCTTTGTTAGAATTGACTTAATCGTTTTATTGTCAACAGCAATGTGGTCTCGTAATTTCCTAGTGTTTGCAACATTTACAGATCCTTGAATAAAACAATTGAAGTCACCGTTTAGCGTTACCAAACCATTGTGATTGTTGTACAAACCGGAACCTGACAATATTATGTTTTGCTTGCGAAGGCGAAATGCTATGACGGGCTAACCGCATAGATAATGTTACATATTTGTTTTCATTTTCCAGTTATTTTCGCGCTATTGAAAAAGGGAAAGAAAATGAGCGGATCCGGTGTTTACTACGCACTGGATGTTAGTTAACTGCCTCAAATACCGGTTGTGTACAAGTGTTTCTCAGATTACCATATAACGTACAAAATACTAACGTAGAAATAGAATTTAAATATTAATTAAATAAAATGTATACTAAAGGAAAAATAAACAAACAATAACATTGAATCGTAGAAAACTGATTTGAATATTATGAAAACTTCCATTACTGTGTTAATTTTTAATACACTATTTTTTTCTACGGAAACAAAGCGTTCGTGACGAAGGTAAAGGTTTTAACATGAATATCAAGCGTGTTCCCTGAATCGCGTGCGCGCAGGGATCACGACAAATATTAATCACCACCACACATGTACCTAGGTGCCTACATACTAGATGAACTCTACGTTTCTAAAATACAAAAACAACGTCTAATTTTATAGTTTTCGCTGTTTATAATAAAGACATTATGTTGGCAATGAAACAGTCTTCTTGGGGACTATCTTCGTCTATTTTTTGTTTTCGCAAATGTATTTCTAGATGTTTTTGGCTCGTAGATACAATATAAGCAGCGATTCTTATTTATTAATATTGTCGACCGTGATCTTCCCACTGCAAGATAAAAACTTACTTTCACTCCTTTGAGTCTGAACTCCTTTTTCTCTCTTGCTTATAACCAAAGGTATTTTAAGAACTACCGATATCAGAAACTATGTTACTGTAAATACAGTGTAGAGTTTACCTTATGAGGGTGATAGACATCTCAAAACACTGAGAGCGTTCTAAAACCCCCGTAATGAAGACTTTGAACAAGAATATAGAATTTTTAATCGAAACACCAATCGCTATGCTAATATCTTGCAGGTAAGCAATGAATATTAATGCGTGTGGACATAAAAGGCGTTTTATATTCATAGGGAGCAAGTTCAAATGGTTCAATGGTCTTTGATCGCGATGCACGTAATCGCTAATGACGGATCTACTGTTTGCCATTACTTAAATACAGGTCTTTACCCGATTGCGCCAGAAGGAGGGTTCTGTTGTTGCTTTGTCCGCTCACGCTGCGTTCCACCGGAATCGGATGTTGCTGGTTAACCGTTTTGTTTAGAATCTTTTTACTGACATATATAGCATTTTAGTATACAACACATAATTACACTTACGCATCAAAAAATACGGTTTTTTGTTTTGGTACATTTTTAGACGCAATTTCTAATTTGTTATTGTATTTTTATCAATGAAATTTGAAATAACAAATTAAATAAATTGGGGACAGCGATAAAATCTCGCCAAAATACCTGATAACGATATTTTTACAAAAATGTTTAGATGCCGCTAACGATAGAGCCTTGAAGTCACTACATCTCTTTTTTTAGAAATTAATTGTCACGATAACTAATTATAATATTACGAAATTACCCAGTTATTACTTTATACTTGGCGCCTCTAGTATCTTATCTTTTAATCTAATAATTAAAATTGGTCATCTTTTAATAAGTAGGCAATGTATTTCGTTCAAGGGCTTTAGAAGCAGGTCTCTCATTACTGCGAAGTAATAATCTGTTAGACATCACCTCTTCGCAAAAAATTACCACAATCCCCACGGTTGGTAGGAGGGTCGGAGATCGCAGGAAACATGATACATAGAAAACAAAAATCATCGCTTACCACCTAACGAGATAGTGGCCAAACGTCGACACATTAAATATATAAAAAAGAAAAACATTCAGGCTTATCAGAGAACGCTGCTGGTCTCTATTAAATGTGCAGTCCCGTTTTCGGATCTCACGACACCCTATAGTATAGTTGGGGAAGCGACAAAAGTATTGTACTCTGCGGCAGTCTTTACCATATGCTGGGCCCCATCCCCCGGGGGCCCCGAAGGACCGACAATATCTACGACGGACACACACCCTCTACACGGCAACTTGTAGCGGGTCCGATTCCCACACGGCGCATATCTTTGTGTGCCCCACAAATTGTTGTTTCAGGTCTGGGTGTCAAGTGTATGTAAACTTGTATGTTTTTGTAAATGCACCCACGATACAGGAGAAAGTGGGGCAATGTTAAAAAAACAATGACGTTCCAAAACTGACGCCGGGTTGTAATGTGTCCAAGGGCTCCAGCGCAGTCTAATACGGCCCTGCTCTGCGGTCGCTACACATAATATTCACCTGAATGAAAAGATTCCACTAAAAGACATTGACGTCAATGAACCCTACTACTGCTACTAGTACATCCCTACATTGTTAATATAATATGTTTTCCCTTAACTTCCGCACGGGCGCCACGTTTTGGCAGCGTCCGATACAATAATCTTTCATAACACGTTAAATATACAAATATTACAATATCAATCATTTGTATAATAAATCGGAATATCATAAAAGTAATCTGGTTATATCTAACCGGCATGTGATGGTATTGACGCACGATACACTACTCCATCATCGGCCAACCTTTCAAATCGTACGTCAGAAATTGACGTCGACCAACCTGCAAGAAAGTCAGTCATTTTGTAAAAATAATATACGTTTCTTGATAGACATTTCAATATCTATTTTGCTGAATAAATCGCGTTTTTGCTTATACATAATAATATTCAAAATATTTTTACATATTTATAGATTTATATTTCGAAAATCCGATTTATTCAGCTATTGAATAACTAATGTAACTTAATGAAAAATGAAAAGTTATTATTTTGTTGTAGCCATTTGACACAACTTTTACTCGGTAGAATTTAATAGATATTCAATTTAAATATTTATTTAAGAAAACAATGACCATTGGTAGGTCACACAAAGTTAAAACAATGCATTTTTTACGATTTACTAGTAAAACTAAAATAGTTCAGCTAAAATTAGAATACGGAACAGTTTATGTGAACAATGGTTTAACCTCGCATAGTTGGTTGTAATAGTCGTGTTGCTGTAATTGCTATCAAGAATGCTTAATTATCAGTGATGTCTTACGGAAACAATCACTGATAATCACAAACCTTTTTCTTCAGCAAAACACCAGCAGAACAAGCTACACCATCTCGGTATATTATTTGTTTTGTTCCTAACTTAACGTAAAATAAATAAATTATCATGTTTATACTATACAATTACAGTTGTTTGAGGCAAGAAATTCACGAGTTAGTATAACGTGATACTTTTCACTAGTAGGCAAGTATGTATTTGTTATTACTTCAATGGTATAAAAAAATAAAGAGCAACTGAACTTCAAATCTTCGACTACCTATTTACTTAATCTATGCAACTTTACGATTTATACCATAATATTGCAGACCGTAGCAAAATACACAAGCTTCTTTAGTATTTAAATATTGTAAAAGTGAAGACATTTTACGAGCCAAATAATGTAAAAACTCATTGCTTGTGACGTCTATACGTTAAGCTCATGACTGACAGAAGATGTAACTCGAAGCCTCTTGTACTATAAACGTTCCACGAAAAACTATTACTTATTATTATTTGGATCATTTTAAACACTGTTTATCAAGTAAATATATGAAATTCATATTTTATAGCATTGTTTTATGACTTCATACAGATCAAAGAGCTACCGTACCAACTGCATAATTACGATAAGGGTAAATAAACAATAAAATACATAGATAACAATTTAGAAGCGAATATTTTATTGGCTCATAATAGAAGCAGTAAAAATGCTATAAAATCTAAAAAATAACGTATAATAGTGTTTATGCTATTTTTGCGGAATCACTATGGACCAGGAAATTGTTTTAAGCGTGCAGAAACATAGATTTTCAATTTATTTTTTGGATTGAAACCTATCACGAACTTCTAAAAATGGACGTACATAGTATTTCAGTTCCGCAGTGTTGTATGGTAAATATAATTCCTTTAATGAGCATATCAAAACATCAATTCCTTAATTAAATCTTAGTAGAGTTATCTGTTATTGTTCGGAGCTGTTAAACCTGTTAAACGTAACCAGTTATCGACGTAATTATCACAAAAGACAACGAGAGTGTATATCACCCGTTTGAACCTTCACTTTCAAATTAGAGGACCATTGACTACATTAGATATGTGTACCTAAGTAGGTATTGCTTCTAAAAAGTGCCGGCAACGCTCTTATAATCCCTCTGGTGTTGCGGTTGTCCATGTGCGATGCTGCTGGGGTATTCTGTAAGATGTGATTGATTGATGATTGAGATTATTCTCACAACCAATGACATAAAAAATAAAAACTGCGTTTAAAAAACCGACTTCAAAAAACCAAAAACTAATAACAAACAAAAAGTCAAATCTAAAAAGCAAAAAATAACTATTATTAGTACTGATAGGTTACCCCCCCACTGATAGGTAAGAAGTCGGTGCCATAAGTTCAATACAAAATTATTCATTAAAACCTTAATAGGTACCTTATTCACAATTTTGTGGACATTAAGTTATATCATTATGATATGAGCTCATGGCACCGACTTCTAACCTATCAGTGGGGGGGTAACCTATCAGTACTAATAATAGTTATTTTTTGCTTTTTAGATTTGACTTTTTGTTTGTTATTAGTTTTTGGTTTTTTGAAGTCGGTTTTTTAAACGCAGTTTTTATTTTATTATTTTATAATTTTCAGTGTAAAGCTACATATACCCGTTTTGTTACTTATAATATATATAGGTGCAAAGTTCTAATCAATACAAATTATACAAGCCCAAACACAAGGTAGTTACAGTATACCGTTGAGGAGTTCCCTTAACAATTACACTTCTTCATCATCAGACCCTTAATGACAGCCCCACTCTATTTAGGTGTAAAGTCCTCATCAATACAAATTAATCAAGCCCAAACACAAGGTAGTTACTATATACCGTTGAGGAGTTCCCTTACCAATTACACTTCTTCATCATCAGACCCTTAATGACAGCCCCACTGTATCTAGGTGTAAAGTCCTCATCAATACAAATTAATCAAGCCCAAACACAAGGTAGTTAATATAAACCGCTGAGGAGTTCCCTCGACTGTCTGTCGACTCCATCATCAGGTCGACTCCAAACCCATATGAAATTGTAGTGTTTAAAAATGGTAATTGAAAAATATAATAGACGCATTACTCCTCCATAGAATTTTCGAAAGTTCCCCTCGGTTTCCCTAGGATCTCATCATCAGATCCTGACTTCATGGAAATGGGACCATCTCGGGAGTATACCCTTTCAAACAAAACAAAAATTTTCGAAATCGGTCCACAAACGGCGGAGTACTGCGCGAACAAACAAAAAAAAAAAAAAAAAAAAAAAAAAAAAACAATCAGCCGAACATAGTACCTCCTCCTTTTTTTGAAGTCGGTAAAGACAGAATTCACTTTGATTTTTCGAATTGATAGTTACAGAATAGCCTAACCTATCCCTGCTCATTTGCCCTCCGTCCAATAAAAAATAAGAACAAAAATACGTGTCACCACAAAGAGATATAAATATGATTTTTAAAAATACACCTCAATTCTTTTTCACACATCGTCTTTTGACGTTTTATTAAATTGTCAAAACAACAAATGTACGATTCTGAGAAGCGTGGGAGTGTACGACATCGCTTGTAAAAGTAGGTCGCCATCACCGGAAAAAGGAAAATCTTCACCCTTTCGTTATCAGTTATAGTTATTATTAAATGGATCACTAGACCGTCCATTAGTTTCGCCTCGATAAGCAATCTCCACCTCTATCTAACAAGCAATAACTATCAAAATAATTAATCTAGTTGTTAAAAATGTTTAGATTTGGTTGTAAATAATAAAACTGTGTAGTTTCGTTTCTGTTTGTTTTGCTCCGCCATCGTTACGGGCGTGGAATAACAAATCAAATCACCGAGGCATGCTAGTCACATTGTGAGATACAGGAATACTTGTGAAATCTGTCAGCAATCAAGTTTCCGCTAACAAATACTTACTTCGCCTTAACTTGCGCCTGCGCTTCTCCACTTTCGAGTTTGTTGACTCGAGAACATTTCACTTTTTTCGTGTATCTCGGCAGCACTTTGGTGTGCCGAAAATCTTATCGATTACGTAGTGTTGCATAAACAAACCTGTCTTCGATCGATCGAGCGTTACGTTATGTGTTCCTTTAAACTTTATTTTATTTCGACGCGCACTTAAGTACAGAAATATTTTATTTCCACCAGGAAAAAGAAAGTTAACATTAATGTGAATTATATTTTAAAAATGGAATTTAATGTATGCATAATATAATAGGTGTCGATTTGAATAAATTCTTATTATTAATGAGCATCATTTGTTTATTATCTATGAACACAAACGTTTGAACGGAAACTTATTTGTTAATTTTTTGAAGTTCTAAACTTTCCTACAGTATTATTTATAACATTACGCTACCTTTTCTTACGTAAAAACAAATGTTGGTTTACAAATGGTTGCTAGTTTTAATCGCAAACCATTTAAAATAAAGCGAGAGGCTATCAAACAACCGCAGCAGTAGCCATTGTTTGTGATTCCAAATAGGTATTGTATTAGTTATTTCTAGCAAGTTTTTTACTGTGCAACCGATAAGCACGCAATGTCACGGTTGTTCCATGCTGGCTCGTGATGGAGAAAGTACATACGAGTGTTATTATTGAATGTATGCGGCTGCAGCTCAACATGGTCCGTGACGACTGTAGCAGTCTCTCGTTGTACAAAGTTTGACAAAACCCGAGACATTAGAGTTGGCACGTGTTCGAGCCACGTCTACTGGACTTGCTCCAGCAACCGGTACCTACAACTCTACAAGTAAAATATTTCAGCATCATCCGATTTAGTTCCTACGCACTTGAAATCCAAGAGTCCAGTGTTCACACACTTCTAAAGGTGCAACAACGTTAACAATATGCAAAAAGCGAACAAGCTAATCACCCATAAACGTCCGCACTGATCTCTTAATGACCAACAAATCTTTTTGCAAGTTTAGATCTGGCTTTACAACTACAAGATTCGAATATGCACTGATCTAACACATATTCTTAGACTTCTATTCATAGATACCGGAATTCTAGTAGGCTCAATAAGTTACGTATTCATATCTTCTAGACTAGACTCATATTTATTTTCTTCATTTCATTCGTCAATCTTAGATGACTTGCCGAGGCATTTTAGACAGACGTTACTACTAGACCGTAAAAGAACAACGCACGGAGTATCAATTACTCTTGAAAAAATACTGAAACTAATCAGACTTTAGAACCAAGAACAGATCAAATGTTTAATCACAACAGATGGGTTCACACGTGTAAACATATAATAGAAACACAAAATTAACGTGGAATACTCTATATTATGTAGTTAGTTCGTTACCAGTTACTAGCCACAAGCCCAACTACCACTTATTTCTGTAAATACTGGTTAGCAGACAATGCACTGGTTAAGTGATGGGACAGTCACGAGTGTTCTCACCGACCTCGCCCGCATTTACATGAATATTAATAATTATAGCAGGTTAATATCGAGTCGATGGAAAACGGTCAAGGACAACGCATCCATGCACCGTACCTTGACACTTTCATGGCGTTTCAATACATGTATTATTCAGAGAGGCTAACTATTAAAGAAATGCTAATTTAAAAACATTTCTGTGTTTTTACTAAAGCTGATGTCTTAGAAAGCTGTATTTCTAGAGAATCGTAGTCGTAAAGTTAATAAACAAAGAGTGAACTAAAGATCTGATGATAGGCTCATCCGCGAAATTTACATTTTACTGCAGAAATTGATGCCGAGCCGGCGCGAATTGTTTACTACAATCAACATAATAAAGTAGTCAAAATTATTTATAGACGTACGACGCGTCAGTAATTTTTTACGAGCAAAATAGATAGAAGGTACATAAATTGGTGGTAATAGTGATTTTCCTCAGCGTTGTTTACTGTTCGGCCGAAAGTTTTCTAAGAGGTACGTAAGCGTGAAGAATTTGTAAAATTGTTTACAATAATTCAGGCTCGTGAACTGCTCTTATAAATGCAATATGGAACTGATATGATTTAATAACGTGCTATAATATAATTGTGGTTGTTCTACAAACTACGCTCGTAAACTTCATGTCGTATCACAAGATTCTTGGCATACAGTGGGAGCATTAGGTGCTTATAATGATGTGGCAGCTCCATTTCCGTCTGGACCAGCGTCTACACCATACCTCATTGTTCTTAAACAACTTTCTTTTCTTAATTTTACTCCGCACCAAGTAGCTACTTTCAATTGTGCACGACTGCACCGTGGAGTATGGGAACGGCTCATTTCGCAGATTTCACGGATATAACATGCTGCTTATCAACGGAACTTTACAATCTCTTACTTAGGTAAGTTATGCTGATGACGTTTCGATATGCAACGAGATATCATCTCTTGATTCTTATCAAGGCAGGATTAACTGCGTTTTAGAGTAAGCTCTATGTGATGAATGATGAATGATTTCGTGAGATAAGTCTCACAAAGTCATTGTTCGAACACGTGGTCATCACTCCAATATCATAAAATGATGAACTAATTCTATTATTTATTTATTATCTGTCTTACATTATAGTAAGGCTCGCGACACACTTACCCACATATCTGTTGTTAATCACGCGTGACAAACACAATCGTTCGCGTGCGTAAACATAAGCAGAAATAAATTCTTTTGTCTTAGCTATTCGTTAAAATCACTAACCGTCTCGCAACAAAGCATGTTATAAACAATATATTGCAGTTACATCCTTCTTACTCATCTTTTAAATGTTTTATTGAGGTGAATTATATGATTTTTAGATAAGCAACGATTTAGAAATCCTTTTAATCAAATATTTTTAAATCTAAGTACACACATACACAAATAACTACATTTTTTATGTTAATCTAGTCGTTTAATTTAATTGTCGTCGCGTGAAAATAAATCGCGGTATTACGGTTGTTGGTCGTCATATTTGTTATGGTAGTTAGTTCAAAGTGTTTGTTTGTGGGACGGCGGCGCGGGCGCGTGATGGAATCGTTAGCACGGTAACTGGAGCACCGAATGCCACCGTGAGGATGAGGATAATGCACACACGAGATCTCTGTGTGCCTAGTACCTGAGAAACTTTCGTGCTCTGTTTCACCTCCACAATTAACTGTCTGCCACGCTCTATACACGTATTTTAGATATGTGAGGCATACGACACCTTCCTCGTTCCAATTTCAATATAGAAAACTGAGAATTTGAAACCCTTTTGCTTACCGACATGACCGTCACAACCGCGTCAATGTTGTATCTTGTTTACAGGTCAGGAAATGGATTTCTTATAGGCAATGTACATACCTCGTCACATTTACATCACGATTATCTTTCCATATATTTTCATTAACTTTCTTAAGATACTCGTAACGGAAACATTAATGATTATCGTTTTTCTCTAAGTAATAATTACTTACGTGCAACTGAAATTACTGTTTTTTTTTATTAATTATAATCTACACGTGGAAGGTCACATTCAAATAAGCTATAGGCGTAATGAAAAACTATTTCCTAACTCTCGTTTAAATACTGAATTTAAACCAGGCTAAGTAGTCGCGCATTATTCTCATCCTTAGACCGAACGTGTTTTTCGCACCTCGTAAGTAATTATTTCGGTTGGACCACTGCCCACCCTGTAATAACAAAGCGTATAATTGTACAATAATACAACGACACAACTATTTATATTTATTTCGTAATAATTTTATGTCTATGTTTTTAGAAACTGTGTCTCTATTTTCATACTTTCAGGAACTACTCACTTGCTGGTTTGTTCGGGCGTTAAATGTTAGTTATTTGCAGTTTATGTTTGTGGAGAACAATAATAATGAATATCAAATAATATTCACTTGTAGGAGCGAATAATAGTTGTCATTATCCCAACTATGTGCGTCAAATTATCGCTACATTTGCGTCGAGACTTCACCCGTTTGAGTCGTTTTATAGACTGTTCCGAGACGTTCTAAACTAAAACAATAAACATTTTCCATTTCCTTTGGCGCGTCCAAAGCTGTCAGTTTTATTATCATAGTACCTACAGAAATCGAAGCCGTGTCTACGTAACATGTATTACGTCTATAGGAAATATCCCATTGCGAAGCCCCTTAAACTCATGTTTCAGCGACCGACGCACAATAAAATTCGCTCTACGCAAGTAGCTGTGTACTAATGGATTTTTCCGTAAGATTTATGGGATTACATCAAAGCAACTAAGTGCAGTAATTGTGATTATTGTATGATATCAATTGTTTTGAAGATTGAACTGCTTAAAGTATAACAAGATCGGATTTTCCGAAGTAACTCCCATTGTAAAATTTTATTGTGCACAATTACACATACCATTGATACTGTTTTTAGATATCAAAAAATTAGCCTTAGCCTAGGATCAAGAAACCCAATTTAGACTAATTGGTGAATTCACAACAAAATTTGATAACCTGCATTCAAAATTTTAATCTCCATCTAATTAGGTGGCCTATACACACAGACAAATAAATAAATAAGTAGGTACCATACACAGTAATACGTAATTGCTAAAGTTTGTACTGTACATCGTACGTGCTTAAATCTTCGCCAAGGCAGAACGCCATTTGTTCGTGTTTAATGCACAGCAGATCTCGTTCTGTATATGAGTGCAATACAAATCTTTTTGTCTTCAACCAGCATACTGATTACTTTTGAACTTAGTATCGATTATTCTCTAAACTTTCCTTGTTATGTACTTTCAATTTCTATTGTAAAGTTCATTGGCTCCGAAGGATAACGCAATATCATTTATATCAATTTTTTATTAATTAAGTACAGTATTTCAGCGACCTAAGTAAAATACTAAACTTCTGATATAACTATTGCGAAACCTTTTACTTCTAACACTATAACATGTATTGTAAAGGGATACCTACTAACCCGGTTATCTCGGATTTTTCTGCAAGTTAAAGTACAAATGAATAACAGTAATACTTCTGTAATAAGTTAAATCCTAGCACCTTGAATTAGTGATTCCAAGTCCGATCGCACTCAACACCAATGTAAGTTTAATCCTTTGTCTCTTCAAACAAAATTGGTTACTAGTTTCGATAGTTGAACTCTGTTGCACTATTAGGCGTTACTTTAATATGTAACTGGGTCAGCAAGTAGGCAGCAGTTTTAGCTTTATCATTTATCATTCAGATTCCAACTAAAAGGCACAGGTATTACTCTGCACTGAATTATTCAAAGTAATAATTTGTAATATCCTGCGTTTACATAGTTACTGGTTATATCGTGTCAGAATATTGCATTCAATGAGAGCAACCACTTAACTATACCTAGATCTTAGACCGTGCATCGATAAAGTACGATTACAAACTTAATTGTTTTAATCGTAATCCGTAATATCTTAAAATCTGATTCAATAAGTACATCAACAATCAATTCACGTTATTGCGAAATAATTTACTAACTACATCAATAAATCCATCTTAAACCCGATATTAGATAATAGATTATTATATTATGCGCATAAATGAATCTACAAATATGAAATAAATATCCAAATATGAACATTATTTACGCAACATTTGTCAAATCGATGTAAAGTTACAGGAGAATAATATGCACAGAAAACAGGAAATATCATTACTTGTGCCATATCCTACGGGTCACGGATAGCTCGATCACCCTTGGCCCATATTCCGCGCGGCTAGAATTAGGTCGAGGCATTATCACCTGCATTCTCATTATACTCCGCGATACTGCTATCAATAATCACATAGTAATTATGTCCTTGATCTATTTATTTTGGGTTTTTAATATATTTAGGAAATAGGACAATTATTACAAGTACTACTAAGTAGTGATAAAAGAAAACGGTTTGTTTATTAAATATTATCAATTATTTATTATTGCACAGAAACAAAGACGTATTAACAACAGTGCAGTTACCACACGAACCGTTGTAAGTTGAGAGATGTCTAGAGGTTTTTTGGCAAACAACCTACGCTATCTACTAGATTAGATACCTAGATAGGTACTCCAAACGCTACTTAAAGACACTCATAAAATCCTATTTCTTCCATTTTGCTAATCGTAAATTACGAAGAACATTTTTATAGTGGACAAGAAAATAATCGTATGACATCTTTTGATATACAACTACATGGTCAGACAATAAAACCGCGATTTGATTAATCGCTTGGAACAAAAGTGCTCTTAACACAATGTAAATAAGAACGATTTTGTTCGAACAATTGTATTGTTCTTACGAAACGAAGATTTAAAAGTGTCCGATCAAGTGGAAACATACAAACCTACCGGCGGAATATTAATGTGTTTACGTTACGCCATTATATAATTTTAAATCGCTTTATTTTTATTTCGATTTAAGCGAGGCATATGACGCGCGGATTTTGAAATTTGCGAACAAAATTATGGTCGATTCGTATAATGAACGATGCATGAGAGTGGACTGAAGAAGAAAATAATAATGACCATTGAACAATGTCTATCTAAATCTCTAAATATTATTACACTTATTTCGCAATATACGTGTAAACCAAAACAGTACCTTTATAAGTTAAGTACCAATGCACGTGCTACGAGAACCTGTAGAATTTTCAGTTCAATTCCAGGTCAGATTATGTAAACACAACTGTATACCCAGTTTGTACTTACAAGCGATGTTGCAATGTTAAGATGAACAGGTACAGTACACAGCTTCTTATAAGTAGTAAATCTTATAAGCAAGCAGCAAGTATAAACAAATGCAGAAGATATCTGATATTAAACGAAATCCGTGTAGAAAACTGCTAGAGAAAGGAAAGAAAATAGTACCTAATCAAGATTTTACAGTGCTTTTATGATAATTTATTCCCCAGTCCTTACGTTTCATGTGTCCCGCTAAGAACTCGTGGACCATTCGTTATATTTAATGAAATTTATGTGACAAGCAATAGTGACACTTTATAATATTCCCGCCGCCTCATATCCGTGCTTCTCAACAAATCATTACAAATGATAGACAGCTAAGACATCCCCATAACACCGACAGACATCGTAACGATCGAAAATAAGCGATAGATTTAAATAACATGCCAAGTGTAATTTGTTAAAAGTTATGACAATCACAAATGGCCAATAATAAGTTCCATATTTACTGATTTTCACTGAAAGAAACATATATTTTCTAGCAAACGACATTTTCATATTTATCATAATCACGTGGGCAGAGACGGGCAATGATTCACATCACTTTTACTATAGGAAGGTTTAAATGACGATGACTATCTTGTAAAATTAGCAAATGTGAATCTTTACTATTAATAGCTTCCTGGAGTCATGGATGAAGTGTTGTTTAGTTTACTTCGCAGACACCTTGACTACCAATCAACATTTTATTAGTGCCTTAATAAAATATTTGCGAATTATAGCATTATGGGTAATTTAATGTTATTATTATAGACGATATTTCTATCAAACTAATGTTACCATTATTATTTCTTTTGAACAGATATATCTCTGCTCACCCCATTTAAAAGACAGGAACGCTGTTAGAATCAAATAGCTATCTAATAAAAATATTATTTATAACCAGTGTCGTTACTCACCTATAGTTTTTAAAATCTGGAGGTCTTCTAATTCATATTCCTTTTCTTCCTCGGTGTATTCAGACTCCGTGGTGGTGGACTCTTGCTCCTCCGTGGAAGAGGCCACAGACAGAGACCGCACGTCAGAACTCAACTCCGAGCTGCAGTCCCTCACCAGTTTCGCACTAGCCATCATCATTTTCAAAAAGTTTCTTCACAAAAGTATTATCAAAATAATTATAATCAAAGTCTGTATTACGAGTTACTCAGTTCATAGTTTTGTTTTCCGAAAAAAATAAACATCGCAGTTGTATTAAAAAAATAAATAGTTAATTACGCGAAATGAATATTATGATGATTTATTTTTAAAATATTTAATATAAGATTTATTTATTATAGAATTGAAATTAAATATTGAATGTGTTATCGTGAAGATACGCGCGGGAGCGGTGAACAGGCGTGAAGGCGTTCCGTACGCGCCGCGGCTTGTGTCTCACTGACGAACTGCCGACCTCGCTCGCTTCACTGCGAGCCGAACGAGACGCACAACGAGACGGCCACGATAAAATAAACGCTGACAAACTCTTGTTTCTGCAATGTTACCGACAAAGTCAACGATGCTCCTCGTGTACAATAACATTCTAAATGATTTAGTACCACTCCGTCTGCGAACATAAGCCTTAAATGTAAATAAAATTAACGCGTCCAAAATGTATTCTTCCACCAAAATCTCGTAAATAACTCAACATATCTCCTCATTTTCTTTATAAATAAGTATTGCTGCATCCGCTTTGTCTTGCTCCTGCCCTGACCCTCGGCATAACAATACGAGTACAATCTAGAGGAGGGTCAGACTTCACATTTTGAGCAGCGTAAACAGGAAAGTCAATAAACACTCATTGTTAGCAAATTAGTATTTTCATATTTTCCAGCGGATTTATAAGTATTTTTTCAACTTCAATCATCAACTACTCATTGAGTTTGATATTTTGTGCTTGTGCTTCATCAACAAAAATAAATTTTAGGGGCATCGTCCATTTTCACCTTTTCGCAGTACATTAAAAAAAATCACATTAATTTTAATGAAAAGTTAAAAAGAGCAATGAAGCACGCAAAAATATAGAGACTGACATCAACTAGAATGTAATCGATGAACAGACAAATGTAATTAAATTCATAAACAATGTTGTCAAAGAACTAAAACCGAGACATGAGCAACATCAAAAAAAGTTGACTAATCAACATATTTATTCGATACTTTGAAGCTGAAATTAAAGTTGCGATCAGAAAAACCACGAAAGAAACGATGACTCAGATTGCAGGCAAATCTTTCACAATTTTTATTAATATGAGTTTTCATCGGCATCATAACTAGTTTCGAATGTCTAGTAGTGCACTTAGAAGTTGGTCAATTTATTGGCGAAAAAGTTATTCGACAATTACCTACCCGATCTTCTCGATCCTTTCCGATCTTTTCCGATTATTCTTGGTTAAAAAAGGTTCATAAAGTTCACAAAAAAAAACAAAAATCACTACTAGTCATGGTTACCGATCGTTCTTAAAGAATGTGTTCGAAACACTGGACGATTGTTTACTAGTGTGACCTTTCCAAATCGTAATATGACTTCTTGAAAAAAAGGTTGATAGAACAAATTTGTTGGTAATGACGCATTCTCCATGTGACGGAGAAAGCTTGTGCCATACACCACAAATAATTGTGGTAAAATGAACAAGGATAGCTAGCACCTGAATATTGAGTAATAAATGTTTAGTTAGTAACTCCAATTTAGAAACTTCTAGGTCTCATTAGTCATAAGGTCCAGAATCAACTGGAATCTTTGCCAACTGCACGTTAATGGAAACAAAAGCACGTAGACTTGGGGACTTCCCGCGCAGAGTCTGAGTCTGAGTCTGAGTCCCGCGTTGATATCATTTGAATAGAAAAGGTATAGACGTTTGTGAATATTTGAAAATAAAACATTACATTTTATGTTTAAAAAAGGTTTATTTGCAACAAGCGTATCACAATCAAACAAGATATACAAGGGAGTTAAATAATAATATCACTGTAGAATCCGATATAAAGTTTCTGATATTACCTAAGAATAAATATCTTAATCTACAACTACACCATTACACGGTTACTTCGATATTACTAATCGCCTCATATAACATATTAATAAGTATTAGTTTTAATGGCAACTGAAATTATAAGTGTTGCAAGTTATCAGACACTGCCTTTGAGCCTTATATTTTGGCAAACTAAGTTTAAAATTGATGTGATGTTTATAAAATAACGGATTTACAAATTGAACCCAATGAAATATACACGATTTATTCGGATAGAATATAATATGATAGGTACCTATTAATAGTTGGTTAAAACTGAAATCTACCTACTGTAGACAGGAAAATATATTTACACTGAAAAAGGGTTGATAATGAAGAATAATTGTCATCAATGACGCATTCTCCACGTTGTCGTCAAGGAAAGCTTGTCACTACACCACAACAATTTATTGTGGTTGAAATGAACAAGCTTAAAATCGAGTATGAGTTAATAAGTGCGTCATCATTGCGAACGTACTCAATTTTGGAATTTCTCCCATTAGACCTAAGGTTGAAAATCCGCCAATTGATAACTGTGCCTACTGCTCTTCTATGGTTTAAATTACTTTATAGTTATATAACAGTGTAAAATTAATTTTCGTTGTTAAAATGTTGCTATTGTAAAAAATATGTAAATGCAATAATATTATGTAAATATTGTAGTTTGTACCTACAGAAAGTAATAAAAAACAGTTTTCACAGATTATCCACAAACTTAAAGAAGTTTGAAACAAGATGCAACATTTTATAGATTCGATATTTGGCCGCTGGATTAGTTGATACATTATTTGAACGAGACCATATAATTATGGATATGCCTTTACTAGTAAAATAAAAGTATTCGTACTGATCGAAAATTATTTACTGGTAGTGTAAAACTGAATGTCTTGTATATTCAGGTTATTTTAAACTACACGGTATTTTGCAAACTGTTCAAGTATATTTTACTTTGAAAGACATATCCATATTTTTTTTTTTCATAGCAAAATCAAAGTAAGGTAGCGCCCGGATATCCAACCTATACATATTTACACATAACAAAAATAAAATTTACATATGTGATTTCACATAACATTAAAATCCTTAAACAAGTGAGTAATAAATACAACTTAGGAATATATACATTTACCTTCAGCGGCATTTGACATCATCAGACTATCGACCATTTTTGCAAAACAAAAATAAAAATTAACAACATAATATTGCAAGAATAAAATTATATTCTATCATAAAACTTTAAAAATTATGTTATTAATCTTAAAAAAAATGTATATGCACAGACATGCATAATAATAAATATGTTAGACAGTCGATAATTCACATACATTAAAACAAGTTGAGTTTGTGGTCAGATTTATAAAAAACAATTATACATTTCCACGTTCCAAGAATTTGTAATTTGTTTCTCGGCAAAACATAATACATACTAAAACATCGATTATTCTTATAATTTTTAAATAAAAAATAAATATGTAGTTATGTTCAATAATTTTACGTCCATTTAATAAAACGTAGTACCCACTGAGCTAATGTCTCGCTAAGCTTAGCCCACGGAACTATTAGTCAGTATCGGCATTGAAACGAATATTTTCTCTTTACTGTATGACGTTTCTCCTATCGGTCACAAACAAAGTAATCACTCATACCGATAACGTCCATCGCATGATATGTTGGACATAACAGCACGCTATCCACCAAGCCTATTCCTTCAATAACCAATAGAAACTGGTATATATGAAGATCGTAGATACCATCTTTCTATCTCGACTTTTTGCGTACAACCTTACGTTATCTCGCATTTCATCATGCGCCGGTACATCCAAAATCTCTCAACTAAATTCCTTTATCGTGCTGTCACAGCAAATCTACCTAACATGTACTGGAAGCACTTAAATCAACCCCAACAAACATGCCTTTTGTGCTACTCTTTTCTTCTGATGACTTGATTCACCTTATAAAACGCTAGCAATGATTACTTCGTGTAATGTTACATTCTACGTTTTGTCTTTGGTATTCTCCTAACCATTCATTCATGATAACTGTTTTCTGTGTTCAGATATAACTGATATAAGAATCAAACTCGACACATCTCTTGCATCATCTTGACAGCAGTGACTCACACTACTACATATAGACGGGCCAATGCTGCTGACTGTTGTGATCGAACGCTTTATGTCGCTCAGGTCGCATAATACAATTATAAGACGTAGGCCACATAAATACCGTTATAATATAAAACCACCATAGCACACAGACATTCAACCAAACACACTTCCAATTTAGGAACTCGCGATAATATAATTTAAATATCATTCACTCAATCATTTCGATAACATTGCATTACATATTTTATAAATAGTCTTATCCAAAGAGTCACCCCTGGCATCCGAAAGGTTACACAATTTGAATCTGATGCCAAATAAATATTGGTCGGCGGTATAATGCTGAGCTGTACCTACGCCGAAATTAATAATGGATCACAATCTCCACCTCCAAATATTATTCTTAGATAGCACCAAAAATCAACGCATTGACTTGTATTTGAAGCGCTTCACCTAATTTATAAACTGAAAACGTCCATCTAGATCATCAAAAATTGGGTCAAGATTGCTTATTAATTTCAGACGGGTTTAGCTTGATCAAGATATTACATACGAATTTCTTTTTGGAAATATTTATTAGGTACTATGTGTAAACGAGTATCATACGTTCATGATGATGATGAGTCCGGCGTGCATGGCCACAGCTAACTTCTGATGTTGCTTTAGGATGGGACAGAACGCCATGGCTGCCACGTCAGACAGCGGGAAACGCTCAGGGAATGCTTCTCGTGGCAACGCAGACAGCTTCTGTTGTGAAGACTGTTAGAAACATCAAGGTTTAGTTAGTAAATGTATAAATACAATATACATCATTTTAGTAATAGCACTAAATATTATTCAGTGAATAGCAATACGCTAGTGACAGTCGCATACACGCGTACACCAATCCATTTTTTAGAAATAATTTCCACTAACAAGATCAAAATAACAATTTTTTAACGACAAATGGAGCACAAAATCATTCGTTGTTGCACGCAACAAGTAGACAAAAGTTTCGATTTATTATAAAACTGTAATTCGATTTTTTTTTCTTACTTTTTTTTACCCATTTCACTCTGAGACTAATTTACGTCAGACAGATTGTTTGGCGTAAACCCAAATGGAATATTTGATAACAACTTTCTGTTTGTTTAAATAAACCAAATGAACTAGAGCACAAACGTTTTAACATTCACTTTCGTCAAATTCTGTGGATTTCTGAACATCAAAGTTATTGACAAGTCAATCACTGGGCGAAGTAAAAAAGTTGGCAACGACTAAGAAGTATTTTAATTCAATTGGTTTAAAAAGTAATGAATTATAGTCGTGTTACAATTTGTTACTTGCAAACAGGGCAACGTTTGTTCCATTATTATTTTAACATTAGGATTTTTGGCAATACTTATATTGCCAAAAATGATAGTAAATTGCAGAAGATTTTATCGTCCAATTAAGTCTGTGTACTTAGTTAATTGAAATGAGAAAATATGTTAAGTGCTCACCCGGTCTCTGGCAGTGATCTGTTGGAACTGGAGGCCGTACTTCTTGGCGGACTCGGAGTACGTGAGCGGCTCCACTACCAAAGACAGATCGTCCGTTTGACGCTTGCGTTTATTTCCAAGTGGAATCATTTGGAACTTTCCTATGACCTGTTAAGAAGATGATATGAATATTATCCAAGGTCCCAGAAGATGTCAACAAGAAAAAATGGTATAAAATCAAGATAATTACGTAAAAAAATCATCGAATTCATTTCTGTTGCATCTCAAGGACATAAGCAACTGTCTTCAATATCACAACAAAATGAAAAGTATATGTATGTAATGTCAATATGTAATCCGAACCTAAAAGTCTCATGACATATTAAAGAAACGGTTTACTCACACAAATGTTTAACGAGTTAACTCGACTAGTTTCAAGCTACGCCAGGGGCTCTTATTCATGGGCTGTAATATTACGTGTCATTTGCCTCGTCGTGTGTCGCCATTAAACGTTATTAATTTAATCAATACTTGTCATTGTTTTGTCAGTGGGGTGTTTTTGTTTTAATTCATACCTGTTTATACACATCAGGGAAGCAAGGATGTAGCCTCAGCAGTTTGAGTAGCGGCGGCGCGGCGGAGACCACGCGGCCGCACCACTGGCAGCCCGCCGCGCGGCTCGACCCGCCCAGTCTGCGCCCGCCGCCCCACCACTCCAGCTCGTTGATGGACTGGTTTACTGTTCGACACATTTCAAATATGATAACATCCTATAGGTGTATATGGGAGAGCCAGGCTTGGCACGAATCTGTCAGCTTGACCAAAATGATACACAATCTCACAGAAAACCGGCGTGAAATAACGATTACATTGCGCTTGTGATTCGTTGAGTGCGCGAGATTACCGGATGCGCCCGACCCCCAAATCTTACATACTAGATTCCTAAAAGGCAGGCAACGCAATTGTAAATCCTCTAATGCTACACAGGCAGGGCCGATTGTTTACAATCACAATCACCTGATTACCCGAAACGTCTGCTCGTTAGTAGCCTTTCTAAAAAAAGTTGAATTTGGGGAATAAAAATTAATAAATGTTAGATTGAGGATTCGAATATTGGGGATGGGGGAAAGGGGGAAGATTGGGCATCGGGTAAGTCTTCATACAGGATGTAAACGAGTCGCTCCCGAATCGCTAACAAAAAGAAATTGTATTTTAATTTTAATCGGATAATTACGATAATTTAAATCGTGTTACTCATGCAACAACAACCTCGAGCAGTTGACTACGACTATTATTACATAAATCAAACTTGTTCTTTGCCATCACCTGTGAGCGTTTTTCGGGAGCGTTCCGTTAACAGCCTGTAAGAGTAGGATACAGAAACTATATATATAAGTCATAAGAAGTAGGTGTAGTACCGAGACAATCGTCCCCGGCGAGCAGCGCGGCGGGCCAGTGCGGCGGGTACAGCACGCGCAGCGCCGCCACGTGCGACTGCAGCGCGCCCGCGCCCGCGCCGCTCACGCTGCCCACGCACGCCGCGCCGCGCGCGCCCGGGTACTCCGCCACGTCTACGCACAAACAGGAGGTACTGATTATGGTGACTGCTGATAAATATGAAATAGAAAAACCTAATTAATCCGTCATCAGTAAATAAGTAATTAATGAGACAAGACCAATCTCTCAAAGCTAAGTGACATGGACATGGAAATAAGAAGTGCACGCTTTTGTTATACTCTTGCTTACACGCTGTCTCAGAGCGAACAAAACATTGCGTCAACAAGCGTGACGTAACATCGCAAATATACGCGGTGCGAATCAATTGCTAGTTGTTATGACGCGAAGTCTAGATTTTTGCGATAGGACGTCGCATAGTACATAGTTCGCTATGACGCAATGTATTCTCTATTGCATCTCAGTTACCAAAGGTTAATAAATATAACTTAAAGTTGACTTAAAACATATCCTATAAAATAGTCGGTTTACTTTAAAACAAAATACAATGCCAAAGTAACAACAATCGAGTACTGAAATGAAAATTATCGATTACGGCAGCGATAATAACGGGCTATAATTCTCGGAATGTAACTCTTACGTTGGGCGCATAAAATGCTTTGACATAAAACTAAATTTGCGATGCATGTTGATTGTGTTGCTCGTGCCAAAGTTACTTACCCTCGATGGGGGAATTTTGAGCGCGTTCATCGTGGTAGGGGTAAAATATTGTCACGTCATTTTCTATGATTCGTAGTAGGGGCGAGTCACTGTTCAAATCGTAGTACGCCGTTGTACCATCGGCATACCCGACTATTACTTGAGAATGTCCTTTTTGCTGAAAAATATATAATAATATAGTCAATTTTTATACAAATTATGATGACATAGTTAAACAGTTACCAAGAGTTCAGTTTAGATACTTACAATAGACCATTTGATAGCAGTGGCCTGATAAACCTTTCTATTTCCATTTGTTAATCTGAGTTCAACAACCGGCTTTAGTTTATAAAAAGGCAGTTCCCTGAAATATCACAATATAATTAGTTCATATTAAATGACAATAAGTCATGAACTCTTGTATGTATTTTAAATCATAAATTGAACTTTGATCAATTCCTTACTTCTCTGTTACAGTTGATGGGTATGGTACAGCGAAGATGTAAGCGGTTCCATTAGAGCAGGCTGCAGCGAGTAACCCGAGTCGTTGCATATTATTTGTATTGGGCAAGACTTCGAGCATATCCCTCACTCCCGACGGGCACCAGTCGATGGCCCAGAATGTTCCAAAGTCGTGCGTTATCCCAAGCGCAAATCGTAATGTAGACCTGAAATAAATATTTTATTACATATTTATTTATGTAGAACACTGTTATTGATTTTGATTTGTTTGAGTGAAAATAGTCAAATAGAAGTGTCGCATACCATGTTAGTTTCAGTTGTCACAACTGACAAGGACGAAGTCACAATCCAAATAAATGATATCGGCGAGGCTCGTTATATTATATACCACTGCTCTGGTAGAGAACTGGGGTTGAAACCGGTGGCTTTATCGTACAAAAAAGACAAGCCAACAATGGCGAAAGTTTGGCGTGATATTGAAGAGGCCTATGTCCAGCAGTGGACGGAAATGAAGTGATGATGAGCAAATTACTTACGAAATCAAGTTCCCACAGTCCCATATTTGCACAAGCCCCGGTTCAACCGGCGTAGTGTCCCAGGCGTGGCGCGGTGCATCAGGCCCGCGATGCACTGCCACGGCCAGGAACTGAGACTGGCCGCAAGCTACCTCCGTGTCTGGGTTCGGAGGTGCCCACGATATAGCTTGAATACTCGCACCCACGAACATTACTAAGAAATCTGGAGAAAAGAACAAGTATAATTATGCGTTATAAAGTGAATAGAAGTAGTTAAAATGAGCACTTAGTTCGGTTTAAAGATTTGCGCAAGTTTGCGCACACTTTGCGCAAGTAGTTGTTCTATAAACTGTTGTTTGACATTGATACTTGGACGACTATATTATAATTAAAGATATTGAACGTTAACTCTCATTAACTCTAATTTATTTGGTATTTCTATCAATATTAGTGCAGCTAATCTCATATAAAACTTCTGCAGTAAACAATAAACATTGTACCTTTAGTGCTCCGCGCTTCAAATCGTTTGAATGTCATCCAGTCCTGGATATCGCTAAACCTGACTTTACAGGATTCTTCAAGTGGCGGCATGTAATTAACGATCTCATTCTCAGGCACTTCTTCCAACAAACATTTATGCCACATCGGGAACAAAACGTCATCTGTCAGATACCTCTCTTTACTGGAAAAGACAATATAAATGTAATTAAGTTCATTAGATCAGGGACGAAGATTGATTTAAAAAAAAATATAAATTATGCTTACAATTCTTCAGTACTTCTCTTCATGTAAACGGTAATATTCTTGACTTGGTATGGTAATCGAATTATTTTTTGCGCATCTGAAAGTAAATTAGTACAATAAGAGGAGTTCATAAATACATACGCAATTATCGACATCTTTCGACATTCCCGTTAGGCCTACAACAATCTCATAATTTGCTCATTCGTCTTAGAATTTATCGCAAACGTCCAACGAACGCGGATTGCTGTATAACACAATGTAAAACGACAATGCAGCAATACAGTAAACAAGAGGTCACTCACGGTTATCCGAGTGCTTCTTCTTCTTGATCGCGAATTCCTCGCGAGCTTCCTGTTCCTCTTCAGATATATTGGAGTCCACCTCAGTATCGGTTTCAGAATCCGTTTCCTCTTCAGAACACATTTCCAACTTCACAGAAACATCGGAGTCACTTCCATCATCCCATTTATCCACACAAACATGATCTAACAACTCCTTCTCAACATCTGTACTAAATCTGCATTTCGCACAACTATGGGTACCCTGCAAAGTAAAAGATGGCGTATGTTAGTAATTATAATGATCATTATTGAATATCTTGTATAAATCCTTGAATAGAAATGTCAACTTACATGGTGAAGACTGTTTTTATACTTTTCAATCACGTTCTTTGCTCTAAAAAAAAATAAAAGTTAAATGCTTGTACGATCATAAAATACAACATTTTTACGAAATTCATCATGTCGGTCATAAATATGGAGTCCAAACAAATTTATCAAAAATAATGTATGTATTTACTTTTCTGCTGCCTTCCTGCGTCCAGTATGAATGATGTCATCGTTAAGTTCTTCCTCTCTCTTCAACTCTCTCTCTTTTTCTGCTTGTATCTTGCGTTCCAACGCCAGTTCCTTCTCTTTGTGCATAGTCATGTGCTGACTCTTGTATATGCGCAAGTACTTATTGTTGCATATCTCGCACGTGTTTTTATATATCTCAGTTTCCTGTAATAGGTATAATGCTTTCATCAGTTTGAATACTTAGGGAAGAGTCGTACCAAATAGGGAGATTACAGTGTAACGATGGAGTCTTTAGGCAATACCATTAACGAAAATTAAATAGCGTACAGACTAAATTAATGTTCTAACGGTAACTAAAATATTATAAACAATAAGTTTGTATCCTAATACATACTTATTAAACGGGTTAATTGTTAGAAAACTATCACTGCCTCTTCGGCTGAGTGGTCGTAAGTGCGACTGCCGGGCAAGGGGTGTCAGGTTCGACTCCCGGGTCAGACAAAGTATTAAAATTAGTATTAAGTTTTTAAATATACTCAGTAGTAGCACGAAGTCTGGAATTGTGCCCGGTATATGGCAATAGGCTCACCCCCTATTACTGTGTGGTGTTACATTTTACAGTGGTATAATGTGCACCTCTGCCTACCCCTTCGGAGATAAAAGGCGTGATGTTATGTTATGTTAGAAAACTAACCATTTCCGACTTCCCACATACAATGATGTGCGCGTAGAACCCGACGTAGGACACTCTGCTGATACCACACACCTTACAAATCAACTTGTGGTGAGTATACTGGTATTCTTTTAGATAACTCTCCACTGCATAGGGATTGTTTATTTCCTGGAAAAAATTACAAAACTATTAGTTCTGACATAAATAAGAAGAATTTCGGCATTGAAAATCCCATTTACATTTATGCTATAAAACCGAAGATCTCCTGAAACACGGAATCGCAATTTTGACCAAAGTCACTTTTGCAAAATACTTAGGTACTATATTGACGTTACATAGCAACATTTATTCATAACTAACTATTCAAATATTTAATACTCACAATGGGAGGATCTCCAACCACCCAAGCGATGTTGTAATGTTCACGCATGGAGTGACTCTTCCATTCTTTGGGAGGCATTGTTTTCCCACACACACCACACTCTATGACGTCTGCGGAAAGAAATATTTATGGAATAATAATATGTAGGTACTTATAATTAGCGCAATTTTTTTTATGCGGGAAATTCATCGAATGCCCGTTTCCGCCTGGGTGTGGAGGGAACCGAGTGTCAGTCAGATTCTTACCAGCCCTTCGAACCGGAGCCCTGGCAACCCGTTAAGTCCTCCGCGGCATAATTAGCGCAATAGACTACATAATCGGTTGAGTTTTTGAATGCCTTTGAACGTGCAGGCTGTTTGTGATATTTTTGATATTACCATTCACTGATATCTGGACCAAATGTTTCTGGACCAAATACTCATTACTTGTATCTGTTATTATATTAAAAAATTACATTTTTAGTAGATATTAGTGAATTTTGTTTCTGATTTTTCTGCATACAAATTTACGATTTGTAACGACAACCTAACTTCAATGACAGATGGGCTGACAAACAATTCGAAAAACAACAAACTAATGTTTCAAAAATGCCTATATGAGAAAGAGGGCTCGGGCTTAACTGAAATGCAGTAAGATGGTTTTTGATCCAATCACTGCAATTGTGAAATATTGAACATCCAATGGTGCGACACTAGCTAATTCCCTATTGGACGAAGAACAAGAGGTTCACACTAGCGCCATCTTGTGCGCAAAAATACAGTAGCGCCCATTCATTTCAATAAATACTTTGAATTACCTTTACTCATTAACTCCACTGAGACCTCAGTAAATTTCTTTTTTCCCTGGCATGTCGCTACATGTTCCTGATACGACTTAACGTACTTTCTCTTGAGTCCACACTTCTGGCAGACCAGACCTCCCAACACTTTAGTCATTTCGTACAAGTGCTGGTGTACGGCTGCCTGGTTTTTAAGGTCCTAGAAAAAATTATAATTAATGTTAAAATGCCTTTTCAATGCAAAAACAGTACATTACAACAGAATGTCGATTTCGATCGCTACGAAATTAATATTATACATGCACAAAATATCTTGACTTTGCAAATGAGGTTTTATTCAACCTAATTTAAGTCAAACCTACCAATCCACTGTTCTCAGCGTAATACTTTTAAGTTTATGAAATTAAAAATCAAATAATATTTTTTTTCTAAGAAGCAAATAATGTTACTACATACTTATTTTATTTATTTAATAGATACACAAAACAGAACCACAGCGCAATACACATCAGAGTAACAATACAAAACTGTAAATGGCAGACCATGCTTCCACAAGTATGTGCACACAACATGAAATGCAACGACTAGTATTTATTTATTAACAATTATTTATAATGAATTATAATCCAGAACAAAATTAGAGATAAATTGTAATAATAAAGAGAATTAAGAATGAAACTATGCTAAACAGTCACTGTCCTGCCAATATAATTATGTGGCAATACACGACATTACTAAATACTATTTGGAAAATGTTGATACTTACAATAGGTGGTTGTCCCTCAACCCACGCCAAGTACTGATGCACAGTCTCTATATGCGTGATCCATTCAGAGCCTTCTACTTCAGCTGCGCACACGCCGCAGGTTAAAATCTCATCTTTTACTTCTTTTTGACTAAATTCTTCAATCCAACTACAAGAAGTATCCTGAGGAAAAATACAGTAATGGATATGACTAGCTAAATATTGTATTCTGGTTGCAGTACTTTTTTATAAACTAAAGTAATATGCAAAATTAAATTATGAACTTACCGCGCCAATGACGCATTCTTTTATATGCTGCAAATATACTTTGGGGTACTTAATCTTTTTCTCACATTTGTAGCATTTCAAACCATTGTTCTCTCTAGAAATATCGAGGAGATGCATTTTTACCGCAGATTCATCATCTAGATTCTAAAAATCGAAATTACACTTGATTAACAATAAATTTAAGGAAAATTAAACAGTAGTAAAGAAAAGTATTCAAATAAGTTGCGCAATATCTTGCGCAAAGTTTAGTACAAGCTTTGCGCAAACTTTTTGCGCACACCAAGGTCATAATTTGACTATAATCATTATAACACTTACCACTTGTTTGTAACCATCTCTCCACGCCAGATAATTGTGTTCCTTGCCAATATGATGTATCCAGTCCACGATAGAAACCTCTTCGTGGCAAACTCCGCATTTAATGACTTTCCTTTCTTCCTGTACCACTGGCACTTCGTACCAGCCATCAGTTGACTGAGACTGGGTTGTAGTATTCAAACTTTCATCCATGTCCGTTTGGTTCTGAAACATTGAATAAGTAATTAAATATTATTAATAATAATGGAACCAAAATCGATATTATATACCTACTTATTTTTTGTAATATAATTGTTGATACTTACATCTGCAGAACCATCACACTCTTCAATATGAGTCAAATACAATTTGACTCGTTTACGCACGATGCCACATTTGTGGCATGTCAGTCCGCCATATCTCCTCACAAACTGTTGCAAATGATTCCACACTACTTCTTCATCACCGAAATCCTGAAATAAACATTTATTATAAGCATTAAATATCAAGCAATAATTAAATCTATTTCAAAACTTATACATTTAAAAGTGAAAAATACTAAGAAGGTCCTAAGGAGAAAATACAAGTTTATTCTTAGCAACTCATTTGTTCATTGTAGTGCAGGCAAAAGTTTATATAGAACTTACTATAGGAGCTTGTCCTTGTGGCCAAGCCAAATAATTATGTTTCTTAGATATATGGTCCATCCACGCTGAGTTTACAACCTCTGTTTTACACACTCCACAATTCACCGTACGCTTTCCTCCTGATTGGCCTAAGGTAGTATCATCAGTAACTGACCCATTCAAGTTCGCACCCATCGCAGAATCATCAAGTAAATGCTGAAACGAAACAATTCCAACATGATAACTCGTTGAAGTTTAAAAACATATGTCTGAATGGAATTATCGATTTATTCCTCACAAAAATAAGTATATATTTAAGAAAAATATGTATCTAGATGTAAATAACTTACCCTAGTGCCATCACAAGTCTTTACATGCGCCAAAAATAGCTTAGCACGGCTGCGATTGAACCCGCACTTCCAACAAGCCAGCGTCCCTTTAGCCCTAATTATATTCTGCAAATGCGCCCAAACTGCTGACTCATTTGACAAATCCTAGAGAAGACAAATGATAATTTAATAATTTCATTATACGAGAGAAAGTATTTAAAAAGGGTAGGTTTTAAAAAATCTAAGACATGGGCATAATATCTCTTACACGGAGAAGGCACACGAAAGGGAGCTTACTCTTGAATCCAATTCCGATCAATCGATATTAATATTATAAAATCCGTTCTTCTTAATAATCCGTATATTGGGTAGTCAATGAACTAAATGGTATTAAGTTTACGGTTTAAGACATTTATTTCTCAAAAACAATTTACATTGACTTGACTGAGAAATACAAAATATACATAAGTAGGTACAGAATGCGAATCAGTGTCCGAAACAATATATCCGTATTTATGAACAACCAAAATATTACATTGGGTACATACTTAAAACATACACAAATAAATTACTTTAAGTAGTCGAGGGTAATCTTAAAAATATTGGGTCGAGAATATCAAACATTGTGGTTTTACTAATAGGAATTTGCAATGGCAATGGTCTTATTACGTATCGAAGATTCGAAACACATTAGTTGCTATCACAGATGTACAATAATAATTATGTTATGGAAAACTATCAATACCGTGCCACACTTTTTTTATTTTTTATTTTTTTTGCAGTCATCATAAAATAATGAAATAATAATGTATGCATGTATTGTATGTGTGTGTGTTTACGCAATGTATGCAAGAGGTTATGGAGTATTGTTTGTTTTATTTTTATAGTATAACTATTTACGCATGTTCTTTCCCTTTTGTTAATTAGATATATGGATTTAAATTATGTGGTTTAGTTATAAAGATTATTTGCTTGGTAGTTTTAATATATAGTACTTTAACTTCTTTTTGAATAAAGGAAAGGACTTTATTTCCTTTATATCATTTGGTAGTTTATTATATAGTTTGACTTTATATTCCTTACTCTGAATGCTATTTTATCAGCTAAGATTAGGGTAATGACAACATTAGTTGTCATTGGATAATTATTAAAATTTTATTGGTTTGAAATGAAATTGATATTGAGATTAGTTTCAAGAGTAAGCACCCTGATTGGCGTCTAATAAAGCTTATGGGTTATTGGTTTCTTAATATTTTCCTTCGCTATATAATATCAGTTGCGTCTAATTAAACTCATCATTAACAATATAATAGAAAAATAAAGCAAAAACTTACTAAAGGAGTATCTCCTTTCTGCCACGCCAAATAGTTATGATCCCTGCTTATATGGTCATACCACCGATCCGACAGCATGGTCTTATCGCACACACCACAAGTCACATTTTCTTCCAATGGCGCTCTGGATTTGCGCGTTGGCTTTTCTACTTTTTCACTTTCCCCTGACATCTATTGAATAAAAATTAAACGTTAATAACATCGCAAGTATTTATTTTAATTATTTATGTCAATAATGCAAAAAGATTTACCTTTTTCTTTATACAGTATTTAACATGATCGTTGAACCGATTAAATCTGTTCGTTGTCATGCCGCATAAACTACACACCAACTTGCCCTCGGCTTTCAACTTTTCTTTCAACTTGCGCACTAAATCTCGATCGTCCAAATACTGAAACAAAATTATGCATATTAAACAATAATATTATTTATTAAGTAAGTTATTTATTGTACGTAAATAAATTTTACTCATGATACTTACAATACGACCACCAACTTGCCAAGCGATTAAATCATGCTCATTGGCCACGTGGTCTTCCCATTCTGCATGAGAAAACAAGTCTTCACAAATTGCACATTTTATATTCTTCTTTGAAGACGGCTCACCCTTATCTTTACCGATGAAACTTCGCTTCTGTAAAAAAAAAATCATATTTATAAACATTTTTTTTAATTTTATTCTATTGATCAAGTACCATCAATCAGATATAAGAGACATACTCGAGAATTCTTTTGAAGAGGTTTAGTTGCAGCAACTTTTGCTTCCTGGGCAGGAGTTTTCTGAACTTCCATATTACTCGCATCATGTTTGGACGTCTGGAAAAAAAAAGATCAAAATAGAAAAAGAAATAATTACGTTTTGGGAGTAAAATCTTCAAAGCTTTTACCAATCCGATCACGTGGCGAAAGCATAAGGGACAGAAATCAATAGAATTATTTCGTACCAAAATAAATAAAGGTAAGTAACGCTAGAATTTTATTACAATATAAGTTATCACCATGATCTGATTCAAAATCTCGGCAGTCAAACATTATTAACAGACTTGTAAAAAGTCGAAAGTGATTTGACACATTTTGAGGAGGTTGGTATTGGAGTCTGTACATGTGAATTGTGTAAGTCACAGGAATTTCTATATACTAAAGCTTACCTGTGGTAAGATGTTACTTATCTCTGAAGATCCTGGTTTTGTTTGCGGTGCAGTGGGCTGAAATAAAAAAAAATAACAAAAATAAAAAACTTGGAACATTTTCAGTTATTGATATTCGTATTTTTTAGCTAGTTTTGAATTGATTTGTTGTTTAAGGTTAACACAAACGAATCTCATATATTAAACTTACCATAACATTAGATCGAGGGCTTCCCTGTGTAGTACTTGTATGCCCACTGTCTGCAGAACTGCTACTATCATGTACATTAGTACTCAAAGGCTTGCCTACATCTATAACACTATTGCTTTTTTTGGTTTCAGCTTCAACCATATCATGGTCATTGGTGTCTAAAATAATATCAGAATTATTTACAATATGCACCTCAGGCTGAATTTCAGACACAATTCCATCATTTGTAGCCGGAACTGTATTATTAACAGGTGACACTTGAATGTCACTAGAAGAAGCATCATTACATTCATCTACAACACAATCATGAACCAACGGTTCTGGTTCAGAATCATCAATATTTTCACAAAATTCGTTTTGAAATAAATTCCAACAAATAGAAATATCTACATTTTCTTCAGTCTTATCCTCTTTATCTACGTCACTTCCATCTCTATTTACAATTGGCTCATCACTGTATATAGAAAATATTGTAGCTAATTCACAATTAGCATTATTATTATTCTTAAAATGTATGTGCTCATATGAATTATCACTATCATAGTAAGCTAAACGGCCAAAATCATAACACAAACATAATTCCTGGGTTTTATTAGATGTCACAATATTTACTGCATCCACATTCTGGTCCACCATCACATCGTGTTTTACGTTCTCATGCAACTTAGGTGTGGACTTATTACTCTTTTTCGGAATAATTTGCCTAGCATAGGTTTTAATGACCTTGCACTCACCAGTGTGTTCATTATCTTTTTTGTTACCACCAGGCTTTTCCACTCCTTGGATGCATAATTTCGATTCAGTTGTATTTGTCTTTGAATTAATTGTCTTCTTATTATTTGGAACATTAAGAAATGCTTTCTTCGATTTATTTTTATCTGTGTAAATGTGGGAAAACTTCTTTAAATATGCAGCTATCTCCTTAACTTTCTCTACTTTAATTTCTGCATTATTATCTGCCAATTTTTTAGTTGCATTTAATATACTAGCTAACTCTAGAGGTTCTGATTTCTCATCATTGGGTTCTGTATCAGATTGTTTACGGTCTGTTTTAATTGTAGATTTCGATTTAGACATAACTTGAGGTTCCTTGCCATGTTTTTTCTCAATAACAGTTTGTGCAATATTGTTTGTTCCCACATCATCTAATTCTTTATTTTTAACAATATTGGGCTTTACAGACCGATCTAAATTGGAATCCTCATTCTCATGAGTCTTTCCATTACAATTCTGGAAAATATTTTCGTTTTCTATTTCTGTGGTAACCAGTTTAGTTACTGTTTCAAACTTCGATGGACCGTCTGACAGATTGTCTGATTTAATAATTTCACTTACATTATAATCATCCTTAACAATACTAGAATTATTTTTATTTGAACGTATTTTCTTGTTGTTACGTGATTCATTTGTTTCTGATTTGTTGTTAGTGTGTTTTTTAGTCTCCTCAATCACAACTGGTGTATTTTCTGCTATTTTGTTAATTGTGGTTTCAGTCGGTGTGCTTTCAACATTCTCCTCTAAATCTAAGCTTGGTTTAGTATTTTTATTTTGTAAAGGCACTGTAAGGATTGGAATATTAATCTGTTCTTCAGACTTACTGATTTCATGGTTAGTTTTCGCTTCAATTATTGACTGCACTGTAATGGGGGTTAAATTTTTCACATCACATAATTTTAAAGATTTCAGTTCCCTAAGTTTTGAAAGAGGGATTGTTTCTTCAGAAATAATGTTTATTTTAGATGTATTTGATATTTCCTTATTAGAGTGATTATAAGACAATTGATTGGGGTCTGTGTCTGTGGAATTTACGGTCAATTCTATATCATTGTTAATTTCAAATGATTGGTTATCAACCAAAGAATTTATACCGCTGTTTGCTATTTCTGGTGGATGATCATCTAAAACCACATTCATATTTTCTTCAATTTCCATTTCATTTCCAATCAAAGATGTTGATACTCCATTAAAAGGTATATCATAGTGTAAATCAGTATTATCTCCACTGAGACATTCGTCTGTAGTATTATTAGAGACATTCAAAACTTCAATAGAGCTCACAGGTTCTGTGCCTACCAAGTTAGTTGCAGAAACAATTTCTGGAACAAAACTTTTGCTTGCAATTTTGACTTCTTCAGGAATACCATTAGCAATAGTCGGAATAAATGTAGGGCTCAAAAAGACTGATTTCTTCATTAATGTTGCAGTTTCCAAAATAGAGGTGTCAGATGGTATCTGACTACAATTTCGATCTGAAATATTTTCGAAGCACCCATCATTGATATTGTCAGTGCCTGGAAGAAAACAAGTGTCACTTTGTAGATAAGTTTTGATAAACAAACTATTTGAATAAAAAATGGGCACTTACTGGGCAGCTCAACGGCAGGTGTAGAAGAATTCACTTGGTTCACATTTATGTTACCTATACTTATACCAAGTTTCTTCAAAAGGTCCGGAGGAAGTACAAATACTTCATGCTTATCCTTGGCAGATTTCATCTTTTTTGGTTGCTTATTTTCCTGAAGACTTTTTGTTTCCATTTTCAAAATATTATAATTGATTCATTTTCAATTGCATGTTCAGTTCTTCAAAAAAGCTCACTGAAATAGTAATAGGAAGTTTATAGAAATTTTATTAAAAATATATCAAATTGTATAATTTTTTAAATTACCTTTGTCCTAACTATGTCTAGTAATTGCATCAGTAAAAAAGGAGTAGGTATATTTCTTAATCATAATTATTTAATCCATATTTCATAAATATTTAAAGATATTAATGAAATATGTTTTCACTCAAAAGATATTTATTAACAGCTTTATAATTTTAATACCACAAATAAGTACTTGAAAAAAAAATTACATTAACAAATAAAATTTCACAATTTTCAATCATTTTGCATAATTTAACATTTTTAAAAATAGTAAATACGAATTAAAAAACCAAAAGCAAAATATGAGAAAAGGAAAAAATTAAACACTGCACCAGGATCGAACCATGGTCATCAAAATCAATGATCACACGTGTTCATTACTACGCTACGGGAACCGCTTTGCCACTAGTGTAATTTGCCTTGCCTTTTTTATTTTACGAACTTCATAACAAAAAAATATATCTTATTTAAAGAAATATTTATGCAACTACACAAAATAAAACTAAAAAATACCACAGGACTTACAAATTTTTCGACGCTAGACGTTCAGCCTACATTTCGAAGATAATTCTTGACATTTTTACACAAAACACATTACCGGTGTATGATAATGAAAACCACGGACACTCAACACTTACTAAATCTTTGTTTAATGTAATTCACACCTGTATTAATTGTATGAACCTACAACCACTTAACACGATGTAAAATGAAAGCGAATTCGCATGAAAATTAAAATCTTAGGTTATGATCGCTCATACGAAGTTCTCTTCTCAACAAAGTTAAAATTAACATCTGTAGCTCCTTATTTCATTGGAGATAGGATTCATTTTTAACTAATATCAGTAAAAATAGCAGTAAAAGATAAATTGTCAAATTGACATTTCAAACAGTTTTTATATCGATCAACAGATGGCGCTATTCATAGCTTTGTCACAGATTATAAATACCGATTACATTATTTACCCGTTTTTGCCTATTTTATTTTTAGCTTTTTATTATTATTAACATATTTATAGTATTGAATAAAGTGGGTATTAATCATTTCTATATAAGTCTGAATTATTTTAGATACAGTTTGTGTAGTGTATAGCATGCACATCCAGCAATGAGCATTCCGATTTGCGATCCGATACCGCTCTGCCGTACCATAAATGTATTGTTAATAGGTTGTATTACACCTTAAAAGAAATTAAAATAATAATTATAAAAAAAGAAGAAAAGAAACCTTTTTTTAGTATATCTATGTTCATGTATGTAAAATTCTCGAAAGTGTAAAATAAATAAAATATGTAGGTCTTCTTGACTTATGTCTATATGACTTCGGATACGTACTTATTATACTCTTTGCTTCGGAGTTCGGACTTTAAAAAATGACATCAATGAATGACAGTGTGGTTGTATTGTGAGCTGCTTTTAGACACATTTAACTGGGTAAAAAATATAAAATAAATAATTTCCAACCCTGATATCTGTGAAAAGTAGCAAGACTTCTGAATATCGTTAACAAAATGGGTGCCAAGTCTCTAGCATTATCCTTTCAAATCAAAACAGAATGTAATGTATCAAAAGCCCGGGCTGGACTAATGAAATTGCCGCACTATGAAGTTAAAACTCCTGTTTTCATGCCTGTTGGAACACAGGTATATCATTAATATCATTTTATCGATAGTTTTTCGTAAGTACATTTTTTATATACAGTTTTTAGATTGAAATTAATATTATTATAACTTTTCAGGGTACAATGAAAGGTCTTTTACCTGATCAACTTGAAAGTTTAGATTGTGAAATAATTTTAGGCAATACCTATCATCTTGGAAACCGTCCTGGCACAGATGTTTTGACGAAGGCAGGAGGTCTTCATAACTTTATGGGCTGGAACAGGGCACTGCTTACTGATTCAGGAGGTTTTCAAATGGTTTCACTGCTGAAACTGGCTGAAATAACTGAGGAAGGAGTCAAGTTTAGATCACCATATGATGATTCCGAAATTATGTTAACTCCAGAAAAATCTATTGAGATTCAAAATTGTATTGGTGAGTTTTTAGATGTATTTATTTAGTAAACATTTTATTGAATGCAAAAACAATTTGATAGATTTCATAATTAAATTTAAGGTGCTGACATAATCATGCAACTAGATGATGTTGTCCAAACCACATTCCAAGATTATGATCGTATTAAGGAAGCTACAGAAAGGACTAGCCGATGGTTGGATCGATGTTTGGCAGCCCATAAAAGACCTACGGAACAAAGTATTTTTCCTATTGTGCAAGGTCTACTAAATAAAGAATTGAGGGAACAAAGTGCTAGAGAGCACATGACAAAAGATGTCAATGGATTTGCCATTGGGGGATTGAGGTACAAAAATGCTTTAATTCCTATACTAATTCAATAACTGTTTTCTGGCATCTTTCTCATTAGTACAAAATAACTGTTTTTTTTTTTGTTTCTACAGTGGAGGTGAAGCAAAGGATGATTTTTGGCCCATGGTCAGTTTGAGTACTGGAATACTGGATAAACACAGGCCTAGATATCTAATGGGAGTTGGTTTAGCAATAGATCTTGTAGTATGTGTTGCCCTAGGAGTTGATATGTTTGATTGTGTCTTCCCTACTCGCACAGCTGTAAGTTTAAGTCCTCAATTTTACCAAACATGTTTTTATTATTGTATGTGTAACTATATATAACTTAAACAAAAGTTCTTTTATTTTTCAGAGATTTGGTTGTGCCCTAGTTTCAAATGGACAGTTAAATTTAAAACAAAAAATCTATGAAACTGATTTGGATCCCATTGACAAGAACTGTGGTTGTTCAACTTGCAAAAATTACACAAGAGCTTATTTACATAGCATTGTGACAGTGGAAACTGTAGCTTGCCACTTAATTTCTGTACACAATATTGCTTATCAGGTACAAAGATGATGTTTGATTGTTAAATAATAGTGATTTGGACTTCTGCCTATAATTTCACACCAACATTTTTTTGTATTTGCAGATGAATCTAATGAGAAGTATGAGAGAGAATATTGAAAAAGGGACATTCCCACAATTTGTGCAAACATTTGTTAGTGAGTATTATGCTGATTGTGAAGAAATCCCACCTTGGGTTATTAATTCGTTGAGCTCTGTTGGAATAAACATAGTTAAAAACTAATGTTTTTTTTTTATTATATTTGATTCCCTTGATAAATCTATCGAATCTAAGGAAAACTTACAATATATAAAATAATCAACCAATCAATATTGGTATAAATATTTTTATTTTGTTACATAAAGTCATCTGAATCATTGCCATCATAATTTGTGGTCATATTTTCAGCTTTCATTAGAGTAGAGTAACTTCTCAACTCTGCTTCCTCTTTCTTCTTTTTTTCTTCTTCCTTTTCTTTTTCTTTCTTTTCTCTTAGAAGTTTCTTTTTATCTTCCCTTTCTAGCCTATCTCTAGTTTCCCTTTCTATTCTCAGATCTGGGAAAGATTCTTTTTTAGTTTTGTTTAATCTGTTTACTATTTCATTACTTCTTTTAGCCACTCTCACTTTTCTAACATCTTTGTCTTTATGAAATGCAACTTGTCCTGCCTGAAAAAAATAAAATAATTGTTAAGTTACACAATATCCTAATGTTGCCAAATACTGCTCATGAATATGAGCCTCTAGCATTGCTTGGAACTAGTTGAGTTCCCCATTGAAGAGAGTGACCATGTAGGTTGAAATTTTATTAAATAATTTAGTATTTCTCAAAAAATTTTAATAGAAAAAAAATATCTCATAAGAAAATGAAAATGCATTAACAATAATAATTGATTGTAGTTGTACCTCCATTCCAGCAGTTTTCTTCAAATTTGCCCACATTGTATAGACAATATCTATATCATTCATTTTATTACCCATTATAGAATTTGCTTTGACTAACTGGCAGGCATCATCCAATACAGAATTTGGTATGTCATCAATAGTTTGACCCTGTAAAATACATTATGTTGATCAATTTTTAAATACTAGTTAGTTATTGACCACATACTAGGATTATAGATCCAGTACAGTTTGTAGATTATAGTTACACAAAGAACACAATGATATTATGCTCAGCAGCCAGTAATCTCAATCATGCAGTCCAATAATGCTTATTAAACTGTATCTTACCGGAGCTAAACGAAGGTATACGTGAGCTGAAGACACTTTGTCTACATGGAACCAAACATCCTCAGGCCAACCCCACTTTATCAAGTCTTCATCTGCAAAACAATAAGGAATCATAATTCAACATCCAATACTGTAATTTAATGCATTGCGTTAAAGACAAATGAAATTCTGTACAGAGAATAGTATCCAAGTTCTTACTTTCATGTTTGTCAGCACCCATAAAAAGGGTTACTGGCGGAGACACCACATTACTGGTGAAGTAAAAAACCATTTTTGGCTGTATTTATGAGTCTAGTGTGTAAATAACTTCTGGTACACGTCTTTAAATTAAAAATTTACAATCAAGGCACCAACTACCACACCGATTTACGATACCATTGCACTATGACGTCTGTCACCTCACACTTGTGCTGTCTGTCACTCTCTGCTTGACAGTTTAGTGGTGTACTGTAAATGCTTAAATACAGGTAGTCGATTAAAATAGTCGAATAAATAAATTAAATCTAACCCACACACCATCCGATTTCATCTCACAAAAAAAAAATAGAAATATATTCAACATTATTGTTTAAATTCAAATAATATTATAATGATCATGCCATTTTGTTTTGATACAGAGTTTCTCCAAATTATTTTGTTATTATCACACATCTCCGATTTAAAATAGTAAGCAATAAAGTTTAGACTACCAGTGTGTCCGAGACCAAAAGGTGTCATGCATGTGTCATTTCTTTCAGATTGTCAATGAATTGGCATTTGAAACAAACAATCGATAATAATGAGAATATTGAAAAATAGTATTGATTTACGAAGTGCTTATTAAATATATTGGTATTGATACAATTTAAGCTAGAGAAGTTTCTTAATAAGACTAAAATGGGAAGTCCAGAAAGAGAATTGTGCCCACCACCATCAGAAGAAGATGAATTAACACTGCCAAGAGCAAGTATCAATAAAATGATTAAAGAATTGGTCCCTTCTGTGCGTGTAGCCTTCGAATCACGGGAATTAATTCTGAACTGTTGCACGGAATTCATACATTTAATAAGTTCAGAAGCTAATGAAGTTTGTAATCAAAGCAACAAAAAGACAATCAATGCTGAACATGTACTCACAGGTGACCTGTCAAATGACTTGTAATATACATTTATAATTAAAAACAAGCATGCTTCACGAATTTAAACATTATTTATGTTATTTCAGCTCTGGATAGATTAGGATTTAGTGATTATACACTTGAAGCTGAAGCCGTTTTAAAAGATTGCAAAGCCGTTGCTGCCAAAAGGAGACGGCAAAGTACAAGACTGGAAAACCTTGGTATACCTGAAGAAGAACTGTTAAGACAGCAGCAAGAACTATTTGCTAAGGTAATCAAACATATGTAGCTTGGTAACTGCAAACAAAGTATGTACTAATTTGTAATGTACTTTTACTTCATGTTCAAATACCCAACTAGAAGACAACATGAACTTGAATATTAATCTAAACTTTTGTAACTTATGAGTTAATGAACAATAACAATAATTAAATGTAATTTACATAATAAAGTAGTAGGTACCCACTATTCATTATTTCTGTATCAATTTCGTAAAAGGAAAGTAATGGAAATTTCCTATCACTTGGAACTGGCAATGCCATTATATTTTTCTTATATTCAAATTCAGAATTTTTCTAATAGTTTTCTGTTCTGGTACTCAACCGAAACAAAAACTACACAATATAATTATGTAGTGTTTTTCATACTTTCATCATCATCAACAACATGATTCCATCCACTGGTAGACATAGGCATATCCAATAGCAAAACACTGAAGCTTTACTTTGTTTATATTATTCCAGGCGCGAGAAGAACAAGCAAAACAAGAGCAGCAACAGTGGTTACTGTTACAGCAGCAAGGACTAGTGGGAGCCGAGGGTGCTACTCAGCCATATGTGCCTCCTCCCCCAGGACCTAGGCTTGATGATGAAGAAGATGATGATTACTCATAAACACACACCCTGTATATAACCCTACATTGTCATGTAAATGAGAAATAAAAGTTAAGAAATTCAATTATTTGACTGTTGATAATAATTCAAAATATTTTCAACTCTTGTATATTAAAAATACAGATAATAAAGGAACAACACTATCCTCTTTGTTTGGTTTTTTTTTTACTAAATTAATAATCTGTAATTGTCATTCTGTTGTCATGACAATATCATTAAAGCATTTTGTTTATAAACAATGGCAAAATGTAACAGTATGTTAAATACAAAATGAGCAGTGATTCCAATAAGAAATACAAAAGGCCGAAACAAAATACGTTAGCAACTACAAATCCAGGAACTTCAGTAGGTAACAATCTCTGTAATAGTTTGTAACACATGATAACCAATTGAATTACAGACCAGGAAATGTAGCTATCTGTATTATGAAAGTAGGTATGTACCTAAAGAAGTTCGAAAATACTTTTTATTGCTAAGAATAGGTACCTATACTGGACATACATTATGTATAAGACATTAGGTAGGTAAGGTACTTCCTACAGTAACTAGATAGGTAATTTCTTTGGCAAGTGCCGCACGCCGGTTTTCTAAATAAAATTACCTAATTACTAATTATAAAGGAATATAATTACAGAGACCAAGAAATAGGCGAAATGATGCCGTGAAAAAGCAACAACCACTATGTGCATTATTAGCCAAAGACTCGGAGTGGGTAGACATTCTGCAGTCACCTCAAACAGATGCTGCAAGGTCGTCTACCAATGTGTCCGACGAGGAGGAAGTACTACAACTTGTAAATAAATACATTAACATAGTTTCTGAGGAATCATAACAAACCATGACGTCACGGACTTTAAACCCCGATGGGTTAGGCAGAGGTGCACATTTACAACGCAACATAATACCCATTTATTACTGGTTCTTGAGTGATGAGTCTTACGTACAGAAAGGGGATACTTAAGCCTATTGCTATACAATACAATACATCTGGGACAATTTCCAATTTCGTAGATAGGTTAGGCAGGTTACTGAGAATTTTCGAAAAACCGAAAATACCAATAATACCTACTTTGCGTGACTCTGGAATTGAGTCCAAGACGCTTACCTACGACCACTCTAAGAACAAGGCCGTCTAGGAAAATAGTACTTATAGATATTCGATTTATTCCAAGGTATCAATATCATAAAATAAAATGCTTACCTATTAAAAAATACAACTCGCATTTATTTACGCGTGGATCTACAAGTAGGTACACACGGCTACACATCGAGCTTTACATAACCAGTATAAACTGAACGTTAAATAGGTATGCGGAAAGATGAAGCGACGCGACACCGGGATAAACTGGTTTTGTATAGATTGATGTGTGGCCGTGTGTACCCACTCCATGATAGGAACATTTTTTCGTCACATCGATCGAACTTACACCGTTCCAGTTTAAAATTTGGTCAATGTTAAGGACTGTTTTAGGTAGAATGTGAAGATGGCCCTCAAATGAAACCACTTGCTATTATGTTTCCGGGGTTGCTCGACAAAGATCCTAAAACACTTCAAGGGATGCTGACTAAGGCTATGTCTACAACTGAAGTAACAAGACATTTGGTGGACCTTGGACAAAAAGCTAATTTCAACTTTATGAAAAAGGCAGATCGCTTAATTCCCCCAGATAAGGTAACTAGTGCAGCTAGTAACTAGACTGAAGATAGATGATAGAAAGTCATTTCATAATTTCATGTTGGTTATTGAACTGTATTCCCAAGGAAGCTAGGGAATACATTGTTCTTACACAATTGAACCAACAAAACTATGTAACTAGGGAATTGTGTTGTGAACCTGATTGAAAAAGAGTAACCTACGGAGTCTCTTACTCGTTCTTCTCCGTAGGAATTTACTTGGAATGAGCAAATAGCTTCACTTTTAAATTTTTTGTTGACATTGAAAAGTGCCATAGTGGTCTAATTAAAATAAAGGATATTGACTTTGAATAATTGGAGAATAATTATGTAGTTCACTAAGTTCCAAAGCAAGATTTCCAATTTACAGATGGCGCTGCTGTATATTGAAGTCGCGCTGTATTACTTGACTCATAATATAATCATAGTTTCTATTTTAACAGCCAGTAAAAGTTAAAGTGTTTATTATTTCATGGGGACGAATATGAGAATTTCACAAATAATTTTAACCAGTGAGGTAACTTCATAAGAATTTTCCAACTTGAGGTCAATAAGGGCGCAGAACATTATGAAATAAAACAAAATACTTTATTCTATAATATTATATTGTTGTTTACAGCAATGGATGGAAAGTTTGACTGAAAACAGCAATTCATATTGTTCCATAAACTCTGGGCTACTTAGCAACTGTAAGTATTTATAACGTTTTTTTTTGTAATATCAACAAATAATAATAAATATCCATTTAATTTCATCGTCTTCCTTTTTAACAATATTTTTAAATGTAACAAAATTATTTGGGAAGGTATATCAAGTGACTATGAAGCAGATAATGAAATAGCCGATGGAGAATGGAGTAAGAATAAAATAAAGAAGAGAAGAAAGCACATTGGAAGCACTAATCAATCAACTCCGGAAGAATTGAGTTCACACGACATTATTAACACAGGATACTATTTTAAGTAAGGCAAACTAAATTGTAAAACAACAAACATAATACTTAAACTTCATTTCAACATGATATTTTTGCAGCTATGAAGATTAGAAACAAAAGCAAGTACAAAGTAATGAAATTTAAACGATTAATATACAAAAAATAACAATTTGAAAGTGTAATATTATACATCTATAAAAACATTTGTTTTATTTAAAGAATAAACTGAACATATCTTCTATTATGGATGATTGGATGAAAACACACTTCAGCAATGATTTGATTGCGTACATTTATATATGTATAATGTACAATTGTCTGCATCACAGTAATTTTAAGGCCACGTTGTAGCCGCGACGTACGTACAGTCAACCAAGTAATTTGGTATACAGGTAAAGAAGATTAATTCAATACAGATACTGTAACTGGTTGGCTGGTGAGTCGACCAAAAGTTATGATTGAGCTTCGTTAAAAATCATATAATTTAATACAACAATAGCTATTGTCTCAGTACTGACACTTTATTTTCTTACCTGGATACGAAATGACTTAGCTGAATGCTCGTATCGCGCTTTCAGAGTGCATGGGTACTGAAAATAGGCTGTAAGTACAATCTTTACAATGAACAAAATATGGATACAATACTGAGGAGTGTTCTCATCCTAGCAAGTAAACATCTATTCTTAGACACATTAAATTGGTTCAATAAGTACATACAAAACATTTCTCCTTAATATTGTACATGACATATAACAAATCGTATGAACAATGTTATTAGAATGCAATAACTTTTCAAACTATGTACTAGTAGAGTAGTATTTAAATATCTGTATCCAGCATAAATTCATGAATAAAGTTAAGTATTCTTATGAGAAAAGTCAGATTGTGGCTATGAATTTGTCTTTACACCAATAGACCCATATTGTGTGACCAATCGTTATAAATCTGGCTTCTATACACATATTTTATTAACAAAAGCGAATAACAAAATGAAGTATTGCACGCATAAATAATATGCTTAGAATAGAAAAATGCAATTGATTCAGTGCTAATTGGAGCAGCAAGAAGTATTTCCCCATTTATAAAACTGTTGCGGTACTTATTCATGTTTCTCATGGCCACAGCTTGAGTCAAGACAAACATATTTCCACGTATAAAGCATGGAATCGTTAAACAGCTGAAAATGAGTTGTATTAATTTCTGCAAAAGGTGACGCAAGCCGCCCATTAATAATAAACATTTTCATAACGCAAACTTGTAGCTGCATAATGAGATTAAAAAAATAGCTATTTACGAAATATCACTAGCGTTTAAAATAAGTATTTAAAGAAAATATTCTTAAACTCTACGAACACATGAGCAAAAAACATTATTTATTAAGAATACATACCATACTGATCGATTCCGTTAGTAATAAATTTTCCTATTTACATTACTATTGCATGAACATACAGTTTCACGTCACGGACTCACGACTCCGGGCTGCAGATATAAAAACCAATCGGAGTGTGCTAAACATGCTATTCGGTAGCTGCTTTCTAAAACTACTCACATAAATATCCATACTAAGATGTTGTAACCCCGATACACTCCGACTGACTCTCACAAACAGGCCCAAGTTAAATTAATAAATAAATATATACATACATAATTACTTATACATTTTAGAAGAATATTAAGCAGATAAATAGAATTATAATATACAATAATATCTTTATCTTCACTCGCATTAACTACCCTACAAATAAAATTTACCAATTACTGCTAGACTGCATTTCCTGACATATGAAAACGATATCTGACATTACGAGATGACTTTCTTTTAAATAGTAACAAGATATAATGACGATATAAGTTTTTTATTGTATATTGTATATAATAAGGCTATAAAATCTATTGCTATTAATGTTTTTAGAATTTATTTTTAAGTTTACCGTCTACACGCGCTATTATAAATGCTATTTCCTTTCCGCTGACCCTAAAGAAACGGCCCTCGCTGGGGTGCGACGTAGCCAGGCGTTTATTGAAATATACTAAACTCAAATCGGATTTCCACTCGACTCGATTTGCGACAGAAATCATTTTTTAACCTGAGGGCCAAGCACGAATAACTATCGCATTCGTATCGTAACAGTATCGAGCGAGTTAAGCGTTCTGATTGGTTGGTTCACTTGAGCCGGCCAATCAGAGCGCCGAACGCGCTCGATACTATTACGTTACGAATGCGATAGTTATTCGTGCTAGGCACTCTGGTTACTCTAACCCGACAACTGAACTCCGCATACATTACATGATCAGACCGCCAGCCAAACTACTTTTATAAGTCTAAACTTTCGCTAAGGTATGAAATTCACAAAGTTTCAAACACGTAAAAGGTCTGAGTGATCGCACCCCAGCACCCGAAAGAGTCGCCACTGACCGTCACCATCTATTTTTACCTTTTATTTATTCTATCGACACTATCTTCAATTACCAATTTCTCTAGTAATGACTATAAATGACAATAAATCGCTACCGTATTACAAAAATACAATAAGTCTATTTTTTACGAGAAAAGAATATCACACGCGAGGTGCCACCCATAAACCACTTCCGACTATTTGAAGAAAGCTCTGTACTATATTTAAACCTTATAATCTATATAATAAGTATATTCACTTCATTTTTATTGAGCAGTCGGTATATGTGTTTGCATGCAAGCAGGCACTGTTTTGTTTCAATCACACTTATTTTATTAAGCATATTTGTTAATTTCTTTAGTGGTTTCTGGATGGTTAGCTAATCTCATGTACAAATATTATTTTATTGTAAATAATTGTGTACCTATGTCAAATTTAAGCGTATTTAATATTAAACTAGGCATTTACATAACACATACATGGAACAAATGGAATAGTTTCCATACAGATATTTTTGTCTTATTTACTTCAAGAATAGAAATGCGAAAATCTTTCAAAATACTGAGTTTTTAATTACCCAAAACATGGAATTAGGGTACTCAATTACGGATTGAGGAACATATGCTTGTATTCTGACGATGTACAAAATTAATGTACGACTTAACTTACGAAAGTTTGCGACCACTTGCGAACAATTTACTTCACAGTACTTAAGCTATCAATTATTATAAAATACAAAGACAATTTATGGAGCTTCTATAAAACATATCCACAACATATAGGTGTGGTATAAAAATCCTTCATTATTTTTATAGATATCCTGAAGACTCTGAAGTACTTTTTTAATATTCGCATATTCGCGAAATCAGGATTTATAAGTTAGTATTATACTCTTTTGAAAATGGATTATTTAATAAAATTCGACTAATAAAGCGTACCTAGTTAATATTTGGAAGTTAACTTGATTGAATATAGTAACATTGCATACAGTAATTTTCTGCTTTGTATAAATATCTTATTAAAAAATATCTTTATTAACAGTTTTATTTTGTCACCACAAACATTTAGGCATATTAAAATCTGTAGTAATTAACAAGTTATATGGGTTTCATAGCGAGTTATAATAGGTTATAGGTTTCATGAGCTCTCTAGCAATATACATGTGTGTGAACACTGTGAACCAATAACCTAAAGGAGGTTTCACAGTAAAACAATTTGACATCCTCTTTTTTCATATAGTTACTAATTCATTGCTTGCAAAGGTACCAAAGTAATTTCAGTGCACAATATTACACAGTTATCATGCAACCAATTGATCTGTTCTTTGAGTCTTATACAAATGAGTTTTCAATATATTTTTTTTTTATATTACAGCATCAATATAAATCTTGTAAGCATAATTTTAACAATACTCAATATCCCTAAGTTTTCAATGCTTACATCTTCTATGTGGTTAGTGTTTATACAAGTAACCCTACAATATAACACAACCGTGTAAACCATGAGGTTTTTTGTATCATAATTTAATCTTCTTTCTAGTTATTTAGGTATATTCTGTTAAAAAATTATACTTTCAATTCAACAAATGGGTCTAGCAATTTAATGTAAATAAATTTTATGCTACTGTTAATGTGCACAAATCTTGCCATCACATAAGACTTGTATGAGTCTTCCAAGTATCAATAGACATTACTATATTTATTTTGGTCATCTTCTAGTATTGCTGGACTGATACAGCCCCAACATAATCTGAACACTGCCTTCCAATTACATATTTAACTAGTTTTGACACATCAACAGTAATACACATACTTACTATAATAAACCATCCACTAATTCTACTTCAAGTATTATAAATTCTCAACTGTACAATTAATTAACACATCAAATCAACTTCAAAGGAACATTTACACTACACATCACCTATAGTAATTATTAATATTAAAATCAATTATTATTGCATCATTTAGAGTACAACATCATTATCATTAAACATTTTATAAGCCAAAATTCACCATGGTCAACATGAGAGAACATCTACCTGGACCAGTAAGAAGTTAGAGGTACCTACGTTATTAAGGGATGAGGGAGCGAGCTGGGTCAGATTTCGTGAGGAGCACGCCGCCGAGCAATGCGAGGGCCGCGGCGGCCGCCAGGCGTCACGCGCGCGGCCGCGACGCGGAACCAGACGCGCGCGCGCATGCGCACCGTCATTGTGTCGGTTTCAGAGCTGCCATCTTACGCCCGCGCGCACGTGCTTCCTGCCGCGACGTGGTGTACTCGAACCACAGCACATTTGGTATCAGTGTCGTATCTCTGATCATCAACATTTCACATAGTTTCCTGGAAGGTAACAATAACATGTTTTTAATAATAGGTAACAAGGTAAATGTTAGTTGAAAACTACAATGCTATAATTACTTACAATGAGACTAGCTGTGGAAATAATGGAGTGAAAACTCTGTGAACTATTGCAAACCAGACAGTTGCAAATATGAACCCGACAATGCCTCCAACAACAACTTGGGAAGTGGTGTGGTAGTGCAGGTACACCCTGGCAATGCTCACTAGCAGGGCTAGGCACATGCAGCCTCCTACTATAATCACCCTCCATAGAGCTGATATTATACTGTTGTTGTTAATGTGATGTAATCTGGAAATAAAAAACAGATTACTTTAGATGAATATTTTGTCATGTAATAAATCTTAAACTATTGAAAATTGTATTACATTCTATTGAAATATTTAAAATCCAATTCAATGTTATGTAGAGTGTAAATCGATGTCTTTCTTTCTGGTGTTCAGCAATGTTAATACCATTACTTTGATATGCAATACATTAGGTTTATAATAAGTATAATTTATGTATTCCTAAGTACATCAACACAATGTGAAAAATATCATATAGTAACCCACCTGATTAAGACAAAGTATAAAACATAAATACTAAAGAACCAAATAAATTGAGCATGTGATGAGGGCATCCCATATTCATTATATAAATTTCCTCTCGAGAGTGGTCTGGCTTCACATACTATGTGCTTCAAAATTATATTCAACACTTCATTTACCAGTGTACCAGTGAAAAATGTTATCTGTAAATTAAAAAACAATATATTAGAATTACAAAGTAGCAGTGTCACATAAGAAAGACTAAAGACAATTTTATGACTAGGTACTCAAATAATATAAGGTTGAAAAGATGAGTGTCAAAAGAACATTAATCAAACTAAACATTGTAAACATTTAAATTTTAAATTTACTAAAACAAGTTTTTTCGTATATCTAATGAGGATTTTCTGGTCAAAAAAGAAAATATTTTAACTCACAGTATGAAGATCTCGCCGGAACAAAATAAGCGCAACAAATCCAGCACCAATACCAAATGGGGACAGGCTTATAAATGCAAAGAATTTACCAAGCCAGTCTCCTGAAATCATAATTATTAGGGATCATAAATAATGGATATATTATACGTTAAATAACCCAAAAATCATAGTTAAACTTACCTTTTGGATACTCAACTAAAGTAAGAGCCAGCGGTTGCCATTCGATTTCACCGTTATTATGCAAAACATCACTCACAGATATAGCTTCTTCCTCCATTTTCGCTTCATTTGCTAGAATAATGTACCAGTTATGAAATTAGTACTAATCCTATCAAATATTCCAAAGATAAAAATAATACATTAAAAAACTCGACTCACTGAATCCACAACACTGCCGACAAGTAGCTCGACACGAAACAAGTTTTTGACAATTTCTGAACAATCAATCAAACCCTCGTTGACATAAGATAGTATTGTCAATGCAAAATAACTAGATAGAAACTATTTACATTTCATCTGCTGGTAACACAATTTCCAATCAACATTATCGGATGCTGAATAGCCATCTTTATTTGAATTTTCTAAGATTGTAATTCGTATTTTCACAGATTAGATCTTCTCTATGGTTATAACCCTACTAACCGTCTGGTAACCCTGAACGGTTCTTTTGTGGATTCGTCGTCAAAATAAAGAGGGCTAAAATTCTTGAATAAATTGTACTTGAAAAATTACAAAATATAAAATGGCAGACTCAGATGTAGTGGACTTGGATTTAACTATTGATAATTTAGTTCCGAAGAGTCCCGAAAGGTGAATACTTGATATTATTTATTATTCAATAAGATTATGCCAAAATTCCTTCATGTTTTTTGTAGATAAGTGAAACAGTAAAAACACAAATAAAAATACTGCAATAGGTGAAGTCTCAATTATCATTCTAAATTTCATACAATAAGGGTGCCTTGACATATGACCTACATTAAGTACAATAGCCCGATCTTGTGTGGGAGTCCATCGATGTGCTTATTAGAATCGACGCAAACTCATTACTTTCGCATTTATGACGCATTTTCACACAAATAAATAGCGGTTGCTTTGAAGTTCACCCAAACATTGTTACAGCTTGATTCCTTGATCTATGTTTAACAAAGAATCGCTGCAAGTTCAGGGTGAATCAGCTGTGTTTCGTGAGATTGATAACACATGGATGCGTAATAATAACACAAATGCAATAATATGTTGACATACAGTTAACTTTAGTTTGATCTTCAACACTCAATACCAATCTTACTCTTTTAGGGTGGCTGAAGAAAAGAAAGAAAGTGGTAACCATTTGTACAAATTCAAAAATTACAAGGGTGCCTTGACTATGTATGATGAAGCTATTCAGCTTTGCCCTGAAAATGCAGCATACTATGGCAACAGATCCGCATGCTACATGATGTTGGGAATGTACAAGAAAGCTCTTGAAGATGCACAGAAAGCTGTTTCTTTGGATTCTACATTCACAAAGGGATACATCCGCATGGCTAAATGCTGTATTGCACTGGGTAACTATTTTAATTTGATTGGTATACAATTTTCTTAGTATTGTATAGTATTTCAAATGAATCCTTACAATAATGTTGATATACCTAAGGTGATTGAAGAATCACTGTGTACATACTTCATATTATAGGTGTATTTATCAACATGCCTGTTAAAATAACACTATTGTACAAGTACTGAAGGTTGTAAATAGTGATGTCATATAAGAATGTTGACTAAATAGGCTGACTTTATCATCCTAGACCTCCTGCTTTAACCATCCCATGTCCGGCAATAGCAAGATAAAACAAGTTATCACATTTACATGAGTATTTGTGGTTTTAGTCACATGTATTTTTTGCAATATCATTTAGTATAATTAATACCCAGTTTGTTTACAATACCACTTTGTTAAACAGCTGTTTCAACATTTCTTATAATAATCTTATTGTAAGGAAATATGGCTACTCACTGCAGAATGCAAAACTATCATTTTTAATAAAATTTATTAACTAAGTACTTGATTTGAATAATGATGATGATATAGTTGTGATATTGTGTTAGTGGCAATCAATCTTATTAAAATTCTATTTACCACTATTGGAACGTAAATAGCACAGTTGCATGTTCAGTTCATCTTGGTATTACTTTTATAAGACTTCCTGAAAGTCTTATACAAAAATACTTCCTGAAACTTCTCAACATTTTGTTTCCATTCCAAGCTGAATATTAATTAGATCAATAATCCAATAAGGCTTCAATAAGAATTCAACTAAATTAGTGTTGTTTTTTTATAAGTTGTATACCAATAACTTTGCAATGACAAACTACTAAAAGACATGTGCAACATGTTTATATTACTGTTTTGCCTCAACTAAACAACATTAAACTTAATGATGCATGGTTAGGCAACCAAACCCACACAAAATTATTCTTTGTGTTTGCCACAATTTGTCATTTGTGATTTGGGTGTATTGTGCTTAACACACCCACAAGCTACAATTTAGATTTGAAAAAATAACATTCTACTTTCCTCTATGTTAATGGGGAAACCTCCAATGACTTTTCGTTTTATTATAATTAATTGCACAATAAAAAGCTGCTAATTTGTAAAATGATCGAATCAGGTGACCTGTCGGGTGGTGAACAGGCGGTGCGACGTGCAAGTGAGCTCGGAGGCGCGGATTGCGCGGCGAGCGAGAGACGTGCTCTAGAAACATTACGAAAGCTGCACGAGGATGCTCAGCGCGCAATGGAAACCAACGACTATCGCCGCGTTGTATTCTGCATGGACCGATGCCTCGACTACAGTCCCTCTTGCACTAAGTGCGTAACTCAGATATTTTAGCAATAACGCTTGAGTTCCAAGCTGTTCAAGTTTATACATAAGCTTATCAAGCTAATCTGCTTGTAACAACGACACACTGATCAGATCTTTATAGTAATTATTTTCAAAACACAACATAACGCCTTGGCCATAGGAATAAGTAGAGGTACACTTAGTGGCTCCAGCCAGTCTGGCCTTTTTGTAAAAAAAATATTATGTTCTAGTGTATTTGATCAGCTCAATGCACAATACCTCTTGCTCAGCAATTTGTCTCTACCAACAAGATATGTTTTTGAAAATTTCCTGTGTAAATAAATCTTTGATCTTGAAGTAAACAATTTTTACTCATTGAACTTTGAAATCTTTGTCCATTATTGAAATGTATTTTTTATATTTTCCAGGGCGAAACTCACAAAAGCAGAATGCTTAGCTATGCTTGGAAGGTGTCAAGAGGCTCAGGAAATTGCTAATGATTCATTAAGGTTTGACAGTTTTGACACTGAGGCTATATATGTGCGTGGATTGTGCCTGTATTTTGAGGTAATATATTTTTAAAATTATATTATGTATAACTTTCGAGAGACATACTAAATTAATTATTATGTTTTGGGCTTACTTAATTAACTGTTTGACGGGGAACTCGACTAGTTTCAAGCCATGTTAGAGACTCCTATTCATGAGCAGCATTCCGCGACTTGCGACGCTGCAAACTATGGCTTAAAACTAGTCGAGTTCCTCGGAAAACAGTTACGTGAGTAAGAATAATTATTTTAAGATTATTTTTATACATATATGAACTTATAGACTGCAGATCTAACTTAAGAAATCGTTTAATGTTACAGGATAAAGATGAACAAGCATTTAAACATTTCCAACAAGTTTTACGACTTGCTCCTGATCATAAGAAAGCTATGGAAACTTATAAAAAGGCTAAATTGCTCAAACAAAAGAAGGAAGAAGGTAAAATATCAGCTTGGTTTATAAAACAGATATTTATTATTCACAAAGTTTTACACAATTCCGATTTGAATAATTTTACATTTTAAATTTTGTTTGGTATTCATCAACTGATTTAATAATTTAATTCCATTGTTACTCCAGGTAATGAAGCATTCAAAATGGGTAGGTGGCAGCAAGCTCTGAGCCTCTATAATGAAGCTTTGACTATTGACAAGAACAATAAGATTGTAAATGCTAAACTGTACTTCAACAAGGCAACAGTGTGTGCTAAACTGAACCAAATCAAGGAAGCTGCGGAAGCTTGCACTGCTGCCCTCGAACTAGACGAAAACTACGTGAAGGCGTTACTTCGACGTGCCAAGTGCTACACTGAACTTGGCGAATTCGAAGAAGCTGTCAAAGATTACGAAAAGCTCTACAAGATTGACAAGAGCAAAGAAAATAAGCAATTACTGCATGAAGCCAAAATAGCTCTTAAAAAATCGAAACGCAAAGACTATTATAAAATACTTGGCATTGACAAGAGTGCTTCAGAAGATGAAATCAAGAAAGCATATAGGTAACAACTCAAGGAATTTTTTAAACATGCAATGAATATATCAATTTATCTAAGTAATTCTGCGAAATAACTTTAATCAAAACAACAATTGCAAGATAACTACATAACTCATAGATAAAGGAATTTTAAAAGTACAATAAGAATTTAAATATGTTATGAATGAAGTATCTATATTTATTTTGCGTAAGAAGTATGTATACTATTGGCGTAACCTTGACACAATTCCAGACACTTTGCTGCTTCTACTAAAATTAAATATAATATGTAGAAATTAAATAGTCTGTTTTAGGTAGATCAATACTGTAACAAATATAATGGATGTTATAGGAAGCGCGCCCTCGTCCATCACCCAGATAGGCACGCGGGAGCACCCGACACCGAGCGTCGTGAGCAGGAGCGCCGTTTCAAAGAAGTCGGTGAGGCGTACGGGGTACTTAGCGATCCCAAGAAGCGCGCGCGCTATGATCACGGACAAGATCTCGACGATGATGGCTCCGGCATGGCAGGTTAGTAAAAGTTGTTTATGTAAAAGTAAATAAATAAGTATAATCCAAATGTATATAAGGAACTTTCAAAATACGATATGCTTGACATACTTACTTACGATTTGTGTTGAATGTGGTAAGAAACTTGTAGAAATTGTGGGGCTAGCAAAACGTTGCTTGTAAAACCTATCTCCCTAACTCCCTAACGGCTTCCAACATTAAATTTTACTTTGCGAGTATGCAATAAAGCATTGCACAATTTCTAAACTACTGATTAAAATTTACAGATATTGACCCCAACGTAGTATTCCAGACCTTCTTCAACCGTGGTGGACAACATTTTGATTTCGGCGGCCGATTCCCAGGGAACACTTTTGATTTTCATTTCGGTTAATTTCTTTCATATGTTACTTAAAACCGTAATTTGAACAATCAACAAAAATGTTATGCATAAATTAACAAAATTGTATGTGTACATTATAGAATTTAAAAATTGTTCTAGCTGAACACAATAATATACATCATTCCACATTAAAATATATAAACACAACTTACTCAAAGAGTGATTAATATTTTGGCAAAATTGTTTGGTTTTATTTTTCCTCTGAAACAGTTATAGAAGTGCTCTATTTTAATGAATAATTGCCATACATTATCACAACGAACGATGACCAAGTATGTTGAGGAGCACATGTGTTATTAACTGTACATGATATGGTGTTGCGTTCAAAACCGTAGTACCTAATTATTATAATAATGACTGATTTGGTTAAGTATTTTTTGATTGTTAGCCCACTGGCGAAGTCATGTGAACATGCTTTATGTAATTTAATGATGAATAAAACTAGAAAATAACTATGAGTACCTCGGGATTTTTAATGAATTGCCTCTCATTACCCGATGGTAATTCAAGAACTGACCCAATAACAATTTACAAAGCTACTAAAACAAAAAAAAATGTAATATTGAAAGGTAAAAATATACCTAAATGTGTCTTCGATTTGTTTAAAACCGATTGTCCTGCCAAACTTACTGACTGCTGATGTATTTGATAGTTTTATTATTGTAACCTGCATAAGTAGTTTCCTACGTCACTTTTATTTGAATCACGAATATGTCATGATTGTTATATTAAAGTATGTGTAAGTAAAAAAAAACCAAGATTTATAGTAACTAAATATTTGCGAAAACGATTTCAATATTTACTCAAATCTGTAAATAAAAAAGATATGAAAGAGAAGTTTACTTAGTAATTTTATTGCTTATTAAGATTGGGGTGTGTTCAATCAATGAAGTAGAGTGAAATAATTATTATTATTCATGGAACATTATCTTAATAGACGGCTTTCACAGTAGTTTAATATAAATGAAACTTTAATAAAAATATCCTCTAATCGGATGTTAATTTTTATTTTCCTACAAAATCCGCAGTTATTTACAATGTTAATATCTCTTTACTTGCATTAGCAGTCTTTGTAGTAGGTAAACGAACAAATAGAAATGATTACAGTCTATTATATGATATGAATGTGTAAGAAACAACGTATACCTACTGCAAAACGCTAAATGTAGTACAAAAACAATAAAACATAGTTTTGGATATTTTGTAGTTTTTATTGCAGTCAATTTGGAACCTACTTTATGCATAGAAAATGTATTCACTAAACGTCATTTCTATATTATTTATTCGCTTTTACTATTTTCTTGAGATATACTTCCTTTCGTCGCTTTATCGTTTGGTGGACGTTTAGAATCAAGTTTACCTTTAATACCTTCAAACCTGTAATTGATAGCAAGTATAAAGATTTTCATAGAAATTGACAAGATGTTGTATAATTTGGTAAATATCTCTATGAGATGTGTTTAAAAGATCAGACTCAGTCACAACACCTACTTGTTTTAGTTTACAATAGATAATATATCCCCTTGTATTGTCCTACACACCCAGGTATGTAACATGTAGGTACCTACTTATATCAATATTTTTACGTAGATTCCTTGTGTCGTGCGTGAGTTTACAAACATAAATTCATATACACATGATAATTATCCAAAGTCCAGATCCAGAATAACAATGTGGATCAAAGATTTGTTCCGTGTGGAAATCGTACTCGCACGACCCTACGCGCAGCAGCCGGTTGCCCAACCAATGTGCCAATCGTGCAGTCGACCTATGTACTTACACGGTAAGTTTATTACAAATTCCATTTCTATCACTGCCAGTCGGAGCAATGTATTTCTTACTTTCTTAATCACTATCATAAAATTTTTCAAAATACCCACTTTTTCATTTTAAATGGTTTCTTCTTTTCTGGTTTTGCAGGTTGATGATTAGTTTTAAAAGTAAGAACATAACGTTTCACAACGTCTACATTTACTGTGGTATTTTCAGGATACATTCGCTTCTTCCAAGCTTCAATTTCATCTATCCACATTCTCTGATACTCGTATGAGAGCAACCATTCTATACGTGGGTGACCTTCCTGTTAAAAACAGATAATCGTGGATAGTGGGTAGGAAAGTAAATTAATGTTATGAAAAGGTTATTGAACCAGATACAAAACAATACCTAGGTAGGTACTGAAATAATTCTAAACTGGGGGAATCGAACTCGTGAGTTCTTCCAGTTTAAGAATAAAATGGCCACTATTTTTCATAACACTCGTATATACATTGGATTACATAAACAAATTGTTATTATCCACTACGTGTGCAACTTACCATAAACTTCCATGGTTGGGGGTTATACTTGGGAAAATCTGAAGAAATGATGTTGTGAACAGGTCGACATTGTGTAGCTTTTTCCCATTTTATACCCGACATTCGACCCATGGTAGTTTTTAATTTAGATGTCCATGTGTAAACGTTATAAAAATACAATGAAATAAGATTAACTTCAAAATATGACGATGGTCATGTCTACCTACCGGAGAAATATGACAACTTTTGAAAAAGAGAACACCTATCTATGCGTCTATGGTGGAGCGAGCGACTGTAGGATGGCCCATACTTATTATACTTTTTAGGATGGCCTATCAAACAGTACAAAGGAACAACCACACATAACCAGTTATTTTTTTGCCGCAGGATTTCCACAAAGTTTTTATTCTTGTTTTGTGCGGAAATCGAACCCGCAGCAGCCGGTAGCAGTGACCCAACAATCACTGCACCAAGGCATAGTATAAAGAAAAGGGAAGTAGGTTATCTTCATACAAATGCACCGCGCGCGGCTTTTAAGTGTGCGCCATAGTACCTATCTATGCGTTGACGCACACACACTTTAACAAAATCTCGACCCGTTTCTCAGTGCGCTAGGCAGGGCTAACACTCTCAGTATTATTGTATAGTCTATGCTGATAATCTTAGAAGAACGTATTGCTGTGTTTGGGTGTCTTAATAATTCATCGATGCCAGAACTGTCTCTGTTCAGATTACCTATTGAACAGGAAAGATAAGCTAGTCACTATTCTAGTATAACTTGTACTTGATGATGAGATACCTACTTATTTTTTGTTTGTTTTAGTTTTCTATCAGTATCACATAGCAAGTAGGTAGGCCCAATTTCCTATTAGAATGTATTAAGTAGGTACTTTTTATCTGGCATTTGATTTGCCGCTATTGTTTTGTTAACGTTTAGTTAATTTGATTTCTCAGTATTGTAGGTATGTTTAGTAACTAAGTACCTACCTAATTACAGTTATAAAATCGTAATTCAAAATAAGTAATTGCCTATGGTCTATCGATTTATGTGGTTAAATAAAGGTAAACAATCTTGGTATGTGAGCTGCGCCTAAACTAAAAGTGACAACCCTAAGACAGTAGGTAGGCAATTATATCGCGGATTGGGAAGATGGCCTACTTCCCTTTTCTTTATACTATGACCAAGGGCTAGGGTAGGTAGGTAGGTAAGTAGACTCATAGTACTTATTAGGCACTGATATATCTATGCTATTAGGTAAACAATTAATCTTAGAACTTCTTGCACTATTCAATTCACATTGAACAAATTATCAAAGTTATATCTCGCCGAAATAAAACACGTCCACTGTTGAAGGTATAAATTCTGATAATATTTCCCCATTGTTGGGGGCTGAGATTATGGTAAACCTCTTTATTAGAGGAGACCTCCAGCATGAGACTGGTGGTAAACAGTATAAACATGTTTTATAAAATCAAAAGAAATTAATTTAGTGAAATGAAAAGTTGATTAATTAATTAATTATGTAAAAGTAGTTTTAGCTTAGCAAAACATGCATAAAAATACTATGCACAAAATGAAACCTGTTTTGCTTATCAATAAGACATCCATGAGGTACAATGTTAGAAACAATTCTTCGAGGTAGGTCTTGGGTACCGTGAAATGGGGTGAATAAGGACAGAAATTCTTTATAGTATCGACTCGCCCCTCTTCTGTCCCTTTTCGCCGCTCAAACCCTATTCACCCCATTTTACCGTACCTTTATTAATTATTAAAGGATCCTAAATGAAATAAAAAGGCTATTGATTTTTAGTGGGTTTTTATTTGATACACTAGTAGTTATTAGATGATCCTAACTTCCACATGGTGTACCTGCAACAATAAAACAACATAAGTATTTGATTTTATTTCAGAGTAAAAGAGCATCTATCTCTTTTTGTAGTTTGTATGCTTTTCAAACAAAAATTCTGTAATCACAGAACTTTTGTTAACCTTATTCCTTGTAACACAAATAATATTCCAAGGGTGGAAAAAGCATACTTCTATGCCCTCGTATTCTTTACGTTAATCTCAAAATGAAATAACGACTGCCTCAGAGGGGCTCATTACATTACTATAAAACCTAGACCTACTATAGACCCATGAATATTATATCTTTCACACATACACAATTACAAATTATTGGTACTATGAAAATAAAACTACTGCTATGGTGTAAACAAAAATGTACAATAAAATTCAGAAATTATTAGAAATCCAAGAATATTAAATTGAAAGTTTATTAATAACCATCCATGGCTGTAACTACGGCACTTAAAAATTATAAATAAGTAGTAAACAATATTACTTGACATGTAAAATTACCATGCTATTTGTTAACCTCCAAATGATAAACACAAACTCGTTGGGGTATCATTTCACCAAAATTTGGATATAAACAGTATGAGTGCCCAGTGTAAAAATATAAAAAAGTGCCCACATGGTATTTAATTTGGATCCTCTTTCGAGACCTCATACTAAGGACTTTTTCTATTAGATATAGATCAACAATATTTTGATAAAAACAGTATAGAGTCCAGTGTACAAAAAATAAAGTCTCAACATGGTATTTAATCTTGGATCCTTTCTTGAGACTTATTATTAGGGACCTTTTCTGTTAGAAACAACTACTTGAGCAATGACTGGCAGCAGCCAGCCGCCAATCACCCATGACAGATAACTGTTTTGGGTTGAGCACGCGATATTTTATTCACACGTGCGATTAACTAGAAAGTTATAAATGACAAGAGCCCGTTTCTAATCGAACATTAATGATGTAGTAAACAATACGTATACTTATGATTCCGTAAAACATGCTTTAGGATTAATATATTTTAAGGTTATGTATACTGCTTCGAAACTACTATGGAGTCGTCGGTCTAAAAGTACCACAAAATAGTAAGTACCGATAAACAGCGGTGAATAGCCTAATTTGGTATCCTTGTAATAAAAATTGTACGAAGATATCGTATGAAATTACGTGATTGATTACGTATGAGCTTCGAAAAACTGCGAAAATAGTTGTTATAAAAACCAGGATATGTTAATTGTTGTATCTACATACTAAGATAAGTAGCTAGCCGGTTCGGTACGAGTTTTAACCTAATCGAACACTTGGAACTCTAAAAATATAATGGATATGCAACATAAATATAATAACTTACCATTTTATTTGGACCTCGCACGCATCTTCCTCCTTTTACGCTTTAGCCTTCGCATGCGCTTCTTACGCCACTGAAACAATTAAACACCACAAGTCAAAACGCGGTTCAGTTGACACAAGCACAACATGATTTATAAAACAACTTGCTTAGACTTAAATATATAATTTAAATAGTAATGTACCTTTGCTCTCATGTTTAAGAAGGAAAAACTTTAACTTTCCTCCTTCAAAAGGAGTTCGTGATTATTATGGAAATTCACGATGCAGATATCGGTCTGTGCTCGAGACTCCGTAGAATGAAAAGAAGGACGATGCGATGTTTTCAAGAAACCTGACAGTGACGCGATGTTGCCATTGCAAAATATTTTTAGAAATAGTGTTAACCACATACGAAAACATTTGTCCCCGGCGTTTTAATTTGATTGTTAGTCAAGTTTCAATAGTTATTATTATCTTTTAAGTAAAATAATAAATATATTTCGACAAAGGTGTTAGATAAAGGTTTAAGATTTTAAATAAAGACTATTTAATATCTAAGTCGATTGAAAATTATGAAACGTGAGATTAAACGGTTTTTTTATTTGGTGACTATTTCAGGGACCGTCTGTAATAAATAATCTGTATAAAATAATTTCATATTAGGACCCGAAATAACAATCCAATGTCTTCGTTTTTTCCTTAATTAGGGGATAAAACCTCTAAATTGATAACCCCAGCCATAGTATTATCACACTCTATAGTCTATGTTATTTTTGCTGTTAGAGTGCTGGCAATATCTTTAAGGGTTACCACAAATTATTAACTATTATTTTATTTCGTAATCACACTTATAGATAATAAATAATTACTCGAAACAAAATAATAATATTTAAGTTACATTTAAGATACATTGATATTTTTTTCTTGATATATAAACCTTCTTCCCAACAAAACCAAATTTAACAAATGAGTAAACCATTTCCATAAAAATCCGTTTTATCAATAATTATAATAAATAAATAAGACTGAAACTATGATCAATGAAAAGTGTTTCAAAATGGACTATGTTAATATTATACAACTAGCAGACTAGCTGTTGCCCGGGACTTAGTCCGTGAACAATATGAATTTTAGACCATAACTTATTTTTTCTTTCAATTTTCCAAAATAAAAGTAACATAAATAGGCAAACGTTACACCTTAGTAGGTACATCAGCTACCTTAGCTACCTGCTTAAAGTCTTGCAAAATCGATCCAGCCATTCCAGAGATAAGCCAGTTTGTACTGGAAGACAGACAGACAAGACATTGAAAAAAAAAATACGTTGGTATATGTATCGCATATACGATACATATACCAACATAGTTTATGGTAAAAAAGTTAAATAGCGGTTATTTTAATATTACGAACAGATACTTTTATTTATCTGTATAGATTACGAATGATCTCTAATGATCAATTTAACTTTGCATTGTTTTGTTAATTATTTATTGGTTTTGTTAATATTATATTATTATATTATGGTCTTTGTGATTACTACTGATAAGATAAATACAATATGTACATAGGTGAAGAAAGGGCAAATGGTTATGGTTTAAATCTTAGAGGTGGACTAGCTGAACCCACAACTTCGTCTGCGTTTTTCTATTAGCTACCGTCCAATAAAAGTTACGTCAAAATCGGTCCAATAATTTCAGAGATTAGCCAGTACAAACAGATAGACAGATACAAATTTTAAAAGGTGTGGTTTTTTTGGTATTTGTGTCGTAAATATATTTATATGCATGTACTAAAATAACAAGCAGTTATTTCAATATTACAAACAGACACTCCAATATAACTTATATGTATACTAGCGACCTGCCCCGGCTTCGTACGGGTGCAATATGTATGTATTATATGTATAAACCTACCTTAAGAATCAATTTCTATTCTAAAAAATAGAATTCTAAAAAACCGCATCAAAATTCGTTGCGTTAAAGGGGACAGACAGACGGCGGATAGCGACTTTATTTTATTTATACTATGTAGTAATATGTGTATAAATATAAAGGCAGAACCAATATTTTAAACTTGTTAAAATATTAATATAAATAAAATAAATAATTAATATTCTTTTTTATTCGTTGTTTTGGTTAATTTTAAGTTGTATATATTTATTCATAATATTATGTTAGTTAATAAACAATAGAAAAAAATATCGTGAGTATTTTTATTTCAAACTTGTATATGAATATTAGGGAACGCATAACATAATTATAGATAAATAGACGCGATTTGTAAAAAAAGAACTAAAAACCGATCTAGGCTATATATGTGCGTTACCTTGGCATTTTCGCGTAAAGTATAAAATGTACCAGTAATACCAACTTTAAATTATTTAATGACATGACAGCAATGAACGATGACATTTGGTGCGCTAGATAACCAAGATATTCGCGCCAAAAGTGTTAGTTATTAAATTAATTGTTGTTTTGGTGTTAAAACTTATTACTTGAAGATATCGGCACGGTAAGTGTTTTTATTTACATGCTGGGCTATGAATATTAGCGTATATATTTCAAATCATTGATTCGTGATGTCTCTCAAATATAAATAAACCAGTGTTACCAACTTAATCGACTTTCATGGCGATACGCGATGCGACGAAGTTGAGTCTTCCAGTTTGTAAAGAATAATTTGCAATTTAATTAATTGATCTACGACTGTAATGAGTTTCCAAATAAACTGAAAACGTGTGTCTACGGTGTAGTAGTGGATAATTACGATTAAACGTCAAATTATGGTGTGTCTAATTGCTGGACGGTTAACAGCTACGTGTGCCCGTACATTATTTTTAGAGTAACAGTGTTTTGTGAAAATGGTAACGTCTAATAAACAGCCGGATAAGAAAATAGTGAAAATGGCGGAGCAGAACACTGTGGCTGTTGTGCCCCAAAGGACCTTGCTAGGTGAAGTTAATGAACATATAACATGTCCGCTATGTCGAGGCTATTACATAGACGCGACAACGATCGTAGAATGTTTACACTCTTTCTGTCGGAGCTGTATTATTAAACACTTGCGAGCGAAAAGCTACTGCCCTGTTTGTGAAATGATGATAAACTCTGCCAAGCCAAACATCAAACCAGACAAGGCACTTCAAGACATTGTGTACAAGCTTGTGCCAGGACTGTTTCAAAAAGAAATGGAGAGGCGACAACAGTTTTATTCATCGCGACCAGGTCCTGCTGCTACTGCTACACCTGAACAGAGAGGTGAAGATACAGAAAGAATAATTTTCAGTCCTGAAGATGTGATCTCATTTTCTTTAGAATATGCTGATGCTACTGATACTGATAGCATATCTAGTAAGTCTTCAGATAGTAATGAGCCACAACCAGTCCCAACAACACCAAGAAGGTTTTTGCAGTGTCCTGCTGTGGTGAACATCAGTCATCTTAAAAAGTTTTTGAGTATGAAATTTGACATTGATAGTACTCAATTTGCTATTGATATTTTGTATAAGAGAGTTCCTTTACCAGATTACTATACATTGATGGACATAGCTTACATATACAACTGGAAGAGAAATGAACCAATGAGATTTTTCTATCAAATAATAGATTATGTTGCTATTAGAAATAGACTATTTGAAATCAATAAAAAAGGTTCAGGTTCAGGTCATTTAAGAGATAGAAAATCAAGTCCAGCATTAACTGAAGATACAAATGTTAGTAGTCCAGCACCTCATTTAAATGACCAAGGCTCTGAAGCTTCTTCAGGTACTGACAGTCCTATGCCTGATGATACTACTAGTCAAGCAAGTGACACATCTAAGAAGGTTGAGAAAGCAGGGCAACAAAGTAAAAATTTTGATGAGTCTAAAAATCTTGACCGACAATCTGATACGCCTAAAAAGAATGATGATGAAGTTGAAAAATCTCAATTTCTCAATTCCTTTGAATTAACTGCAAAGAGCATGTTACCACTTAAATCATCGCCAGTAAAATCTTCTGATGAACAGAGCACATCTAATGAAGTACCATCCAAAACCCAGTCAAAAGAAGTGTCCCCAAAAGTAGAAGAGAAAGTTGGAGAAACATCTAAAAGGAAATTTCAAACTTCTCCACATACACCAGAATTAAAAAAGCTTAAAATAGAACTTGAAAAAGCAAAAGTAACTAGTTTTGTTACTAGTGCTACAACAACTTCTGCTACTGCTACAACAACAAGTGCAACAACCTCCAGTCAAAGTAATAGAACATTGGAAACTCCAATAAAAGGAAAGGATGTTGAAGGGCCCTCTAAGAATGCACCAACACCAACTACCGCCATTTCACCATCCCCCATGGCTATTCCTCCAAAAGAAATGAAACAGCAAGCAGTTGCAAAGCAACAAGAAGGCCCTGGAGTGAAAAGAACTGTATCACTATCCCAAAACACATCATCTCCAAAACGGAAACCACCAAATGATGCTCCTTCTGCCGCACAGCCTCAAGGAACTCAGAAAACAATTTCTCCACTCAAATTACAGATACCCAAGCCGGAAACAACAGCTAATCAAAAACAACCAGACTTACAAAAGCCTCCAGTCAAAAAGATGCCAGATTTAAAACCTAGTGTGCCTATGTCTAACAAAGGACAACATGTCAATAAAGTAAGAATGGATCTATTAGCAAATAATAGTGATCCAACTATAGATAGAAGTAAAATATTATCTCAAGTTCAATCATCACTTGGTTCACCAATGTCAGGAACTCAACAATCCGGTGATCCTTTGAAGTCTTTATTAGATACATGTAAAATGAGAATACCTTCATCATTATCTATTACGCTAACTGATCAAAAATTAGATGCTCGTAATGCTGCTGAGGTAGCAAATACAGATCCTAAGAAAAGTATGGTAAATAAAAACCTGGCTGGTGCTAGTAACACTGCCCATAAAGTCCCAAGCCCTCCTGTTCATAATTATATAGAAATATTGAAATTACCAGACACAGATCAAAAAAATAAAAAAGGAGAAAGTGCTAATGAGACTAAGCCAAGTCAAGCAGGTAAAAATGATAGTTCTGCAACTCCAACCAAACCGCCTACAAAGTCATCAGAAAGTTCAGCTAAAGGCCCAGTTCCAAACTTAAAACCTATTTCTGACACAAAATTAGGGAAACAAAGTGGTAATTTTTCAGCCCCTATTACTTTTCAACAAACTTTTGAACAACAGTTACATAGTTTACAAACTGATAAAAAATCAAAATTAACAAAAAATAAAGCACAAGTTCCCAAATTAGTGCCTGCAACCCCTAAATCTATTAGTGCTGCAAATAAGTCCAGTAATTCTACAAACAAGCCGAGTGTCAATAACATGCCCATTCTAGAGAACAAGCCTAGCACTGCTCTAGATTTATCTACTCCTCATAACTCACAAAATCAGTTTCCACCACAAACCTTACATAAGGCCTTTGAAACTATGCAGTCTATTGACAGTTTGGCTAAGAAGCAAAATTTACCTAATAAAGGCATTCCTCTGAGTATGCCACAAAACAATGTTTTCTCTAGCAGTATGACTAACAGACCACTTAACTCAGGAGTCAGCCCATTAAGGATTCCTTCAACATCTAATTTGGGTCAGTTAAAATTGGACAAAACCAGTCCACAGATGAGCAACAGACAAGAAATGTCTAATACTAAAATAAATTCACTGAAGTCAACAAATACTGGTAATTCCAATGTTCCATCTCCAAACTTTCAAATGGCTCCTCATACATCTCCTAGTGCAGCACAACCTTCGCCTAGGTCACAAACACGTTCCCCTAGCTCTTCTCCAAAATTAGTAATAGCAGAAGAAAAGCAAGCAGGTAGCTCTGGTTTAGAACAAAATCTAAATCAGTCAGATCAGATTACAAGTACTCAAATACCCAATATGAACACAAATAATGAACAGATCACAGTGCCACCTGGGACCTCAAAACCTGGCCTAAAACCTATGCTTCCAGCTGGAAGGATACCAGGAATAAGGCAACCTATACCGACAAGTCAAAAAGCAAGTTCTTTGCAAACCTTACCTGATTACAGACTGTCTCAAACACGACCACCATTGATTTCATCTCAGCATGCGTTATTAAGACGTCATATAGAAGTTAATGCCTGGATAGAAGCTCAGCGACAGCTAGAGTTGATCAAGAGTATGTCAACAAATATTGCTCACCAGTCACAAAATGACTTTAACAATAAGGACAAACAGTAATTAGTTTTTGCTACCCAATTAAACTACTTTTATATGGCACCTAAAAATTATTAATTAAAAAGCCAGAAAATCTTAGTGATATTTAATTGTAAGTGATATATAATAACTTTGACTAATTTACAAAAGCTCGTAATTTGATGGTATATGAAATGAACAGAGTTGATTAAATTATGTATTTTAACATGTGTGTACTTGTAAATTTTGGTTTAAAAGTACTTCATCTGTACTTTCAATTGATTATAATTTAATAGAGTGTGATAATGCATATAACATACTTATGTTGTACTAGATTGTTATTGTTTCATTATTTTTAATAAATGTGTGTAATGTATATTTTGATAAACCAAAGTTTCTATTACAACAATTATTACAACTCTGGAAATGATACTACAGCTAAGTTGCAGATTTATTATTTGTGAATTTGGTGATATAATGTATTTTTTATTTTACAAAAACTTTCATCAAATTGTCCTTAATATATTTTTTGTTTATAAAATCGGAAGCAATGTTGGTTTAAGAGTTGCGTCCCTTTTGAAACGGATGTCAATTTTACAAGGAAATGTTTTTAACTTATTATTTTGTACATAAAATCACTTATTACTTTAATGTAAATTCAATTGATATTTTTATAGTACATTTTGTGATCTGATGATTGTATGTTGTTTATGTTAATTTGTGTTTATTATTGGTTCAATGTTATTAAAACTCTGGTGACTAACAATAAAGAGCTAACTGATGATTTTGTTAAGGAATTGTAAGCTTATATTTTAAATATCTTGTTAGTAAATGATGTGATGTGAAATGAAAGTAAAAATATTTAACTTTATGCAGTAATTTTCGCAATTTACACGTTTATAATCTTGGACATGCGATTTTGATACTTAAATGCATAATGAACTATCAGCATTACTCCAATGAAGTGTGTATGCGTGTAAAGTGATTAAAATAGGAAACTGATTGCAGTAGCAATGATAATGCTGTATATGACTTTCAGATACATGTTTCAATTTGTACTTACCTACAGACAAATAAAATAAAAATCTGAGTGAAGAGTGATGTTTATTCTGGGGCAGGTTCTAGTAAGAAGAAGCCAAAATGCCCATAGCAACTTCTAACATTTGATATTCAATTATCAAGTATTCGATTTACATTTCAAATATGAATACAGTTTGCTTTTATTTTACTTTTAATTATAATGTTAGTCTTATTATTAATGCTATGAGTTTTATGCAAAAGGTGTGTTGGAAATGTAATTTAATTTCTAATAAAAATAAGATCTTAAAGGTGTCTTTTGTTTATCCTCTCCATCCTTCCTATCACGCTGATAAATTTCTATGAACACTGACTGAATATTGGAAAAAGGTACATGATCAAGTTCATTCACAACTTTTTAAGTCCTTGCGATGTTTTAGAAAATAAATTATGCTCCTTGTTGTAGATGGCTGGAGTTCAGGCGACAATTCAATTCAGGTCACGCAAGAAGGTCTATGTGGATGAAGATGTTACTAACGAAAACAAAAATATATTAAATATCAGGAAAACTAGTGAAAGAAAGCTGAAAAGAAATATTGAAGATTTGAAAAAAGATATTGATGATGGTATGCTATAACTTAAGCAAAAATGCATAAATTGATACTAATTAAGGCTAGTTAATAACCTCATTCCTTTATATGTGTTGCAGATTGCACTCCTGTAAAAGTTTCGCGAAGAGAAACACTAACGAGTAAAAACACACCAAAAAAAGACAGGTATCACACACAAAATCCTTTTTGCTTTTGTTTCTAGTTGATCAGCCAATATCATAGTAGATGGAACTAGCTAATATGGGTCTGTAACAATAGCAGAAGATTTAAAAACTTTTTGCAATTTCTAAATAAAATTTTGACTATACTTGGGAGCAAAGAAATGAACCCACTATGTAGCTTTGTTATCTCATAGAACCCTTATAACTTAAAAAAAAAATAGTTGTACAACAAAATGCACGCAAATTGCCTTTTATCGCGCATTCGTTACCAATTAATAAACTATACTTGTATTAAAAATATTTATCAAGATACTTGCGACTTCTTACGCGTAATACCGTTTCTCTTCGTCCCGTTCGTGATTTTTAGTAAAAAAGTATTGGATAAAAAGTATTCTATGTCCGTCTCTTGGATCTAAGCTACCTCCCCAACATATCATCCAAATCGATGTAGCCGTTTTTGAGTTATAAAAAATACGACTACCTTTTATATGCACACACATATATATATAGATGAAACAGAAACAACGCCAGTGGCTCCGTTTGTTTTCTCTCAAGTTTTTTTTTGCAGTTATCATGACCATTTGCAATCGACTTGTAACTACTGTAAAGTTACAAGTCATCCCATATGACTTGTGTTACCTATATCACATTGTTAAGTATTTAGAAGGGGAAATTAATGGCTGCTATATTAACTGCACTTTTAGAGTTATTACACAAGTTACACAACTATTTATTTGTGCAATAAATAGTATCATCTATTTTCGTGATCGGCAAATTTCCTTGAGATTAATCGCCGTGATCGATAGTAATTGGGCCAACAGTGATAAAATGTTTAGGAGTGGTGCAATTTTATGTACTTAACTGTACGACGAATCACGAATCTCATGATCTGTACATTCTTTAAATTCCTTAGCTTTAAATCAAATGTTACCAACTACATTCTTATGACAATTTGGAGCATAATTACAGTAGTCAATCAGTGATGAAGGATTGTAAATGCTTATTATTACTACCTCATCGGTCGAATGGTCCTTTATGTGACTTGAATGCGAAGTTTTGTTTCGATATGACGCTAACAGTCGAAAATTTGATATAGGTGCCCCCTACATTATACTCACGTTCTTCTTTATCTATAAACCCCCTAAGACCTATATATTTTTACTAACAAAGAAATATTTTTTTTCCTTACTTACCTTAAAGAATCTTCATAATAAATTAAATTTGTTACAGTGAGGAGGAAAATCTGAGACCCTTAACTAGCAGGGAGAAAGAAATCGGATGGCTGGATAACTTTTTGACTGAACATCTTGACAAGGAAGAGTCTGCTTCACTCTACATCTCAGGCCAGCCCGGTACTGGGAAAACTGCTAGTTTATCGTACATTTTAAACTTGCCTAAGGTATAAAGTAATATAGAACTATAGATATATGTAGGAAACCCGATTAAAATTTTTACCCAACTGCAAAAAATACATGGTTAAACTAAATTGTCTCCGCCAACTTCACTCACACGACGAAACACAACGCAAGTGTTGTTTCACTTCGGTTTTCTGAGAGGCCGTGGTATCACTTCGGTCGAGCCGGACCATTTGGCTAGAGCCAAGCTTTAGCCAAATGGTCCGGCACTTGTGTGTGGTCACTAGACTAAAATCGTTGCTAATTATCGTGATTTTAATGAAATTTTTGGTACATGTTTAGTTACACTTATTTAGTACATAGTTTTTTTCTTGGTATTGTAACCAAACGTTTCTGTGTTTACAGTTCAAAGAAGGATACAAACAAGTATACATTAACTGTACTATGATGAAATCAGCCGCTAGTATCTACAGCAGAATATGCAAAGAGCTTCAGTTGCCAACATCAGGAACAACAGAGAAAGCATGCTTCAATGCTATTGAAAAATATTTAAAAAAGAAACACAAAATGATGTAAGTATTTAATTATATTAATAAACTTCTCAATTACCTGCTCCCCAAAAGGTCCACAACACACTTGTAATTCCTCTGGTGGCTCAGTGTCCATAGGTGGCACCGTTTGCTTATCATCATGTTATTCATCTGCTTGTTTGCCAACTTATTTCATAACATATCATCATAACATCACGCCTTTTATTCCCGAAGGGGTAGACAGAGGTGCATATTACAGCACTTAATGCCATTGTACTATGTAACACCCACTTTTCACTATTTATGTTATGAGTCTCATGTAATAGGTGAGCCTATTGCCATATGCTTAACTCCAGACTCTGTGCTACTACTGAGAAAAACCCAGTAATACTTTGCCCGATTCGGGAATCGAACCCAAGACTCCTTGGCCGGCAGTCGCACTTGCGACCACTCGGCCAACGAGGCAGTCAAGCCAGAATTACCCCAAGAATCACTATCTACTAATGAAAATCGTGTAAAAATCTTTTCAATCATTGAGTTTATCGTGAACAGATAATCGCAGTTGGAACTTTGTTTAGTAATATCCAATGTGGATTTTTTCATTCAGTCTTTAAGACATAAAGCACGATTATTTCAATAAATAATAATTTCTTGCAGACTTTTAGTATTGGATGAAATAGATCAACTAGACAGTAAGCGGCAATCGGTACTGTATACAATATTCGAATGGCCTGCAATGGCCGATTCCCGCATCGTGTTGATCGGCATCGCCAATGCATTGGACCTCACGGAGAGAACCCTGCCACGGCTGCAGGCTCGTTGCTCCCTCCGACCCGAAACCCTTCACTTCGCGCCATACACCAAAGAACAGATTATCAATATATTTACGAATGTACTGGCTAATGAAGATAAGAGCAACGTGTTCTCTCCTGTTGCCTTACAAATGCTTGCAGGTAATTCTACTTTTTGATATAAAACCACGTCTTAACTCGTCGAGTACCGTATTTATAGACACAATTAAAGAACAATAGGTCGCGGTCACCGGTGACCGCTTGGTGTTTGACAGTTTAAAGGACTCAGCTAACGCCAAGATGTAATATTAATGTCTACTTATCCATTTCAGCTAAAATCTCAGCAATATCAGGAGACATGAGAAGAGCTTTAGATATAGGACGAAGAGTAATAGAACTCGCGAGAAGGACAAAGTTTTCTGACAACCAATCAATTGATAATATGATGAAAGATTCTACAGTTACTGTGGAGTTGAAACAAGTATTAGAAGTACTCAACGACGTATACGGTGGCTCGCGGAAGATCGAGTCGGATGCTGAAGACGGATTTCCACTACAGCAAAAATTGATCCTGTGTAGTATTATGTTAATGCTGACAAAGGGGAAGGTGAAGGAAATCGTCATGGGGAAGCTGCACGATGTCTATAAAAAGTGAGTAGTTAATTAAATACGGGATGCGTAAAGATTTCCTTTTTCGTACACAGACTTTGAAAGTAATTGGGGTTCTATTTTGAACTGTATTTACTCACTATATTTATCTAATCTTATGAATAATTTCAAGGTAAAGCTATTCACGATCATTCTAGTTGACGTTACTTCAATCTTCGATACATAATTAATTCCGTTCTAAGGATTTTGCACTCACGAAGATTAAAACATACATTACAGCTACAAGGTTATGGATTAAGCATGGTATACAAATACCTTAAATACCATGGATTTCATTATATTCAAAGATTTCACAGTCAAATCTATTTGATTTGGGTGTGAAATCCAGCTATAGATACGGTGTTTAATGGTGGTGTAAATAAAGCATGTAAATATTGACCTTAGAGATAACTAGATAAGACTAAGACTTACTCTAAAGTTTAGTGGGAACAAGACGAAACTTATAGGTCCAGAGAAGAGGATAATCCTTATCTGAAATAACGATGATAAAGCGTGTTTTTGTAACTAAACGGTTTAATTATTTCCAGGGTAGCGACGGCGCGCAACATAGTGCCGCTAGATATGTGCGAGATGAGTGCAGCGTGTGGGTTGCTAGAGGCTCGCGGCGCGCTGCGGCTGGGTGCGGGCGCCAGTGCGCGTGCGCGGCGCCTGCGCCTGCAGTGGGACCGCGCCGAGCTCGCCGCCGCATTACGCGACAAACCTCTTCTATCCGCCATACTTGATGACGTCAGCTGCCTACCTTCCTAGCACCTCGAAAACTCACACAATCTAGAGAAATTCCTAGGTTAGTTTCTAAAATTTGCATTACCAAGTAGTTCACAACACACAGTTATTTGGGTTTATATTATCATTTTTTAAGTATGTATGATATGTATGTGCTTACTAAACAGACTGAATGTAGACTTCGTTTAATGCGAATTGTAAAGATTTAAGTCTTTTTATTTTATTTATGGACTCGAATTTGTTTGTTAAGCTTTACAACCTATTTTACAATGACTGATTAATTTTTTAAATGTATCAACCAACTTAATCAACCATTGTGAAACAGGCCAGAAGTGTTGTTATTGTAAGTAAGGACATGTCAATGTAATCAGTTAACTTGTTTGCCCTAGTGATTGCATCTAAACATGTTGAGTGCCTTCAGTTAAACGTGAAATACGAGGCTGTGTGTATAAATGATGAGATGTACAGACTGCATCTGTTAGCTTTTAAGACTTGTTATTAAATACACGAGTACCTATTGGTTACATAAGAGAATATTCGTGATCTTAAAGGAATAATGTTGTAAAAACAGTGAGCTTCTCGTTTTATGTGTAGTTATTTATTTAGCTTGTATATATGAAAATTTAATTACAAGCAAATAGGCCATTCTGTTTGAGGTAAATGGCTTTTTAAGGCTTTTAGTGTAATGAAAATCCACCTAATTGCTTATTATTTATAAATGTTAATGTTATATGCCGACATCAAGTGCTTACTCAAGTATTAGCAAAGGCTAATTAATTGATACCTGCACTAACATAATTTGAGCATATTTTAAATCAGTATTTATTCACATTGAATAAATGTAATGGCAATTCATGACTACTCGGACGTCGACGAGTATTCGATAATCGAACTTATTTCCACTGGTTGACATCTTGTTTTATAATATGGATAACTCCATACCTATTTTGTCATATAATAATAACATATTGATATTATCAGTGTTCGATCAAGTGCCAATGTGAGAGTGGTACAAGTTGGAAGTTGGTTTCCCTAATGCTATATTTATTTTCCGTCATACGTACGATTAGCCAAGTTATATTAGGTACGCAGGTCAAAAAATAAAGATGGTTTCAGTACAGAGACTTCACCAATGGTTGACACTAGTAAAAACTCATAATTTAGTGTGTCTGTACCAAATAACTTGGCTGAAAGTACAATACAACATAGAAATCAAACTATTAAGTTCTGACTGATAATCACAGTTGCTCAGTAAGTGAATACGAAAGCGGCAGGGTAAAAATCATGCAACCTTTCGACAATTCAACTTGATGTTATCATAGTAAGACATAGTTAACAAAGACATGGTCGATGTATTTGTATTAAAAACTATATTATTTAGTGCCAAAGTACAAGAAAGCACAGGTTACTCGCTGATAAACTCTATTGCTAATCCTATTATTTTCTTTTGGTGAATAGAAAATATTATGATTATGAGCACCTCAGATTACCACGCGACTTAAATATAGGTGTCTTGATCATGAGTACATGTGCTACATTAGTAAAAGTATTGTTTTATAGACGTAACAGTGTTTTGTTTGTATCTAACAATTTCTCATTATAAAGATAAAAGTCTTGTGATTGATTGATGTGCAGTTGTTCGACAAAGTAAAACTTTCTTGACCTCGCTCACTAAAGTCTATAAAGAAAGCCTATTGCTTAGTGTGCGCTGTGTGAGAATATGTTATACGAGTGTTTGCGATGTTTTATTACGTGACGAGAATTTCCAATTATGTAATTTTAACATATTTTGTTTCGTTTTGTGTCGTATATTGATTTGTTTAAAAATGCTTTATGTCTATTTATCTTTTACTGTAATAATCATGTCTTGTTAGGTTTTGTAACCTTTTTATAACTTTTGATTTCAATTTTGTTGGCGTTTATTATCTTGAATAATTTCCTATTATTTTTTTTTATTTTTATACTCGTATAATTGACCTAGTATGTACCTATCTAGTATCTTATGATTATGTAGTGCTGTTAAAAAAATCCAAAGTTAGGTAATAATTATGTCAATTGTATGTATGAATTAGTTTAGTGGTATCTTTCAATAAAAATACTTTGAACATCGTATTCAATTTTTATTTTATTATTCTATACTTAAAAAGTTAATCCTATTCGTGCAAAATAATACTTTTTACAACATTTTTAATACCTACTGAGAGTGAAATAATTTTATAATGTAAATAACTGCGTCTTGGAGGGGATGACCGACGGAATAAATGAAAAGTTAGCACCAAGATGAATTTGTCTTTTAGATTGTGAAAATAAATACTTTTTGCCTAAAAGCTACATACCAACTTGTATTGAGGTTGCCATACTCATGATCATTATTATTATTTCACTCTGTGATATTGAGGATGTAGTTATGGCTATCATTGAGTAAAAATATCCAAATTGTGAACAATTTGTTAATTTAATAAATAACTTAATAATAGATAGACACTTGGTTTTGTACAATGTCAGCCATCTAAAGTACTAGAAGGCGAGAGTGCGATACAATTAAGAGTTTCATAGGCGGAGGCCGGGGTTGCGCGAGCGCACGAAGTTGAGCAGCTCGTCGCTGTCCTCGCACACGAACGGCTTCACGTGGTGGCAGGCCACGTCGTGCCACTTGATGCCGTCGTTGTAGAAGTTGTTCAGGATCGCCAGGCAGGACTCGTCGTTACCCTGCATCAACAAAACGATTAAGTCAAATATATTATGTCTAAAGTTATGTACATCAATTCCAACAGAGAATTATAACAAACCTGAGCGGCTTCACGGTTGTCAGGCTGAGGTTGGCCGTATCCACCAGTGTAAGACCAGTCACCGGTGTTGCGCTGGGTAGTGGGTCCAATCTTGGCGCCGGATCCAGACCAGAACCAGCCGTTGACATTGGGGGGTTGCAGGTCAGCGCGGTCACAGCCGGCGAAGTTACATTTGCGTCCCGAAGTCCAAATGTATCGGACGTTTCCGCGAGCAATCCTTTGTTTCACGAATTCATTTTCCTATAAAATATATCAGAACGTTAATAACTCATTTATAATTATTTGGGTACCAATGTTAATAGGTGGGTACATTCTTTTTGGTTTTATAAATGAGGACATCAAGAAAATAGCAATGTAGTGTAAACTTATTTGGTAGAAACAAGTCAATATTTATTAAAACCACAGGCTTTCATTTTTCTGCTTTCTTTTTTAAATCATAAGTTTTAAGATTATGGAGGTTAACGAAACCAATAAGGACCTGATTTAAAGAAGAGACGAACGGAATATCAAAACGAACGTGTACCTATTACAAAACTAGTTCCTCCTACTAAATGCCAACGACCGGTTAACACAAAATGTCTGGTTTCTGCAGTCGACACAACCTACTACATACATATGTTTGATTTGCACATTGCATGGATTAGTCATGACATGTGTAGGTAGTAAGGGTCTGAATAGTAAGGCATGGTGTCATGTGTGTTAATGTCAACGGCGGGAAGTCCATGTCCGTCGCGTACGTCCGGCACAAGAAGTGGGCAACACGGCTGCGGGAGGAATTTGTGCCACGTGCTACTTGCCGGACCGATCGCCTCTGCACAGTCGACGTCACGCAGTCGGCCGTTGCACCCCTTTCACGCGACGGCGTCTTCAACGCTCTACAAATCGAGTCAATCTATCCTATTGAATATTGATGCACGCAGTATAATGACTCAATGAATGTAGGAACTTCATACTAATCCGCGAGATTCCGGATGTGTACCTAGGTGCTGACTCTATACAATTGCGTGGCAAGAAAAACCAGTACCAAAAGAAAATATTCAAGAGGTTGTTTGCTATGCTTTCATAACAATAGACGTGCGCGTTCATTGCCATCTTACAACCGACAGGAAGTGTTTAGAGAAACTTGCGTATTTTCCATTGATGACTTACCCGGATGGTATTTAACAATAGACACCATGTTAGATGCTAGCTATTATTTACAATCTAGAAATATGAACATACGTGTGTAAGTAGATTTAGATAAGCGGGCATCGATATCTACTAAACTTCCCTTATTTGAAGAAGTAAAGTCATTAGCTTGAGTAAGCTTCTTCTTCATAAATATCATAACATTACTTACTACACTTACTTAGGAATTTCTTAATAATCTGAGTTGTGATTTAGTGCAATCCAAAGTGATGAAATCTAGCAATTCCACGATATGACCATTAAGTTCATGCAACACCTACATCGTTTTAATCTGAGAGTTCAGCTGCTTTGTTCCCAAGATTCAACATTGTGAAATACGTTTTTGTAGCAGATATAGCACTTTACATTACGAAATAGGTACAAATTGCTATTCAAAATTAAATTACTCCTGCCTGCAGGTGGATCATAGCGGGAAAAAGACATATAATCACGATCGACCTAGTTGTTCGTCTTAAATGACCACATGGATAATGAAGATGATTATCTCAAGGCTCATCCATATTCACGTGAGAATGTCTGCGTTCAACTTCGACTGCGACCCGGTCATGAGTGCGTACTTAATAGATCGTTCACATATTGTGTATGAACTTTGTTTTGCAATGGATACTTTGAACATCTTTTATTGTTCGGCTAAGTCCTTGAATTTTCACCTTCATTTCAGCTTGTCTAGCATTGTTCTTTCGTCTCTAATTGTATTATTTATAAATTAAATTATCGCTTCTCATTAACGTACCTGGGGAGTTTCTAGAGAGACGGCGTCCATGCAGTGGCGACGGCAGATGTTCCTAGCGTCGAGCCAGTCTACCTCCAGGTTGCGGGTTGGGGCATGCTCCCAACTGAAGAAGTAAGAGTGCAGGACTCCACGAGCGTCGCGGTATGTTGAGTGACGAACTCCTGCGAGAATAAAAAGAATATTTAGTCTGTTGTTCTTTTAAAATTAATTTATTTTCAGCCGTGATCGTCTCACTGCAGGGCAAAGGTATTCTGTGGCAAAGGCCTGAATAATCTTTAAAAAAACCTTAATTAAACCTTCGAGGCTCCATTAAGTGGGTAGGTACATTTCTAAGTACCTACCATCATTATACATAAGGTAGATACTTAATGGAGTCTCTTCTGGAGGACTGCGTGCGGAGGAGTACCTTCAAACAAAAATAGGTAATTGTGCAACATGCTACATGAAGGTAAGTGACTGAACGAAGTACTAAGAACTTTGTGCCTACAATAGCTTGTCACCTATTGAAAAGTCGATGACGACAGATGTAGGTAGTTACTTAGGATTTCGAAATGGTGTTTATCTAAAACGTCTTGTCGTTCACAAGTTTGCCGTTTGCACAACACCGCACGTTGTCCTGATTCACACAACCATTGCGGTAAATCTATGTGAGTTTTATATGTGCCTATTATTATCTAAGACCACATACCTATTGTACTAGACTGAAGAATAGATCGATGAAGCGAAACATCTATTATCGTAGCTCTTATAACGTTACAGCATTGGTAAACATGTAGATTACACAGCATTTTTTATTAGGTGAGTATCTACCTAAGTGGGCATTAGTACCTATTACCTACATACGAAATTGCGGTAATGTAATGATTAGCAAAAATCTTGCGTCTCTAAAATCTTAGCATAATAAACAATAACGTTTGTTGTTCACGGGTATTAAAACTCTCGCTGTAATGCGAGAGACATTATCGTTCACAAAGTGTGCAATCAAAACGAGCCCATCGACCATCGTCATGTAGTTAAATGAAGCGATTCTTTCGTAACTAGAAAGTGCACATGTATTTTCACATGGTTAATTACCCGCCAGATAAAAATTCGCGTAACTAATATTGACAAACCCATTCAACAGTTGTATTGTACACCGGAACCGTTTGCGTATCTTCCGTAGAAGAACGTAATTTTACGAATGTCATCTTACGTAACGGACTAATAGTGAATGGCAGAGCGTGAACAGATAAATTAAAGTTAGATATTGGTAAGTGTTTCCATAGTTGTTGCTTCCCGTGGAAGTGCTATTATGTAATCTGTTAATATGTGCTCTTATAAAGAACTTCCCAAATCTATAGAATGTACATAAACATGATTATTGTTTATCTTTGTAGGTACGTGTCTACCGAACATGTTAAACGAGCATTGTTATTTCGCATTTCTGAGGAGAGAAAGTTGTGAAAGAAACCAACGTGTCTAGCTTCTCATTTTATGTGATTGCAAAATTATTATAAACAGGTACATCAGTATTCAAATTATAATGATTTCGGCAAATAAAATATTTTGGAAAAGTTTTATGAATTATCTACGTTTGTGAGAGATACTCTTACTAAACTGGTATTTTCGAGGCATGTACATTTGTAGGTAGTACGTATGTAAGTGGTCACATAAAGCTAACAAAGATTCTTTGTCCGTATTGTTACGGGTTACCATGAATACATTGGTCGATTGTAATTTTAAGTGCGCTCGCTCCCCAATGACATCGCATGGGATGCGCACGCCACCACGCCTTTATGCGGGCATGGATTGCGAAACATCCACTGATTTCCCATAAAGACCCAACTACGTGAACTCAGAAAGTACACAATACTAAATAAATACGTAAAATAACACCACTAATGAAGGACCTATTTACTCATGAAGATGCAACCTAACTTACTGAGAGACCTATAAATAACTGACACTTAGTAACTTAAGTAACCTCTTTAAATACGTATAAGGATATTGATCACCTTGAATGCAAGGAACTAGTAACTACCTACTACGTTCTCGAGAGTATTCTCGTAACATTTGATTAAATTATTGCTTGTTTAAAATAAATTCGCAGTAGAGCAAAAGTATTGAGAAGTACCTATTTTAAAAGGCTTTACTAAAAGCCTTTCTTTAACTTATCTTACTAACGATAGTTAATAAGAGCTTACTTAAGAAGCTTTTTTTAAAGGGACAAGCCCGCGACTACCTCCCGATACTGTTGCAACTCCTGTAAGCCAGGATCTACAGAACCTAGATACAACCATGAAAACACCGGAACACTGAAGTTGCGCACTGGAGCGCGTTCCAGGGACATGAACTGTTTTGATTCCCGCAACGAAGTGAATCAGAAGATATTATAAGAGGAAAACCAAAAGAAACCTAAGAAGGTTACGAAGATTACCTAATTTTGCCATATTTTATCTACTTAGGTGGATAATTATAGTATAAGTCTACCTTTCGGAATCGTGTCACCTGGATAAATCAATATGCTCTTTCATTTCTCAGTAAGTAGGCACCGCAATAGTCTGACGATAGATAAACACGGCAGATGAACACGCAAAAATTGTTGAGTACGATTATAAGTTCCAATGTGCCATGAAACTAGTCGAGTCGAGCTTCGAAAAAATTAAGGTACGTGAGTAAGCCGTATATTATATCCCTTTATAATTTAATTCGCCTTTAAAATTTCGTTCCTTCGAACTACAATTAAGTTAAGACTCGGTTTGGTAACGGTAACTTTCCTTGATGTTGTTTAGATTATATCTGAAAACAAGAATCTGATGTAACAACTTACGAAGAGAGCTTACAAGTAGATTTAATCCCAGCACGAAGCAGAAGCCTACCTACACCAAACCGAACTTGAGTCATCCTTACAGACTGGTCGACGTTATAAGGTTATCCACCTTGAGTTCATTTCCTATATCATTCCGTAAAGTTTAAAAGATCAACAAAAAGACTATCAAGCAAAACATTCACATTTTTGACAGATTACTAAAAATTCTGGTGCGACGACAATCATGCATTGTTTAACTTTTGTAACTTGAACATTTAATAATTATCAATAACATCTTTTGCACAAATAATATTTAAACTTATTATTATTACACATTATTTTTCCTGCTGTCTCAAACCAATAGGAACCGTGAAATAACTTCTACCTGTAATACAATTTATGTAAGTATATCATTGTCTATCAAATAAAAACAATAGCACCGGACACAATTAGCACTGAGCAAGAATGCGTTACGAAGGTGCGTGAGATGCAATGTGTGGCCTACTTTGGTCTGGTACAAGTCGTTATAAATTTATGTTCACAAAAGAATTCTCACCAATGAACGTACTTGAAAAAGGCAGACAAAATACTAATTAAAATTAACGTACGATTAATTAACTCAAACTTAATAAATCTCGTGCAATATTTATTTATATCACCTACCTACTGACCCCGTCTGACTTGCATCTACCATAAGCAGTTCGCGAAGGCATGCGTGGGAGTTCAAAATGGCATGTTCTAAAGTAGTTGTCTGCTACGTGCGGGCGTGCTTTGATATATCATTAACAGTACAGTACCTACTTTTACACTATGGTGCTCTATAACCCGTCACGTTCATTCAATGATGTGCTTGATGTGGCATCAATCTAAAGTTAGGGATAGCAACGCCATCGTACCGAACTACCTACAATGACTAACCGACTAGTTGTGTGATAAGCAGAACATTTAGTACCATGTCAAAGGTGGTCGATTTGTCACAATCTATCTAATCGTATGGTATTCGTATCAGAAATTCAACAGTCATAACATTCATTAATGATTTAAACTGTTTTGTGTTAAGGTTAGCAGCATACTTACTGTTTGCACAGCTTCTTGGGTCTGGTAGAGCAAGACGTCTCTGGGCATCTGCCACGCAGAGTACGGCCATCAAGGCGACAGCCGCCAGGCACACGTGCCGGCTCATCTGTACAGAGAAAAACGATAAGAATTATTGTGCCTACCCAGTTGTTACAGTTTTTGTATCATTGAATCTGAGCATGCTTGTTGATGCGAGACAACGGCTAGAGTAGGTGTGGTCGTTGAGCCGACTGCCGGGACCGCCTCGGCAACCGACACTCAGCTGGTGGTACTGACACTGGTGTCGGGTGCTCATTTTGACGAAAGTGGTTACGGGTGAGCCCGTATTGCAAGTTCGCTTTCTTTTAGTTATGCAGAGCACGAATGCTCGAGGACAATCGATACGTGAGATGAATTTATTTTGTTGTATTTGTGAAAGCAAAACTCGCCTCAGTGACCTCCTTGCTGCGAGTTAAAATGTTTGCGTGAAAAGCTACTCAGTGCGAGAAATCGTTGATTTGGGACGCATTTTATGGTAACGGAAAGCCGTCGTTCACCTCATGTCACGAAGCTTATTCAAACAGAAAAATGAAACGCTGTTATATAACTTTACAAGTTTTTGTTTGGTAGGAATGAATCACATTTGGTTAGACACCTGTCGCGGAGAAAATTATTACGTAAAAAATCGTGTCCGCATCGAGTAGAGAGTTCATTCATTGATTTATTTATTAACACTTCGGTGTATCAAGTTCAGTCCGAAGGTGGATAACTTATTTGGTACTCTACTACTTTTTATGTAATCACTTTTAATCATTATACTATTTTAATTAATAATTTAGTTTTTTTTATTTCACCACAATATTTTGGTGTCGTTAATATATGTAAACAATAAATTGAAAAAAAAACAAAACAGTTTTTGCAATGCTCATCTTTTTGTTGCAACGTGAAAAGCACGATTTCACTACGAAAAGTTTAAACTTTTTGCTGGAATAATTTGATGTGAAGAAAGAATAATAACGAAGCTGTTTAAAGTTAAATCCACTCACAACAATAAAGTTCAAAATATTTTCACTTCAAAATGATGACAGTGTTGATAAAGGCAGCGCGTACCTCTGAAAATATGTCGAACGGAGTAAGTTGATGATGCGCTTGCGTGCGGCTGAGCGGGTGCGCGTGCGTCTGTGTCGGTACGCGGTGCACAGGTGTATAGTGCGACGGTGTCGGAGGTACTGACGCAGCCGCAGCTCTCCTCTCTAATTAAGCCTCCGACATTCATTCACTTTCACTTCCAATACCAGAGAAGACCCACCCGCTTCACCGCCGCACCTCTTCACCATAGAGAACCTAAAGACCTTCTGGAGGTCGCAGCCGGATACGAGTGTGAGTTTACATAACAAATACTAGTACCGTACACAATTACAACTCAAATTAAATAAATTGGTCAGCTTTGAGTAAACTCGTGACCTGATTTTAACAAAGCTTCGATTGATGCAGTCTTGTAGTGTAGAGACAACAAAAGCCTTCAGGGAAGATCAACTTAATCACACAAATAGTAACTAAGGTACATAATACTTGCAGGCACTTGAGAAAATCCTTATTATATTACACCTAGTGAATGCAAAGTTAAACTTATTTTTAACTGATTCTCTTGAAAACGACCTTGTTCCTCACAGTGTGTTGTAATACTTGCGGTTGACTTCAAACAATCCTTAACATTAATGTTTGTTAGGACTTAAAATTTAGTTACTGTTTTCAAGGTAGTCATTGCAACTGTTCAATATGCCTTTACCTACCTATACATATGGACACTAACAGCGATTGTAGATTTCATTTGGGAGCTAAGAGTAGTGGTAAAATGGATCGAAGGGATCAGTTTGTGATAATAATCTCATTACGACTGTTTCGCGTGCAATGGCGTGCATAGGTACCGTTCATCGAAGAATCAGCACAGCACGCTAGGCAACGTAGTTAAGCAAGCGGACAGGTGACCGCAAATCAAGTGTGCTTTACCCTATAATAAGCAAAAACCTGTCGTGACATCGATAAAAGTTCTGAAGCTTACGACAATGTTGTATGATCGTAACTACAGCTTTATTTGAGTGCCCTAAATCTCTTAAGTCTCTCTCATTACTTAAAAGTCGTTGACATAACATTCACGATCATTATTGTTAACAAGTTCTTTGACCGCGATATTTTTTTTTTTGCTTAAAGTTTCAGAATTCTTTCTTGAGATTTCATCATTTTCATCATTAGCAACTTAGTTTGATAGTCTGTACCTACCCCACTACCCCAGCGTTGCTTAGTAACGCCTGACGTTAGTAAGCAACGCCAGCTCCAGAGCTGGTCTAGTTAGAAAACTTTTTTTTTTTTTTTAAGGGGGGAAAGTCATCGAATGACTGCTCCCGCCTGGGTGAGGCGGAAGGGAGTGTCAGACTCTTACTGAGTAAAAACCACCCCGTTCCTTCTCCTGCACGTCGAGCCGGAGCCCCGGTTACCCGTTAGGTTCTCCGCGACTAGTTAGAAGACTAGGTGCCTCTTAAAAGTGCTAATGGCGATCACTGGGAGGTTTTATTGAGGTAAAAATCACATCTTTCTCTCAAAAAGCTAGGTAACCATTTAATGATTTTCTTTTGGTGGAATATTTTAAGTATTTGTGCTATGAATACCAACAGTGTATTTTTCGAGGTGTGTTAAATAAATTCTGAAACCGAATCCGTATTAAATCGCCTAACTAACCATTTTGTCATACCGTATTTCATGTTGAATCGGGATTATCAAATAATAGTCAATTACTCCGTAATCATTACAAATTGATTACTTAAGAAGATGGGTTCATTTTCAATCTGTTCGGTTCGTTACAAAATGTTACGAATTAATAATTTTGACATAAACATAAAATATTAATGTCGTTAAGATTAAATAGTCGAAAATATAAGTTTTAGTAATGAATAGAATTTAATGGCTAGACTTAGGCGCTCACTTACATAATAAAATCAAGAAATTAATTTTAAATTGTTGAACACTCCCGAAAATGTATTCATTTGCATAAACGCTGCATAACGTTTGGACGGGTCATGAGAAGAATGTGCGGATCGCGATTACGAGGAAGTCTTTGTGAATTTCAAATAAATGTCGAAAATTACGTATTATGTGTATAATACCTACTTCCTCTATTGATGTATGTACATAGTGTTATGTGTTGCGTAAACTGTTGTGAGTACCTGACAAAAAAGAAACGACTTGTAAAATTACTTTTTTAATCGTTGCATGAAATTGATGACCTTTTTTAATTAAATTACTACAAACTTTACTTGATGCAATAATAAAAGCCACATCCACGTACTTACCTCGTCTTTGTTTTATGTAGATATAAACTTTTCATAGTATGACCTACAGATATTTATCAAAGCTACAATTTATACTATTTTGCAACTACTTATTCACAAACATGTGATTTACATGTATGCAACATCCAATGCATTTGTGCAATATACAAATGCTATGCAATGTAACGGATGCGAGGTCGGGTTACTGAATGATTTGATATAACTACCTACGTTGTTGCTATTATGAGTGAAAGTTAAATAATGTAGATAGGTATAAATAATTATTAAATACCTTTGCGATAAGGTCTTATTTTCATAGGTGGCATCTAGTACCTACACACTAAATTAGATAGGTCCCGATGACGAATTTTGCTCAAGACCTTTTTAAGCTTATAACATCCCATTTTTCAGGATACTTGTTGACAGAGAGACACGCAACGTGAAGATTATGGTAAAGAAAGAAAAAACATTTATTCGGAACATTACATGCACAGAGATGTAGCCAAAAAAAATATAAAAAAACAGACATTACAAAATTAAAATAATAAACTCAAATATGTATACCAAAAATAAAGAAATAATAAAAAAAACAAATCCTTGAGCATCGGGAGCGTTTCTGCTGAAGTTTATGACCCTGAAGTGTCGTTTTACTAAATCGGTAAATGGAACTAATAATACTAATATTGGTCTTACCGTCGCACTCAGAGTCATTTAATGGCTACTTAACCCAGTCCTTAACAATTGTTTTCGGAACAAAATCGTTACTAAGGAATTGTTTAAGTAATTATTAAATGTCTCTCAGTATCACAGATCTAAGTCAAATTGTTGTAACACTACTATAAGCATTCATAGTTGGTACCTAGGGCACACCAGGATCCCTATCAGTCTATTGAGTTATTTATATAATTTCGACCATAGAATTATGTACGGCAGCGCCGTAGCAGTAACTTATGTAACGCAGAAAGGTAGTAGGTATCTAATTAAGGTATTAAAGTTCATGATCAGTGAAGGAAATAACATTTCGCCAAAATAACTTAATATAATTAAATGTTTCGAGAAAGTTTCTTGTGATGTAAAACATTCTTTTCTGAAATATAATTTAATTCATATTAAACATTTAATCTGTTGCGCAATGACATGCTTAGGTATTCTAGATTCTGTATTATGTTGTCTGTTTTTGCATTATGTTTTTTCTGATATCTAAACATTTTTTTTTTGTTGGGCACACTCGTGGTGAGTTTGTCCAACAACCACTGAACATCCTCAAGTAAGTAAGTAAGAGAAGTGGTAAGCCAGGATCTACAGTAGATAGTAATTATGTCGGGGGCTCCGGGGCAGGTCTGTTAGAGGACCTGGTGTCCCCTACAGGTGCTGAGGGTGGCTAACGTGATGATTTTAGGCTAATGACTCCTTCTTAAGGACCCGTCCTTCCTTAGCCTTAGTGAGGTACAAATCCCAAACTACCTAGTCTAGTCTTTCTCCCCAAAAGGCTAGGCGCCTTTTGAAAGTTTATTCCCGTTATCTAAAAAAGGTTTGTATGTTTTTATGGTGGTACATCCATGTACCACCATAAAAACACCGAAATTCTGGGACTTCCCGTCCCGGAATTCAGGATCTAAGAAGGTAAAGTAAACGGTTGTTAAAAACTTAATGTGCCTCCTATATAGAGGTTCTTATAAGCTTAATTAGACATTAAGTTAGGTCTGTATTAAGGCAACATTAACACGACCTGCATCTTAACGCAGACACATCTAGCTAAAATGAAATAAAATGCAGACCTATCTGCTTCAGAATTCCCGAATATTTGAACGTACAGTGTATCATCAGCCACATTACGTCTCGTATTTAGAGGCTAACTGCACAGTTTATAGTCTTGCAATATTCTCGAAACGTCCCCAGCGATATCCTCGACTTAGATAATTACCCACGAGGTTATTATTGAAAGGCTTGGAGAAGATGAACGTCGAGTGTAGTATGTTGCGCAACGCCTGCGACCGAGCGCCCGCGCCCCGCCGCCGTACTCGTCTGCTACATGACCAGACCGAGAGGTTACTGTTGCCCCCTAGCCCCTTGCAAAAGCTGCATTCCACCTTTTACTATCTATGAAACTAGATTTTAAGATGTACAAATTCCGCTTGCTATATCTGCAACTGTATCTTAATTAGGTATCATTTCATTAGTTATTTGAAGGTATTAATAAAAATATTTAAAGATAACCTTTGTTGGCCGGTAGTGGTGGATGCATCTCCTCAAATTTTATCTGTTCTCAACAAATTAAATTGATCAATCTCACTTAGTAGGTACTTGAACAGGCAACTATAAACTTCAAACCGCGGAAGGGTTTAATTCGGTCCGCCGTGTATTTTCGTATGACCCGTGTCCGTAACGTAATCATATATACTTAATGGTTGGAAGGTCCAGCAGTGCCTACACTAACCATATGCACTTGATCAGTTGATTTCATTACATGGTAGGTTGTGGTGTGGATTATGGAGCATAAAATTTTTTTCCCCATAAGCTTTCCATCTGTACCATGTGTTTCCTATAAATCCTTCCAACTTTTTGGCTCTTAAAGTTTTCCAATTAAACATTCGTGTGAATGTACATACACAACTATGACCACAATGCTACTACTATGTGACTTGGTACTTGTAGTACTTGTAGTGTAGTATCTATCTAATCATCGTGCGTGACGATGACGCTGCGACTGAACCACGACATCTCGTGAACTCGTGACAACCAACCCGTCATGGTCTGATCTTGACCAGCTATCCTACCTTTAGATCATAAGATTCTCGTTATCAAAAAACCGGCTCTAGCAGCTCTGGAGTCACAAGGTTAACACCAACGCTGTGTTCATTGAAATAAAATATATAGATTAATTTGTTGGTTTAGTTTGGTTTTGTTCCTGTAGTTAAAATCTCTTTGCTCTTATATAGAGGTATAGTTAGGTAGGTACAGTACAACATATCAGAACATGCTTACTTACTACTTTACTATCCATGCAATTCCTCGTAGATATATCAATAAATAGACTGAGGGAGTTAACAAATAATAATTATCCAGGTACCACCGAATGAATTGGTTGTAGCTGATATTTGTGGCGATCCCAGCAAGAAATTCTAGCCCAAAACTAGGCTGTAAAATTCTACATTAAGTTGATAATAACATGACACGTACAAAATATGCACAACACACTATAAGTGCAGTAAGTTACGTGAGCCTGCTCAAGAAACTGTTGGAGACTGGTACCCAGGCTAGACATATTATATGATAGGCTCTGTTAGCGCCTCGATAGGAAGGTCAAGTGCAAATAACAGGTACTAGCCACGCTGTTTTTGGAGAGGAGTTGAAGGAGTTTTAATTTATTTGTGTACATCGCGATCATCGGCGTCTGCTTGAAGAAGTACCCACGTAAAGGTTTTACAGTTCGAATTGAATATATTTTTATGACCACAAAATAATTTCGAAACAGAACAAACAAATTATGGCATTATTACGTGCTTATTTCAATTACAAATAGGTATCCGAATGACTAAAACGACCCGGTAGTATCGCCCGAATGACTTCAATAAGTGATGGCTTACTGGCCATTTTAGGACGTGAAATGCGATAACCATGGGTCAAACGTGATCAGTCGTAATAAACGTACCCATCAGGGCTCACAATTAATTTTAGGACTTATGCAATACGTTATGCAAGTGTGGAAACAACATGTTCATGTTTGATTTACTCATAAACCTAACACTTTCATTTCGCTTTCGAAGAATCTAAACAAACACGATCATTCATTTGTACAAGTTCTGGGTGGCTTAACTACTTAGTCTTCATGCATTTACAATGTTTTAAGCCTTGTAGAGCTTAAATTTTGTGTCATTATTAGCTTGTTAAAAGTAACTGTGCTTATTTATCTACGTAAGGAATTTCTGATGTTTTCCGCACCGGTCATCACGAGTCAAACAAAACGCGGGTTGCAAGTTACACTCGACAGTCGGTGCTCGGGGCGAACTTTCACAGGTAAGTGGTGTCATAAATATTCACTGTATGACGTCATATAAGTATGTTTGTTACCTTATGACAAAATAAATAAGTATGTTAATACTGTGAATAGTATTACGTATATGCTAGAATGTTACGCTTAAACTAGGTACCAAACTCCATTTTTAGAACTTAATTAGTAAAATAACATTGTCAACCATTATCTCCGTACCTATATAGGCTATACCTACTACCTACATTGTACGACCTTTTCCATACTAAACACATAAGCAGGCCGTATTCTTCCAATAAAAAAATTAATTAGGTCAATCTTGATTATTATTTTAACCAACTTTTAAATACCTACTCTAAGAGGTCAATAAATGGTAAGAGATGTTCCTGACAGCATGACTAACCTGACTATACCTACTTGCTTTCTACAGTCATTCGTATGTAGTCGCTTTCCAAGAAGAATGGAACACGGATTTACTTATACAGAAACAGGAATAAAGTAAGAACCTACTGCCGACGAAAATAAAGCAACGTTTACTGTTTACAGTCTATAGCTTTAAACAAATAATTGGGGCTTTGAATCTGGTATTTTTGAAGGACTCGGTGCTTTTATGGGGCTGATGGTGGCTATCGGGGTGAGTTACTTTTTCATTAGGGTATCCTAAATTCCCTAGTCTTTCTACCTATAAGGTCTAAGTATCCCTGACCACAAAAAAGCTTCAAAAGAATAATTGTTTTAAAAAGGTGCCTGTACGGCTGGCGCGGAGACTGGGCAACTGGCTGCAGCGGAACGTGTAGCGGCGGGCGTAGCGGGTTCGATTCCTGTACGGAGCAACTCTGTGTAATGTACAAATTGTTGTTCCGGGTCTGGATGTCATGTGTATCCGGAATAGTATGTTTACTCACCCATGACACAGGACAAAAAGAAACTGCTAGTGTGGGCAATGTTTTAATAATAATAATAAAAGAAACGTTTTTACGATCTCCGTTATATCACACTAATATTATAAATATAAAAGTTTCTTGAAACTACTGAACGGGTTTTGATTAAATTTGGTATACAGGCAGGGTACGGGCAGATTTTTATCCCGATTTAATGCTCCCATGGGATAAAACAGAAATCATATTCTACGCTTACGAAGTCGCGGGTAACAGCTAGTAAAAGAAATAAAATATATTCGGTAACTAATCTACTATTTACTAGATATTAAGTTTTCAACGTTCAGTTTCCTTGGATATGTTTTTATTTTGGTACCTACCTAGGCTATCTACTTATTACAAGCGAGGATGCACCATTATGTTGAATTAAAATAAATAAATATCTTGAAGTGAATGTTGTAGGCCTTGTAGGTTGGTATATTTCATGTAAGTTACTAGGTATGGTCTTCGCGCTCGATACTTGTTGGTACTTTTACTTACTTAAGTATCTACTTAAACACTGAAACACATGGATGAACATGTTAGACACTAAAGTAGCCCAAAGCAGTCTATCAAATCAATTTATCAAAATACTGTAGGTACCTATTATTATTATGTAATGTAGAGAGGCTATCTGTTTTTCATGGTTTAGCCAAAAGCCTAATAAATAAATACTCATTGGGAACCTTAGATTAATAACGTGGGAACTTAAAAATGTCAAATAGTCGAACCTAACAGAAAACAATAGATCTGATATCAGATATCTAAATTCTGTATTTTTATGTTACTTTTTCAGTACGAATTCAGCAAATCTGGACAATTCTCCTCTGGTGTTGCGGCGCTGATCGCTTACCATCAGATGATCCGTCTGCTTGTTCGTCTCTTATTCCCAATGATATTATAAATAATAAAAAGAGGTAGATATCGCACTGGCACGCAAAAATTGTTGCGAACGAATTCAGACAATTGTCGTAATTTGTAAATAGCTATCTCTTTCTGTACCATACTTTCCGTATTATCCGTCGCACGTAGTTGAAAATGACATTTAAGTACATTTGTAATAAGAACGCAACAATTTTTGGACGCCGCTTAGTATGAACGTAGCGTATCTTTTTTATAATATCATTGCCTATTCCACAAAAAAAAATTTGAACTGCGCGCGCATTTCAGACTTGACAGCTTCACTTTTATGTCTGTCGATATAACGGATACTTAATCGTAGCACCAGGGCTTTGTATACCGATCTATATCATCACAAATTTAACAACATATGAAAGTGCTTAAAACCATTTAATTTTTTATTATTTTATGTTAATTATTAAATTTGCACGATTCAATTAAAAATATAATTAGATTCTTGCCTAGATAATATATATTACTTTTTCTAAATTCCATAGACTAAATCGATGCCACTAGAAAGAACGAAACCGCTAGTCGTACGTAGGCTGAATGTAGCTGCGACCTTTGTGCTTGGAAAATTAAAAACCTTTTCTAGTGCACATTTAATCATAGCATATTCCTCATTCTTTCTTTCCTTTATATCTTGGGAAAAATGGCTGATAATAAATTATACGAGATTTTGGGAGTGTCTAGAAGTGCTAGTGACTCTGAAATAAAAAGGGTAAGTGTTCTTTTTCAAGTTTCTACAATAATCCGTTCGCACATGTAATGTCATCTATTCGTTGCATGATTTTTGTCCATTGTTCTATGCGTGGTGATTTTGATAATTATCTTTATTTTTTTTCTTTCAGAGCTATCATAAATTGGCTAAGGAATTCCACCCAGACAAAAATCCTGCTGCAGGGGATAAATTCAAAGAAATTAGCTATGCCTATGAAGTCTTGTCCGACACGAAGAAAAGACAAATTTATGACAAGTATGGCTTGAAAGGCTTACAAGAAGGTGGTCAGGGTGGTGGCTTTCCTCCTGATGATTTGTTTGGACACTTTTTCGGTGATATATTTGGCATGGGAGGCGGCAGCAGAGGTCGAGGCCCAGCTCGCGGGGAAGATACTATGCACCCACTTAAAGTTTCTTTGGAAGACATGTACATGGGAAAAACTACCAAGTTACAGCTAAGTAAAAATGTAATTTGCGGGCCTTGTAAGGGAATTGGTGGTAAGCCAGGATCTGTAGTGGTTTGCAAGGACTGTCACGGACAGGGTGTTAAAGTGTCTTATCAACAAATTGCACCACACATGACTCGTCAATTTCAGTCTCGTTGCCCTACCTGCCATGGTCAGGGTGAAACCATTAATGATAAAGATAAGTGCCCAAAATGCAAAGGTAAGAAAGTTTTAAATGAAACTAAAATCTTGGAGGTGCATATTGAGAAAGGTATGCGTGAGAACCAAAAGATTTTCTTCAGAGGTGAGGGGGATCAGCAGCCTGACACTCAACCTGGTGATGTGATCATTGTGCTGCAACAGAAGCCTCATGATATCTTCCAGAGAACTGGTGATGACCTTGTGATCAAACATGAAATTACACTAACTGAAGCTTTATGTGGCTTCGAGTTTGTTATTAAGCATTTAGATGGCCGAGATCTACTGGTTAGACATGCTCCAGGAGAAGTAATCAAGCCAGGAGACCTAAAGGGTATACAGGGTGAAGGTATGCCTCAATTTAAAAATCCATTTGAGAAAGGTAACCTTTATATTAAGTTTGATGTTGTTTTCCCTGAAAATAACTTTGCTACTGAAGAGCAGATGAAACAAATAGAATCTGTGTTGCCTCCTCGCCCGGCTTTTGTAATGCCCACAGGAGAAGATGTGGAGGAGGTTAATTTGATGGAGTATACAGCCAGTGAACGTGGTAGAGGTCGAGAGGAAGCATATGCCAGTGATGATGAAGAGCACATGCACACTGGCCCCGGAGTACAGTGTGCACACCAGTAGTTCAATTGTCCGCAATTATGGATTCTTACTCAAACCTCACACTATATAATTTTATCATAGGTTATTATGTAAATTAAACTAAGTAGGTATACACTGTAACTGTTATACTTAGTTCACAGAATGCTAGAAATATTTGACTATTGCGTGCAGTGTATTGACTTGTTTGGAGTTAACTGTATTTCTGTGCCTCTAATAAAAATTTGTTGCAGAATTTAAATAAAGTATTGTAAGCTTACATCACTGTAATTGTTTTGTGGGTCTGTCTCTAATAATGTACTGTAAAAAGGTGCAGTTAATTTGTTGTGAAAATTGGCTGTAGGCTTATGAAAACAAAATTGTAGATTTAGAAATTAAATGTTCATTTTCAACTAATAACCTGCCTGTGATACCTCATAGGTCTAATTGCTATCAATTGTAGGTGATTTCAAATTGTATTGTTTATTACTTTAATAAGGCTAGGTAATTTGAGTTCTAGTTAGCTGTACTTCAACTGAACTGGGAACTCAAATCTGGCACTAGATTAGTATTAATCCATGTATGGGTTATTGGATTCCATAATAATTATATGTATTATACGAAAAATAAAATTTAGTAATACCTATCATTATATTTTAATTATTATTAGTGACAAATCAGTTGTACATTTCTCAAATGGAATGGAGTATATAAAATGTGAAATCATCAATATTTATCTTTGCATCTGTAGGCATGACAAGCCAGAAACATACTTTTCCGATGTTTCACTACCAAATGCTGATTACATAATTGTATGTTATCAGAACACGAAAATAAACACTTAAATCATGTTTTAGTTTTGATTCACTAGGCTACTTGCTTATTGCAGATTTTAGATAGATTATTAATATTCAAAAATTAAACGGTATAGGTTAAAAACTTCTGTATTGTGGAAATATTGCTTTTAGGAAAATAAAGTTCAACAACATTTGTGAAGGTTTTGTAAAGGTTTTTATTTATAAATATTTTTTTGTTTTATTTGGTACTTCAACAAATTATCCTAAAAGTAGCTTCTTTATAATACTATAGAAACAATAAAATAACAATTTACTTTTTCTGATGTATATTTATCTAGTCTGAAGGTAAGCTTCAACGGGTTAGATATCAGATATCTGAAAAAAAAGAAAGTCAGTTAATTTTAAAATTATACAATGGGTAATGTTATTATACAAGGTGGTACTTTTTTGATATAAAATGAAAGTCACCAGATGTTTCGTATTTTATTTACCTTGGTCTGACAAAGATTCGATTGATTCACAGTACTTCTTAAAATCTTTTTTACTTCTACAAAGTACATTTAAATTTATCTCTTTCAATCCCAGGTTGCGTAGTGTATCTAGCCTTTTCTTTACTGTTTTTTGTGATGCTGATAAAACCCTGGGTTTGTTGGCAATTTCTTCAACATCAAATCCTTCTGATTCAAGGAAATCAAGAAAATGTTTTACCTAAAAATGTACTGCAAATTATATTAATTAGTAAGAACATAGTTTAATAATATTTTTAATCCTATTTCATTACACCATGGTCGTACGCACAGGTGCGCAATTAACTGGTTGTCGGCACCCAAATCAACCCAACCCAAGTGATTATACTGGTGTCTCTCAGTATACTTACACACACAGTTGCACGGCCATGGTGTTAATAAAATAGGGCTCATTTGAGTAATTTTTGTACCTTAGTTACACGAATCGCTTTCAATGCAGGTATTTTATAACACATTTCTTGAACTGTATCCACAGACACATTCAGCCTATTAGCAAGATATGTTTGTTTTGAGTTAGTTTCGCCCAAAATGTCCTTTGTTTCCGTTGATATAGTGATATACCTGAAAACACAAAGCTAGTATAACTTTTGGTCTCTTCCAGTTCGTTGTTATGGCAATGCGAAATACCTATTACTTATTTACATTTTAAGATCCAGTGATTGGTAGTGTGGTTTTATAATACAGCAAACATCAACATTGCTCGAGGTTTTCTTTGTCTGAGGTCAGATCATCATGCATACTGTTGTTTTAACCCTTAACCACATACCTATAACACGTATTAGTCGTCACTAATACGTACAGGAACTAGCTATCAAGTTCGCATGAAGCTTAAGACACGACTGACGAATCTGTTGGGGTCTGTGACGTCTCACAGACACTTGCGTATTTGTGCACCGTCCGAGCACTCGGTGTAGTGAGGTGAGACGAGACGTGCACGTGTATGTCTCTTGTAAGTATAAAAACTTTCGTTGAGGGTCTAAGAGACGTACCTATGTATGCTAGGTGCCCTAGGTGGGTACGTGACTTTTTCATTTTATACTCTAATTTTTATTTGTATTGAATATGGTTTATAATTATAACGCACAAAACATTTATTGGAGACTGGCAAAAGTCCCAGTAGGCGACAAAAATTATCTTGATAACGTGTTTAGCGACGTTTAGGGTGATGTGTGATCATGTGTTAGAAGAAAGTTCTGGATCGAACTGTAACAACTGTTTTAGAAGTGGTTTACGGCTATTAGCGAGTTACAAAAAGTAAAACAAAAGTACATAGGTACTTCTGTTTTGAATATAAAGCTAATCTGTTTGAAATGTTCAAAAACTGTTTTTCCAGTAGTGAAAAACCGCAACTTCGAGCCTTTCAATCTTGTTGAAGTGTGGGTTCGATTACCGACCTAAGAATAGCTAGTTCATTTTTAATTTTTGATCATTGAATATTTAAAATCAATAAAAGTAAATCATCAAAATGGGCATTTTTATAATAACTATCGTGAGACATACTAAATTAAGTAAAAACGCGGGTTACTCACGTGAATATACTGAGAAAAGCTCTACTAGTTTTGAACCACAGAGGGGTTCTTCCTCATGAGCAGCGTGCGCGGTCGCGGCGATATGTCGCTCAGCTCACTGTTTTTTTCTCAGTATATTCACGTGAGTAACCCGCGTTTTTACTTAAAATGCCCATTATTTAAAAATAATTTTTTAACCATCAATTTTTAAATTATTGTCATTCATTGGCTCAAACTTAATTTTAATTAATCTAATTAACAACATTTTGGTGTTGCTATTTCGCAAATTCACATTACATATTGTACCTACCTATAGATAGATAGGTAGTATGTAAAAATAAACTAACTAAGCATTAGAAGTGTCTAATAAAGCTTCTTGTTTATAGTAAAGCATTGGAAATTATTAAAGTGCCTTGTATATAAGAAATAGAAAGTCACCTATTCAATATGTCTTCAGAACATCTCACCATCCAAGGGTACAGATTGTCAATGCCTAGATTTTTTACCTTTAGAAGTCTCTCATGAATAGTCTCATGGTGATATTTTAACACCCATAAATCCCTCAAAATACGATCAGAAGCTACATTCATTTCTGAAAAAAAAAAGTTATTTGTTATCAAAAGAAAAATTTTAAATCTATCTGTCAATATCTGTGTCTGTAATAAAAAAGTAACTAATAAGTATTTTCCTAGGTACTTTTTTTGATTTCCTCAGTTTTTTTTTAAGTATGAAAAAAGTAAAATGTCTAATTCTTACCTATAAGTACATCTAATGCCTTCTCAATCCAATCAAACGACAAGCCATATATGAAAGTCCTCTTAGCTAGTTTTTCGCTCAATACTGATGGAGGCAACTGTAATTTTTCAACCATTATGGCATTAGACAGTAAATAAGTTTTCCTAACACAAGCTCCCAACAACTTGCCCAGTATGGCACATGGAAAATAATGTTTATTTATATAGGTACTTATATTTATAAAATTATTTGATTTTACAAAAAAAAACAATGTTTAACCGCTTAAATGCACCAATATGAGACACAATAGAAAATACATTGTGTCTCACGTGGATCCATGCCAGACACACAACACTTTGAGAGCTTGGTTCTGAAGACATGCCTTCTTTACATCTAATGGTCAAATAATAAATTATGTAATGTATTAACGGATTTAACATATCACATGTCACAACACAGATCCCCGAGAGACAATGTATTTTCTATTGTCTTATATACCAGAATGTCACACATAATTCAAATTATTTTATTCTTACCTTTAGCCGGGATGCAATATAATATAACCTATTTTTGCAGTACCCTTTACTTTCATCGTTTTTAGTAATTCTTAATACATGTATCAAAGTTTTTAAAGGAAGTTTATAATACGGCAATGCATCTTCAGCAGACTGAAAATTGAGGGCTAATATTATCTTTGCTTTTGTGGCATTCAGACCTAAAAAAATCATTGATATAGAAATTAATACTTATAGTAGCGGTATCTAATACTTGTGATATGTCTATGTACGAACAAATATTAGAAAAATAATATTACCACTTTTTTCCGTAGTTTTAGTTGTAGTTCTAGTTGCATACGAAGCTATTGATACGATTGGTAATCTAATAAAATTGCCGCACGGGGGTCTGTTTAGCACATTTTGAATAATCGAAGTAGGAATAAATTTAAAGCCACTACTATATAGCGACAAATACGTCGGTTTTAATTTGCAAAATACTGTCCTTAAAACCATTGCTAAAGAATAACTATAACAACTCGAACTAAAACTAAGGTAGGTATGTATGGACGTAAAGTCATTAATATCCTATAATTCCTATAATGTTTGTGATACAATTAAATTGTAGATATCATTCTAAAAATAAGTTAAAAACTTTACTATAATTATTGAAAATGAAAACAAGAACGATACTGACAATCAAAATAATATAAAAAAATAAAAATGTCATACATTTTGACATTGACACTGACAACACGCGATCTTTTAAAATTATTCTTTACTGCAACTACATGTAAATTTATCATATTTTCTGTAGTCTTTTTATTTTAGAATAACTTACTTTATTTAAATTAATAAGAAACTATTTACAACCTAAAATACACAAAAATAAATAAATTACTTAACTTACTATTTACACAGATCATCAAAAAATTCGTCTGCATCGACATCAATCGACATCAATAGAGAAAAGTACCCAAAAGACTAAGTTTCAGAATATTTAAATTTTTTAGCTTACTAAGCAGGGTTGCCAATCTGTGGGGAATTCCCCAAACTGCGGGGAATTTCAAGTTGGTTGGGGATTTATTGGGGATTGGCATTACGTGGGGAAAATGTGGGGATTTTGACTTCATATTCTCATCGGAAAATATTTCATCGCTTATTATCGATGACTACATTTTTTGAATCATAAAGTATGAAGGCTGGAGAAAGTATGGAAGATTTGAAAAAAGATGAAAATGTATCTCGTGCAGCTATTGTTTTGCATGAAAAACGCTGCGGGAGAATACCTGTTCTCAAACATAAAAATTGTTATTTAATTATTGCTGATATTGCCTTTATCAAATGCATCAGTCGAGCGCAAATTTAGTCTCTTTAAAAATTTAAAAACTGAAAACCGCAATAGTTTGAATATAGATACTGTAGTATCATTATTTATAAACCTACAAGGGATTAAAAAACTGGACGACAGTGTCAAGTTTAACCCTTCGAACTAATATATGGAAAAAAATATAAAAGATGAACAATAAATATTATTTAAATCATTGATTATAGTATCATTTTATAAAAAATAAACTTTTGAGGGGAATTTGTGGGGAATCAGCCGATTTTTATCCCCAAATTTGGGGAATTCGATCAGGATTTTTGGGGATTTTGATGAATTAGCTTTGGCAACTAAGTTCAAATATTAACGTAAATAAATATTTCAGAAGTAATCGGTACTTGTATGATTTAATTTATACCATATTATTATTGAATTTTATTTTAAGTAGTTAACGTACCAGATCATAATACTCAGAAAATCACGAGTAAATTTTGAACTTACTCCTTTAAACAGGAACTGAATATGTATAATTAAAAAAAAAACAAAAAAATACTTTCAGTCAGTCTTTAGATGAAACAGATATATTATAAAGAAAATAACTCAAGCTTATCGACGGTGACTACTGCGCCGGGATGATGTTCGACGGTAATATCTATCATCATCATCATCATCATCGTCATAATCGTCGTCTTCACGGTCGCGGTGGCGTGATCTTCGATGACGCCTTTCACTACTTTCGTCACGTCTTGAACTGACTCTTTTCAATGGTTCTCTCTCTGGAGATTCAGACCACCGCCACGATCGAGCTGACGAACGGGAACTCCTGTATTTAATAAAAAAGTAATTAGTTTCCTGCATTGTAAACATACAATAAAACGTTAAACATAACTTGTCTTTCGTATGGTTGATTAAAACCTTGTACTGTACTTGCCTTTCTTTCTCACGTTCGGGATTATAATTTTGATTATGATTAAATAAGTTATTCGGATTTCTGAAGACATGCAGAAAATTGCATGCTCGACCCTTAGGACAACGCCTTCGTAATTGAAGTCCTGAAAATTATAATTACAATTTTATACCAATGCTCACTTAAGTCACAAAATAACATAAAAAGTGGAAAGAAAATTACCACATATGGCATTGCTCCAGGAATTTATGTTACAAAATTGTAAGGAGAGCTGTCTACCGCCATACCAGCGGGTATGTAAAGCTCGATAAGCAGCAACAGCACATCGTAGCTCAGCAAATTCTATGTATGTGTTGCCCCGAAGATGCTTCTCATAATTATTGCACACCTGTAATCATACAAAATGTTCTTATAATTTCTGCTATATTTATTGAAAATCATCTATTCATGTAGAGTGAATATTTTGTAAATTAACAACATTGTGGAATCTGTATGATTCAAAATATGTAGGTACAAACCTTGCTTAAGTTTCCATTTCAGTTTCAACCAAATCAAATCCATTGGCAATGAAAAATATCTGAATTCCATTTGAGTAACAAATTGTGTCTTTAAAAGATTAACAGAAAGTAAATATCAATTCAAGTTTAATTAACTTTAGTTAGTAATGCCCTTGATCAATTTATTAGTTAGTATTGAGAGGTGATCAGAAATTAATATCTGACAACTCATTCTAATAGCAACATGGGACTGACTTCAGACATGAGGGGATTTTAAGGGTTTCAAAAACAACAGCTCTAATTTTAACCAGAGTCTAGCTAAAGAGTTACCATAGTATTGCTTACAACTCACCTTAAATTGTACTATTCGTCCAAATTTTTCAAATTCAACCAATACATCATAGAAGAATTCTTTGAATTCTTTATATGTTTCGCTATCTTCATACTCTAGCATGATATCAGTGTCGTATTCATTGATATCTGCATTACTTAGCCCAAAGTGGATGTAAAAGTTTGAGGCTAATAAAACCTAAAATAAAACATCTTTTGTTAGTTTCTAAAATAAATAAGTGTCACCTAGAAGCAATAATAATCAATCTTTTGACCATCATTTAAGTCTTTAGGGTACTACTGATTATAATCATCACATAGTATGTTGTTTTTGTTGATGTCCAAAGAAATCTGTGATATCTGTGGTGATCAAAAGACTGATGAGCAAATATCATAGTGAATTTTAGAAAAGGATATACTCTGCTAATGCCTGGATATTGATGATTTCTTGAACACTGGTCACCAAATCGACAGCATGAAGTTTTAGTGAAAAATGGACAGAGTTCAGCATCTGATCTTGTTTCGCGAACCACTTTTAATTCAGGTGGAGGCTCAACTGAGTCTCCTGATAAGAACTTATCCAAATGATCCATAAACATTTTATGTTTTCTTTTTTGTTCTTCTTCAGAAGCTTTTATTCTTTCTTCTTCTTTCTTTTTCCTTTCTTGTTCCAACTCATATTCCTGTAATAAATATGGATATTAAATAAGTCTAATTGTATTTTAATGTTTTTGCTCTACAGTAGTGGGATGCTCATGGCTAAAATAAAATTTTTTTGCTTAAACTATAAGTCTATAACCATACATAGAAGCATACATATCATCATTATAATACTTAATGAACTGTAATTAGTTATTTGCTAATTAGATTCAAATAATAAGTCATTAAACTGTCAAACACCAAGCGGTCACCGGTGACCGCAACCTATTGTTCTTTAATTGTGTCAATAAATACGGTACTCGATGAGTTAAAATGTCAAACACCACGAGGATACTAGTGACCGCAACCTATTGTTCTTTAATTGTGTCTATAATGACGGTACTCAAAGGGTTAAATGTTTCTAATTAATAAAAGGGTTGTGCTTACTAGTTTCATCTTAGCTTCTTGTTCCAATTGCTTCTGTGTGGCCCTCTCTTTTTCTTCTTGGAGTCTTTTCCACTGAGCAATTGCAATTTTTTCAGCTTCAATCCATTTTTTATTTTCTTCCTCATTTTGTTTATTAATTTGTTCAAGAATTAATTGTTCTTCTATTTCTTGCTGTTTTACATACCATTCAGTTGAGAATTTTTTTTCTGTAAGTTTTATAGTTTTGTAATTTCTTTAATAACTAAAAATAAGTTCTCATTATATCACTTATTTTGATATTTTTTGTTGACTAACCTCTTTCCGTAGCTTGAAGTGTTCGAATACGTTTTCTTCTTTGCTTTTTAGCATTTCTTCTCCATTCTGCGTGCCTGCAAAGTAGGTACAAATAAATATTACAATTTGTGAAAGAAAATACATAGGTAGCTGCGTTTTAAGTTTTAGCAGGGGTACTAACCTTCCCATGTTTTCTTCGAAAGTTAAATTATTCGTATTTTTTACTTTGGTATTTTGCAATAAGATTTATATATCGTGATGTATTTCGTACAAAATCTAATATACACGAGCACTTATTAAAAATAAACAACATGCATGACATGAGTGCCAAAAGTCATGCAAAAGTCAGAGTTTATCAAAGTGTCAATGTCACAATGACGCTAACATCATTAAATAAAATAAATTTTATTTTTAGGATGGCAACTTTATTAAAAGCAATGAGAACCATAGTTAATAAACTTTTTTTGACATCATTGACATTTTGAATGTCATGTTAATGTCAACTAGAGTAGACCTCATCGTTGTCGTTGTGGTCGGCTTGTCATGTAGCCGTAGTGCGGGCCGTTTTGCTCGACACGCAAGTATTAATGACATAATTCGTCGAGCTCTTGCCTCGGTTGGCGTGCCAGCTACTTTAGTCAATGTTAAAGTCAAAAATCATTTATTTCAATTAGACCAGCAAGGCACTTTTGAACGGCACTTTAGAACCTAATGGCTTGGTACGCGACGATGGCAAGAGAACCGACGGTATGTCATTATTCCCTTGGAAGATGGGTAGGGCTTTAGTATGGGACGCCACTTGCGTTGATACTCTGGCGCCATCCCATCTTCCAAGCTCAGCGTGTCGAGCCGGTGCTGCCGCTGCTGCTGCCGAGAACCTCAAACTGCGAAAGTATGGTTGGCAATTATGTTTTCGAACCGTTTTCGGGTTGAAACTTTAGGGCCGTGGGGCCCAAGTGCACATCTTCTTTACAAAGATATTGTAAGGAGGATGGTTGACACTTCAGGTGATCGAAGGACTGGCTACTTGCACCTTGGGCAAAGGTTAAGCATTGCCATTCAACGTGGCAATGCTGCCAGTCTTTTGGGCACCCTACCTCACGGTAGCGATGAGGAAAATGTTTTCTTTGATGCCTTATGATTTATTTTTATTAATTTTTTAAGGTGTAAATATTTTAGTTTTAAATTATTTTTTTATATTTTAATTTGTATATATTAATAGTCGCAAAGTAGTATTATGTTAATCATTCGATAATAATTTATGTACAAATACAAAATAAATAAATAATGCTTAAAAAAAAATTAGAGTAGATATCCCCTATACTTATTATAGAGATATCCTCTTTGCTTGATATTCTCAAAGTGTTATCTAATAAGGCCCTAGTATTTATTTTATTTAAGTTTATATTATTTGTAAATAAAATAAGGCCCTCCATATACATTTGCATCAATTTTCTATTGAATACTCGGTGCAAAGACGTTGAAACAAGAACGTTTTTTCGATCCGTATATTTTAAGACTGGCAACTATCTTAAAGTTCTAATGAAGACATAAAAATTAACTTTTATATTGATGTAACTCTACTTATTAAAATAATTAAGATACTAAAGTATTATTACATTGTTAAATTACTTTTTATTATATTCTTGAAGGTAGGTGAACATTGTTATTTCATCATATTTTATTTACTTTGTCATAGAACTCAGTGGGTAGTTGTTAGTTACACCATAAACGCCGATTGCGCTAAACATTAGCCGCGTGTTAAAATGGAAAATAGCAAGCAAAAGATAAAAAACTTAATTCATAATCACCAGGAAATCGACTTTATTGAACTATTGCGTGCTGGATTTGACCCTAATTTAGAAGGTGGTTGGCCAATTCGACTAGCAGCTCGACATGGCTGTACCGATATTGTAGAGGCTTTACTTCAGTTTGGAGCAAATCCACATTTATTGAGTGAATCAGGTAAAATATAATTTTCAGGTACATATTCTCTTTAAGTACCACGCATCGCACAGTAAGTCCTTTAAATTTACCATCTCTTGTTTAAATCCATCGCAATCAGAAACAGTTATTCGCTATCAATAAATTGATGGCGATTAATTGACGTATATTTTTTAAACTCTGTCCCTAAGACTTCGAATATATGTTATGCTAATAAAAGATTGGCCAACATAAGTATTTTGGTACATACAATATTGTTAAATTCCATTATCGTTTTTTAATTGCCATGCCGTAAATTAGTAAATTATTTTAAAATGTTTATCAAAATATTGTTGTTGTACTTAGGTGCATCAACGTTACAACTCGCAGTTTTTTCTGGTGAACACTGGGATACTGATAAATGGACACCGTTACTGTCGTGTTGCGATTCATCCCAGTTGGCTGATGGCGCAGCTGTAGCAATTATCTTTAATAACGTTGAGGCTTTAAACAAGATTTTAACGACTGGGAGATGTAATACTAATATACCTACGACTTTAACAGGTACGTGACATTTCCTACATGTAGGTATCTACTGCGTTTAGTAAGCATTATATATTTATATAAATACTTACCTAATATGTGTTTAGGTATCAGCACAGGCCGCGCAGGTAGTTCTGTGTATGTACCTAATTGTTTTTGTAGTTTAAGTAGGTACATACTATAATGTTTAGTAGATGAATATGAGTTTTATTACTTTTTATGTTTCAGGAAAAACATTAGAAGTTTTGGCAAAAGCCTACAAATTGAGCGATTTATTGAACACATCAACAATCAATGAACATACTATACCAACTACGATGGCGTCTTCACGAATGTCAAGACAAGAGAGAATGGTACTTACTTACATACTTATCGTACTATGCGAATGTGCTAATATATCAAAATAAAGAATTTGTCTGTTTGATCGGGCTAATCTCCGAAACTACTGGTTCGAATAATGCTTTTTGTATTGGATAGTCGTATTTATTGAGAAAGGCTGTAAGGCTATAAAACATCACGCTAAGATCAATAGAAGACGAGCAGTGGGTGAAGCCCCTTTTTAGGTTTTCATTTCGATACAGCCTTTCCTAATCCTGCAAAGCGGAGGTTTGAATCGAATCGAACTTCACAGGGGGTGCCCTCAGTGTCAGGGATGCGGTCAGATAGATTATAGACAGATTTAAGGCTATCTGGCTATCGCCCTGCTGACTCTTATAACAATAACTACCTAGGTATTTATTTCGTTAATGTTGTTACAGGTGCATTCTCCATCATCACCGTTTCACAGTTCGAATAGAAATTTATCACCGTCTGTTGCTCATTTTTTTAATCAAACAGCACATCAGACTTCTTTATCACCTTCTAGGAGTACTATGATAATTAATTCTCCTACAAGGGACGCTAATCGCCGCTTATTATAAAAGAATAAAGTAGTATAAAACGCACTTTTATAATTTTTATAAAAGAAAGAATAATACAAAATGTTAGAAAGAGTATAGAGACACTAAGTTTTAGATATATGTACCTATACTTTTTATTATATTGTTTAAGACAAAGCTAGCCATGATGTTTAATCATAATAAAAATCAATGATAATGACAATTCGTTTAAACATTTTGTATTTGTGTAATGACTAATTAGAAATGATGAATGGTTAAGCAGAGAATAATGTGATGATAATAAAAGTAATTATGTACTAATTCGTTTTATTAAGTAAAAATTGTTGTTTTAAACAAAAAATATTATTAAATAATGTCTATCTACGTTACCATATTTATTTAGATATTCGAGAACACTGAGTTGGGGTACAAAGACTGACGGCTTGAGTTTCAGACAGGGTATCGTTTGGAATCTGGAAAAAATAGGAGGTAAACAAATACACAATTTAAACGTTTCACATAGGTACGAGCTACAACATGCCAGACTAAGAATACGATTCAAAATCGACGGAATTGTAAAATATTTACCATAGAATTATTATCAAGCTGCTGCATCTCTTGTATCTGAATAGTAAGTGGAGTGCCCAAAATATTAGATATCTTGCTGTTTAAGCAATTCAAAAACCTTGATATTATAACTCTCTGAAACAGTCACGATTGGGATTATAGTGGGAAGAACTAGGACAGGCTATCTAGGTACATATGTTCTGTGGTAGAAGTAACGAGAGGACTGTGGCACTAACTGACAAAATGATATGTGTCCAGTGTGTGTGTGCCCTTTGGAAAATAAAGGCCATGATGATAAATAAAATATGAACTAAGCTAGTAAAGATTTAAGTCGCCGTATATTTTACGAGAAGTTCTGAGACTCAGGTAAGGCAAATGCTACTGTTTTGATAAAAACTTGCACAAACAGCGATTACCTATTACGGTTTAAATATTTACATACCTCTAATGGTTTCGGTGTAGGAGTCAAAATTGGAAAATTTCTAATAACGCATAGCTTTGGGTAAAGTAATGGTTCTCCACGCCAGAACTGAATCGAGTAATAAGAACTTTCTTCTTCAGGCAAACGATAGCCATGCTGTCAAACCCAGTTGAAAAACGTTAATTCGAAATTGAAACTGTTTTTAAGAAGACAAAATAATGTAAGTATGTAGGTAGGTACTCAGATACCTACTGTTTGCTTACCTACCTACTTAAAATTCTCATTAAATATGGTGCTGTCGTACCAGTCGTACCGGCTGTGTTAGATGTCTGGGCTGAGTCGGTTAAAGAAATTAGATGGTACTAGGTAGTAACTACCCTAATGTAACTATGTAAGTAGGTAGGTAACTATAGGTAAGGTTTCATGTGAAAGTCTTTGTAGATTATTGTGTAAAAAATACAAAGTAGGTAAGTCTAACTCACAATATTTTTCCAGTGTCGACGTATATCCTTGTAGGATTTGAATTTTGAAACAGGAACTTGAGAAATATCTTTACAGCTGTCTTCCACCATAGCCTTGTTCAAGCTAGAATCAGAAATAACTTGCTTTAAAATAAGTGAACTCCATGTTTTTGGTAAGACGGACCTAAATAATTAATTTACTTAAAGTAGATAGGCAATAGGCGTATAAAGCACAGACCTTGGCAGAACTCTTATCCATTCACCAGGAGAAAATTCCTCTTCAGATATCATTAAATTTATTTTTACAGCATTAATTTCAAGAATAGTAAAGTTTTCTGTGAAATGAGCAATAAGGATATTGTCTTAACATAATTATAACATACAAGTAGAACTTGCAATTTGATATTTTATTACAATATACTTGGTATCATCATCATATCAGCCACAGGACGTCCACTGCTGAACATAGGCCTCCCCCAATGACTTCCAGATAGGCCGGTTGGAAGCGACCTGCATCTAGCGGTTCCCTGCGACCTTAATGAGATCGTCGAGAACCTGCTATACTACAATATAATATACAATACTTGGTATACATACGATTAACTGAAATATTGTATTTGATTCCTTCTTGAGGCCCCTTTGTAGTAAGGAAGTCTCTATTATTTATTAAATAATTTTCTTCCATTGTATTCCACGCAGGGGCGATCCTAGCTGTCATGGTGTAATGGAAACATTTTTGATATATTTCTGGAGTAACTTCCTTTATTCCACCATCCTAAAACGAAATCGGTGTTTAGAATTGACATTAGATTTAGGAATCCTTAATATGGGCTCTACAGACATTGTTGAACAAGCCCTAATTGAAACTAACGAAGTTATGTAAGTATATATATATATATATATATATATATATCATACAAATAGTAATCACTAAATTATAGGTGATAATTATTATTATATATTTGCGTACATTAGGTAGTATTTAATTTTGATACCTACTTACTTGCATTAATGAAAATTTAACGAAAAGAGAAATTAATTTATCGTAATCATCACCAGTTTTTTTAAAAATTATATGAACTTGTTTCACATCCTTCTTGTCGGGACAAGCTAGGATTGACGAATTTGAAAAAATTATCATTCTGAAAGAGAAATTTAGATAGGTACATCATAAAAATAAACAATAATGCCCTAATATGTGGTCACCCCATTATAATGGTGGATAATTCACCTGCATTTAAGTATTTTCCAGTGGAAATCTGATGGCGCCGAACGATCATGTTTGTCACTAATATTTGCGGTAGCTGTGATATAACCTAGTTTATTGAAATCAGGATTTACAATGTTTATTCGCATTTTGTGCAGCAATAATATAATACTTTCGCATTCGTACCTAGCAGTAGGTAGTCTAGTCTAGTATTGTGATTCGAAAATAATGGCGCGAAATTAAAATAAAAAAAAATAGGCGCACAGATTCATAATCAGCATAATCGATTTGTCTGTGGTAAAATAACGAAACTTTTTTTTCTTTCTATTTTCAAAAGCAAAACCTTCTATTATTATGTAGTACAAAAATGATTTTAGCCGCTATTCTCTATCTATCTATAGCTCTCCAGAAAATAGGAAAGCGACGTTTTATTCTCCCAAACATAGGTACAAATGTTAAATACCTACTTGCACTTATAGCATGCAAACATAAGTGTTAAAATAAAAGACAGTGTATAAGTTAGTTTTTTTTATTCAAGTTAAAATAATATTAGACGAAAAGATAACTAAATTCAGTAAATATTTTACATAACTAAGGTACACATACAATAATGAAAATTCAAACATAATTTTAGCTTATCTAATTTTAAACAATCTCAATCACAGAACTCTTGATAATAATCATAGACGACATCCGATTATTGAATAAAAAAGTGCAAAAGGTCCCAATAACCGTAATTTTAAAATTATAATAATATTTGTATTAAAATTGGTCAGTTCGTTATTTTATCGTTAATCCGTAGCACAAAGTAGAAAATTATAAGATTAGTGATACAAAATTTCTTCCATTCATTTCGCATACAATTCATTCCTTTCAATCTAGCGTTCATTTCATCGCCAATTTATTCAATAAATTTTGCAGTCAGATATTTCATCTCATAATACCTAATTACTTTGGCACTTCCGAGTTGGGTAACAATGACAATTTAAAAAAGATGTTTCGTGAGCGCGTAAACAAGTAATTAATTATTATTCGATTGATTTTCAAATTGGTCACGAGCTTTGCGCAACACTCCTTGAGTCTTGTGAATCTCTCTACAAATAGCACGTTGAACGCTTCTCTTGCGCAAATTGGCTGCATTCAATTGCATCAATGTTTCTGCGAGCGTTGCCTTGGTCCTCGCGAGCTTTTGTTTTAATGTTACATTCTCTTCATACAATGAACCTGCAAATATAGATGTTTAAGAGTTAAAACAAGATTAAGGAGTAAGTTATATTTGCTAAAATTTAGATTGTTATGAATTTCGGTTTGTAATGGAAGCAAATACTTACGCGGTGAAAGTGCTACGGGATCGTTTTGTTCTAAGCTTGACAACCTATCGCTATCAATTCCTTGATCTGGTGAAGTAGGTCGTTCTTCTTCTGAATGTTGTCCTTCTTGTACAATGGCAACTTTATTATTGGCATCCAGTGCCATTTTGCGTGTTACTTCAATTTCGAGCTGAGAATTTATTTCTAAGGCATTCGAAAGTTTTTCACGTGTCTCTTCTAGTTCCCTTTCTATACGGAGTCGGTCATGTTGAGCGCGCGCTCTTTCTAATGCCGCCTGTGAGGCTTGGACCGTGGCCTCATCTGCAGCACGCCTCAGCGAACGCTCTGTCTCCATATATGTAGCTTCTAGTTCTTGTCTTTCCGATCGCAGTCTCTCAGTTAATAGCACAGAGTCTGATAGCTTCTGCTCAATATCTTTAATTTTACATTCCAAACTCGTGACCGTATTTCTTAACTCCTCTATAGATTTATTAGCTTCAGTCAAACTTAATTCTTGTGAAGTTACCGTTTCCTTTAATTCGTGGTTCTCTGCAATCAAATCATTTATTTGTTCTTTTGTAAATTCTAATTTATTACTTAAATCATTGTTCTCTTCCTCCAAGTGCTCACTTCTCTTAGTAAGAAGATTGAGTTCTTCAATCAAGGTGTCACTGGACACTGGTTTATTGTCTTCTGATCGAGAACCATAAGAAACTCGAGCGCGTCTTGACCGTACTTTGCTATTGTCGGTACTGGTTTCGCGCAAGCCGACACCTGTGTCGCACAGACCAACCCGAGCGAGTGATACGTTTCGATCAGGCTCCGACCAACATTCTGATTCCGAAATGACGTCTGCTTGTGGAAAATGTTTCATTATAGCTTTTTTCTGGGCCGAATATTTCATCGCGTTATCATCGCTACAAGCCATGTGGTGTCCAAACATCATAGTCAGATCTTCAATCCTCAATGACTGTGATATATCAATATTACTCTCGTCCATTGTGAAGTCTTCTGGTGCCATTGACTCATCTAATTCCAAACCAACAGGCAAGGCAAGACTTTGTTCTAGTATACTTTCAGCCAACTTCTTCTTATCCTCGCCAAGTACACATCTGTCAAATATGATGAGGAATGATGTTATTGTTTGATTATGGTCATTACAATTTTAATGCATAATTTATGTAATTAATATACTAACTTGTGCGACAGAAGTTTGTCGAGGAAATAAGCCAATCCTTGCAGTCGTTTAGTAAGTAGCTGCTGAAGATTTCTGGAAACCAGACAATTATAGAAATATAGAAAAAGTTAATAAAAAAGTTAGTTACAAAACAAATTCGTAGTCGCAAATAAAATTACCCCGCGTCAACATCTTGAACTTTCTCGAAATGCTTTTGTAAATCCCTGACTTTGCTCTCCAAATCCTTGATATGTTCATCTTTACATTTTAAAATTTCTTCATATTTCTCTAATTGCGAATCGCTAACATGCGCGTAGACTAATTCTTTGTCCTAAAAAAATTTAATCTTTTTGAATCGGCATTTACACATAAATGTAACACTAACACAGCTTACAAAATCATCAGATAAAACTTACCAATTTAATTTTCTTTATTTCTCTGTCTTGCTGTTGAATTTTTTTCATACATCCTTTTATCATTTGCAAGGCTTTTTTGTTCTCTCTGCGTAGTTTAACAAGTTCATCCTGCAGATAAGACATTATTTTACTATTAATAAAAACAGAAACCAAATTGCCGCGAATAAGTACGGTCTTTATACTTACCAAATCATCATTGTTTACTGTTACAGCCAAATAATCCCTAAAACATAATAATAAATGTATAAGTTTCAATCACATTTTTACAAGAGGAAAACGCGTAAGTAATAATAGAACAATTAAATTACCCAGCCGATTCAGACTCCGCGCACGTATCATCAACCAATTCCTTCTTTTCGGGTTCCTGAAATACAAAGAATGTTATGATTAAACTGATAATATAAATATGGTAGTGAGTATCAACAATTTATTTATTTTATTGTTATTTACCTGATCCTGTGACACTTCTTTTTTTATCACATTACTATTATTCATGGATATTTCCACACTATCAGTCGATATGGAGCCCTGTAAAATATAACTTATAAGACTAACTCATTCTCTTAATTTATCAATGATTCTTAATGAGGACATACTTGTTGCTCCAAGACGTCAATGGCTTCAGCTGCCGCAGCTAGAAGCTCTTGTTTATCAGTCAGTTGCCTTCTCAATTCCTCCACTTCCACTTGAAGCCTGACATTGTGTTCCAAAAGACCCTGAGGGATATTTTTCGAATTAGACAATTCTGATATTAGCAACTATTATAGAGTTTATACTAATGATCAATGACTGTCTCGTTGATAGAATTCAATTCAGGGATTCGATTGTCGGGTCAAGCAAAGAATCTATGGTGGTCATTTTTTAAATTTCGGCGAAATTACCGCTGGCGCCGTTAGTAATACAAAACTGATAAATACACAAGATAAATTATACTAACAACACGACGAACGAAATAACTAATACTAACAAAATAAATTAATTTCATTCAAGTATACATTTCCGTAAGATTTATTAGAATAGGGTGGATGCCTAATTTTTATTTTAATGTCAGTCTGGTAGATTATTTTAAATCTTTAGACACGTATTTTTTATTTTCTTCAAGAAACGAATACTTTTGACAATAATATCGATTTGAAATGTCGCGTGACGTCACTTCTATGTACATTTTATACATAGAAATGACGTTTTAGCCCCCACTCCTAAACTTTGATTCGTTTTATCTAAGTATTGTTTTATTATACGACAAAATAAAAGAATACGTGTCTAATATTTTTTCATTATCTAACTTACGGTCTAATTCGATTTTTAATTTTCATACCCTGTCATCATCCCAATTATGTTCATACAATTTTAAATACTTACTTGAACAGCTGGTGGCGATCCAGTACCCAGTTTTTCTTCAAGGAAATATATCCTTAGCTTCAAATGAAAGTTTTCCTTTCTCAAGCCATTCAGTTGTTCCTCATACTGTTTCATGCTGATACCGCTTGCAGTAGTGACATCTGTCGACATTATTTCAACAATTATTTAAGCTTACGTGTTTTATTTTAGCAAGAAATTTTACTCACGTGAATACACTGAGAAAAGTTAATGTAGTATGTCTCACGATAGTGTTTTGTTACAAAATTATTTCCATAATAATATTCAATAGCGTGTTTGTGATTTAACTTTAAATATACGCACCGTGCCCTTCACATGGAGGCAGCGCCATCTCTTGTAGTTTCCGCGGGCTAGTACTGTAAATAAAAGAAAATAACAAATGTAACGAAAATAATCTGATAGTACCATTATGTAGGATAGGTAAACGTGGTACTAGTCAAATCCTTTTAAAAGGTGTGAAGACGGGAGAGCTGGGATAATTAATATAACAAACCAGCCGTGATAGCGCCGTTAATGCAAACTAAATAATACCTTGTAGGAACCTAACCATGTAGGTATCCAATTTTAATTTTCTTTTGGTTATTTATATCAGGTAATTAAGATCGACCATTTTAAGTAGGTACTATCATAATACCCAAAACTTGGGGTACTCTTAAGTACTTTTAAATTTAATGATATTATTACTCTCGTTAGAATAATTAATTGATAAACTCCTTACCTAAACGGAGATGGTAAACCAGGCCCCGGTTTAGAATTGTGCATTCTAGGCAAAGTTGCCATTTTAATTTCGAATTAATCCTTATTATATAACTACACCATCAATAAACACAATAACAAAGCACAAAAAGGAGTAAACAGTACCACACATGAGCTACAGTGAACGCAAATCGACGACAACTGGAAATTATTTGTGTCGATTACCATTCCATTAATAGATAACGTATGTTATGCTTATAAAACCGATTACACTTAACACATACGTATTCTAAGTGAACTTAAATAACAGGAGAATATTGTAAATAAACAATGGCGTAATTAGTAAATCACTTTGTATTTTATTTGACGTGGTACACGATAGGTTACTGAATTTAGGACAGATGGGATACGGGACTTCGACTGGGATTCGGGAATGATCGCATATCATCGGGAATCGCAGAGCGGGGTACGCAGATAAACAGCATTCTGGTACATATTGTAAGGGAGACTAGGTAAAGAAAGAGATAGATGCTGTCGTGCTAGACAGAGATAAATATAGGTGAAGCGGATACTGTGAACTGCACAATACAGAAATAGAAGTGGTGGCGCCATTAAGTATGCTCTGTTCCAAATTTTGAATTTATGCCTTACTTCCTGTATCTTACTAAAGTCATGTAATTAATATTATGTAAGCATTTAATATTATGCGTCAATTTTTAAACGATGTTGTTCAAACGTTTTTTGGGTTAGTTTAATTAATTACTACATAACAGTTCTATAGGCACAATACAATAGGAAATATGCAAAGGTACCATGCAAACTAAAAGGATAATAAATTAATCATTTCTATCTACTTGAAATTTATTTTAATATGTAACTGAATGGTTAAAATATCAAATCCTGTTTATCTTAATTTGCACATTCAGCACTTTAAATTACTTGTACACTACAAATAGACGATTGTAAGACAGATCTGTCTGTAGGTCGTCATACATCACGCTTGTAAACTACCGCAGATGAAAGACCGGTAATAATATTGATCCTCAAAATATCACCTTTTAATTTTTTTTCTATCCCATCTCGAGTAGCATCAACATCGTGGCAACTGGCAAGTCGTAATGAATTGTATTCATGAATTACGTCTGCAAAGCCGCACAGATAGTAGAACGTGACCTACGCTTGTCAAATTATGAGAATGAGTTAGTCTGATTAAAATGATTAGTAAAATACTCCAGGTTGAGACGAGAAATAGGTCATAATTGTTGTTTTTTATTTTAGGTCTAATAATACTAATAACTGCGTAAAGTGTGGATAGGTATTAGGACTATGTGCATTTAACTGCTCACAATGAAAGTTCTATTATAAATGAAGTCGAAAAAAAAATACAAGTACGCTCGTCTTCGTATGAAAAAAAAATGCATTCACATTCGATACTCATAATTATGTATATCAAGACTACAGGTAATTAACTAATTAGGTACCTATAAGTAAGTCAAGGGTTTTCATGAATACTACATACATAATTAGATAGGTACTGCAAGAATTTCCCACACCAATCGATCAAAATTATTGACTTTGACTGCATGGTTGGCGCTGCGGCTGGGTAACCGGCTGCCGCGCAACGTGTAGCGGATTCGATTCCCGCATGGAACAATTCTTTGTGTCATCCATAAATTGTTGCTTCTGGTATGGGTGTCATGTGTATGTGAACTTGTATGCTTATAAACGCACCCACTACACAGGAGAAAACCATAGTAGGGCAAAATTTTTAATAAAAAAAGACTAGAGGGTTGGGTAAAAATTATTAGAATTATTTTAAGTTTTCTAAAAAAAATATTTAGCTGCATAGTATCTAGTTTTTGACTAGACACATATTGCACATCACATAGGACTATAGGACTAACAATAACAATGAAAAAACTGCAAGTTTTATAGAATCTAAGCACCTCTGCTTAACCATCCAGCTAAGGATTAAAAGGTGTGTTATGTAAACATGTTTTGCCTGGTTCCGAAATTTATTACTTTAGGCACTCTAGTAGTTGAATGTAGTGCTCACCCTAAAATGGTCACACTGGAGAAAAATAAATGTAATTCTAGTAAAAATGTAGGAAAGGATACATAACTATAATTAAATGAAACTATACTCCGTCTGTTTAGGTAGTTAACTATTTGTAAACAAACCATAAAAAGAGTTCTTTATAGTTGACATTTCCATGATTCAAAATACTTCATAAGAAAATAAAATTGTTGCCCTTTTTACGACAGTTTTCTCTATTAAATGTTATGTTTCTGTTCCTTTTCACTTATTTCTTAGTAAATATTATATATATCTGCTTGACGATATTAATTTAATAACATTTATTAAATAATATAATATTTCATTACAATAGACACCATAAAGAACGAAGCAAAATAATGTTGTCAAATTAAAGAGTACAACTAAGATGTAGCGCGACAATGAAAGTAGCGTGTATTACGTTTAGTCGGTTAATCAGGCGCCATTGACAGCTCTCTTGTCGTTTGCGCTCGCGTACTGATTTTGTTGAATTTATCTTGTTTCTTTGTTTTGTTTTTGTTATTAAGTTATTTAAGTTTAGGTATACATCGTTTGTAATTAATGTGTTCAAATATATTGACGAAACTTGGCCCAAAGACACACGTACAAGAAAGAAATCCGTACATCAGATTCAGAATAGTTTCTATTTAAACATGATAATGAAATAGACCCATAGGCTAGGCTCTTGTACGATTTAGGCATTTGTACTTGTATGTGTGTGTATGACAAATGAACGATTTTAAAGTGAATTTAGTTAAAATTAAAACACGAGAAATATTTGAAGTAATAGTAGGTTAAGTATCTCTGTGTCACGTGGTTTTCTTTGTTTACCTTTAGTTAATTACCTAAACAGATGGACTATACCTATTATATTATTGTGTATACATCTGTAATTAGTAAGTGACAAATGTTTTTATACAGGGTGCAAACAGAATGCTCCTGAAAAACACCAACAATTGATGGTATCAAACAAGTTATATTTTTATCATCATCATCAACAGTCTATAAATACCCGCTGCTGAGCAAAGCCTCTTTTCACACGGAGAAGGTTTGAGTATTAACTCGTCGAGTACCGTATTTATAGACACAATTAAAGAACAATAGGTTGCGGTCACCGGTGACCGCTTGGTGTTTGACAGCGGGTTGGTTTTTTCAAACTTATAATTAGAAATTATGAGTTAGATTCCTCACGATGTTTTCCTTCATCATTCGTCAGTGGTGACAAAATAATCATAGAAAGTACATATAAAGTGACATTGATACTTGCCATTGGTAATTATGAAATAAAAATTGGTGTTTATGAGAAGCGGGGTTCTTGTAAATGTTTCTTTTATGTAATAATGATTGTAATGAACTGCTCAAGACTGATGTTGGATGAATGAAACGAAAACAAAGATGATTAAAATTGTAAAAACTATTTCTTTTTGTTAGTGTTTTGGAAGCATACTGTTTACACTCTGTGTGTATTTATAAAATGGTAAATATAAAACATAATCATAGTCCTAATGACTGAAGGCATCGAGATGAACAGTGGTAGATAATGGTTTGGAGCAACACAGGCTACTATCGCATCGGATTGTGAGCGATTGGTAGAATTCATCAGAATCCTATGAGATTATTAGAATCCAATACAATACAATATACTGTAGGTATAAACTTACCCAGAAGCCATAACGAAGGAGCAATTTTAAAGAGTATCTTTGAATATATTGTAACGAAATATAATTACAATAGCACTTACATTACACCAACATCTCCACCAGGTAGCAGTTCTGCCATTTTTATGAGAAATTGTTGAATATTAGGTACTGATAAATACGTAGGCTGAAAATAATTTATGGTATTTGTAAGCATTCAAATATATTTGGAGTTCGTACATGATTAGCATCAACAACATATAAGAAACAACAGCAGGTGTAGATTCAAATACAATATTCATAAAAAATACACTAGAAGCAACTATCCAAAGACTGTTAAATAACTGACAAACAACACAATTTTGTACAATAAAAACATTTAAATAATCACCTTCTCGAAGTCTTAGTAATTCCCTCAGTTGTAAATATTTAAATATTAACAATGTATCAAATTAATCAATCAAGTTATTTTCAAAATTTCAATTCAAAGTTTCAAACAGACAACGAGCGAAACGACCATTACAGATTACATCAGTGAAATTCAGTGAATGAATGAATAGATAGATGAATACTTGACTAAATGAACGATTGAAGCACTAAATTAAGTATATTGCAGTTTCTACTTTGAGCGGGAATTGGGCATAAGACACGTAATGGAGCGCAACAGCTCATCTCATAGTAGTTGGTTTGGCAGTGGGCTACCGAACCTTTTATTTCGGTTATTCCCGCTCGTCACCCCAAGCTTTGTCCCCTCCGGTGACAAGTGGGAATTATATTGAAAAAAAATCCCATATGTCACCCCCAGGTGACGAATGGGATTCCACTTAGAAATCATCCCAGTCGTCACCGCTAATAAAAGCTTGCTAAAACCATAGTTTTACATTGCGAATGGAAATTTGTTTTTGAACTAAATAATACAATAAAATTAGACAGCCAAAACTTTTTATTTGCTTTTATTTTCAAAATCAGGTTCTAAACGTTTTACATTCAACACAAAAGTATTAACAACAGTCTTTGCATATTATCACAAATCAACACAATTTACATAATTGACTAGGCTACATTCATTGGTTCAGTTTGAAAGTAATCACCATAGCGTTACAAAATATAAAAAAAAATAATATTAAAAAAATCTTAAAATGTATCTATACTAACTTTAAATAATTCTTATTATCACAGATCAACACTATTTACATAATTGACTAGGCTACATTCATTGGTTTGAAAGTAATTACAATAGCATTACAAAAATTTAAAAAATGTGTAAAAATATGAAAAAATCTCAAAATATCTATACTTTCTAACTTTAAATTATTTGTAATTAGCATAAATTTGTTTTATTTACAAAATAACTTTGAAGGGACTTAATCAATGTCTTAAAACTTCTAAAAAATGTCCCACTGTCATATTGCCATGTAATAACTCTAACTGATTTTCTAAAATGAATTCATCAGCCAGGACATGAATTTTCTTTCTTTTTTTAAAAGATGTGGTATTGGTGTTGTTAATGCTATCACGTACACTGAAATATGTAGAATCCTTAAGTAACACTTTCAATAAATGAATAATATTGGGTTTCTTTTTACTCACTTCTTGGTTTAATTTATGATTCCAAGCTTCCAAGAAGTTGGTTGTTCTGTGCTGGTCTCCATAAACACACCAAACCGGTATAAATTCTTCCTTCAGCCATTGTTTTTCCATATACGTTCTGAATTTTTTAATATTATTTTTTTTATATTTTGTAACGCTATGGTGATTACTTTCAAACTGAACCAATGAATGTAGCCTAGTCAATTATGTAAATTGTGTTGATTTGTGATAATATGCAAAGACTGTTGTTAATACTTTTGTGTTGAATGTAAAACGTTTAGAACCTGATTTTGAAAATAAAAGCAAATAAAAAGTTTTGGCTGTCTAATTTTATTGTATTATTTAGTTCAAAAACAAATTTCCATTCGCAATGTAAAACTATGGTTTTAGCAAGCTTTTATTAGCGGTGACGACTGGGATGATTTCTAAGTGGAATCCCATTCGTCACCTGGGGGTGACATATGGGATTTTTTTTCAATATAATTCCCACTTGTCACCGGAGGGGACAAAGCTTGGGGTGACGAGCGGGAATAACCGTTTTATTTAAACCCTAAAAAAGCGCTACTGCCATACCACATAGTCACGTACGAGTAGGACATACTATCGTTTTGCTGTTGTGTAGTAAAAGCTTTATATTACCGAACAAATATAAGTCTGTGGTTTTCCTGTCAGTGACAGTGTCAAGTGTCAAAATACATATCATGTTCAAAATTGTTATTCCAATATAGGTTATGTGTCAAATGTTTGGTTTTTGAGTTAGCCAAGATTTGGAAGTCGATATAAAGACGACAATTTTGAATAACTTTGTCTGGACATAAAATATATTACTATGGCACTTTCATTCAACGCTCGTTCATTATTTAGAAGACTAGTGTTGTCTGACTTTAGGACCAATATTCGGTTTTATTCAGACCAAACAGAGGAGACTACTGAAGAGCAGAAAGAAATTGATCCAGCTAAGGATAGAACAAAAATAATACCTGTTGAAACTAGCATTAAATACATGCAGAGTAAGGCTTATCAGGAAGCTTATGGAGACAAAGCAATTTGGGTATTGTATCGACGTAACCACATAGGTGGTTTTGCTCCACGTAAAACCAGAAAAACTTGTGTCAGAAACGGAATAATATCTACCGGTAATCCTTGCCCTATTTGCCGAGATGAATATTTAGTTTTGGATCACAGGAACACAAAACTTCTGGAACAATTTATATCTGAACACACTGGACAGGTAAACATTAATTCATTTATTTTTATTGTTTTATAGCATAAGCCGTTAAACGAGCAGATGGATCACCTGTTGGTAAGCAATCGGCATCGCCCATGGACACTTGGAACACCAGAGGCGTTACAAGTGCATTACCGGCCTTTTGGGGATTAGGAGTTTGACGATCGTTGGGGATTCAGGAATTGGGGAGATTAGGTAAGGGGAGGGTAATTGGGCCTCCGGTAACCTCACTCACACAACGAAACACAACGCTAGCGTTGCTTTATGTCGGTTTTCTGTGAGGCCGTGGTATCACTCTGGTCGAGCCGACCCATTCGTGCCGAAGCATGGGTCTCCGACACTTAAAATCCTTACTTCCTTACTTATATTATAAATCGGAAAGTGAGTTTGTTTGTTTGTTCCGCCTTCACGCCATAACTATTAGACCGATTGCTTTGAAATTTTGCAGACATAAAGTTAGAAGTCTGGATTAAATAATAGGGTACTTTTTATCCCGAAAAAGTTGATATTTCTTAGGAAAAACAAAAATATTGGTATAGATGGTGCTGTATGTACTGGTATAGAAGGCGTTGTATGTTATTTAAAACCAGTCAATGAATTACCTACTTATTGGAAAAATCTAAATAGCGCGATATAACCGAATTCCATGTGATCGGAAAGCTATTTGTTTGTTTGCCTGTCTTAAACAGCAGAACGGAGGTATTAACGTGATTTTTTAACTTAACCTTTAACTATTGATGTGGGTGTCTCATAGACACATAGTTCACGAATATAAGAATTTTCCATAAAAACATCCAAATAATTGTATTGTAGCTAAGATTGTAACATATATTTTTTTAAGTTATGTGAAATATTTATATTTTAAGTTTGTAGAATTTGAATCAAAAACCGCTGAATTCATTCGAAAATGTTTTTTTGCACTTCCTTAATATAATTATAAAGGACCGATCATAATACAAGTAATATTGTGCAAATCAGGAAATAAAAGTAATCCATTTCGATTATTTATTAAGGTGTTTGACATACATCACGTCACCCTTCATGGTATGAGTAAACCACGTCAGGACTTGAAGGTAAAGGTAGTTGAACGGATGGATAGTCACATAGGCTACTTTTATCCTTTTGTAACACGAGCAAAGCCGCGGGTAAAAGCTAGTTATTTATATTTTTGATGATAAATAATGACTTGTGTACTTTAAATATTTGTACAAATGTATTACTATGAGATTTCACATTGAGAAAGAAAGGATAATATACATATTCTATTCTGTATACAAAAATAAGTAAACAGACCTAAATATAAAAATAACATTAAATCTAAATATAAAAATATTGTAGGGCTTGGAAATGGTTTTCAAACTGATATTAATTTTAAACTGTTTCATTTTCAGATATTGGATGCATTTAAAACGGGTCTTTGTCAGAAGAAACACAAGGAGTTATTGGTTGCTATAGAGAGGGCCTGGGACCAGGGCTATCTCACATATGATGTCCCATTCAGGGAGTATGATTACTCTTTATATAATAAAACTGCAAATACTGTTTAAATAACTGTGTAATAATATATTAGCTTAAATAAAAATAAAACATATAGTTGAATGACCTCTTTCATTGCACAATTTTGTAGGAAGCCCTTAAAGCTTATGGCACTAGAATGTTAATACATAATATACATCATCTGTTTTTGAAACATTTGTGAATAATTTCTTCAATTTTGAAATTATTTTAGGCCTTTTCATAAACACTTCAATGTCTTGATTTTTGCTAAATTTATTAATTATTGTTACATTGTTATGTAACCAAATATACACAATATTACAGTTATTCACACTTATACTGCAACAATGGTTTTAGTTTATATTAAAATCTTTGAGTAAAGCAAAGAATAAAAAAGCATTGGTAAGTATTAAGTACATAAGGATTGTAAAACAAAATTCTTCAATCACTTTGCCAAAGAAAGAACACCTATCCTTACTTTTGTGAATTACAACATTACAAAGATAAGCTTTTTGTTTAAGACCAAAGAAAAAAATATTTTCTTATTAGAAAATTCCTAGTACATTGTTATCTTTACACACATAAGGGAAACACAACGCAAGCATTGCTTTATGTCGGTATACTATGTAAAAGTATCAATTAATTTTGATCTGTTCCTTTGAAGTAGCAGTTCTCTGATGAGTGCTGATTTTTCGCGTTCCAACACTGTTATTCTCTCGTTTTTTCTGTTGACTTCCTGAAAATTATAAAAATACTGTTTACTTACATCATTGTTTCAATAAGTCTTTCATGTATACAATAGAAAGTAAAATACTTTGACAATTGAATTCTAAACCGGGTATTTACAGTTTAGACAGTTGGGACTGTCTAGTGTCTATACAGGATGTCCAGTAAATAGTGCACCATACTGGAGTGATAGCTGAGATCAATACCTACCTTAACAAACCAAAACAATATATGTTCAGCGAAAATGTACGGTTTCAAAACTAAACTACATTTTCGCAAATGTCGATAAATCACCATTGTGACCCACATTTTTTAGCATATCTCAGTGAAAAAATCTTTTTTTAACAAGTTTTGTACATAAAATTATGTATTATTCGTGGATAATTATACTCTATTTATTGGTACGTAGCTTTTATATCAGGAATAAAAGAGTTTTTATAAAAAAAACTATTTCTTGGGTTCGTAGAACAATTTTCTTGTTGTTAGTAACATATTCAAGAAAATTAGCCTCTATTCGACTAGAATAATGTATTTTTTCGTATATTAGTAATGAGAATGTACTATTATTATACCTTTCCAAAACAAAGTAATTTTTGCACTAGTTTTACAAAATTGCCACATTATTTTTTTTTCACTGCTGTAAGTTAAGTTAAAAAACCGTTTAAAAAGACCTACCAATAAATAGAATATTTATCCAGGAATAATTTGATGTAAAAAATTTGCTAAAATATTTTTACTGAGATATGCTAAAAGATGTGGGTCAAAGTAGTGATTTTTCGATATTTGCGAAAATGTAGTATAGTTTTGAAACCGTACATTTTCGCTGAACATATTATGTACGTGGTTGTTTGGGTGGGTATTAATTCCAGCTATCACCCCTCTCAGTATGGTGCACTATTTACTGGACACCCTGTTTATTTTAAAAATTAAAACAATATTCTCATTTGATCATATTTTCGTAATGAACTCAAAACCCAATGAAAATGTTTAAAATTCCAAAACAATAAATATTTCGAATTTGATAATGAAATGCGGTGAACTTTCGTCTGATTTCACCCGTTGTTTACAACTTCACAAGGAAGGTTTATTGTGACACTGTTGGGCTCTTTCAATTGGGTTTGGAAAGTCCATATCTAAGTGAAAATTGATGAAAAATATACCTCTGCAAGCATTCGGTTTTGTGATCGAAGTACCGTTGCATTGTTTGGCGTAGCACTGGTTCCTGTAGCGGACAGCGAAGCCGCAGGTAATGCTAAGTTCATATGGAGCGACAGCTGCCCATGTCGCCAACCTGCTGCCAATGCTCCCAGTTGACGATTCAGTTCTAATATTCGTGCTTTTAGTAATTCTAAACGCTCTTGATGCGCTTCACTCCATGGTTCCTGTAATATTCGTAGAAATATTAGTATGAAACCGTTTATGGAGACATGTTTGAATCGAATTCCATACATAAAGAAGTATCAGACAGAGCTGTCCTTTAGTCCACAAAAGTCCACTAATATTGACGAACTCGAATACATTAAAATAGGGCTAAGCACGTATCTACCTAACTAACTATAATTAACTAGGTAGGTATATCAGGTTAATTTTTAACCTGTGGACCATTACAATCGGTTACCTCGTAACTTATCAGAGAAACTTATAGGACGGCCTACGTAAAATTTAGGTAAATGCTGTAATATGAATCTTTTTCTTACTTACTTAAATATATACATATATACGTATAGATCTTTGCAATATAATGCTATTTATGTGTATTACGCACATTGCGTTAATTAAATTATCTAGTTTGAGTCTACATAATATGAGAACTTATTAAGTATTCATTCGAGAATGTACCCACACTAAGCAAAAAACTTGCTCGGCCATGACCCGAAAACGTGCCTAGGTAGTGCTGACTCTCAGACATTTTTCTTTAACGTTTATACAGGAACTAACTATATAAATTTATTTTATTTTATTCTATTTACCAAACATTGATTAGGAGATTACTTAAGTATAACATGACCTTATTTATTATTATAACACGTGATATTGGTTATTTTTTTCTTCTTATTAGGTAATTACGAAAGTTTGCGTATAATGATTGTCTTTCTCGTTAAAAAGTTGTAAAGCTGGTAGTATAGATATTTAGAGCCCAAATATAATATTTAACATAAGTATTTTGGGACTTTTAAATACAATAAAGTGGGAGGTCATTCAAATAAGAATTTAGAAATGTTGAAAGTAATAATTACTTACCACATATGCACCCATTCTACCCGCGTAACGCATTTTTTCTTGAACTTCTGCTAACTGTTTTAAATACCACTCTCGAGCTTCTTCTACGGCTGATAAGCCTTGCAAAAGAACATCTTTCTCCTGCTCTATCTGTTTCATGCGTTTCAGAAGATTGTAGTCCACACCATTGTGCAAAGTATGGCGCCGAGGTTCACGCCGACGTGAGACTCGCCGCATTTGAGATTGGGGTTCATTCGCTGATCTTCCATCACCGAGCCCTCTACTTTGCTCTTCTACAGCTCGAGACATTTCTTCAAAATCAATTTTATCAACAGATAACTCTTCACTGTCAAATACAATTTCTTCTTCAGATTTATAACTAGACTTCGATGTTTCATTTCTTTCTGTAGTTGGTTTTTCAAGTCGTGGAGGTTTTGGAGGTCCGTAAACTCTTCGAGACCCGTCGTGTTTCGAAATAGTCACCGGTCCTAAGTGGCGGGGTTCTGGAACTAGGGCCTCTTTACGTCCTATTAGTTGGGGCATACTTATCGTGCGGTGTTGTGAAGAAGTTTCAGAGCTTTTTAAAACCATCCAATTTCTTTCTATGTTCTGGGAATCATTTACATCTAATAGCGGTGCTGATGGCGGCCGATGTGTTTGAGAGACCATTTGTGGATGTAAGCCTGTGCTTTCAACATCATCGCTAAATCTATCATCTTTGCCCGAATTGTTATCAACCTGATTACGTAACAGGCAGATTTTGAGCCCAGTGCAGAATCTTTCAAAGGTTAACAGTCCATCGGGTGAAGCCACTTTCTGTAAACTTTCTATGACTCCTCGAGGTAAGCCTCTTGTACGGTCGTCTCTCCAACGGTTTTCTATATCGGTGAGTTTTACATACCCAGTGTGTTTGTCGTCCATAATATCGAACAGGGTACGCATCGCCGAAACAAACTGTTTAGGTAATGATTCCATATTTCTGGAAGAAGCGCGATTCATGATTTTGAAATCTTCAACTAAGTAGTAAAATATTTCTCATTGTAATTCCACTGTAAAATTATACTATCAAATGTTAACTGATGTTCACTAAATCACAACAACATATCTACGGAAAAATGCATAATATCAATATAACACATCACACGTCGCGCGCATTATTTAAAAGTTATAGCAACTCAAATTTAATTATGTGCTTCTTTTATAGAAATTATTGCGCACGTAAATATTTTGAACGTAAACTATTAACAGAAGTTCGACTAGTTAGTGAACTGTAAGTTTACAACGTACGAAGCACCAACGTCTGTTGTTTGGCCACATGAGGACAAAAATCTGACCGTTTGTCAAACGGTATGTGTAGGTATGGTGGGCGAACCAATCGGTCGTTGGGAGGGAATTTGCGAGAGATAATAGCCCACGAGTGCGAGCAGGAGAACCGGTCAAACGACATTTCGGTCACTTCGGCACCGAACAGGTACGCAGGTAGCTCAGCTAGGACAGCGAGTAGGTCTGTCGCTGCAGTCTGTATGTGTTGTATCTTCAGGTGTGTCGTCTATAAACGATTTATATTCTCGAATACCTAATGTTAAGATATTAAATGATTTAAACATTTTTTAAAGTTCTAGTTACTTACAAATACATAATTATCATCTCGTACTTTTAATCTGTATGTCACCTTCTCACTATACAAGAACCTATTATGTTACTCGATTGAGGACATTGACCTTACGTGTTATGTATTTTACATAAGTACCTATCTGTGCTTATTACATAGTTACTAATGTACGTTATTTTTATAAAGTAGATATCTACTTACTTACATAAGTTATGGCGCGCATTCTTATAATAAAATTAAGAGTATTAACGGACAAAGAGCATATTGTAGATATAACGCTGGTTATCAAACCCAGAATCGAACCGAAGACCTCATATGCTTATACTGGACAATCGCTGTTTCGACCACTCAATGAACAAGGTATTTTGCAAAAACAAGTACATATTGAAAAGGTTTCCATCATTTACTAGTACCTCCTAAGTATTACACAATTCCTACGATAGTTGCACGGTTAGCGCGGTGGTTGGGTGAACATCTGCTGTGCAACGTGTGACGGGTTCGATTCCCGCGCCGCACCGCTCAAAAAGTGATACTTAATGCCTTTTTCTGAGTAAAATGACAATTATTAATACGGAGCCAGGAAGATCGGCAGTGTTTCAACCTCGTTTCTCGGAAAGCATGTAAAGTCGTTGGATCCGCCTGACCTTTCACCGGTCGTGCCGGTCTGCCGACCCATCAGATTCAGAGCAGAGAAATGAATGAGGGAACAGAATGCACCGGTGTTTGCACACATACTTATGCTTTATAATATAAATCGATGTAGAGAGATTAATATTAAAAAAAAATAAGAACAAACTAATACGTATTTGTGATCGCCCTTACACTATCACTATAGACTATAGAGCAGTACGAGAGTATTCGACGAGTAAACCGATCATCGACAATTGCTATGACATTATGACCGTGATGTCATGACATAACATCTGTCTCTATGACTGATGTCCAAAATTTCTGCTGCTTACCTTTTCTGATTCCAATCTCATTCCAATAATCTATATCAATAAGTTTCTATTAATTAATTTCCCACGCAAAATATACAGAATAGATATAGGTACGGTTAATTCATGAATTGTGAAAAATAACTTAGTCAAACGACGGTTCTACGCAATAGTGTATCGAAATAAATAAAAATATGAGTAATGCAGGAATTAACAGTGAGTTACCTGAAGTTAAAGAAGTAAATGGCAGTATAAATCAAGATAAAGTTCGTAAAGGATGGGTAAAATTCGATGATGAATCTCCAAAAGCTGACAATGAAGCATCAAGTGTACCACCCACCGCGGGAACCAGTACATCCTCCGCACCGACTGAGTCTGCTGCTGTTCTAAAGACGGAAAGTGTTCATATAAACTTGGAAAGAGGAGACAAAAATGTTGAGCCCGTATCATTAAGCACATTATCTAAAAATGTTGAATTTGTCAATGTACGCTCAGGATTCTGTATGTATTTACATAATGCCAGTTTAGGTAAATTATTAATTGCTTTAATTTTTTTCCTAATTTTCTAATTTGATGTTACAGCTAATGGTGATATAATTGTGACTCTGCTTCCTGTGAATTCAAAATGGCCTTGGGTGACAGCAGCCCGTTTTAGACCAGAACTTGTACCTGAGGAATTGATGGCACAAGGCTTGACTGTGAGTTATCTATGTGACGATTGGCTTATGTTGATGTTATGTGATGTTGCTGGCATGGTGTTAATGTTTGTTTCCTTTCAGCTCACAGTTGAGGAGTATGTTCATGCGATGGAACTGCTTATTAATGATGCTCGTTTTACTCTGTACAACATTTGTTACAAGCGTGTGCTTGTTTGTTGGATAACGCTTGCATTCCTTGTGCTACTGGCACTATTGTTTTCTGGCCTGACTGGTCTTATTTTGTTTTCTCTTGGAGTATTATGGCTGATACTGAATGCAGCTGCGATTTTTCTGTGCATGTGGATAAAATTGAGACTGTCAAAAGGACTGGAACAATGTTTGGCAAGAGTTAACAAACTACTCAGTAAACATAAATTGATTCTGGCTCTGGATGATAGAGGAAAAATATCTTGTCACAAAGTGAATCTCTGCTTTATATATTTTGATTCAGGCCCATGCATTGCACACATACAACAGTTTATTGATAGTGAAGAGGGCAAAACAATAATGCAGGGCTGGGAACAAAGACTTGATGTACCAACTAATGATATTGTTATACAAGGCACTCAATCAACCAGGTTGTCAAGGAAACAGGTATGTTTGGTTCTGTTACTTATTGTTTCATAACAGCTTCAACTCTTTAAGTAGTTTTACTGGGCAGTATAGTTCAGTAACAAGCTAAATTGGATAATACTATTTGCAAATATATTAAAATATTGGTGGTACACAGAATAGTTATTGGAATTAAATGTTGATAAAAACTGGTACTTGTCTCTATTTAGTTTGAATGTAATTCTTATGCCATACCTAAGCATTCTAATGCTTTAATTTCACACCCAATGTCTAAAAGAACTAACAGTACTAATTTCTTGTGACACAAATATGCCTTCATGTTGTGTTGGAAACAGCTTGCATGATTTATTGCTTACTAATCTTATAGGAACTAAATAATAATTTTATAATATTTGGAATTTTTGTTTAAGCAAAAAATAAAATTTGTTGTTTTTCTTTGTGCATAAAATAGTTATAAATTTTTAATAAAAGTACTGATAAATAGAAAAAATTAAGATCTTAAATTTATAGCTATCTTAAATTTTGTGGATGTAATCATGTTTTTAGTTTGTGTATAGTGGTGTAGAACTTAATGTTATGTATTAATGGGTATGCTGTGATTCTGGTTGCTTGGAATAGATAACCATTTCCTTTGCATCATTAATTAATATTGCTTATCTATTACTTAATATACTTGCAATGGCCTCTCCACATTTCTTTGAGTGCATGTAAAATGTCCATTATGGGAGCATCTCTGGTACTTGTTATGGGTAATTTTATTTTAAATTATAACAATAATTCCTTATGGTAGTAATAAAATTACAATCACTTCACTAATGTGTCTGCACGGTTGGTGCGGTGGCTGGGCAACCGGCTACCTTGCAGCGTGTCGCGGGTTCGATTCCCGCACGGAACGGGTCTGGGTGTCATGTGTATATGAAATTGTATGTTTGTAAACGCAGCCATAACACAGGAGTAAATCCAAGTGTGGATCAATAAAAAAAACCCAATCAAATTACTCCCAAGCTGATTAAGACAAATTTAGTAATATAATGTGTAATATAAATTGTAATATATATTAACGTATGCCTCAAATGTTTGTTAATTAAGTAATTTTAGAGATAACTGGTTAATACCAGTCTTCACCTAAGCGAGGTGAGTGACAGGCGAGTTAACAAGTAAAACAATTTATTTGCAAACAACATATAAAAAGTACTTTATAAGAAGTGATATAAACAAAGATATGTTACACATTAAGACATGCATTTTTAGGAAATTGAAGTACCAGACATGCTATGGAGTGTAGATCACTTTGTTCTGACTTAAATTATTGTGTATATTTTAACACCATCCGCTCTGATGAATATAATGGATATTCTTTTGGCAATTTGCATTTGAATTTCCCCAAGTGATGGAGATACCTTCACTCAACTCTTATACATTTTCCCTATTGGCATTCATGCATTTGCATAAAATACATAAATTGATGTTGAGAAAGTTTATACTAAGCATGCAACATATCAGACTTATCTGAATACTGTTTATTTCTGCTTAATAATGCATGGCTATTTATTTACTATATTTGATACGTTTGGGGTTTCGTTCTAATTTATATGAATATTATTTTATTATGTAGATATTTATCCTTTATTTATTACACTTAACTAGTTTGGTAGACACATCTAGTTTTTGGTGGGTAAGCAAGGCATACGAATGTGCAGGGTATGGCAGAGCAAGTGTACCTCCGGTACCTGCAGCGGTGGGGGAAAGACTTTCTGCGCCGCCGGCTCGACTGGACTCTTGACGAGGAAGGCGGCAACCCCGCCGCCCCGCGACATTTAACACAGGCGCTCTGCCCTTGTCAATATGTTGAGGAAGTATTGCGGAACAAAGAGCCCAGAGATACACGCGCTTGTTGCCCACTCTGCAACGATTGGCTCAGACGTCGCGGTCTTGACTGACCAAATGTCTTCACTTTTGGCAAGTCTTCAGATTTGATATTGTATACGAAACTTCAACTTGAGTTGTGTTGCGTTTATAAACTTTATTTTATCTTTTCTTTCACAGGAACGAGGCGCTCTTCTATTCCTACGGTATGCGGGACGTTGGGGAACACTAGCTGTTAAAAATAAACTTAACTTAAGTACGCTCGTTGCGGGACGTCATGGTGAGAAATATGTTTGTCCCTGTCAGTACATAGAAGAGCACCTTAAGGTAAAACCTCCTGCAGGCATTGCAAAATATTTTACACTTCCTCACCAGAATGTTCAAATTTATTAATCAAAATCATTAATATAAAGTATTCAATATAACAGCATTATTCAAATGGTATATATAATACTAAACTTTCCGTCCATGAAATTTAATATATTATACATAATCATTATTAGCCATAATGAAAAACGTACTTAGTTTCATGATAGGAATTTTAATTGATAAGATTTATGTATGAGTATGAGTATTGTGTAGTAGTATAAGAGAGTAAGAAGCCAGTTCTCGTCGCGCTGTATTGAACAATACATTTCTATGTCTCTGAAAATAATAGATTGATTATGTACCAAGTATAATTCTCTATTCTAATTCATAAACAGTATTCATCAAGTGAACATTAGCGACGAGGGCTTGCTTACCTAAACAAGATAATCATACATATCTCCTGGCCCAACCGTTTAGGTACATTATTATAGTCCATCAGCATGTAATCTCGAATTAAGAAACTCAATTATACCTGGTTTATGTATGATATTATAACTTAGTTTAATTTTTTATCGAATATTTATGTCAAGTGGCCATACATTTAAGCCTTTGCTGTTGTACAGAAAAAAGTAATTATATTGGAATATATTTTAGTCTCATAAAACTCATAAAATCGAGTTTATCGTCGAATTTTTTCTTATTGTTATTTATTAGCTTTTATTTGTAGTTTTGATAAAATCAACTGATATTATATGCCACCGGTGCAAATTTGCAAAAGCTTGATTATGAACATTTTTAAATAAAAGTAAAAACTGATTGGTCTCGATTGTGCAAATATATAAACTAGTACACCTAATGAAATCGGAATATAAAAAAGATAACAAATCACAATTGCACGGACTAGTCATCTACAGTAGCTAAACTGCACAACAGTGCTAAAATGATTCATAATATAAAACCAAAGCTCAAAGTGTGAAATTGTTTCAGAATTATTTTATAAATATAAATAATGATTTATTTTTATTATGTCCCTTTTAAATCGTTTGAAAAGATAAGTTTACTTTGTGATTAGGGAGAAACAAATGTAATTAATAATAATGTTACCTAGAGCATTACATTTCATATATTTTAAATATAATATCTTAGTAATTGTCACATACATTCCGTTCAAATGTATTTGTAAAGATAAGTACACAAGTATTATAAACATGAAGTGTCGCCACCTTATCTGGAACCACTGTTCAAGCGGGGATTGTTAGTTAATTAAGAGCCTGTCTGTTTTAACCGAATTTGATTGGTGTGTGATTATTATTAGCTGTAGGATGGTTTTCTTCAACTTGTGTAACTTCTAAAAGTCCATATTGTCGCCAAAGTTTATAGTTTGTACCTAAAACGGCAGTTAATAGAGTAATATTTTTTTATTATTTAACTTTGGTGGAACACGGCATCGACGAATATTAACAATTTTAATGAATAATTTATTTTGAGCGATTCCAATAAATAAAGTTAATAATTGATAGAAAATTTACGTAAATGTCGATGGAAATTATAAAACAAAATATTACTAGGTAAATTGTTAAAATTTGTTTTTATTAAAGTAAATATATTACTTTATTAGATTTAAGTACAATGAACATTGTATATAGTTCATAATGAGTTAAAGAAACTATTTTATGGGAGAGGTGGTGGTACTGTAAATATAAAAGGCTGACAGCTAAATGAAACGTAACATTGTACGTTACTTCTTTACAATCAATAATCTCCAAATGTTAATACAGGCACTCTTTATCGAGACTGATTATGAAATCTTTAAATTATCCATTTACTTGGGACATGTAACATATCTTACTGAAAAATTTTCTAGGTACTTTTAATATGTGCATCTTTGCTTACCCTTTCGAGTAGAAAACGTGATAACATCGTTTACTTTTCGAAAGTTTACTATTATAAACGAAATCTGTAGTCGTATTTGAAAATAATTATTAAATATTAGAAAAACATTGCTTTTTTGCATTAAAATTACTTTATATATTCTCACCTTACTTTTCTATTTGTCATCTTAGCAACTATATTTTAAGTACCTACTGTTACCTCCACATTTATGGATAGTCTATCGAATCTGTTTGTATCGCTAATTGTAGTCTAATTTCTGTTTTCGCTGGTAGCAGCAGCTAACGTATTAGACGTAATATTACAAATATGACTACATATTTCAGTAGATATAATAAATTCAAAAAAAAAAAAATACTTACACAAAGAGAATGCAGCTATATATGTATTCTTCTGTCCTTCTTACTTAGATGAAGACGATGCATCCACGTGCATCCCTCTTGTTTACCCGCGGTAAATAGCATACAGTGTAATTATATTACTTACTTTTTACTAAATACAAATAAGTATTCATAACGTTGTGATTAATATAACATATTCCGTCCTAAATATCATTGTAAGTATTAGGTATTAGTCTTATAAATCAGTATACCTTTACTTACATTATTATTATTTTTATGTAACTATGTTGAATTATATATACATATTTTTATATTGTGTTTTATTTCATATCTTTTACTCGACCCCGCTCAACTGTTGATATATTTAATGGTGCAGCAGTGAACTAAAAACTGCTAGTCATGCAGGTAAGTCAAAGTCAAAGTATTTATTTCAATTAAACCATAGTTTGGTACTTTTGAAACGTCAACAAATACAAAGTAAATAATAGTCTATCAGTCAGTCCGTCAGTGAAATTAGGTGAAGCTAGGTGCTCATTCCAAAGTGTAGATTCGAATGGAGAAGAACGATCAAGAAACTCCATTCGTTACTCTTTTTTTAAAAAAGTATGTTCTACAATGTCTCTGATACATATTTCAAAACTGTACGCATATGTAAGAATAATGCAAAGACACGCTTGACGCATTATAATGATAACTTATTAAAATAAAAAAAATAAAAATCTTATGTCTAACATGGTGCTCACATATGCATACTGACAATCCATAGAAATAGTGCTTCTATACAAGAAAAAGGAAACTCTTTGTTTCAATAAAGAAAGGAATGATCGATGCCATAAGGAAACTAGATTGTCTACATTAGAATAAAAGTATTAAATTATGTATTATATTACCTGCTATTGGAATTTAACTACTGACTACATTTGAGTATTGTCCAGTGGAGCCGAACCAACATGCTGCCAAGCATTCTTATCTTCAAGATAATCTGTCAGTGCGTAGTAAGCTTGATTACATAATTCGCGCTTAATAGATATATGTTTTAAATTTACTTTCATTGAGAGCTAGTATGCTATTTGGTATTTTATTATAGCATTTAGTACCTAACCCCATAAAGGATTTCTGTACTTTGGACAGTCTGAAAACTGAACTTATTTTTTCCTCTAGTATTAAAATTGTGTCTATCGCTTCTTTTTTCAAACAATTGCCTATTTTTCCTTACATACATTATATTTTCATATATATATTGACAGGGCACCGTTAAAATATTTATCATTTTAAACAATTCTCTCAGCGATTCGCAACGGCGTAAGTTATATACCTCGTGTGTTCATAAGTTTTGAGACAAACTTTTTGCTTATAAAAATAAAATAAAAATTACTGGCTGCTGTATATTTCTTTTTCTAATTTTGAATTTGGAATGTTAACTTTTAATATCTATGATTTCGGATTATTTTATTTAAATTTTCTCGTAATGGAGGGAACAAAAGAATGACGTGCGACCGTCATTTCATTATTTAACTCGTCGAGTACCGGTTTTATAGACACAATTAAAGAACAATAGGTCGCGGTCACCGGTGACCGCTTGGTGTTTGACAGTTTAAGGTGGGAAGAAAACCTATGGACATTTTCCGAGAACTGAAAAGTTTTGGTGTGAGCCGTAACTTCGTGTATTACACTATTAAACGATACCAGGAGACAAGTTCTTTACATGATCGGCAAAGAAGTGGTCGTCCACGCTCTGTGAGGACGCTTGCGAACATTAAAATCATCCGAGAGCGACTTCGCCGAAATCCATGTCGCACTCAGAAGAAACTTGCTCTGCAGACCAATATTTCGCGCGTTTCAGTCAACAAAATACTGAAATATGATCTCAAGGTTAAGGCGTATAGCCGTAGAAAAGTACACTTTTTAAGCGATCGCCTTCGTCAATTGAAGATACTCTTCACCGACGAGAAAATCTTTACCGTCGAAGAAAAGTTCAATCGACAAAACAATAAAGTGTATGCCAAAAGTAGCAAGGATGTCCCACCTTCAGCACGGAATGTCTCGCGTACTCATCATCCGGCTAGTGTCATGGTATGGTGGGGAGTTTCGTACGAAGGTGTCACTCAGCTTCATTTCTGCCAACAAGGCGTCAAGGTGAAAGCCAAAAATTATCAAAGTGACATTCTAGAGACTGTTGTGAAACCCCTGTCTAATACCCTATTCCATAACAAGTATTGGGTTTTCCAGCAAGACTCGGCGCCATCCCATAAGGCTAAAACCACCCAAGCTTGGCTGAAGGAAAATGTGCCGGCCTTCATTGCGGCGAACGAATGGCCCTCCTCCAGCCCCGACCTCAACCCGCTGGTGATGCTGCTGTCAAATATTGATTCTATTTCTGCAGCTCGACCCCACAACAAAATGCCGTACGACATAATGCTGTGGAAATAACTAAAATAGACAAGCCTAGCTGTATCTACGTCCGTGAGCTGTCTAATCTGTCTAACTGCAAAAGCAGCTGAGCTTAATCTCCCCGAAAGCGCCTTTATATGCGGACCCCATTGTAGCCTATTGTCTAACGTAATGCCTAAAAATACTGTCTCGTCGACAAATTCTAACTTTTGACCGTTCAAAACAATATCACAATCGTTACTACGCACGTTTGGTAAACTGAATTTAATACATTTTGTTTTTTTTCTCACTAAATGCTAGATTATTAATGGTGAACCAATTATGCACTTGAAAAATGGAGCTGTTTACGTCGTCAAGATTATTTGTACGTCGATCTATTTTGAAAATTAATGATGTATCATCTGCAAAAAGCACCATTCTTGGTTCATTTTTAAATATAAATGGCAAATCATTTATATAGACTAAAAGAGAATGGGACCCAATATTAAACCTTGAGGAACGCCCATATTCATCCCAGAGCCCTGTGAGTTAATACCTTTAACTGTCTTTCTTCTAAATAAGATTTACTATTCTATATACTTCTAAATAAGATATACTAGATTTATTTAGGTACTTCATATTATCTATCTATACAAATATTAGGTAATCAGGAGATGATTGAAATAAAATAATTGGTTTTCGAGTCAATAAATTTATTAAATTACTAAGAAGAGTAAGATCATAACATTTTAACATGAAATTAATATTAATATAATTTGGCGTCAAACCATGATTTAACTTCTAAATGTCCCAGAAAAGAGAAGTTACAAATATTGCTTATTAAATTATTCATACATACCTAGCAAGAAATTATGATTTTATTTTGGGGTAGGTAGGTAGGTACGTAGAAGCTGGAAGGGACAGGATAGGTCAGATCAGTCGATTTCCAATGTCCATAGCGAGACACGTGCGACGATTCTCATTTCTTCTGTCATTAGGAAAAACAGGAACAAGTCATATAGGATATAATTAAAAATTAAGATTATTTATTGCATCTAATTTTTATAAATACCTGCCTTTTTTTTTTTTTTTTTTTTTAAGGGGGGAAAATCATCGAATGACTGCTCCCGCCTGGGTGAGGCGGAAGGGAGTGTCAGACTCTTACTGACTAAAAACCACCCCGTTCCTTCTCCTGCACGTCGAGCCGGAGCCCCGGTTACCCGTTAGGTTCTCCGCGACTCCGAATCGGCATCGGCCCTATTGGGCCCCATCTGTGGTGGTCTGATGGCTCTTTGAGGCGCGCGCGGAACGCGACGCGCCGTACGCTCGGGTCTGTTTCTGGTCGGACGGGGAGCCACCCATGCTCGCCGTCCGCAGGCCCGCGCTTACGGTGGCCGGAGATCGTCCCGCGATCCCCGACGCCCGGTGTGTCCTTCGCGATGGCTGGGTTGCGAGGAGGCAGCGCTTCGCTGCCTCACGCGTCCCGCCTCCTCCTTAGCCAGCATGACTGCTTCGCAAAAGGAGGAGACGGCATCCCAGTCCCCCTCGCTCCGCATCATGGCCTGAACTAGGCCCGGACGCGAGAGGTCTCCATCGCCGATCACTTCCCTGAGGGCACGGCGGTGCTCAGCCCACGCAGGGCATTCCGCAACAGTGTGTTCCACCGTGTCCTCAGGGTGGTCCTCGCAGTGATGACACCCGGGCGTTTCCTCCCGCCCCATCAGACACAGGTACCTCCCGAAACTTCCATGTCCGGTGAGGACCTGCGTCAGGCGGTAGGTGAGGACGCCGTAGCGTCTCTCAAGCCACTCCTCAAAGAGGGGACTTACCGCTGCAATGGCAGCGAGCCCAGCCCTCGGTTGCGACAGTCGTTGCTGCCATTCCGCCATGAGATCGCGCCGGAGCTCATCCCGCCACGCACTTATCTGGCGCGGCAGCGGAGTTTCGCCCCGGCGACGTGCCTCCGCGCGCATGCGATACACGCGCGCGAGCACCTTCGCCTCCAGATCCCACGGCGGTAATCCGGCAAGGAGGTTCGCCGACTCCCCAGAGATCGTGCGGTATCCGCGGATCATTCGGATCGCCATGACCCTCTGTGCCATAAGCAGCGCCCGAGCGGGCCGCTGCAGCAGGTTCGGCGCCCAAACAGGGGCGCCGTAGAGGGCCATGGACCGCACGACCCCGGCGTATAACCTCCGGCAGGAGGCGTTTGGCCCCCCGAGGTTGGGGAGGATGCGCTTAAACGCAGCCCCCACCCTCGCCAACTTTGGAGCCAAACGTCGGAAGTGCTCCACGAAGTTCCATCGACTGTCGAGGACGAGTCCCAGGTACTTCATCGCCGTCTCGACGCCGATGGTAACCCCTCCCGCCATTATTTGAGACCCACCAGGAGGTGGCGCATTCCCGCGGCCATGAAAACACATGGCCTCGGACTTGTGGAGCGCCACCTCGAGTCCCAACTGCCGGATTCTCTCAACGACTGTCGCAACCGCTGTCGCCATTAAATCGGCCGCCGCCTGGTGCGACCTCCCGTGCGCTAGCACCAGCGTGTCGTCGGCGTAGCATATCATGCTAACGCCGTTCGGGAGGTCGGATAAATACCTGCCTAGCCACCCAATGGGTGCCGGTAATACCGTGCAAGGTGATGCTATATCTCACATTTCAATTTTCAGTCGTGCAGACGCGACCAGATTGCAGGCCAACCTCCTTCTCAAACTTCTTTCTGACAGATTCATTTTTTTTTATCGAACACGTTTCGAAAGAAAATGTGTTTATAAAGACATTCAGCGTCAAGGATTTTAAACCAGCTCCCTGAGCACTGGCTTCCTGCATAGATAACTACCTATACATTTTACAAGTTTCTTTATTGTTTTAACATAATTTGCATTATAGGTTGTCCTGCTCGCGTCTGTACAACATTCGTTAAATAATAATTATTATTGCAACACTACAAAAAACAGCTTTGTTACAAAACTTTTGCGGTGTAAGTAAATTGATCAGATTGACCCGTTTAAACACTAATTATGTTCATTTGAAGAATGGACTTGATCATAAGACTTGGGACTTGGAAGTTAGGTAGGTACGATTTATAAGGCACAAAGAAATCGATGATTTAATTTTCTATATACCATGTAGTTAGGTAGCTACTTCTATAGAAAACCTTTCGATAAGATGTAAGCAGTGTACAGCGAGACATAAAACAGTAATTACAACACTACATCGCATGTTATTTTTAATAATAATAAAAATGTTTGATTAACGAATACTTCATGTTCCAATGAGCACTTTAAATGTGTTATAGGAACGTACTATGTACATACTTTATTTAATTTTAAGTGCGTCAATTAATATTCTAAATGGTCATAATGTATGACTGGAAGCCTTAGCTCTTTTGTGTAGCTAGGTAGGTATCTACTTAGGTACCTACGACATACAAGTTAATGTTACAAGACCTTACAAAGTGCGTATTACTAGTGTATCTGCTCAAGTCCATCAAATGTACGAAGTTAGGGAATTGCCATACGAACGGTATAACATCGTCAACCAATGTATGTGCTGAATTGACTAAAGCAAACTGATAAAATATTAAGCTCAATATGCAACTTCTATAATGAATGTATGAAAATGAACTCAAACGTGTTAATGGGTAAGCATAACGTTTCCAAAATTTGTTAGATATTTAATAGAACCACAATTCACTATCTAGATCCGATACCTTTATGAAGAATCAGCTTGATCCTTTGTGCAGACATGTTACAAAAAGACAAGGTTAGAGACATTTAAAAATTTAACTTGTACATTAATTGGGTAGTTTCCAGGGTATCAAAATAAAAAATCTAATTAGTCCGTCAGTTAAATAAAAAAATATTAGGCACGTATTATTTTATTTTCTCGTATTAAGTCGCAATACAGTGGGGTGTCGTTACGTCATAACTTACTACAAAATGTGGCACGCTGTGACGTCACACGATATTTAAAATTAATATATCGTCTAAAGTATTTAATTTTGTGAGAAAAGAAAGAATACGTGTCTAAAGTTTTAAATTAATGTACCAGACGGACATTAAAATAAAATTTTCTTATAATTTATACTTTAAATCAAGTCACACCTGAATTTTTAATACCGAAAAAAGGAAAGGACAAAGGTAAATTTGATTAAATAAAATTCGAAATTGAATCACAGAAACAATATTTATTATAAATAATGTTTATGAAAATATAAAATAAAAAATAACGTTTTGATACTTATCGTTAATTACAAAAAGAGTTTATGTATGTATGGTTACATGTTTGTTTCTCGGGAACTTGTTGATTTTTTTACAATATAAAAAAAATATCACAGAAAAATCTAAACATAGCCTTGTATTAAATTATGTATATTTTGCAATTCTATAATTTATTTCGGTATAAATGGAGAATGGCGGTTGAGGTTGAATTTTATAAATTGTATATTTTACAAGATAACATGTTTGACTTATACAACTATTTTAAGAAACCTATTCTAAAGGAAGAAATGGATATTTATTAAGGTAGTTACGATATGTCAATGTGTAAAATGTCTAGTATGCAAATTACTAAAATATATTATATTGTATTTAGTTTTAGTACACGACAGTTCAGTTTGAAATAGCAACGACTGTAAGTTGGTCGTCGTGTGTTCGAGTGCCTGCTCGAGTTACTGTTTTTTCGAAAGTTATTTGTTTTATGCTAAAATATAGATTTATCATAATACTAACATTTTATACCTGTATAATTTGTTTTTACTACCTGCCTATTTTTTAATCTAAAACAACCAATGTGTTGGACATTGGTGAATATAGAAAATCCAATTACAGGTAAGACTACTAACACAATAATTTAATATTATACACATCATATTATCAAAAATAAATTCGTAGTTATACATGTCTACAGCCCTATATAAAGCAATTGATTTTATAAATCGTTTTACACATAATACTTAAAATGAGGTTTGTTGGTTCATGCATCAAATAAAAAACCTGATGATACAGAAGTACAGTATCTCAATATTACGCTTCAAAGGAAATAAACAATGTGTTTGATTTTCATTCTAAAATATGAGCAAGTATATTGGGATCTAGATAATTTGCTATTACTTATATTTTAATTTCTACGTTTCTTCTTTTTTGGCAGAAGTTTAGAAGTATCGCAGGGATACGGATACGGTTTCATAAGGTTATCTCGATCTTTGACTTGGTCTTCTTTATTGATGGGCTCTATAATGTCTTTGTCATGTTCTGCTCTGGCGTCATCACAAACGATTGATTCTAGCGATGTGACAGTGGACCGGTCGTCAATAGTTTCACGAGCGCTAAGGTTGAAGAATGGTCGATCTTCAAGGTTCACGGCATAGTTCTCATGTTCCGAGCTAGAAGGTTTGGTAGAAGCCTCATCATCAAGAGCAGCTTGGTGCATGAGTTCTCGCTGCGACTCTCGCGCTTCCATCAGGAATATGCTCTCCTGTTTTGCCACAACACAATAAAATAAGAGTGGTTGTAAATAAAACAATAGAACTGTAATTAGTCACGTTTGTTGTATGTTGATTCATACATGGTGCTCGAGTTCAGTGTTGGGCTACTATAGACTGGGAAAATTAGTTAAAATGAAACGCGGCTTAATACCAATGGGGACACTGTAGATAATTGCTTACTTAACTTAAAATAGTTGATTAGCCACACATGATTAGAAAATGAATTTATAGAGTTATTATAATTTTAAATATTCATAATTTCTTTCCTACAATACATATGTTTATCAGTAGCTAAGGCATGTCAGTTAGAAAAAGCTAGGCTAAAAAATTTTGACATGTATGTTAAAATAGTGGCTTAGTGAGACATAAAGAGTTGTGGGCACTGATATTGTTTTTAATTAGTTTTAAGAAGCTTAGTATTCAAGCACATAGAAATTGTCTTATAGAGTCAAAAATACTTGCATAATTCCATTTCATACATATCCTTACATAACTCTCATAGTTATTGCTTTCAAAGATCCATAAGAATCCAACTGAAGCTTTAACTGCATTACAAACTTAAATTTTATATTTATGCAAATATAGAAAATGGACTAAGTTTGAACTCCGTCACATAATCTAACAAAATTAAAATTTTGCAGTTATTGTCCGCAACAGATATTTTCTCAATAAGGTATCGGAAGTGAGATCTAATATAGCGATTGGGCTCATAATATTTCCAAATTCACATAAGCCAAATTAAAAACTTGTAAGTAGGTATAAATAAAGAAATTGTGTCATTGCTCAAAAAAATCTAAGTAAAGCTACTCTACTATACTACAAATATTAACAACTTGTGAAGTTGTGATAAATTTATAAATACTAAAATTTGGAACATGATAAACTACGTCAATATGAAAAACTTTGCAGAAACGCGATAATCTAATCAATTTTTTACTAACAGCTCATTATGTCTCACTGATGTATGTACGAGTTTATATAATTAAATGGAGGAAGACCAGCGCGTCAAGCTAACAAACTGTCGAAAATCTCTGACTGATTGATTCACAACTTTATTGTTATATCTCTCGCGGCTTCACTTATAATATTTCGAGTAGGTCTCGACACTAGGAATCAGAATTTAAATAATACCCCTTTCTACGGTCGAGTAAAAAGCCATTGTCACTTCCTGTAAAATACAACTTCCAATGGTTTTGATTGTTTCAAATTTATACAGTAGTCTCAGAGCCTATTCAATACAAACGAGCAAACCTTTCCTCTTTAAAATTCGTCTTTATTGTAAATGTAGATATAATTTAACAGTTTAAGGTAACTTGACGAACTGGTTTCTGTGCTTAAATATGTAAATGCATTATTACCTTCACATCTTTAGTGGTGTACTGGTCCAACTTGTCGTATATGACAGCATGGAGTCCCATGTCTTTGAGTTTCTTCACGACACCTTTATTGACTATGTCGTCACCCCAACAGAATATAATCAAACCAGCGTCTGTTGCTAGTTTCACCTGTATGTATGTATGTATGTAGGTTTAGTTAGGGAAATTAACTTCGTATCGAGCATTTTATTTTTAAAGTCCGACGAAAAGTTTCAATTAATAAGATGGACTGACAGTGACAGTGAATTCAATCAGAAACTGAAATCAATTCATTTTGATTGTATTACAGCATTATTTCAAGTAACACTATTTGCGGTATATTTAGCTATAAAATTAATACATTTTTCAAATTTGCCCCAAGGCACATAAAACCAATCAATAAAATTGCGATTTTTCATTTCTATCTGACATTCTGTCTACCTGTTATCAAATCACGTAAATGGATGGATTTCGATGAAGTTTTCACTGTTGCTAACCAAAAAACTAACAGCAATTGTGATTGTAAATGATAAAGAAGAATGATTATTGTGTACGAAAAGGCAAGAGGTAGTTTTTAAATATCTTCGCAGGGTATGTACCTAAGTTATTTTGATAATTGAATGCATGGCCTGAAAGACGAAAAGTAAGCTTAAATGCGTAGAATTTCATCGTAGGTCGACAATGCATTAGTAATGCTTCTAGCGCTACAGGTGCACAACTAAAGCTACGGTGACCGCTTGCTATATGCCTTAGTACAAGTTTGATTTACGTTTAAAGTATTCGAAACGAGTACGCGTTCGCAATCTGATTGGTTGGTTCATTTTAGCCGGCCAATCAGAGTGCCGAACGTGACAACCGAACAAAGAGCAGTTCTCTCGCGTATTAAACCCAGGTCCAAATGCACAATTGCGCATCAAGCGTATGTGTCATTCGTTGGTACAAAGATCTGTCGTACATATTAATACTGGACAAATTCTACTGTCACAAATTGATCCTACCCATGTTCTGTGTCATCAGTTTGTTAATTTCAATTCTACACTCATGTAAACGCTTAAACGATAATGGGTGAAAGGTTCTCTTATCTATCACATTACCAACGCAATTAATTGCGTTGTTGTTATATGGAGATATGATAAACATGATCGCATAATCGCCTTTATGAAAAAATATGTACCACATTAGATCGATCTTCTGTTTATTGATACTTATCAATAAACAGAAGATCGATCTAAACAGTTAATAATGCGCGATTATGACGTAGATAAACGGTAATATGTCGTGTCGACACCCGCCTCGCTAATGGGGATATCGGCCGAGTTGGACATTGTCAATCCTCACGTGATCGCGTCGAGTTATATTTATATGGATCGAGGTCGCAAAGATTTTTTATATCAATCTTGATCTGAAACGTGCTACCTAATCAATAAAGGTACACATTCGAATTTATGATAAACCAAGCGTGATACACTCACATGCAAAAATATTGATACAATAACAATTTGCTTGAACATTAATTATTATTACTATGGATTAAATTCACGTTTACTTACGTTTACCTTTAACTAGAAAACAGAATTATTTGTTTTATTATCATGCCAATTAGATAGGTTTTGCGAAACTGGTATAATAGACAATGTAAATATTAAGAGTTAAAGATAATTGAATGGACGCTGTGTGTGACTTGTGTATTATCTGTACACAATTTACAAGTGCATCGTCCGATGAACAGAAAGATAAGATAACATCTTAAAATATTCACCTGAGTCGGATCTCTGAGCAAATCTTCAGTGTGTACAACGACCCCCAATATTTCCGTACTGACTGCGCTCTGTACGGCAAGTGGTATGCTGGAACATCTAGCATCGCGGTATGGCTGGTATCTTTTTGTTATACCCTGAAAGAAAGAAAAACAGAATTTTCCAACTATATAAACAAACATACATAAGGATACAGCTACATTAAAATTTCAACTGGCGTCCTTCCAAAAGAATGAGTTCACTGTGTTATGTAGGTGCATTTTGTTGTATTTTACAATTTTAATACAATAGAGTACTGAGCACATACATACAGGCTACGACAAAATATAATTTTGGCTAGAATCATAGCTTTCGAGACTTCCTACAAAACATGTTATTTAACTAAATATTGTAGTTAAACAACACATTGCATGAACAATGTTTTACAATACTCGAACGTGCAACGTTGCCAACTTGCCAATTCCGTTCTACTTCTGTCGGCTATCGACTTATAAATTGTTCAACATTAGTACACAATAGAACTAATTAAACGGAAATTAAACTGTCAAACACCAAGCGGTCACCGGAGACCGCAACCTATTGTCCTATAATTGTGTCTATAATGACGATACTCGACGAGTTAATACTTACAATAGTTAAGAACATCACAGGATATTTATTCTGCTTTTGCCTGACCATCGTGCAAATGTCTGGATTGAAACAAGAAAATATAATGCGGCGATCACCGGCGTGTTTAAGGACAGTTTCTAAAACCTGTAAGGGAAATTAATTGATTTTGATATTGATGAAAGTAAGGGCAAGTCGTTGTAAAATGGTGCATGATGGGCTAAATAACTTAAAATTATTGAAACAACATTTTGTGAAAATATAGGTATTATTATTTATAAATCTGCATGAATATGCAAATAATATCGTCCGTAGCTTCGTGTAATAAGGACAACAAGCACATTTGCGTAGGTAATTAAATTTTGTAATTGCTGTCAGTCACTCACCTTGTCTACGTACGTATTCATATCGAATGGGTTGTTCAATTCAAATGTGCCATCATTCAATTCCATGGTCCACTTCAACTCCACATTGAAACCAACATGTGGATCAATTTTTTTCAAAGTTTCTTCTAAAGTAGGAAAAGGTTGGTGTTCTTCTAATTCGTCATCGAAAAATAATGTTTCTTGATTACGTCCTTCAAGTAGGTGATAAACCTACAAAGAGTAATGAATGAACATTACGATTTACTATCATTGGCACGCGTGTAACGAGTGTTAGTCAACCTGAAAATTAATTTGTAACGACATTCATTGTTTTAAGCTTGCTAGTGTAAGATATTTACACTTGTGAGTTATGTTACTTACCTTGTTTTTTTTAAAAAAATAACTGTTATTATTATTCTTAAACTCATAGTATTACATACCGCAAACCTTCTGTAACCATTATGATATTATGGAATTGCATTATAATTCCCATCCCACTTCCCACCTAAATCGACAAAAAAATTCGAAGCCTCAAAATCTGTAGCGACGAATTCGTGAAATGTCCGCAGTTAGCCGCAACGTATAAATCCTCATTGCTATTGCGTAACGAAGATCGTTATAATCATAGAAGTTGCTGGATTCTCTCAGTCTACACAAGAATGAAGAACGAACCTTTGATGGCTCTTAAACCTCGAAACATAAAGTAGCTGTAACATTTTAAATGAAATATTGAAATACTTTTCTGCCATACATCTCCAGGATATTTTTAAACATCATTTTATCCCCTCGACCTACAAACACTACCACTGACAATAATTTTCATCGATGACCCAAAATAAAATATCTTAATGCTAGTAGAATAAGGTACAAAGTTGCATGAATTTCAATGCAAAACATTAAAGGATGTCTACAAGCTCCCTTCTTACATGTTGTTTAAAGATAATTGATAGTTGTGTTATTGGTAATACAGTTTAGGACATGCATAATCAAAATAAAAGAGATTTCACTTCATTTAATAAGTATTGCTAAATAAATCACATATTTATAACTGTTTGCTAACACTACACTTTTATCAATTTGTACTTGTTTTAATTTTGATAAATTCGACTAGTTAGTGTTTAGAGTGTGTATTTAGTTAAGTTACAAATATTATTAGCAAGTTAAACATATCTAATAGTAACTCTATTATTAGTGGATAATGATAATTTTTTTCTAATCATTATCCGAGTGGATAATTATTCTTTTTTTCTATATGAGTTTCTAAATAAGTCAACAATCTCACTAGTTATAATCAGAATAAAATTGTAAGATAATTACTTTGTGCGTTTTCTCTAAATGTGGATGAGGGTTTTTTAAGTAATAACAGAATGCACAACACAATATTATTAAAAATAAGAAACTTTGTGATAAGTTCTATAGACTATGGAATACATACCTTTAATTTTTGTAGATGCTCTAAGGTCAAATCCTTCACAGGTACTTCCAACATTTCTGTATGTTCAACTTCTCTCTTTCTTTTCATTGATATACATACATAAAAATCATGATAAATAACTGGCACCATATCCTTACTTAGCTGAACATCAAATTCTAGTAAGTCAGCCCCACTGGCAGCTGCCTTTTTAAGAGATGCTATGGTATTTTCACGAATAGCATCCCCACTGAAAATAACAAAATAAAATTAAAATGAATTCCCAGAAAATAATATTATGAAGATGAACAACAAAAGAGGTAAATTAAAGTACTCACTCTTTGGTTTTAAAGCTAGCACCTAATCCCCTATGTCCAACTTCTAAACCAGTCCAAGTGGGATCCCAAAATTTTCCTAAAGACATGCTGAGGTCGCAGAGTTGCTCAGGCATAGGGTTCACAATTAGGTACCCAATATTTACTGTTCCCAAAGGCCTATGTTTGACATTACAAGTCACAGGTAAATCTAGAGCACCCTCTGAGGACTTAAACATATTTGGAAGAACATATGTGTAACCCACATGGCATGGTGGGTCTTCTGATGCAGCTCTGCTACTGTAGGCATAGAAGTCCACAAGATATGCAAGAGCATTTATATTAGGAGCTGTGACATTTATTAGTAACACATCATCTTGCTTGTAGTCTCTGCCAAATTGTTCCTGTGGCTTCATAACACAGATTGCTGGGTCATCATGGAGTGTGGACACATCAACCAGTACCCCACACTCAGGACCAGCACTAGCATCAGTGCTAAGGGATGAATCATCAACCTGTGCATCTGCACCAAATGATAATTTAACAGGCGTAATTTTTATACGCAATAATCTTTTGGCTAAACAACTCTGCAGTTTCAATGGGTTATTCATAAACTTGAACTGTAGCAATGTTGACACTGTGAGCCAACCAGAATATACCATATGCTTATCGTCGCAATAGCCATATGTGTCCGTAAAAGGATGAAGATCTGTTTCTTTTATAATGCGTGGCTGCTGATGTGTTTCCCATTGACGAATTATTATTGCATTAGAGTTGGCTTCATTAACAATACATTTACCATAACGATACAATATATCACAGGTGTTTGGAATTGTAATAGATTTACACCACAAATCCGTACCTTCTTCGCGGTCAAGTAACACAACCTTGTTGTTGTCCCACTCACCGAGCGCTGGAATACTTCCCGTGATGAACATTTTTTCTTTGGGGCCGACATCTGGCGCTTTCACCGTGAAAGTCCATATTTGAGTCATTATTTTACCTTCATGCTCAGGTGGTTTCTCAGCCATTTTTTTTGGTCGTTTATATTTTGGTTTTTTCGGGTCTTCTAAAAAAAACCAGCGTTGCATCTTGTAATAATTGGTAACTCTTTTTTGGGTCAAAACATAACAAAATATAGATTTAAACATATGAAAAATACACACCAGAATATTATAACATTAAAAATACATTTTCCAACCCAATTTGGCCTTTTTACTCGGCTATTGAAGCAGCGAGCGACCCGTCTGCGCCAGCCAGCTTCTCACGACAAGTGACAACTGACAGGACAGTGACAAGTAAACTGTTAACTGACAGATGAAGAGACAAGACAACTGAATATCAACAACGTCAAAAACTTTGAAACAAATTGTCAAATCATAATGACAATGACATTGTAAAGTCTGTCTAGCAGCCTCGGAACAATAACTAAAGCATTGTTCCGAGCTAGCAGCACTAACGAAATCGTGGCTGTTTTAGGCTTGTTCTACACTATCGTATTATTTCTTCACCCTCCTAATTTCTTGTGCTGGAATCAGAATATTGCAGTTACGATGCTACCAAGGAAGTTGATAAATTGCAGTTTCAAAAGTTAAGTTGATAAACTATACAAAAAAAATAATAATAACATGATCACGAAAATTATCGCCATATCCTTAATGCTTAATGCCGATTAATGGCGATAGCACCACGACAATTTATAATTTTTGATCCTTGATTGACTTCTATTATCCTATCGTACTTTCTATAACATCCTACTATCCTAGTTCTATTAATCTAAGCAGAGAGTAGAACAACAGGAGTCCGGCAGGGCATTTGTAAAACCTCTGGCGTTACGAGTATCCAATTGTCCTTAAGCGAAGCCGATTGCTTATCATCAGATGATCCGTTTGTTTGTTTGCCGCACTATCCCATAAAAAGCAAGATTGTAAATCACGTATCTCGTCTTGGCAATAAACATCCAAAAAATTGTAATGACATTATGAAGCATAACTAGATGATTATTGTCTCGGTAACTATAATCTACGAAACTACAGAATGAGGGCTACCATTTTCTTGCTCACCAGATTTCACTAATGTAATGTGAGGTCTGTTTGTCTGGTGAGTAAACAACGGCAGCATCAAGCTGCTCCTATGATGTTACTTTCCTTCAAGATATAAAAAGGTGTGGTGTTATGTTTAATGAATGCAAAAAAAAGTTATCTGTACGAACAAAAAGTCAAGGAATTTATACCCAATATTGGGTATAAGTTCCTTGCAAAAAGTACAAAAACCGGTTCCACCGCTTACTTAACCATTTGTACATAAGTAGGTCATTTACATAAGTAATTGCCTGCATACCTAATTATAACCCCTATACTTATTATACTCTTTGCTAATTATACTCTGATGCGTGATATTTTATAGCGTCTCTGCGTCGCTTAGTACTTGTTTGTTGATAATTAAATGAGTTGATATCAACTTACCCCCACCACGACAAAATTTGGATATCGTCCATGACGGAAATTAGCTCTAATTACTGTCCAGCACGCATTAGTCTAAACAAGTTCGCGAGGTACTCGCGAACTGCACATTCGCTGAATATGTGGAAGGGGATGGAAAATCTAGCATTATTTTATTATGTCATTCTAAGAGGTGACGTTTAAAATAAATACAACGATTAATTAATAAATTTATATTTTGTATAAATGCTTAAACATATACTTTTTACATATTTACATGTGTTTAACCATATTCCTTAACAATTATTTACATTAAGCAGTCTTTTTGAGTGTCTAACTCTAATTATAGTAGTCTGTGTTTACAAGTTTGTGTCACTAGCCACAATTGCATTAACACAGCCCAAAGGGAACCTATAATAAATGACTAATTTATTCACAAAACAATTATTACTCTTAAAATGGGCAATTCACACCAGGATGTAAAAACGTACAATTATCACCTTGTCTACACGATCCTTTTCGCTGGAAATATATACAAACCGCTTTGCGGCTACCGCGTGCACCACCTCTACCTCGTTGAGGACCCTCCCAGTTTCCAGGGTTTTTATTACCTCGCCAATGGCCGCCAGCGCCACGGCCTCGCATGGCTCCTCGGAAATTTGCCATACCAGGAAAGCCGTCTGGTCCGGAAGGTGGAGGTCCTTGTGGACCCGACATATTGAAGTCCATCGGAAACATATTTTGCTGCATATTAAACCCTTCTGGTGGACCAGGAAACATTGGATTTGGTCCTCCAAACATTTCTGGACCCATCATCATATTATCGGGAGGCATCATCATACCCGGAGGCATATTACCAGGTGGAATAGCGCCAGGAGGAATGGGGCCCGGCATACCATTAGCCATTATGTGGGGTGGGACTCCAGCTGGCCATTCAGTAGGAACTATGTTACCTCCTTGAAAGCCAGGCACACCCGGGAATTGTGGATTTGGAAAACCATTAGGGAACTGATTCATGTTTGGTGGGAACATGTTAGGAACATTCATGTTAGCTGATGCCGGGGGTGCATTACCTTTAGGTTCTGGCCAAGGCATATTTCTAAAATCGCTTATATTATCTTGATTGCCCGTTACATCATCTAATGGTATAATTGTAGGTTCCGTGTAGGGATGTGTTTCCGGATCTGGTTCGAGCGCAGAATCAGGTATCATAGATTTAGAGAAATAAAGAGGCTGCAATGTACCTTTTTGACGTATTGCTTGAATTTCTTTTTCTTTACTGTTCTTGCCATGTTCTACTTGTACTTGTCCTTCGACCTGAATTGGTCGTGGGGGCCTCCAAGTAGTTTTTTCTTCCATGACGTCATCATTACTGAGATTTCTTCCTTTCTGGAAAGCGTCTCGTTCATGAATTCTTTCTAAATATTTCATGTCAGTAAACGTCTTCGTAACATTGACTCGTTCAGTTTCGTCAAGTTCGAAGTATTGAATTTCTTCAAGTTCAGAATCTGGTTTCCATTTTATACTTTTTTTAGGACCCTTCCTTTTGTGATAGCAGAGGACTCCCTTGAGTCCATTGATCGTTAAAGTATGAGGTTCTGATGTGTCCATTTCCTCTTCATTTTCATTTTTATCGACATTTTCATCCGCGTTTTCAGTATCTGTTTTCTCTACCTTTTCTTTATTTTCGTCCGTCTCAAGTGTATCTTGATAAAATCTGGGCGGCACAGACTTACTTTCACTACTTGGACTGCTCAAACTAGTTGGTGTGTGCGGAGGTGAAGTATCGGTTCCAGAATTACCATCTTTAGAGCCGCTTGTTCGTCGTTTTCTTTTCTTAGGATCTCTCTTATTTGTAGCTGAAGCATTTAATGCATCCATGAACATGTCACTCTCCAACAACATAACAGCTGAAACAAAACAGATATAAATTAGTACTGTAGTCCATAACATAAAAAGTAGGTAGGTACACGTAAATCTAAAATGTATAATAACGGGTTCTCAGCTGTATAATTAAGTTTTAATTGAAATCGCATGGATTGTAAGAATCCGTTTATAAAATAACAAATGACGAAGGTACGTACTACCTATTAAAATTGACCTAAATATTCAAAAGAAACAGTGTAATTGGTCGTTCTAATTACAAGCTATAGGCACGTCATTTGGTTAGCTATACTGTTTAACTCGATACCTAATTAGTATTAAGTTTTCTCCAACCTTACACAATTCATGGTCTATTTTTACTCCGAGTAAGTACCTAATAGTAATTCAACAATAGAAAGTATCAACTTCACTACTTTTTATATCTACCAAGTAACTAGTAAGTCTTATTCATATGTCTCAACAGATCCGTAATGCAAATTCGTTTACTATAAACTTTTAGATAATCGTCGTACGGTGCGTTTATTTTATTGAGGTCAATAGTAAATGTTACGCAACGCACACAAATAGTAGGTACGGCTGACGTAGAGGAAGCAATTGCTGCCCTCGCTCACCACATCATGTTGCCGTTGTCTCAATCCGGCGGGGAGCTAACAAATAATTGAAGTGCGGCGTGTAGCTCCATCCTAATCGTCTATTTAAGATTAACAAACATAATCGCAGATATTAAACGGAACTATTATTGTTTCGACCAATGAAGAGAGAATGAGTACGGGTCGGTTACATATTGATAATATAAAATTTACTACATCATTATTTAAGCTGGGTGCAGCGGCTGGGCGACAGGTTGCTGTGCAACGTGTCGCGGGTTCGTTCCCGCGCGGAATGAACTTATTTGTGAGCCCCAAATAGTTTACTTAAATCTGGATGTAGTAGTAATAGGATGTATTTGTAAACGCACCCTCGAGCTACCGAAAGATCTATTATACCTATACCTTTTACTTTTGGTCTGAGATTTTGGTTTTTTCTTTTGGAGATATTAAGTTTCCAATCACGTTATTAATAAGCCTCTTTAATCTTAGTTGCAAGAATGGGGAATAGGAGATGTAGTCAACGTAAGTTTCATAGGATTTATGCAGATATCTGAGGCCATGTCCAGCAGTAGACGATAACAGGTTGATGAAAGTTGATGATTTTCATATATTAGGTACAGTACCTAGGGTTCTACTGTCCGTACCTAGGTGTTTTAAGAGTTTTCTACTAATTTACTGTTGCCATTTGTTGTTGCTACGTGATGTAAAACCAACATATACATACATATACCAATAAAGGTAGGTACTTGCTATGCTACTACTACTTAGACGGATACTACGTTACGATGCTTACGTATCCGTAGTTCCGTAACAAGCGCGATAATAGTGATATGTGTATCATCCGATTTGTGACCTTATCCGATATGATTGAAACGTGTAAGTTTCCCGACTATTTTAAGTTGGAAACTTATCACAAGTAAATGGGTAGATACAGAGTGGAAATACCGGCAAATAACAGGTTATATCAAACTTGTTCTTTACCCTACAGTCTACACCTATTATGTTAACTTTACTTTCGTAATCATAAATGTTACAGATTTCAATGCATAGTATTTTAGCAGTTTATTAAACAATACGAAAGCTCAGTTGGAAAGGGCATAAGAGATGTCGCGGTTTCGACGCCTTGCGCGTGTCATTGTTTTTTCGAAGCTTATTCAATCATTTCACTTGATTTTATTAACAAAGTGCCTACTATCCATCCTTCGCAGACCGGTTAGGAAATTAAAGACAGTGCGAATAAGCTGCTCGACACATGCGATTAAAAAATTACAAAAATAATACTTTCCTAAATTCTACTATCAAAGTGGAAAATAATTTAAACTAAATCATGTCTGTACTACAGCTTATTCGAGACCGCCTAAAACAGCTTGGAAATTAGGTAGAGTTGAAGTGCTTTTTTATTTTAATTATTATTGGTTATTGTACTTATTGTGAATGAAAATGACAAAAATTTAATTGCATGCAGCATAGATAGGTGCCTCAGCAACCAAGGTCGGGCGATTGACGCAGTGGCGCGGCGGTGATATTGGCAATCGAGCGCGCATGCGGACCGGGTTCGATTCAGGCAAGAACAATTATTGTATTATTTTATGATTGATCAAAACAGATCGTTTGCAATTGTGTCAACAAAATTGCAATAATAAATAAAATACAAAATAATTGAAATAATAAATAACGTCATCAAAGATTAAATCTGAAAAAAGTACGGTAATTTTGCAAATAGCGTACAATGCATAACTTTACAACAATTATCTATGTAGTAACTAAGTAAGTATGCACATTAAGTGTTACTTGTAGTGTTCCCGTATTTTTGTATTAATACTATGCCTGTGAATGTTGTAGGGAGGGCTAAATTAATAAAAATAAAAACTTTCATCGACAAGCAACGCACAGCCTAAACCACAATGAAAAAAAAAAATATTTAAATAACAGGTACGAGTTACATAACGAAATCGAGAAAGTAAGAGCTAACAGTTAAAGTTATTTGCGAAAGATCTAAGCTTGCAATAATCATTCTCTAACGAAGTCGTCAATTCAATGTGTGATCCACAAATTGTCGTTCTGGCTCTGGGTGTGATGTGCATGTAAAATTGTATATAAACGCACCCACAACACAGGACAAAATTCTAGCATGTGAAACCACGTTTAAAAAACGTTTGCGCGACCTATGGACTGTTAGTTAAGATGTTTATGTTAATTATGTTTACCTATTTAATATATATACAACTCAGTTTTATAAAGTTGCGTGCGATTATCGCAGACGTGCGGTTAGCCCAGTGGCTGGGCAACACGTAAGTTACTTGTTCGATTCCCGCCCGGATCACTCTTTACGTGATAGGTACACAAATTGTCGGTACGGGTCTGCCTGTGATATGTAATTAATTATGAATTTATACGTTTGTAAACGCAATCACGACACAGGACAAAATCCTACGTTTATAACTTCCCATTAATTTTTGATATGTATGCTAGATGGTTCTATGCAAGTATAGTATCAAGGTAAACGCACAAATTGTTAATAGCGTGTAAGTATTTACTTGTTTCAGCCTAAAGAGTGGGCTTACTAGCGTGCAAACGTCGGTGTCAATGTGCATAGCGAACAGCTGGGATACGCAATTTCGCTGTGCCACATGTGCGACTATATATTTTTGTTCAATATGCTACAATAAATTAGGCTTAACAAACATGTAAGTTAATTCTTGGTTATCTCGTTACTCATATATAGTCAACTTTAGAAGCCAAGTAGGTAGGTACATTATTATCGTTAGCAAACATCTCGCCTGTTATCTCCCGAAGGGACAAGCAAAGGTAAGTAGAACCATCCACTTACGAGATACCTATTCTTACATTATTTGTTAGACCTTTTATCGGGTCGTATTATGAAATAATTTGTAAACCCTGTAGATACTTATTAAAATTAATGTATAGGTAATACATACTGATAATTACTAGGAGGTAAAATATGTCAATAAACAAGTCCTGAAGGGAGTTGTGCATTCATATTATGTATTGATAATAATGTTTATATTGTAATTATTGTATACACCCATAACAATATAAATTGGTAGTAATCCCATCTAAATTTTTCAACGTTAGGTAATCAGACCAGATATGTTATTTTTGCTGAATCTCTCTATTAGTAGATTTAACTCTGTCAAATCATGTATTTTAGAGTACAGCTTCAATCCGCGCGTTATCGTAAGTTAACAATGAATAAGTACAAAATTCTTAGGGAATAAATATTTGTAGTACCTACCTAGGTAATTAAATGGCTTAGCTATTTATTTGTTAAATGAAGGTAGGTACCTAACGAGTTAAAACGTGATTCGATATTATAAGAACGAAAAATGTCTTTAATTTTTTTAATTTGTTTTAGCTAGGTAGATATTAACACGAAATTATTATGAGCATTACATACATAGGTACAACTTGAAATGATTTGTTTCAGTTTTGTTTATTGAAAACATTGACAAGAATGCAAAGTCGTTAAGTAGAAGGCATGTAGTACACATTTTATCTTATGATATTGTTATGTAATTTGGACTGATAGTAGCTATTTACCTATCCAGTTACCTAGTAACTGCAGTACAGATTTAAAATAATATTATTAGCATTACGTGCCTCCTTACCTACGATATGGTGTTTCTAATGTTTCCAGTTTTACCTAAATGAATGTTTTAGTAGGTAATAATGGGTCCCACGCACAGTACATGGAAAAGAGCAGGTTTGAACGTTCTGCCTTTGAAAATGTTTCTAACTTACGATTATGGGTTCTACGTTTTCACAGTAGGTACCTATGTGCTTACTAAGAACGTCTAATTTATTTATCTACAAGTTCGCGTCCTCTATGATATCGTAGGTAAGACCCTGTACCTACCATTTAATATTATTCGCGCTATTCACTGCGAGAACCTATACCTACTACAATAAAATTGTTATAGGTACTTTTAACCTAACCCTAGTTTCGAATGATACCTAAAGCTATTTTTGTTTATAGCTGTAATATATACGTGGTTCGAACTACACTAGCTAGATAGGTATAATAATTCCCCAATTTTGTTAGAATCCTTGATTTGAAAGGAAACTTGAATTCTAAACATTTCCCTAGTTCTTTGAATTTCAGAAATTACAACTGCTAGACAGCAGGAGTCAACATAAAAGCGATATCTATGTACCCCCTACATCGTTTGTAAATAGTACTTTCTTAGCACAGTGCGCCAGTACTTATCCAGAAGTAGGCAGGTACCTGCACGAGGTAGGTAATTATAATTTGAGAAATTATGCCACAACGCAATATTTGGGAGAATATTAGACACGTAAGGTACCTACCTACTTATTTTAGTGTTATAATTATTAATAGGCTCATATTGAGGTAGGTAGGTATAGAACTGTAAACTGTAGCCTTTATCGTACCTACACAGTATATTTTAGTATGTTCTTTTTGATCTCTATTAATTGCCGATAAGTACCTCAGCAGTTCTCCCACCTAAAAGTTTGTTGAATTCTGCGGTATTGAGGATTTGACGAACAGCAAGCTCGTTGGCGGCTGCAGACTGCTGTTTGAATCTTTCAGTAGATATTTTGCCGTTGTTGCAGATTGATAACATAATGCTTAGTTAAGAAAAGGTACAAGAAAAACAAATAGTTAATACCTAACTAAAGATAACATTGCCACATCTACGACTTGTACCATGTATCAATCAGAAATAAAATCTACCGATTATAAGAAATGGAATAAAAACAGTATGTTATGACGTTGTACAGTCGAGGCCTTTATTGACTTCAACCGGCAACATCCTAAAACCATTGTCAAACAAGTAACATTGTTTGCTGTTGGTATGCAACTATTTTTTTCCTTAGGGTTTTAATTACATTGCTCTAACAACTTCTGTACTCTGACGATAACTTGTCGATAAGCAAATGTAAATTTTGAATGCAGTAACTAACTGGTCTGTTTAACTAACGCAAATTTTTCTAAGCCCATTTATATCGTATTTGTTACTGTTACCAGCTGAATGTTCAGCTGTTGTATATTAATTTGATTGTAGTCGTTCTATAGTATTACTGGTGGTTTGTATCTCGCATGTAGAAACATTACGTCTTTTTCCGATAATCGCTGAAGAATCTTGGAGCACCAGTTGTTCATCAGCTCTGCGTCGAGTCCAATGTAGTATCCAATTTACGTGCGCTGGTACTTTCACCTCACGATTAACTAAACAGATTTAGGTTATTAAACTTGAACTAAGCAGTAAACGGAAAGAGTCGATATTGATTTCAATATTTATTTGAAAAAAATACTTTACAGGTGGTAAAAACACTTTAGAACCCGTTAAGTTATACATTTTAGACTTACCACTGAAGATTATGCAACCTAAATATTTGAAAACACTTGGTGACACTATTGGAAGGGCTTGGGCTTGCCACCACCAATGTAAATCTGGAAGAAAACAAATCATTAAAAATATTTGAAATATAATGAATACAGTAAGATACTTACGTTTAGGCTTAGGAGGAATTAGTTTGATAGACCCTGGTTTTTCAATAGGCTCTAGGGTTTTTGGTTTTTTTTCTGGAGGTGACTCATTGTGAACTGGAGATGGTCGCTTTGGTATTGATACGGTAGGCGGCAAAACTGGCGTAGATTTCTTTGTTAATACTGCTGCGCGAGATGGTGGCGGCTTGACTTCCTCTTCTAATCCATGTTTTCTAAACTTAGAGTTGAATGTTTTCACAGTTTTCGGCTTAGGTTCATCTGGTTTTCTCACTTCTATGGATATGGAAGGCTTTTCTTTTTTGGCATCACTTAATTTAGGTATTTTACCTAGTTTGTGAACTGACGGCGTTTTATCATCTTGTTTATCAGATGACTTGCTATGAGAGTTGTCTTTATTTTTCTCACTTTTATCATCTTTTCCTTTATCTTTACTTTTGTCAGTAGACGATCGAGAACTACGTTCATCTTTAGATTTGCTACTGGAAGACGACTTATCGCTCGATTTTTTGCTGCTTTCACTTTTTGATCTAGAACTATTATGAGAGGAATGTCTATCTTTATCCCTTGATCTATCTTTATTACTACTACTACTACTATGTCGGCTAGAACTAGATTTATGGCTTTTATGTTTATCACTTGAATGTGATCTACTCGAATTTTTAGAAGAGCTGCTCGATTTAGAACCTGTACTACTACTTTTATCATCAGATCTATCCTTTTCTTTTTTTGTCTTTGGACTTTTCAGAATCTGACGTTACGTCTGAAGTTTTACTTTCAGTGTCGTCATCAACTTGCGATATGACTTGCTTTCCATCTTTTAAACTAATCTTTAATACTGGTAATGCCTCAGGCTCTTCGTCTACTTCACTTTTAATCACATGGTTTAGATTTTTATTAGTATCAACATCATTATAATTATTTTCTGATTGGATTTCTTCTTTTATGGCTTTAATGTCATTAGTTGCGTCATTATTTTTGTATTCTAAACTCGCTTCTGAATTAGTTAAGCCATCGATGTCATTTTGCGCTTCCGATATTATATTAGGAATTTCCGAAAGTTTAACTGGAACAACTTGTTCGCCTTTTACGGTTTTTAGCCATTGTTCTACCAATTTTGATGCCAAGGCTCTGATAGCTGTAATAAAATTAAAAAATAATGCTATTTTAATGTGGCACCGAATTTTTTGAAGATACACAAAGAAAATAACAGGACTGAAAGATTTTTCATACAATTATACAACTAGGTGATAGAAAGTTAAATTACGCTTAAATAAATAAAATGAGGTTCTTACCAAAATGATTATCGTCCTTAGACAGCTCCTTTACAAGTTTCGGGCAGTTATTGGTCTTCAAGCGATCGATATCAACAGGGCATAACAATAACAACTCCAGCAACTCTTTTACAAGAGGCCAATTTTTAGCGACTATACTTTCTGTAAGCCACATGTGTACCAGAACCCAGCCTCCGGATCCCATAAATAAACCGAGTAAATCCGTTTCTGTACACTTTAATATTTGTATATAAATACACTTAGATACCAATTTCTTCGAAAATTTTGTCATAAGGCTGAAAGGAAAAATGTTTAAATTATTTATCAGCACCGTACGTAGTCAACATTTTTATAACCGTGATTGCATGTTATTGCGAAAATATACAAATGTGTTATTTCATAATGAGATGCAATTTAGTTGAAATAACTCTATAGTTCATTAGATTTATATTGAAATATAAAACTGAATAAATTAAAAACTTACCTAGCGAGCCTCTGAACCTCGTCCCTGGATTTGATCCCACCGTTTGGTGACAGGAGTACACCCAGGCAATTCAATAATTGAACAGGGTCAATACGTGGCTGTAACAAATAAGATGTGAATTAACATATCGGCCACATAATATTAAAGAAAAACATGTGTATCAGCACAAAAACGTAAAATATACGTAATTTGAAAAACAGACGCGAAATGAAGTATTTTGACGGCTTATCAAAGTACAAAGGTCAAAAATATAAAAAAGATTTATATGCTTGGAAGAAATATTCAAGGTTAACTCAAGATAATCGGTAACTAAGTAATTATGATTCGGATACTTGAATATACCTATTTGAAAGAAAAAAATAACACGTGTTTTCAATAGAATCGAATATAACATACCGTAAGAAACCTTTTTTTTTTACAATGGCGGCTATTATTCCATGATAATGTACAAGTAGGTATCTACTCATTTTATAAAAATGGCAAAGATAGTGAAAGTATGAATAAGCGTTATAAAACATTCCCTTCTAGAAATTGCCTTGAAATTAAATAACGTAATGACTCAATGTAGTAAAAATATGCGCAATTTCAACGATTTATATACGTTTAATTAAATGTTTTATACTCCGTCTTATTTTTAAAACTTGGGTCATAACATAATTATTACAATTTCGATTTTGAAATGTTCATTAACAAGAGTCTAGTACTGATTAATTTTTGAACCTTACAATAGAAATAAACATATTTTTTTTCGCGTTGAATAACTTTTATTCACAACGGCGGTTTATACCCCGGGGAATAAAGCCACTTTGATTTGCCCAAACTCACGCCCCTCTCAATAATCGCGCTTGCGACCATTCAACCGACGAATATTGTTATAGTTTTCCACGTTTGCAATGATGATGACAAGTAAACGTAAATTTAAATTTCTCTATTACTTTCATAGCAAACGGATATTTGGAATCCATTTCGAAATTTCAGTAACTGAACATGATTCTGAATGAGGATCTGGTTGGTGTTTGGTACAGGCTAGTAACGGAACCGTCAATATTAGTAGTAGTATAATCACACTATTAGGAAATGACCAGTGATGTGGTGAGGTAAGGCTATAAGAAGGTAATTTTTTTCCTCGTACTTAGTTGTAATTGATCCAATTATTTCATAATAACTACTGTAACATCTACACTTGACCAATATTCGCAATAAACGATTTGAATTTGAAATTCGTGAGTCGAACGGTCGCAAATGCGACTGCCAAACAAGAGGTCGCAGGTTTCGATTTTCGGTCCGGACTATAGTATAATTTGGGTATTTCAACCCTAATTAACAGCCTAGAGACTAAGTTCAAAACTGTATCTACTGTACGGTACCTAATAGACGCATCTCGTATTGTGTGGAGCTCATAACTGGTGATAATTAGGTGCTACATTGAACATGTACACGCCTACACCTTCAAGGATTATAGGTGACGTTGTTTTTGGCACGTTCTCTAGGTAAAGATCACTATTGCTAGGCAATGAAACTGATAAAAAGCTTTACATGCTAGATAACCAATACGCCTTGAATATTTCTTATTACAATTAAAATTATAATTTTTGTAAATGTTTCTGGTTATTTTATTTTTGTCCCCAGTGATAGTAACACATTTTTATACCAAATAGGTATTAGTAATTTAGTAGGAGCGCAAGCATTATTTATTATACATAAGAATTCGAAGTTTCATGAAATAGGTAACTAACGACGCAATAAGCAATCGTCACGCACTACGCAATAGGTATCTGATTATCTAAAATAACCATTTAGGTACGTTGTTCTGAACGTTTAGGTGATTATAATGACGTAAATCTAATTCTTAGTATTCAATTGGGTACCATTACACCTAATTTCGTGTAGTGATTCTTTCCTACTGTTTTATTCATGACAAATAATTCACTTTCTAGTTTTCGTTTTCTAGCTGGTTGCAAATGCGTAGAAATCAAAAAGTACCACTAGTGTCTATTTTTAGCGCATGAACAAAGAACAAAATGGTCGCCTGTTGACTTGTGAACGCTTACGTCACTAGTAGCTATATACGTAGGTATTTTATATTATTTTACCAAATAGGGAAGTGACCGTTATTAATCTGTGATATCGTTTTGTCATTTCTTAGGATTGGGAAATAAGAAAATAAAATATGGAAAACAGAAGGATAAAGAAATTAGGTTTCCTGTTACGAAATACGATGCCTCATTCGTCGATTTGAAATTGTATCAAAACTATAGTAGGTAGGTAGGTATGATATTATCAGGACAAAACTTACCATTATTATACTTTATAATACTTCGACAAATAACACGACAGCCGATAGCACAATGATGTAGAAATGCCACGCCTTAGGTTCCACATACAACATGGCGTCTTATCATTGTTACAATCTAACAATTTTCTTGCACGTAGGAACACTTATTAACTAGTTATTGTTCGTTTATATGAAATTACACTATTTATCAAACATATATCATATAATAGTCTGTATAAAATCACGAGTGTGATTAATATTTATCGATTAATATTACTGTGTATTTGATACTAATATCATTTAGAATCCTACATTATATTATTTGTAATATATCAATACCATCCTCTTTATAGAAAAGGATTTATTAAATTTGAAAGAATACTATTATAACACTTTCTAGTGAGTTGGCAGAAATTCCAAGCTAAGGCCAGCAAGACGTTCGATCGATCCGAGAGAAACGGCTGGCAAGCGGAGGGATTGCTCGAAGAATGAACAAAATCACGAACAAAATGGCCTAATGGAAACGGAAAAGAAAAGAAGGAGGAACTACATTGAACGAATGAAATAAACGGAAACGGAAATCATTCAATTCTGTTTGACTATGGAATGTCTTTGGATTAGGATTAGAACATTAAATATTTCCTACTTTTTGGAAGAAATTTAACGTATAAAATAATTATACGTTAAATTTCTTCTTTATAAGTTAACGTATAAAATAATAATGGCACACCGGCACACGGAAATAATTTGGATTTTTGTACAGCATTAATACAGTTTGTAGTAATGAAAACCACAGATAAATAATTACTAAATAGTTTTTTTTCTCAAACATATCCATATCCGTCTATGTAAATATTTTTTAAAATCTCTATTACCATAAGCAAGTTTTGAATTTGCCTTTGGCAATACAAGAAGTTTATTTCGATCAAACGTAAAAATACAAGAATGTGTTTTTTAGGCTTCACAAATTCTAGCTAATGTTTGGTCTGCTTTTCCTTATGTCTTTGGTTAAGATATTCTAAGAAACTAATAAATTTTGCCGATGTAGAGCTTTTAACGAAATCTGGCAAACTTTCTTATATTACAGAATATCATGTACTCCAAGTTGACAGTATTTTGGTACAACATAGCGCGTTATTTTGTTAATTGTGTGGGTTTGTATTATTAATTGTCTGGGTTCATCGACGCTAGCGCCACTTTGCCATTCGATACACATAGACTCATAAACTAAGTGAATGAATGCAATAGCGTTTATGGGTTAAGATTGATTGTAGTCACTGTCAGAAGCCGTCACAACCCTAGCCTAGCTGCTGCTGTCATTTTTCTGTCACATCTGACATCAAATCAAACGTCATGGTCACGTCACGTCAATCGTCATTAAAGTCATTAATCCAAAGACTACAATATTATATGAGGTTAATCTTAATTATTTTATTTTAGACGTCGTTGTCGAAGTTTAATTTATTGAATATCAAGAATATATTTGTGTTTGATCATAATTTTGTCCATTCTGATCTCTTGAGCGTAGGTGCTAAGTATCGAACAATAATACAAAATTTGGCCCAACTTCCAAAAATGTGGAGTGATTCTTTGCTGATCGTATTTATTTCTATATGTACTGCATTTTTAGGTGAAGGTGAGTTATCATTAAGAATAAAAATTCTTATCTCCAATTACTGACGTGATATACATATAAAATGTCGTTTTGTAGGTCTAACATGGATCCTTGTTTACCGAACCGAAAAATACCAAAAACTTAAGGTTGAGGTTGAACGTCAAAGCAAAAAATGTGAGTATAAGTAGTTTTACTATGGACTGAATACATTTCTTCATTTTTATTTACTTATAGGTCATATTAGGTATATGTATATCTATAAATAGTGTTCATATTATCTCCAAAACATCTTTATATTTTGAAACCTATAGTCCCTTAGTGTTACTGTAACTGAAATTGTGTTAATTTAGCTGATACATTACATCTATGAATATAAAACAAATCTCAAAATTACAGTGGAAAAAAGAAAAGAAGCTCATGGGGACTCTTTGGATAAACAACATAAAAAGAAAATTGAGAGAGAAGAAGAACGACTGAAGAATAACAACAGAGATCTTTCTTTAGTCAAAATGAAGTCTATGTTTGCTATCGGTTTTGCATTCACAGCTCTACTCAGCATGTTCAATAGCATGTAAGTGTATATTTTCTTATGAAAAGCTACTTCTAAGCTTATATTCATAAAAAATATTACTTGCAAATCTTATACTTATTATATATAAAGAGTTTGTTTTTTTGTTTGAACACTCTAATCTCCATAACTACAAGTCTGATTTGAATATTTCTTTTTGTGTTGGATAACGCATTTATCATATATATATATATGCCAGAGAGAATTACATAACATCACACCTTTTACTCCTGAAGGGGTAGGCAGAGAGATAACACCCACTTTTCAATATTCATGTTACGAGTTCTATGTAATTGGGGGTGAGCCTATTGCCATATACCAGGCACATATCCAGACTCCATGCTACTACAGATTTAAAAAAAAACAGTAATACTTTGCCTGGCAGTCGCACTTGCGACTACTCGTCAGAGGCAGAGAATTACTTAGTTATAATTTATTTCTTATTCTTATTGCAGATTTGATGGTAGAGTAGTAGCTAAACTTCCATTCTACCCCATCTCGTGGATCCAAGGTCTCAGTCACAGAAACCTACCTGGTGATGACTACACAGACTGCTCATTTATCTTCTTATACATATTGTGTACAATGAGCATCAGGTAATTAAATAAATTACAATCCTATACTATTCTTATTAGTATATTTATTGTCTATTGTGAAACAAAAGAAACCATTATGTAAAGTCTGTTACAATTTATAAATAAAACTTAAACAAAACTTCTTTACATAACAGTAAATAATATATATAACAATGATATTTATTTTCAGACAAAACATTCAAAAGCTCCTTGGGTTTGCTCCCTCTCGTGCTGCATCCAAACAAGGTGGAGCCCTGTTTGCAGCACCTCCAGCTCAATTTAAGTAATGCAGTGCATTTCATAGTTAAATCAGTTGTGTGAATTTTATATTTAATAATTTATGTTCTAGGTACCTAGATTGTGTTTGAAATAAATATAAGTTAAAACAATTATTCTATTATTTAATTTCATTACTAACTCAAACTTTGACTAATTAATATACATTGAATTCTATACTTCTTTCATCAATTAAGAATCTGTCGAAGCCAAACCTAGTCAAGTCTATGGTTGTGTATTGACTGTCAATGATAAGTTCCGTTACTGCTCTTCCAATACCTGGTGCATGTTGACATCCTGCAAAAATAAAATATTAATTCATCGAAACATTTAAGAAAGTTGTTTCCCCATACAATGATGTACTTTCTAAATAAAATAATGGCTGGGGCGGTATAAACAATGTCACACCCATTTTTCACTCAGTCCTATGTGCCATGTGATGGGGAGTGACTAAAGATGTTTATAGGAAATTAATATATGAATACAAACCTTGTTTACCAAATCCAGTTGCAAGAAATAAGTTGTTATGGTATGAATGTGGTCCTATTATTCCACTGTTGTCAAATGTGTTGCAGTCATATTTATCAGTACTGAACCTCTCTAACTGTAACAAAATGAATAAAAATTAAAAAATATTTTCAAAATATTAATCAATGTTTTCATTTAATGTATGAAATGTATACTAGCTAACCTCATCATTTTTGAACATAGGAAAACGATTTATTAGGGAAGGCTTGATAACATTTTCTAAATATTCTGTTTTCGATACATTTTTTGTATCATCTTTCATCAGCGGTAAAGTTCCACATAACAAATCATTGCCCAAACCATTTCTCATTAGCCATAGTCCTGTGGTATCCATAACAAGTGGAGTTTTTAATCCTGTTTCTACAGCTTTATCTTGTATAGAATAAATATCACTTGTTCTGAAACAAAAACATTAAATTATGAGATAACATGAATAAAGCAAGTTCTACACATTTCTTGTCAACCTAAGAAAATCACAACCAAACTATGAATAAAAGCAAGAAGCATGTACTGCATCATAATATTAGATTTGTTACCACAGTATCATTTCCTCACCTTTCTTCAATTGGGAGTGGTACACTTAAAATATTCTCTCCTGTTCCTATTTTCGCCATTCTAGCAATGGGGCCAGAATCACTGCCAGCTGCTAAGACACAAATAGCAAACTTTATTGAATGTTCTTCTTGATCCTCAGTTTTGTATACAACTCTGTTTAGTCTTTCATATCCTCCTGGGGTTACACCTTCCATGAGCACATCTTTTTGTTTTTCTAGTTCAAAACCGACCACTTCACCATTCACATAATTGGCTCCCAATTCCCTGGATTTTGTTACCAATGATCTCAATAATGCCCAGGAATCAAATGTTCCTTCAGCCTCTATTGCCATGCATCCTGTAAGGTGAATAATAATGAAATTATACAATTAATATATTTCTTTAGTTTGTCAGCATTTATCTATATTGAAATAAATTATGTATTCTGTACCTAATTTGACATCATCCGTATTAATCCATGGATATTTTTCCTTTATTTCAGCTGGTGTTAGAAGAATGTTCTTTATACCAAGTTCATTCAACATTGTAACATTTTGCTCCATTTTCTGTGCATATTCTTCACTTGCTAGTGTTAGGGCACCCGTAGGCGTGTACTGAATATCCATATGATGTCCTAAGTGAACATGTATATTCCTCAAAAATTCGACTGAGTATTTAGAGAGTTCAATATTTTCTGGCAGAGAAAAATGTTGGGTTAATGTACCCAAGGATATACTATTTTGTGCATTTCTATACTGAAATTATAAAAAAAACCCAAAATAATTTACAATATTACTACAATTATCTTGAAAAGTAATTCAGTGCATATTTGACTTACTGAAAAGTCCTTTTCAAGGACTACTACAGATAAACCGTCAGCAGCTCTCTTTTTTAACCAGTAAGCAATGGCAGATCCTATGAAACCTCCACCTATAATAACTATATCGGTATGCTCTGGATATAAAATCGACTTGTCTTTTGAACCAAAATAGGATGGAATATCTTTTGATATTATATTTAAAGTCTTTTCGAGAGGATTTTTGGCATAGTAGCGGATACCGGTATTGTTTTTGTTACGCAAAACTGTTCTGAAAAACTGAGAAATCATTTTATATTTTTTCAATATTATTTGAAGAGATTGATAGTCATGCTTATTCAGCAAAAGCAGCTAACTAAATATTAATAGTGGAACCAACTATAATAAGAATTAAATTTGCCAGGCTCTCACATTACATTTACAATCAATCAAGTCAAACTGTCAAGTGTCAAAAGTCTATCAACTGAGTAGCAGTTTATTCACACTTGTTAAGTGACAATTGATCATTTTGGCTGAGAGGTTGATGATACTTTTTTGTTAAGGTTAAGGATTGCCATTCATCACGGCAATGCAACTGATTGGCAATGCTACTACTGTAGTCAGCCTTTTCGGCACCCCACATCGAGCATTAATTCACATGGGACAACGATGAGGAGTGTTTCGATGCTTTTAATTAGATGAATAAAAAAATCAAAATTAATAGTACTTTCATGTAATTTAATAATAAGAGACTTGCAAAACGTAAACCATAGACAATAATTACTAAATAGGTCATAATTGAACAGTGTCCATTGCCCCCTCTACTTTACTATGAAAAACTGTCAAAAATAAGATAGTGAACGAGAACGAAAGAAAGAAAAAGCAATAAGCAGAAAGAAGAAAACAAAAGTTACTGGATATACATTGCACGTGTTTGCTCACTGAAATATATTATTGATATCACTCGGTGTTAAAAATGCATTTAGATAAATTAGGTTATTACTCTAGTTGTTTAATTTGAAATAACACGATGTGGTAAACAAACTACGGAGGTAATGCGTATTAATGCGTGACATTTCGTGTGTTTTTGTACAAGACTTTTAATTTCATGTAAGTTAAACTTATTCTATATATCTATTTTACTTTAAAATTAAAAGATAAACTTCTTATTTAAATAAAAATATTGTAATATATTTGTATTGCAACTTATTAACCGTTTATCAGAGTTATTCTGTTTGTTATCATTACCTTCATGGTATTTTTTTTATTTACCAATTTAATTTGTAAGAATTGAACTTAATTAAAGGTTGGATAAAAATTGAACCTTGTGGTTACTAATTTTAATCTTTTAAAATCTTTAAAGGTACAAACGCTAAAGATGGATTCAAAATATACTTCAATGGGTATAGAAAATGGAGCAAAAACAAATGGAGTCAAAAGAAAAAATGGAGTTGAACACATAAAAGTGAAGAAGATAAAGTTAGCAAATGAAGGAACTGTAGCTCATAATATTAAAGTTGAAACAAACGGACATAACAATAACAATGTGCATGAAAATAAGATTGTAAATGAAAAACCACAAGACTTGCAAGAAGCACGGAGACAACTGCCTGTTTATATGGTTCGAAACAGGTATGTAATGGTATTTAATGCTCTCACTGCGGACAGAAAACTATTTAGGGCATTATTCACCACTCTCATGGTCCATACATTGTCCCCCAAGTGGTTCAATGCATTAAAACTGTAATTCATTAAATGTTCGTTTAATCATTTTGGTGCCTGAATTGAAATCTGTTGAGTCCTACCATGTGTCTTGTGGTATTTTAAACCAATACTGATTTTATGTAACAAGTACTTATGTTTGTTTTACTTATCAACATCAAACTTACCCTTTAAAATTAAAAATGTGATTTTAAAATGACATGTATGAAAGATGTATTCTTATCACAAAATTTTGTGTTCCAGGTTGCTTGAAGAGATAAAGAAACATGATACAATGATATTGATTGGTGAGACAGGCAGTGGTAAAACAACACAGATCCCGCAGTTGATACATGAGCAGCGCCTTGAAGGAGCTGGGGCTATAGCAGTGACCCAGCCTCGTAGGGTGGCTGCAATCACTATAGCTCTTAGAGTTGCAGCAGAAATGAATACTGAGATAGGATCCATTGTTGGGTGAGTTTTAAAATCAAATATTATTTTCTAACACCCAGATGTATCTAAGATGGGCAGGAGAATCTTAACAATGGGGATGATGACAGGGTATGAAAATTAAAAATATCATTAGTTCGTAAGTTAGGTAATTAAAAAATATTTGACATGTATTTTTTATATTGTCGTATAATAAAACAATACTTAGATAAAACTAATTGAAGTTTAGGAGTTGGGGCTAAAACGTCATTTCTTAGTATAAAATGTACATAGAAGTGACGTCACACGACATTTCAAATCAATATATCTTCGAAACTATTTGTTTCAGTAAGAAAATAAAAAATATGTGTCTAATGTTTTTAAATAATACATTAAACTGTCAAACACCAAGCAGTTACCGGTAGGGTTGCCACCTTTTTCATTGGTATTTAAAGTACATTGACGATTATAATCGTCGGTAAGAAAAAAAAAGTACACAGTACAAAAATAAAGTACAATTTATTTTTATTTAGTATTATATTTAAAAATATATTATTTATTGCCTTTTGCAGTTTGTATTAAATTAGTACCTTTACTAAACAATTGCATCTTTACTAGAAATTGTCTAAGTGGCGCTGGCGAGTTATCGATTCAACATAAATAGATAAATATCGATATCGAATCGATAAGTTTACCGAAAAATACTTACGACTATAATAAAAATAAAGTTTGCAAAAATAAAGTATTTTCGTGTACTTTATTATTCTTATAAAGTATAGAGTACAATTACCTTAAATAGAGTACAATTACCTTAAATAACGTACAATACTTTATTATAAAGTACGGGTGGCAACCCTTGTCACCGGTGACCGCAACCTATTGTTCTTTAATTGTGTCCATAAATATGGTACTTGACGAGTTAAAATAAAAATTAGTTGTCTACCCTATTGCAAAATTGTAACTTTTTGAATAAAGGTTTTTTTAAGCAAATGATTTTCAGACTGATAATATTCTATTTACTATTTAAAACTGAGTTTATACATATTTTACATCTTATGTGTTAAATTATACTTAAATATTTAATATAAATATTCCAGGTATTCAGTAAGATTTGAAGATGTGACTAGTCCAAGAACTAAAGTGAAGTATATGACAGATGGTATGTTGCTTAGAGAAGCGATATTGGACCCCTTGTTGAAGAAGTACTCTATAGTTGTTCTAGATGAAGCCCATGAGCGCACAGTGAGCACTGATGTGTTATTTGGTATTGTGAAACTAGCTCAAAAGGAGAGAAACGAAAAGAAATTAAATCCCCTCAAGGTGTGTATTTCTCTATAATATCTTTCTACTTTGTAGTCTATAGTTTCTATAAAATCTTTTTCTTCTCTGTGGACTAATTATTAGTAATGGTTTTTCGGCTGAAACTGAGATCGAAACGATTCTTCGGCCGTGGCTTCAGTTTCGGCCGAAACTGAAACCCGCGTGGGCAAGTATAAAATTTCTTAAAATACTGTAATTTGGTGCATTTTACCTATTATTATTACTATGTATTTTGCATTAATTAACATACAGACATAAAACTTACATGCGATCAGTGCATTCAAGAGGTAACCTCTAAAGGATGTTTGCGCACACGCACTGACTAAGTTTTGTTGCTACTGAGCTATCCTAATGGCGCACAACAATACCCGAACAGGGCCGACAGAGTCCGTCAAAGCGTTGCCACGAAGTTAATGGAGCGTGAACGTGTATAAACTTGCGACATAAGTTTCGGATTCGGCAATATTTCCGGCCGATTTTTTTGGCCGAAACTAAAAATGCCGCCGAAACTAGGCCAAAATCGAAACTGAAACTGAACTTTCGGTCTGACACTTACTATTAGTCACTACAGATAAAACAGCTATGAATCAGAGAATACATATTTCTTTAATTTTTAACGAATCTTATTTCTTTTTTCAGGTAATTGTAATGTCTGCAACAATGGATGTTGATTCTTTTAAGAAGTACTTCAACAACTGTCCAGTAATATATTTAGAAGGTAGAACATACCCAGTCACCATTTATCACTCAAAAATGAAGCAAGAAGACTATCAGTATGCTGCTGTTTGTACCATATTTCAACTTCATGCCACTGCACCTGCAAAGTAAGTATAAAAAGAAATTCTGTTGTTAAATTAATTGAAAATAAAGTATGATAGATATTATACAACAAATTCTGTTATATTTATAATTTTTCAATTTGTTTTCCAGCCACGATTTTCTTGTTTTTCTAACGGGACAAGAAGAAATTGAAACAGTAATGTACAATATCAAGCAAATAGCTAAGGTAATTTTTTATTGATTGTCGCAATTATTGTTTGAAAAACATATTTGTTAATACAATTATATGTTTAATATCTGCAGTTTAAATATCAATGTATTTGCTTTTATGTTAGATCGAAAATTCCAGGAAGCGACAGGTCCACCTATCAGGGTATGCCCACTGTACGCGGGGCTCCCGCCGGCCAAACAGCTGCAGGTGTGGCGGGACGCGCCGCCCGGGACCAGGAAGATCATACTGGCTACCAACATAGCAGAGGCATCGGTTACCATACCACGTATCCAGTGCGTTATCGACACTGGAGTTGTGAAAGAAAGGTGTGTATGGCAGTAGTATGTTTTTATGTACAAGTTAGCGTTTTTCATGAAATAAGGTAATTTTGTTGAATTCGATGGAAACGTAATGCGGAGGTTAAGAAAATGACTAATTTTATAAACTTGAATGTTGATGAGTTTCAACTAAGTTTTTTGTTTAAAATTACATACATACGTTACTTTACGCCTGTCTCCCATGGGGGTAGGCAAATACTAAGGAATGCCAATTGCTACGATTCCTACATACGTCTTTCGCTTCATCAATAGTCATCAAGCTTATCATGCATGCTCGTCGGTTAAGGGTACTTTTAATTAGGCCCTTCTTTAATATATCGCCAATCTGGTTACTTTACTGTTTAAAATGACTGTGCTAGAATGTCAGTGACTTTTAAAGGTAAAGAAAAACTTATCAGTATTAATTTACTATGATGTATGTATTCAGAACATGGTCGGGTGGTACTGGCGCGGAGCGGTTGTCGGTGCGCGCGACGTCGCAGGCGGCGTGCTGGCAGCGCGCCGGCCGCGCCGGCCGGACACAGGCCGGCGCTGCATACAGACTCTATACCGCCGCCGACTTCAGAGCTAGACCCATGCATCAGACCCCGGAGATACTAAGGTAACATATACTTTGTGTACTATATATAAAGTTTTTAGAGAGTATTTATTGCTTCGATCAACAATAACAACTAGATATCGGGTCGGCGCAAGAAAATCGTCTCGACAAATAAGAGCTCACTTTAAAAGTGAGCTCTTATTTTGTTTAGTATGCTCCAAACATGGCCAACGTAATCACGTCTCACGATGCTGCAGTGCGTAATTGCAAGTAGCAAAAATAATAACCGAAAAAGCAGTATAACGGCCGGAGTGTCTTACTTTCGATAAGTAAATAAATTATAAGTTATATTTTAAGCTTTTAAATTAGTATAATATCAAATTAGACAAAAATTACCAATTATAAACCAACGCCACCAATGTTTGTGCGTGTGTTGGCGATCCCTTGGCCAAGCCTCGCCAACACGCGCACAAACATTTGTTTAAACAGAACAGTGGATGCAATGGAGTCGATTTGTATTTTAAAACAAATTTATATTGTAACCTGATTGGAAAAGAGTACTTAACCTATGGAGTTTCTTGCTCATTCTTCTCCATAGGAATCTACACCTTAAAATGAGCAAATAGCTTCACTTTTAAATTTATATTGTTGACGTTCAAAAGTGCCTTCCTGGTCTAACTGAAATAAATGATTTTGACTTAGACTTTTAATGACAAAGTTAATAAACATATGATACACAAAGACGTACCGCTAATAAAAATAAGTGATGTATACTAAGATCCCGAAAATAAAATTATTTTAGTGTTCAACACGACTCCATACATACCTCCTGTAGCGAAATTCAAAATTCGAAGAAGCAAAACGAAACAAAACAAAACGATATAGATCACAAGGCAATAACGGAAAAATTATCTTTATTTGTTCTAGCTTAAGGTTGAAATCAAACTAGATATTTTATAACTTATGTCTTTTAATTTCTACATGACAGGAGTAAGAAAATGCTTTTCTCGTATTGTGTGACGAATGGTCGTAAGTATTAGATAATATTTTGACGATTTATGACTTTATTATTAGGTGCCATGGTTGTTATTAGGTTGAACTTAAAACCATTTTAAAACATTTTTCTCAGTTTGTTATTTTTTTACTATTATTATTCACACGGACAGAACTGAAGCTTGATTTTGTACGTAACCCTTAATCTAGTTGCTATTGTTGATCGAAGATTTATTGATTAAAATTGTGACTGATGTTAAATGTTAAAGAAATAATGAATTAGGTACATAGCCTTTTTGGAAAGGAAGAAGTACATTTATTAGATACATGGACATGGAACCAACTTTTGTTATGAGTACATCCATATCACATGCTTAGAATTACCTTACTCTATAGTCACATTTTTTTGACAATAAAATAATCTAATCAATACATCGTTGTCGTTTCAGGTGTCCTCTGGCATCAACTATGTTGCTTCTAATAGCGGCGGGAGTTGAACCCAGCACGTTTCCATTGATAGACACGCCACCGCCGGATTCTGTTAAAGCTTCATTAAGCTTACTGAAAGAATTAGGTAACTATTTGTATTTGTATCCATCGTATAATATTAGTGACGATTATAATGCAGAATTTTGTAGTTTCTGAAATTATTCGCAAGTTTGCAACACTTATTTAGCATTTTATTTTTAGTAACTATCTATGGAAATTATTACAATTTATTTCGAGAATTCAGATATCGTTCAGGTATCGTCCATTCGTTCCAGGTATGCATTCAACTAATAAAACACATCTGTTTATTCCAGGTGCTATTGACAGTGAGGTGAATCCTAAATTGACCGTCATTGGTAAAAAGATGTCGACTTTCCCAATTGAACCTAAATATTCCAAAGTTTTACTATGTGCGCCAGAGTACAACTGTTTGGATGAGGTATGTATATCAAGACATTTATTTAAGTTAATAAGAGATATCAAGCAAAAGGATTTTTATTTAACCATTTTTACGGGTTTCATAGTTCCATGTTAAATAGTATAACTTCTATTTTATGAGTTATGTGTGCTATTCGAGCGTCCCCGACTAATTTCGACCCACACTGGGGCTCATAATCGTGAGCTGTGTGCGCGGTAGATGACGTTCGACGTTCACTTAAACTCCGTTTCACGACAGTTAGAATACAAAAATATCTGTGTTTTCATAATAATTGTATTCGATTCTGTTCCAGGCTCTCAGCTTAATAGCAGTGTTATCAAGTGAAAACGTGTTTCATACACCTATGCACAAGAGGGAGGAAGCTATAAAAATGAAACAAAAGTTCTTGTCGCCACTGGGAGACCACATCACTTTGTTGAATGTGTTCAAAGCATTCAGTAAAGCTCCTTTGAAAAAGGTTTGTTATTGGCTTAGAAGTAGTTCAATTTACTTTATTTCAAAACGAATGAATTGTTTTAAGGAATTAATACTTATTTTAATAATGTTTCATTTGTTTTCCAGCAATGGTGTAAAGAAAATTATTTGAATCACAAGAACTTGACGTATGCGTGCGAGGTTCGACAACAGTTGCTCGCGATCTGCTTGAAATTAAATATGACTGTCACCAGCTGTGGACAGGCTTATGACCAGGTACAACTTTTTTTAATGTACAGGAAAGTCTTTAATATTACATATTTGCATTTGTAGGCCTTATAAGAGGGGTGTTTAGTGGTCTTATGATAAATGTAACAATTACAATTGCCATTTATTTTACATTATTTAGTAGCTAACTGATTTTGTTAAATTTCAGGTACTTAAATGTTTGCTATGCGGTTTGTTTACGAACTGCGCGTGGCAGCGCGGCGGCGCGGGCGGGGCGCGGGCGGCGGGGCGGTACGTGACGGCGGCGGGCGCGGCGGCGGCGCTGCACCCCGCGTCGGCGCTGCAGGCGCTGCGCCCGCCGCCGCCCGCGCTGCTCTACTCCGAGCTGCTGGTGACGGGCCGCAGCTACATGCTCACGGTGTCCGCCATACAGCCGCAGTGGCTGCAACAAGTCGCGCCCGAGTACGCGCGTCGCTGCCGCGCCAATCGGTGACGACGACTTCGCATTAACATTACGCTAATACTTTGCTCTTTAATTTGCTGCAATGTGATCCTTACGTCGAACTCCATCGCTTTCACCACACAGAGCTGTCTATCATTGTCAGCAATAAATAATACTACGTGATAAAAATGGTATATTCTTGATTGATTGAACTATCCATAATTTTATATCGTTGGGACGAGAGTGAAGAGTTTAGTAAGACCCGTAAGTTTATCATTGGTTATTGAATAAATTGTTTTTATCTAAGCATAACTTTGTCGTTTCGTTAAATGGTACATCAATGCATTTTTTTGATAACATGTTATTGTTCAGAAAGTTACATTTAGCAATACTTTATGTGTGTGATATAAGAATAAGTTTATAGATTTATTATGATTTGTTTTAAGATACATTTTGTTACTTAATACTACACTGCTTTAACCTGCCGATAACTGTTTACTGCCATTTAAGTATTGATTTATGTTCTGTGACTAGTTTAAACAATAATTTGACTGCCACCTTCGCTTATACAGGACTAATCAAAATTTCTGAATATTAAACGTAAAAAACGTTAATTAACGGGCTATGTTATGGACCATACCATGACTTCTAATTAACTATGAAGTTAGATGCATTTGTAAAATTGACGAAAAGAAGGCATAACTTGAACCTCACATGAAGTCTGAACTTAGACACCAGGAGCCCGTAGGCCCGTATCTAAAAAATTAAAGCCGAGGGATACATAGGGGACAAATGTCTCAAGACATGTCGAGCGAAGCCGGCCGATGTCGCCTGATATATACGGCGACAATGCGCAACTTATGTCCACAGTGACGTTGATGCTGCCAGACATGTCGACCAAAGTCTGGCAACGTCGCACTACTTCTCCCAACGTCCCTGGCAACACGTGTCGCAGGACATTTGTCCTCTAGTGTATCCTTGGCTTAATGCTAAAAATAGTACAACATAAGAAACCAGGTCTACATTTCCAAATGATTTATATAACATGAAATTATGATATATGTTATGTTATGTTATTCATAAATATGTAAACAAAATCTAGTTGTAATGCATAATTGTTAGGATACCACCTGGTGCTAAATACGAGGTTTATTTTTAAGTTTAAATCTTGATGTTAAATGTTATAAAAGTGTAAATAATTGTAACATACTGAATAAACTTATTTGATTTTAAATCTAGTTTTTTACTTGACTATAATGTAAAACGTAAAAATACGCCTATAAAATAGTCGTTATGATAACAACCACGCTTACTACGACGTAGCAAGTCAGTGATTTGATCAGCCCATTAATGAATGGGCTGATCTGATTGTTTAACAATGGTTAAACCACCTCTTAAGTCTCAGTAATAATAATAATAAATTATAATTCCTTTTATTTATTTTCAAATTTGATATATATGGTTAAAATATTTGATTACAAAAAACATTAAAATAAAAATAAAATAGCAGTAACTAGTAACGGGAGAAATACAATCTAAGCTAATTATAAATATTTTCTTCGTAATAATGTTTCCACACTCAGTCATGAGGTAAAATAATTAAATTAAAAAGTTGAGACAATCGACGTTATAAAATATTTGAGCGTAAGTGTTTTTACGAATTCTTGTGACTATCCCACGAGTATACTAGGTATAAATTACAACCTTAGGTACATAAATAAAGTTACTTGGCTGGCAAGTTACATTTTGTTTCCCCATTTTGTATATCTCATTTGCATACTAACAGATCAGATTGTTGCATTCAGATTGAAATGAGATCGTAAAGCAGATTACGTTTATGGTCCTCGTTTCATATTCTTAAATGCTGTGTAAAAGTTTCCATTCGCGCTTCTAATTAAAATAGCTCCTTGCCAAATTTAATTTCCTCGCGCACTTCTTTAGAATTTATTCTGTAATAAGCAGCAATGGAAGTCGTAAAAAAAGGATCCGAGAGAGATTCCTCTCATTAAAATGATTCCAGCTGGAAGCGGTACAATGTTAATTCGATAATTATGTAAATTTTCTCGAAATAATTCATTAAAATTTATGACGTAGAGAGGTGCGTATAAAAGGGATCGAGCGCTTGACTTAAAGGTTCTTAAAATGTTAGCCATCTTCTCAAAACAGTAAAGAACTTCATCCTACATGAGCTAGGTATTCTGACACATAAATATCAGCCTCTGTCGACAGTATTATGTACCGCGCAGTCCAAGCTATGTACCTAATACAAGATGAATCAATAAAAGTCCATCTGTCTTTATTTACTGATAGTAAGTATAGTTTCTATAAGCTTGCAGTAAAGGAGTGTGGCGCGCGGCGTATGAAATTATTCAATATTCTGTTCAGCCGCCTTCATATAAGTTCGCCATTCTAATTTTGCAAGTCAAAATATGACAACCGGATTCACATATGGGAAACAGGGCTTCCACGATTCATACGACGTGTACCAATACTTTTATTTTTATTAAAGCTTAGGTACATGACGTGTAATTTGGATTTCATTTAATGCTAAAAGACGAGGTTGACATTAATACGAGCTTATTACGTTTAAGTAGGTATTCACATTTGTTTGCAATTTATTATTGTAAATTGTAAAAATCTATACCTACATATAATAAAACTGTACAAGTGTAAATTCTGTACAAGATGGGACACCGAAGTCAAAACAGTGATTAAAAAGTGTTTGTCTGTACAGACAGACAAACGTACAGACGTTCACGCAAAAACTACCGGTCCGAGTATGATGAAACTTGATATAATTATACCTTAATATCCTGTGCACAACACTGGGTACTTTTTATCCCGAAAAAATATATGCACGAAAAAACAAACTCGGTTTAAATATTCTCTGACCAAATAAAGTTTCATACAGTTTAATCCTGGATTAACAGTGTGGATAGGTTGCTCTGTACGTGGAATCGAAAGTCTCTCTATTGATTACAACTATGGGCTTGATTGCTAGAATAGAGTTAATTGTGCGGCTAAATCCCTAGATACAGTTACTGGACTAAACATAAATATAAGTTTGACGAATGTTAGGGTGCCCTGAGCGGACTTTAGGCTGAAGCTTTAGAGCCAATGGTTGAAATTAGCTAATACATAGGCTACTTTTTATCACCGGTCACGCGAGCGAAGCCGCTGGCAGAAGTTATGTAGTACCTACCTATAACATGAAATTATGTAGAGTTAAAATGATAACGTTTGGTATCCACAACGGAGGTAGTTTAGTTGTGAAAACAATTAAGATTATATTGTATGATCATCAGTACTAAATATCAGATTGATCTGTCGCCAGGAAGGGGGTGAAATTACAATTACTAAAGACCCAAACGAACAAACGGGGCAAGCTAAATATAACAGTTCCATAATAAAAATTGACTGATAAGAGCAAGTTATCTGCTCTGTGGTTACAGTTTCCAGTGTCTGTGTTGGCGATGAAAATTCAACAGCACGTTATTTGTTATCATTTTGTTAACAACTTATAACTCTCTTGAAACTTGTCTGAACTGATATTGGTATTCCAGGTAGCCTGCAGTGCCCTCTATTTTGAGAGTAAAACTTTGTAGTCTTTTACGTCTTATTACAACTCATCATAAAACTTTATAAGAAAAATGGTTGGTTTGGTTTAGTTATGGCTAGTCATTGAAAGAACTTACGTTAGAACATCAAAAAGTTTTTCAGCCTTACTCATTTTACTATCCGGGTCGAGTAGAACCTGTATGATTTTTAAGCACTTAGGTACTATAAAACTTAAAAAGGTCTTTCAGCATAGAGTCAAGTATTGCTTGTAGAATGTTTTAAAGTTGAGGTGTAGTTTATGTACCTACCTTTATGGGGAAAACAATGAGTAGGAGAAACTTGGTCCATATGTACGTATATGTAGCCTCATTTGTAGGTGCAAAGGCTGCGGTCCCATGCCCGCTGTGGCTATAATGGGACTTTGGAATGAATGCCGTCGTCGATAACGTTCTCCCTCGTGTCTGGTTTTTGTGTTTTTAGCGCTAATTGCCCAACTTTCTTGTAATAAATTACTTGCATTTGATACGTCATCAATTATGGGTGTACCTAATGAACACGGGAGGCAAAGTATAGACATATACCTACTAAAATGTGCCGATTTTAAATCTTGTTTGAGCGTATGGTTTTGCGAATTACTCTTAAATATAAGAATGAGATTTTGAATTTTCACCAGCCTATCAACCATTTTGTACTGTTTATCACAATGCGCGTTTTTTGTGCGTAAAATATAGGGTAGAAAGTATTTACGAGGATGTGAATAAATAACAAACTAATCTTTAACATGTTAGCGGCCCGATTGTTGTTTGTTAGGTGGAGATGATAACAGAATATGAGATGAGTCCATGCTCACGTGCCCGCCTCTATATTGCCAGTCGTGCGTACAAGTAGAAATTGTATAAAAGCTTTGGCGAGCAAATGGAGTAGGTATCTATAGATATTTTCACAACAGTTACCTCCCGGAAGGGTCCGGCGTCTCGAGGGGCCGAGTTTGGACCGCGCTACTCCACAAGGATCTCGTTACGTGTATCGTTTCAATATATCTATATTCGTAGGTCCCACTTTGTTGTTACAGTAGGTTCTCATTTTATTCAGAGTTTTTTTACGTAAAGCCTATCCAGCTATTTCTATTTTGGGCTACAACAATGCTTTGCCGACGTTTTATAGTACTTATAATAGCTTTGTAAACGCTAAACGTTCAAATAACATTACTCAGGTACCTATTTGTACTGCGAGATTGTATCTTGTTATCGTCTTTATAAGATGCTCTCCAATCAACGAATGTTGCTGAAGCACGTTTTTCATGTTTACGCTATATTTAAACGGAAAAATAACAGATTTTATTAAATCAGATTCCTGGTACGACAATGTAAATAAAACTGTACAAGAACATGGTACTAGTAAGAAAACATGCATGAAGAGTCAACTACATAATTAGGTTCCACATCTACTTACTTTTTCAATAGGTACGGTTCTACTTGCTTGAACACCTGGAAAACCAATTTGAACTTATATTACAATAATTGTGTTGAAAGTTTGAATTTTGAATGTACTTGATTTTTTTTCCAAATAACTTTGTAAAACTGTATTTTTTTTAATTTTGTAATTTGCATGCCTCAAGGCGTAATATGGTCGGAACTGTATCTACTTATGTGCTAACAACTTAATTTACCCATATTAGCAAATAAATGATTTGATTTGAATAATACAATATAACTTAGTTAAAAACTATATTTATATTATAACTTTCGTGTGACATACTAAATTAATTATTATGTTTTTCGGTACTTACGTGATCACTTGATGAGGAACTCGACTAGTTTCAAGCCAAGGTATAGGCTCATATTCATGAGCAGCGTTGCGTGGCGTCGCAGAAAAATAAGAAACATATCTTATAATTCATTTAGTTAAAAATCGTTACGATTCCGTTTTTTTTATAGTCTTCATTAGAAGCATAATTGGTCTCGCTACAGGCACGGATATTGTAAATGCTATACAGCACCTCTCTTCTTAAATACTTGAAACAAGATTTGTGCACATATTTGTTGATTCATTCAGGGACATAAAACACGTTGTAATGTAATGCAAACGTCAAATTATTATAATTCAACTGCAACTACGTACGTCCACCTGGAAAACTGCGGTATGTAGATTAACGAACAGTACGTGCATTCAAATGCAGATGTAAGTAAATAATAGGGTTTGTTTTTCACCGTGGCTCCGTCAGCAGCAGCTTTAATTCGAGTTTAATTAAATTTCACCCGCTATAAATTACCTTCTTCCGGACAAGTTGCGTTCGCATATGGCGTCATTTGTTTTGTCTGTGGTCTACTTCACCCGGTGTCATCATATTCAATTATATGCAGAAATACTTATTTTATTCGTACTATGTAGTATGTTAGTAGTTTGTTATAATCCGGACTCGAGTTCAAACGTATCTACAGTTTACACAGAACTTCGCCCTCAAATTGTATAATCGCTGCCATTAGGACGGTAGGTACCTCTGTTCAGCTGTTGCGTTTGTATTTAAGCACTCGACTAAATGTAACTAACTACTAGACACAACATGAAGACTGGCTTCAAACATTGCTCAAACACGTTCGTATTTATTACCCACACGAACATTTATTTATAGGACTTAAACGTCAGTGTAGCGGAATATCGACACACGCCCGAGGGAAATAACAAAACAATTTGCAATGGAATTGCAAATGTACGAACATAAGTGCCAACAAAATTTTATTTGAGAGACACTTTTCAAATCTAGTCGTGTGATGTGCGTCTCCAGTCAGCGCACTCGTTGCGAATACTATAGAAATTCGTTTACAAGCTAAAAGCTTTCCATTTGGTCGGTAAAGCGCTGTACATACAGAGAGGTGTTGCTGTTCTGTGACATATTAGTATTACATGCCATGCTAGGGTTTAACTAAAGGTTTACGTTTGTCTACAAGCCAGGGATGTATGTATATATCACGATGCAATCGTTGTTCCCTGAAAGTATTGGCGGCTGAATTATTATTTCCCTAGTTATCTTTATCATTTATTAAGTTATCGAATTACAATTTTGGAATCAATGTAAGTAGTATTGGAAAACTGAAGTAATTAGTTTTATTTTCCAAGTAATTATAGAGCCTGCCTAATAAATTCTATAATTAGCTTACCGACCTTTACAGTATAAAATAAAACCTCGGCTTACTTTATGTATTTAATTAATTTCCCTAAATACTCATTATTTTAAGTTGGCTACTAAATATCTCGGCATTACTTTTTCTTTGAAATCCTATTGTTTATAAAAATCTCATTACAATTTGTTCTAAGATAGTCCCCACGGGTACGCTACGGCGCAAAGTAATCAAATCGTTACACATTTATATAGATATTTAAGATATCTTTTAACCAATGACGCGAAAAATAGCGTCGCTTAGGTAGATATCTCCGTGGAAGTGCTTATTTGCATCAAGATGAGAGAGAATGAGGAAAAATGAAGTGTTAAAAAAACGTGGCAACCGAAATTAATTTAATTGTGAATACATTAAAACAAGGTTTAATGGCCGAAAAAGTTTTAACTCGGGAAAAGAATTTAAACTACGTTTATTGTGAAACATAAACGATCGAAAGGAATGTAAGGTACGTGAAGTGATCAAACCACAAAATCCTTACTATCCTTACTAATATTATAAATCGGAAAGTGAGTTTGTTTGTTTGTTCCGACTTCACGCCGTAACTACTAAACCGATTGCATTGAATTTTTGCAGACGTAAAGTTAGTAGTCTGGATTAAATAACTTTTTATCCCGAAAAAAATGATATTCCCGAAGGAAAACAAAAGTATTGGTATAGATGGCGCTGTATGTATTGGTATATGTCACATAGGCTACTTTTTATCCTTTTGTGACGCGAGCGAAGCCGCGGGTAAAAGCTAGTAAATAATAAATTTGAAGTAGTAAAAAGTTATCTTTTTCTCTTTTATGTACTTATAAATAAAAATTAATTTCCGTTCGTTAGTCTCGTTAAAACTCAAGAACGGCAGAACCGATTTGGCTAATTTTGATCTTGAAATGTTCGTGGATGTTCAAAAAATGTTAAGAAAAATATATTTAGGCGGTACGAAGTTTGCCGGGTCAGCTAGCAAGCAATAAAAATGAAGATATTGTCAGTCACAGAAGAAAGGCATTCCCTTGCTGCTATACGACACAGAGTTAGGAAATCAGATATTTACAGATAATATGAACTGAACTCTGCGCTGGTCGCTGATTGGCAGCTGCCATCCAAAAGTCGGCTAGGACTAGTTTTGTTGTACTTAGTTTCTAGTGACAAATTTTGTTATGCATTACACTGTATGTTTTTCTATGCGATTAAAAATATATTATTAATTTGATAGTATCCTTTTGAACAATGTGTAATTTCAAATTGTTTGTTCATGTTTAAATTTATCGTAGGAAAAATATAGTTAAAAAACATTATAATTATGTTTCTACAGATATGACTGTAACCTTTAAACAGGAGACTATTAATGCCAGTAGTGCCATATAGATACTTGATCATATAAAAATCTATAGAAGATTTTATAAATAGAATTAAGAGAAGTTGTTTTAAGGAAAATCCCCTGGGAGTGCTGGCGCTCATTGATATAACTCGGAATATCACAGTGGCTACCGCAAAGGGGCGTAACCTATCTATCTTGGTAGACAATGGGTTTATTTCTGTCGATCTAGATTTATACAAGGTGTGCCGACTGCCTCCCCCCACTGGGGAACGAGCTCATTAACTGCTCCGAATAGTTATGACGTCCACTTTGCATTCAGTGAATATGAGTGTTTATCTTAACAATTAGAAGATACTCGTATTTTATCAAGATCCGAAGTCAAATAAAAACTGCAAACAATTTATACCTATAAAGCGAACCCGCAAATGAATAATTACAAATAATTTTGGTTTTTGTTATAACTGTTGTAAAACCTAACACAGCTATCTCATGGAACAAACTAGCAGTGTAATGGATATCTACTGCAGTTTCCACGCGTTTGGGTGAATGGCAAAAAGTTTTCAGCACGTTGTTTTGCGCTTAGTATTTATTATTCTGTAGCACGGAAGTGCAATTCACATATCGTGCGACCACTGCGAGCACCGAGAGAGCGCTCATAAATGGAGGCAGTTCGCGTTACATTCACGTCGCATCATTTCAAAACTCCAGAACAATGTTTACACTTTAATAAAAATGTATAAGAATTTTTACTCTCAAATTGCGGTGCTTCTATTGAATTATCACACCCCAAGGAACAAGTAGGTAATTACGCGTACATTACCGTTATATAATGGTATAAACGGATTTACTCGCAGGTGAAGGCATGAAGGTATTTGTCGCGTCGTGAGCGCGGAGCGGCGGACGCAGGGCGCGGCGCGGCGCGGCGCGGCGCGGGCTAGGAGACAATCTCGGCGATGGCTCATTCACTGCTGCAACGAGCCGAGCAGAGAATTGAATTGGAAGCAAATGTGCCGTACGGATACTGCCGTCGAATATAAACTGAACCACTCTCGAGTAAGCGGATCTGATCATGAAATAAAGAAAGCCTCAGAAATAAATTTTCTAAACGCCCACTGATTTCAAATTGGATAATAAATATTGGAACATCTAGGCGACTTTACTTAATTATCGCATGGAAGATGAATGAGTATGTTATTATTTGTGCTGATGCAGACAGCCGGAAGACAGGTATGTAATGAGAGGAGGGTGACTCGGTTAACTGTCACTCTGCCCTGGCAGCGCGCTGACTCGGCTTCATAATAAGATATCGTTTGTTTACGGATTCTCATAAAATAGTCATTCATTATTGTACGGAAACAATGACAATATTGCCATTACGCCTCAACTAGTCAGCGAAGTTTCCAATAGTATGTTATATGGCAACTAACAATTATTGGGAAATAATACAAATAAAGGAGATAGTGCGAGCAGTGCAGCAATTTAATGACAATGCAATTTGAGTGGGTATATTGACTTATTATGTACGCTATGGGTACATAAAGAGCGGCAGTGGTCGCGGTGTTCCGGAGCGGGGTTTAACAAACGGCTGCGTGCAGACCGACGGCCGAGGAAGCGTTTGTGGGCGGCTTCATTTCCGTGCGTGCGTCCGCGGCTATGGTCCTATTTCCTTCTCACTGATAGTCCGTTTACGACCACAGCTTCTTCGCGACCGTCTCTGCATTGTGAGGCACCATATGTGCACTTATGTTATGGTAAAGGATTCTTAGGATTCGACTCGTACTTGGAGTGAAATAAAAATGCTTTCATACATTATATTGTTGTATTTGTGTGTGCTGTAATTATCAGTTGATTGGTTAGTGCATATATCAATGTGTGTGACAACGAAGTGAAGATAATGCTTATGATTTGTATATGTACTACCAACATATTTATCTAGTCATTATAATGCTTCCTTTTTTCATTTCCGATAACTTCGATAATGTTAATAAAATGATTTGTAGTCACAAAAGTAAATTGATACAAGGGTTGAATGACATTTCAGATAATAAGTATGTAAGTATTGAAATCCAAGTCGGGGAAAGCCATTGAGTTCGAATAATACCTATTTCAATATTCTCTCGTCTCCGATTTTCTCTATTTCATATAATCCTGTATGGATTCCTATACAGTTCTGACGTATCCTGATAAATGATCTTATATTTAAATATACGATTCAGAATTTCTTATTTATTTGTTGATACTTACGAGAAATACGTTCTTATGCATAAGAGTCGTTGGTCCAATGAATGCATGAGTTACTGCCAAGTTTGCGGTATTAGAATCGATGTTATATTCCACTCATTCGCTATAACACCTATTTAGTAAATAATATGTTTGATATGTGTAGTATAAAAAGCATAAAAGAGTTTCGTTCACTACAACAAATGCGTAATCAATTTTCTTTATAATTACGAAATCAAATTCTTAATCACTCTAATTACGCGAAGGGATCGTTGATGCCAATCGAGACTATACTTGCACAAAGGGAAAAGAACTTGCTTCCTTACTGAACATCTAAAAATAGAGCCGGTCGCCATTTACGGCGCCCATGGGAAATGGTGGCCAGTCCTTTAAGGGGCCGACAGATTATATGACTCCTGATTTTTTGATAGAGATTTATTGACGACCTACCAATATTCTTTTAAGATTCTCATTTTATTTTATTCATGTAGTGTAGGTATTGTTCAGATTTGATTTTTTTGTCTTATAATAATAGGTTCTTCTTGCAAGGTAGATCTTGAACGAATTTCCAAGCCAGTTAACAAACTCAATAAGATTAGCTAACGGTGCAGGAAATAATATAGTGCCTGGATTCGAAGAGAAATTCACCGTGCAGTAAGTAATTTTGGTAGGTTATGCTTAATGGTATCTGGTTTGGCTTATTCAAAACTTACTGAAATGCCATTATCTATTTATTATTCAAAATACGTACACGACTCCCAAATATACAAATTTTTCGTCTCTTAAAATTAAAGTTACTAAAATTGAATTTAGATTATGTTGTGAGGATCATCAATATCGATGCAACCATTCTCGAGAACACATTTCAAAATATTGTTCATGTAATAGTACAGGATAATGATGGTGAAGATATGTTTGATTTATGATAGAATAGTGAGGAAGGAGGCGCTCATTACACGGCATCATTACAAGTCCCAGGGCAGGCCCTCGTGTCTCAATGGCAGAGCGCGGGGTACGAGGTAACGGCGCGTCGTCGATACGTGATTTGCAATCTTTCTTATTATATGAATTTGTGCCACACATTCAATGTTCGAATGTTTTCTTACAAAAATAATAAAAAGCAAATTAACCCAAAATTCCATTTGCAAAATGATTTTATTATTGTTAACGAAATTACGTTATAATATAATAAGAATGTGTCTATTTTATTTAGATAGGTTTTCGTTTTCTCCTAGGTAATAAAATAAAACCTACTTATTACAGTATTTCTAAGAAGGTAAGGTATTACATAGAGATGTATAAACTTAGTTATACACTTACATATTCAATGGAAAATACAATTTTCCGAATGTTATCGTGAGCTCGATAAGTAACAACAAATTGGTTTGTATTTGGATGGGTAAGCACTCACTGGCTCTGATAAACACTCATTTTTTGTACACATCGTTAGACTTTTTCGTTCTGTATTTAACGATATACATGAATACGATATACACGGCTGTTGCGTCTTTTCCTTTATTTTTATTTAAATTTCTAAGGATGTTTAGAAGGGAGAGTAAAAATAAAATAATGCCGTCAACCGTGACTGTAAAAGCTCGAGTTTTAAGGTCACTGGTTTCAAGGTGGTCAGCAAATGCACATACGCGTAAAAATGAGCTTGCTATACTTTAATTTGTGAGCTGTTGGCGCTAATTGTTGAGTAATATAGCTGTCGCTTTGTCGTGAGTTTATACTCGAACATTTGTAGCCTTTAATGTTTCATGTTTTATGTCCGACATTTTGTTTTAAATCCTTGTGTGTTAAATAAAAAAAAAATAGGTACAAAGTACGAACAGATACTGAATAAAAAATCTTTCAGTAAGAATGACGGCTTGGTAGCTGCGAATTCTCTGAAATTTTCATGTGGTCCTAAAACGGGAAAATGTCGAAGCTGTGACATTTGTGTAATCATGTAGGAAGCAGGCCAGATCCAGTATTCGGATAAAATAAAAGAAAGACATTCGGCGAGGACGGACTCGAAATACGCCCCGCAGCTATATTTTTGGACGAGTAGAGCACTAAGGCCCGATAGCGCTAGACAAAAGAATACTTACATACAATAAAGAAGTCAATGTAGAGATCTAAAGCGGACGACGGTTTGTTGGAAACCGCCTTTCCTTTGTGAACGGTTCTCTTTTATGCAAGTTACTATACCGTCTTCCGTTTAACCAATGCCATTACCTCTCGATCGAATGTGAAGTATTCGCTTTAATGAATCCACTCGACTCGAGAATTTTCCACTCGGTCCCTATTTGCAAGAAAAGAGTGCATTACCATCGTAAGCACAATAATGGTTCGTTAAGTGACCTACTTTTTGAAGGATCAATGGGTGCGTGCGTACTGCCATTTGTTTGATTACATTCTGCGTTTGAAAATGTTTTATTTACTCATTAAGTGCTGTGTCACGTTTACATAATCAATGGGGTTTTGTTGAACATCTTTACATTGGCAAAATTTATGGCGTATTTAACATAAACAATTGTAAATGCAGGTTGTATTGTAGTTTTGCATGTCTGTTGTCATACGCTAAGCTTATTTAGTGTACCCAACCGTATAACACGATCACACGGTAACAGTGTTTGTACCATAATACGAATATGTTTTCCACGATAGACAGTGTATTTGCATGGCGCAAAAATTAAAGAAACGTTACATCAGCTATTGTAAGCTGCGCTGATCCAGTGAAATATGAAACATGTAGGGGAGCTGGCAGCCAGCCAACTGCTTGCATCACACTATAACAAAGGGTTTCATATCAGGAAATTGTTCCTAGAACAATGGCAGAAAATATAAGCCTGCTTGTATTACAAGCTCGAATATCCCACACACTTGAAAATAATATCGAAGACATTCAATATATGTTGTATACAATATACATATTCACGTAATATTCTCTGTAAGAAATGTAAAAGCTTTATTGCACTTTAAAAATGTATATACAATTTTATTTTTCGTTTCATAATTTCGTTTTACAATTTGTGTGGATCTAACAATATCTGTATCACAGAGGAATACCTTGTAAACGGTTAATTAACAAAAACATACGCGAATCTCAAAAAAGCAAAAAGTATTTGTTATTTTATGCATTTCATTTCCAAGTTTTTGAAGTATTTACTTTAAAACCTAGCATTATTTCACATACAGTTATGCACAATGTTTTGTTTTTGTTCTGTGTACAGTAAGTAATTGGTATTCATATTCTTTTGTGCTTATATTACTTTAGATATAAAATAAACAAATGTACTGAAACGTTGGTTTTCCCTCGGGCAAATAGCGTGAGGCAACTGAGGGAAACGGCTTTTATTGGAGCTGGTAGGCGAAGGAATAACAAATAGTCAACACTTGTGCACTATTGCAATCTTTTAAGCTCAGTACATATTGCTATAATGGTTGTAACCGGCTTCTCTGTAATAGACGCTTTTTGTAGATATTGCTTATAAGATAAAGAGCACTCGGAGACTTACTGGAGCACGTGCTTCCACTGAGGTGCTTACCTATGTGACTATGTGTCATGGTTGTAAGAGCCTTGCTTTGCAACGACTAATTACGTTAGAGTGCACTTTGCACAAGAACCTTAATAAGAAAGAGCTAATTTCTAGTGACGATGTAAAATGTCATTGTGGAATTAGTGTAGGTCATAGCGTAGCTTGTATTGAGTTAAGAGCGTCGCAAACCCGATGAAGCCGCCAGTTGGCCGGGGGCCATCCTGCCGACCGGATCTTTTTATTGCTTTTTACAATACAACAACAAAATATCTGTTCAGATCGTTGTGTACTGCAAAATGTTCATTTCAGATACGAGTCATTTAATACACGATGATATTTTAGTATATGAACTATATGATACTTAGTGTATAAATCTAATCGTTATTTGAAATACTTTTAAGCACTTACTACTTGTATCAGATTGTCTAGTCATTTGGTACCAAATAATTTAGAAAAAATAGCAAAATAATATTTTTTATCCATTTCTAATTATTGGTTTTGGTTTACGATTTAATAAAATAAAACAGACTGGCTCAGAAATTTGTTAGGTTTAGAATCTGAGTATGTAAGTAATATTTTTGATACAGGCAGCAAACTCGTTTGTATGTATCGCAGCATCTTGCGCTTTCTTGCTACGGCGTAGTCAAGTGCACGGGATGCTACGACAGCGGCGTAGCACTCGTAGCACTCGTAACAGACAACTTGTTTGCACAATTTATTGCTCCCCCGACTGGGATATGTTTGACTGGTTGTTTCTGAGACACCGCCAGATGACGAGAGCTTTTATTTAATACTACCTTAAAGAATTTTGTAGTATGTAAGAAATTTTAAACTTCTCTAATTTATTTATTTAGCTCTGTCACGATAATACTAGTTTTAGGTAATGTATGGAACGGTTTTAAGGTAAATCGAATGACAAACTTGCGTTCATGTCTTGTTTAAGTGCTATTTATCTTAATATTGTAAAGCCGCGATTTTTGTTGATTTTAAAAAAATCTTAATCTTCTAGGATTCATGTGTTACTTTTCAATGAATGATGTGAAAATGGAGTCAAAGTTATTTTCAAAAAAAACAAGATAGTTACATTTTATAACTTTTAAAAACGAATACAGTTTTCGTCTTCGAGCGTGTGAGTATGAACGTTGAACGGCTATGATAGCGTATCTGATTGCCATATTTTTCGAACCAAGTCTCGCTGTAGTTGGAATCAAATTGAATATGAAGATACATACTTTAGTTTCGGATAAAAGTGTTTATGTAAACAAAACTCATTTCATACATAAATAAGCTATTTCTACAACATCGACAAGTTAAAAGAATAAGAAGAGGAGTTGAGAGAATTGTCTTCGGTTCGGCTTAATTAGTCTTAATGAAACTTAATGTGCAATAGACTCATCCCCTGTTACACGGTCTCACAATACGATGAGTGAAAAGTGCGTGTTATCATTATACGTACACCTCTACCCTTTTAAGGATTATAAGGTACTATGAGGTTTTGTTATGCTCTTTTACACTATACGAGTAAAGCCATAGAAGAAATAAGTCGAACCATAGAAGTAATAAGGTCGGCGCAGACCCGTGCGCACTTGTTGGTTCACATAAATGTTTACATGGTGTAGCTCGAACATTTGTTGCTATTTTGTCAGTGCCACACAATGTGAACACCTATGCGAACAAACAAGTGAGCACACGTGTGACATATTCATGGACCGTGATAACCTTTGCAGTTCTCGTTTTGTTCGTAAATTGAATAAAAACATTATTAACATTAAACGTTACCAACGTTTAATAAATGTAACGAGTCGCGTTCAGTTGCGACTGATGTTCGCATTATTCCTACATTTATATTGTTTATTACGAGCTGTCTCAAGAACTTATTTACTAATTTTACAAAGGTTCAAAATTTAAAGAATGGTTAGATTAATTTTTCAATTAAGTAGTCGTCAGAAAGATTTATAATTTTTGTCGGCGATGATTAAAGCAGTCGTGTACCTACTTACAGATACTTCTTTTTGAAAACTTTGCTTGTCTGTTTGATTGCCTCGTTAGTCTCGGGTTCGATTCCCGGGTCGAGCTACTACTGGGTTTTTACATTCTCAGTAGAAGCAAGAAGTCTGGAATTGTTTCCGATACATGGCAATAGGCTCATCCCCTATTATATCGGACTCATAACATAAATAGTGAAAAGTGAGTGTTACATTGTACAGTGTCATTAAATGCCATAGTGTGCACCTCTGCCTACCCATTCAGGGATAAAAGCCTTGGAGTTACTACTACTACTATGAATAGATACAATCTACTCTTTAACTATTCTTATATTTTTGTAATGGTTATACTCTTTAATGGTTTTTTTAGTCAATAAAAACAACTCTTTGACTATTTTCACATTTACTTTTAAACTAATTGAGTTCTAACGATAAATAACTGCCTACAGAGAGCTTAATGTGTTCAATGCTATTGAAATAAATGCTTTAATTTTAATAAAAAAACTCACAAATTGTGTGGCAGGTGACTGAGTATTTAATTATCAAAGCAATTATAGAAAACGCAATTTCATGCTAATGTACACAATTTAATTGAATGGAAAGTACCCTTGATATATTAGTTTAGTATAAAACAATACGTTCACAATCTTGATGACATACCCTAAGGATTCACACATTATTTCCCATGGCTGCCGTATAGCGCGAGCCTCTAGGATTACAGAGGCGCCCCCTACCGGCGTAATTTAAACATTACACTGCGATTAGCAACAGATTACAACTAGTAAGCGAGAAGATTATTATAATCTTCTCAGTGAATCGTTTGTTATCTGTGAATGTCTGATGTGTGGTGAAGTGATTGTGTACACTCTGTATATTCGGGACCGCCCGACATGTATTGTGATGGATTAACAACGTAGATTGCACATTCATTAGCAGTTATTATCATGTATTACAACATTAATTAACGATACAATATTATAATGGTACGTTTTGGCATTTTAAAATGGTTAGTTCTCATTGAAACTGACTTTAAAATGCCTGCTGACTTTAAAATTAGTATAAAACTCTTTATCATACAATTAAAATCTAGCTTAACATGAGTTAGAATTATGATTTGATTCACATCGATAAATTTTGAAATTTATTTTTTGAATGTAAAACTAGATCGAATTGATCGAAGCTGTTAGTCGTCTATCGGTGATTATGTCAACCGCTTTAAACCTATCGATTAGTTTAACAACCAATTGTTTGTATTGGGCGACAAAACCTAACAAAATATTAACAAACAATTCATCTTGAAGTTATTTTAATATGCATTTAGTACTACTCTCTGAGAGTAACTGCGTTATTTATTAAAGAAGTGATACCATTTGTTCTGCCATCATTCGTAAATGTGAGTAGTCTTATTTGTGCTGCGTCATTGAGGATTTTATTAGATCCTTTCCTGTTATAATACAATAAAGAAACACAATATGGGCTTCACTGATTGTAAAACAAGACCAGTTGTTCTACTTCTCAGAATCTCACAAAATAAATAGCAACCAAATGATATTGTATATTTATAAAATCTACTTTCCAAAGTCTACACAGATAATATTGTGTTTTCAATTTACGCTTTATGATGTTTTTACGACGAACTGTGATGATATATAAACTTTTATGATTAATATTTTCAAAACAACGCTTTTACCTTCAGGAGTTATATTCATAGTCTGGTCACGTCATATTTATCATTTCACTCCTAAATATTTGTGTTTTAAAGTCTGACTGAAGTTATATCTAAAGAGTTTTGCGTAAAGTCATTTATTTTCACTGTGTTCTCAGCTGTCTGTAGTATTTAGTTTAATTAAACTTTAGCGTCTATGCTCCTAATGACGTAAGATAGTAGTAGAGTGACGTTATCTCTTCATAACTTTTGACTTTGCATGCATTTGGATTGCAAATCAGTTAATACTGTATCTAAATGATTAAAATGTGCAAATTCAAAATGTTCAGTTCTTTGCCTCTTTAATAAAAATAAAGAAGATGCCTCATTAGATTAGATAAACAATGTATATATTTAAATAGAACCGTGAAATCTGTCCTCAAATAGAATACGTTTAGAGAATCGTTCTTAGCCAAATACATAGAACTCATCTGGCGGAATGAAAGCCGAAGGACAAAGGGACTTTGGGCAGTAACACGATCTGCTTGTTTGAGATTAAACTAACCCGAAACTGGATGCGCGTTAATGCTCCCAATGTTTATTGTGAGTGTGTGCGTGACATTTTCTATGAGAGTATAAGCTAAGCCTAGTGGTTTCACTAAATCGAACTACTTCGTTAATTTGAAGTAAAAATTCACCGAAGCGAACCCGTGCGGACTGTACTTTATCTATTCAGATAAAACACTTTGAAATGTTCATACAGAACCAGATGTATTCACCACGGAGTCATAGCTCCGGCGACCTAATACGGTTTTCCAATAACATTTATACTCAGCTATGTAATAATAAAATGAAATGGAAATCAGTAACATACTGACCTCTTTGAGGCGGATTGGAACCAATTTTCCCTGAGGAAAGATCGCAGAAGGTCACGACGTCGATTATATTATTACAGTACAATACAGACAGATATATACGGTTGACCACAGACTGTAGAAATGGTATTCACGTCTACGAGACATTATATAGGAGTACTCGTGCTGGGATATGTCTAGGCATTTGTTTCTTTGGATCGTGCCAATTGTTTACACGTCATGTTCAGTGAACTAGAGAAGCTGACACGAAATCATAAAGAGCGACGATATTTTACTAGATGAAAGGAGTCGTGGTGCTCGTGTCATGTGCATGAAGAAAGACCGCGGCCAGAGACGCAGCCATCCAGTTTGTTCTTGTCCGCGTAGATATATAAGGGCGTTAGTCGTAATAAATGGTGACGTAAAGATTTAGCACGAGCGCGCTATAGTCATTCATGTGGCGGAAAGATACAGGAACTAATGGTATTTAAAGATAGTATTGTACGAAGCGGACTTCCGATACTATTCCCTGATTTATCTCTTTACACTCGCTATGTATTCCATAACTTGTTTTCGTAATTTCTGTTATTATGGATTCTAGATTCAGTAAGAAACAATCAACCTTAAAAAACGATGTTCCACTCAACACAAGAATTAACAGCGCTATCACCGGAGGCGGTAGGAAATAGAAAGTACTTTCGATTATATCGTAACGTGTGTGTCGTAAACATAACGTTTATATTTTATTTTTCGGTAATGTCGAGGTGATTGTTAATATTAGTAAAAGTAATTTACTAGGCTATTTGCCGCGCAGCACAATGTCATCTCAGGCTGACCTCTCTACCAGCGTGCCTACTTTTACGGCCCACATAAAACTTTATAGGTTCTTACACTCGCTTTATTATGTGTTTAATATATACACTCAATTCTACTATTAGATCTCATCCATTTGTTTAATAAATCGAGTCAGCTAAACGGCCATCTTAATGTTTAATTGGTAAGACGTTAAATTGTGAGGCCAAGTAGAAATATTGTAATTGGCTCCGAAGTAAAAGTTATTGGCCGTTTTTCTGGGTCAGATATTCAGATTTTTTAAGTTGCCAAGATCGTTACTTGGCCCTTGTGTAATTAAACGAGTCAACATAAATCTGGAAAAGAGAGGCGCGCGAAAGAGTCCCTAGCCAGCAGTAACCTTGTTAGTGAGAGACGCGCCGCGCTAGCCGCGCTCGCCGCGCCCGCCACCCGCGCCAGCCGCCCGCGCCAGCCGCCATCATCGGCTTCATCTCTCTACGCAACGAAATAATTTTCTATAAAATCTTTCCATTTCGACTTGATATTTCTCTCAGATCTCCTCTTAAAAGTAAGATGAGGAATTTTATTTAGTTCTTTCGTATTTTTTGCAGTCGCCATATAATGGAAATTTATATTATTAAAGGTTCATTGTAGAGCAGAATTTACTACATACACATTCTTTGCCGCGGCGCGTGAATAATTTTTAGTTAGCGTGATGTTTACATCTGCAAGAAAAGGTAACAGAAAACAGTAGGTAATAAATTTAAATGTAGTGACAGGAGAAGAGATACCGTGATTCTTTTCTTACTTTTGTAGCGTGTGTTAAGATTTAGTATGGTTGTTGTGTAGACAAGTAGCTGTTAAGGTGGCTGTGGGGCCGCGGGGCCCTGTGTATCGCCAGTCTGCACCGAGATTACCCACGGGGACGGTTACCAGCGCTAGCTTATCTGTTAAAACCCTTGCGCTGCGATACCTCTCTACTGAATGCATGCAGCTGTCGGGGTTCGGCAAACAGCATACAACTACTGGCGACATTAGAAGTAAGATAAGCTGCTTATTTCTGTTTTATTGATTTTATTTTTGTTACGATAAATACAACAAAGCGAAGCTACGCTACAAGGTTTCTGAAAATTAAAAAAAATCATGTTAAATCGCTACAATGTCAATTCCTTTGATTTGTTTCGAGACAAAATAAATAAATACGTAATATAGAATTGTTTTGATAAACATTTCCGAAACTCATTTCAATAAGTTAGGAAACATATAAATCGAAGATGTGACGATACGTAAAAATATTGAATTGAGATTTTCCACCATTTCGACGTCGGCGTCGCTATAAATAAATACTCTTTGGAAGGTAGATATTATCATTTCTTTGTTTGTCTAAAATATTCATGTTGATATTTTTGATTGAAGAAAAATAAGATTTGACGGAATTAATTCGTGAAGATACACTTGAGCCGTAATGGCTTGGTTCACCCTCTTTCCAATGACTCGTTAGAAGTCAATACAAATGAAATGTCATGAATAACGAATGAGATGATCAAAAGTGGTAGGGAAAGTGTATACATAAATACGAAATCAAAACGGGAACGAAAGATTTTTTGACTGAAATCTTTTGCATTTTAAATGTTCTGATAAGTAATACTTCTGCTACGCTATAACTTCTGCTTATCATTGTTCATTATACAGAAGTGCCTCTCATAGCTAAACGTAATAGGTACGTATATATAGTATAGGTACGTTTTGATACTATGATATAAATAGATAACAATACTTTGTGTTTACAATTATGATTTTCACTGAATCAAGAAAGCTACATGTATACTGACTGTCATCTTAATAGAGAGACCGCAACTGAGCAATGGGATACGAGCTCGATATCCGGGTTGTGAATTTATTGAAAGTATTTCAGTAATTCGATAACAGGCTTACCCTCTGGTAAATATATATTTTGTTTTTATAATATGTACATTGGCCCACATTAGGATTTTCTCCTGTGTCGTGGGTGCGCATACAAACATACAAGTTCACATAAATCTGATACCCAGACTCGGAACAACAATTTATGGATCACACAAATAGTTGCTCCGTGCGGGAATCGAACCCGCTACACGTTGCACGGCAGCCGGTTGCCCAGCCTCAGCGCCAACTGTGCATTTAGGGTCGGAATGGGACTCATAGCTGACGAAAGTGGGTGTTTTAAATTGTATGTGATGTGTGTTGTGTTGGTTGATTATTAATTTATACTTGAATGGGTTTTACTTATATTTATTAATATATAAATTATGTACAGACCACACGACGTGTATGCACACCAAAGTTAGACAGGTAGACAGCGTTATTCTTGACAAGTGTCCTACCTTATATAATACATTATAGTGAGGGGGCCACTACTTACTAGTGTACATGTACCTAACAATGTGTATGCATATGCCTCTCTGCGTATGCTTTTAAAGATTAAGGCTTGACGTTCATAATAGGTTATGAAGAAAGCTAGATATTTCAGGCAGATATAATAACATTACACATTAGCAGCTGTTATGCCGTCGCTATGTCTTTCTGTCCGTGTCGGGAGCGACGCTCCACACTTTGTCTTATTCACAGATTAATTATATCTTTCTTTTTGTAGTCCAGTGCTGTGTACTAGATTTTTATTCTGGTATTGTGAGTACCTACAAAGATACAATATATATATAGTTATTACGATGTATACAAAATTAATTATTATGTATATAATACATGTTAAACTTAAATATACGTATATTGCTGAATATTCCTAACCTTTATTTAAATACCTACTTTTCATACTTATATAATATTAAATTTATTTGTTATAGCAATGTTTTCTATTTTAATTTTCTGTCTGTTATTACATACTGTGTCTTATATCAAATTATTTTTCCTGCCACAGGTTCACAGACATTGCAATAGGAATGGGTGGTACCTTGGTACTTCAATTTCAAATATGTGTTGCCCTTTAAGTTGTATATATGTACATAAATAATAAATATACTGTAGAAATATTTGTATTACAAGTGTTAATTCAACAGCACCTTGTAAAACATCAACCATAAAGATCTCAATAAAGAACAATGTAGACTATAAAACTCAACCTACATATCTTCAAAATGTAAATTTAATAAACGTGCGAAATAAAATGCAAAAGAGGCATAAAGAGAAGCTAATAATAATTTCTGAATCCAATGTTGATATTCCGAAGCTGAAGCAGCGCAGATTACTGGGACTTATATTTACGATAAGCTAACTTGGATATTAGAATTATGCCATAATGTTTATTTAGGTCGTTTTGTTACCTATTTCACAAATTCCCATAGAACCCTACCCGAACATTGGTGATATTTAGATTGTTCGGGTAGGTCCTAAATAGGGGGAACGTAATGAAATTTCGCTTTAATAATATTTTAAGGTTTAAATAAACGATAATAATAAAATATCAGGGTAACTTTTCGATACGTGAGCATATTGGTGGCAATAACAAGGTGTTAGAGAGATGGCGTTATCGATGGCTGGGTCAGCGTTACTTGACTGTTATACAACCGCACTTAAATGCTAGCTCCATGGAAGCTCGTCTGTTAGTACAAGTTCATACATTCTGAAACGCTCTCTATGTCCTATTATCTCCAACCATCTTATTATTCCTTTTATGAGGACCTGCATTAGTTAAAGTGAAAAAAAACAGGTATGGGAATTTAGTCGTAACGTTGTAGGATAAGACTGGTGATCTCGTCTATCTCTACTTTATCTGTGTTTGAATCTTTTTGTTTTGATACTTAGAAGGTATTATCTATGTCGATAAACTGTGACGTATTTAGTATTTTACTAAGAATAAGCGATATCTGTATTATTCCAAAACTAAATATATTAGTAACACAAAATGTTTTAGATTAATATAATACTATAAAATTGTAAATAGTCTACAGGATGCGATGACTAAATCACAGTGTCGCAACATGAAAAAAAGAGTTTAGCAACAAACGCCGAAGTCAACATGATATACAAAAATATTCAAATACATAAAGACCTCTACGACTCCGTACTTTGTGGTTCTGTTCGGCAGTGTGGCTTATCTGTAGCATTTTCTTTCAATGGCCATTGGACATGGTACAGGCAGCTAGCAGGACTAATGCAAAGGCGCGGAATGACAAAAATGTATCCCTCGCTGTCGGACCTGCGTCACTCAAGATTTTCCCTTATACCCTTTATTCGGGCCAACTTACAGAAAACACGCAAATCATCTTGGGGCACGTAGTGTTGTAATATATTGCCGAGATTGCGTAAATATTTCTTCGTCATTAAAACGTTTACCAAAACATGGCGGTTTGTCGTCTGATTGAAGATTTCCTTCAGTGTTTAGAGAGTGTTTTAGAACAATTTGTTAATTTGTTGGTTCCGCTACTTAAATGTGCTGTGGTTAAAAATGCGGTTGCTAGTGTGCATTGCATGCTTGCGTGTGTAAGACTAAGTTCAATAATTGTCAGTGGCGGACAATGATATAAAGTCAGTCCCGTTATTCCAATCACGTAGAGATTATATGAGACATCGCCAGTTGAACCGCAAATGAAGAAGTTTGTGCGCACGTCGTCGATGGAACATGACTGTTTCTATTTCTGGAAATTTATCCAATCAAGACGGAGTTGGTCATTAGTTTAGTTTCGGTCTGACAGCAGACGAGTTTATTACCGCCCAACATAGCTATACGTCAGGGTGCCGTAGCTGTACAAGTTATTGCACGCCATTATTGGAAATACTTGACTTTAGAAGCGTTGCGCATTACCAGTAATAGAACTTTCAGTTAAGGTAGTATCATATACTCCATTAACTATGTTCCAACCTGCTTTTTATTCAAGAGGATTTTAAGAGCGCAGCTTAAAAATTATCTTTTTTAAACTGGTCAATATGAAATGCAAATGGTAATGGTCGCTCGCGGGGAACACTCCGAGCAGATTTATAAAACCGAGTGATTTGTGGAGCTATTGTTGGACCTGTGTTCGCCAGTGAACTGCAAACGGCAAGCGAATGCAGATGGAACATATTTATCAAGTGCACCTCTGTCTGCGATTTCATAAAGCGGCACCTATTGGGGAAATGAAATTCTGTCAAGGACATCGTGAGCCAGTTTTGATTATGTTACTGAATAAATACAAACTTATAATATTGTGTATGCTCTGCGAAACAACAGAAAATCAATCAGTAAAAGCCATTTTGAATAAAGTACATTATTATTTGTAACACAAATAAAATGTGTAAAGTGTACTTGTGAATAAATAATTGGAGCTGTGTCAGCAATCGGTAAACGATAGAGTGTGGCGATACGGGGCGATGCCGGAAAGAGGCCGGATGCAGAGCATGGCGCCCGCGGCCAACGAGGGGTTAATCAGTTCCTGTAGGTACGAACCGAGACACATACATACCTCTATCAAATTAAGAGAACCACTTTTGCTAACGTAATGATTTAATGAACGTGTGTAATTTATCGATTATTTTTTTTTATTCTTTATAAAGGTTTGTTTTTCTGTTCTTCTTCCCTTGCAATAGGTGCGTAGTTCGTGTTATTTTGAGCAAGCAGACGACAGTGCGGCGCGGTGGCGTTGTCGTGTCGGCGAGATATTGAGAGGCGCCCGAGGCTCTGTTGTGGAGTGCAAAGCGGGATGGGATATGATGTATCTACATGCTAATCTCTCCGCTATACTTTCCGCTTTGTCGTGTGAAAATAACTTTGATCAAAATCGTATCACTGCAAAGGGCCCTTTTATCTCGTGTTACTTGTAGATATTTATGTATATCGCATACTATCTCAAATCGGTGTCTTTACATATTTGTATATGGCTATATTTTGTTATTCGGAAAACTTGTTTATGTTTCAATGTCCATTCCTGGGTTAAAGGGCCTTGTGGTGTCCTGTTACTGTCTTTTCTACTCTATTTAATATTTGAACCTACAAAATATTATAACTTTGAAAACGCTTTTATATATTCATTTGAACAAAAAAATAAAATGACATCAACATACCGCCATTCTACTTATTTTGACGCCATATTTCCTAAAATATTCAACAAGTGAAACTTCTGTACAGGAGCTTTAATTAACGCATTAGGCGCGGAACATCATGCGTTTGCAAATATGGACGATACACGTTCATAACCGTTCGGTCGGATGCCGAGCGCGTGTCATACATAGCGCTCCCGACCGGGCGCGCGGCATAATCAGGCGCGCATCGAATCATTTGCGCGGTACTCACTTCATTTGCCAGTAATGACCGACGCTGCCTCTCGACGGCGGCCATCGCTTCCCCAATATATTATCCGAATATTTCCTATCGCCCGCCGCGTCACACAAATTTACGCTCAAATCAACGAATATAAGCAATTGAGATCCCATTTTTTAGGACAAAGAATAAGTTTTATATTTGTTCGCCAGTAGGTACACGAGAAAGCAATCAGTCCTTTCTTATTGCTTATTGATGAATAATGAACGACTAATCGTTTCGTATAAGAAACGTTAGCAAAAATACTGATCAAATAATTTTCTCGTATTTCTATCTGTCAGTATCGGAATCAGCGACAATAAATGGAAAAAAGTCGGGATGGATTGATTCCGGGTTGTACGCGTTCCGTTTGTCACGCTATTTCATCGCCACAAGGAAGTCCTTGTTCCTGTTTTTTGTTGTCTCCGTAGATACAGTTATATTGCTGAATTTATCAGAATTATTATTTGTATTCATTATGTGCGACATAAAAAGGTTCTGACGAAAATATATTGCAACACGGGAACAGCTCGTATAACAGTGATTTAGATTTATGTGTCTACTACTAGGTACTAGCGGGTTCTATGAAATGAAATGAGATTCGTCGCCATTTTACCAGCTTTAATTTGATTCGTAATTAAGATCCCATTTAAGTATTTTAAGGTTATTCGAACAATCCACAGAGTTTGAAGGAGGTAAGTCCGTAATGAAATTTAATGATCCGGGAAAAGGGAACCTATCTCTGGGATCTTCTCTTTGTTTTGTCGTCACCCACTCAATTGGATTACATTTTAAATAAATATAAACGAAATATCTATAAATAAACGAAACTAAACATAGAAAAGAGATCAAAGTTCGCTCCACCCACAAGAGAATACATGAAATTGTATCTAGGTATGTATAAAAATACTCGAAACGGGTATCCAGTACAAAGTCAATCTTTCTATTTTAGAGTTAGTTCGAGCCTCAAGTTTCAGCACTCGAGTTTTATACGTAGGTACGAGGGAGGGATACGGCCCGCGGCAAGGACGGACTTGTAAAAAGATCGAGTGGCATCGTGCCTACGTATAATTACACAATTACGAGACATAATGAAATGTACAGTACATGTCGACAACAAAGTGTCGCCGTTGTTGAGGAAACCGCTAGGCATTAATTAAAAACTCCCTTGTTTTGAAATAACGGCTTCTCGACATATTTGCTTTAAAATGTAAATTTTGTTAAAATATAAATAATGGGACGTTGGCAAAGGTCGGTGTGAAATTTTTATACCCAAAAAATAATTTCCGAAAAGATAAAATATTCAGCTGTCAATCAACGCTGTATTAAAATAGATGTTTTACGTAATACTTTTCATCTATAACACTAGCAGTATCCTGTGACGTAGGCTAGTGTGCCCGCGGGACTCGGACTTAAAACATTTGAATCGGAATGGATCACTTTGATTAACTGGGTTATTCTAAAAGTTTATTCCCTAAAGTTTTGAAACCTTATACATCAAACTTGGAAATGGCAATGTATTTGAAAAGTGGGCTACATAATTATCTAAGTCTTGTGTATTGAAGGTTGTATAAGCGATTTCACTCGCGTTATCAGGCTTAACATGGCGGGGTGCCTATAACTAGTCTATAACTAGACTAACCTATAATCTGTCTCTGTGCCAAATATCATGCAGATCTGTTCAGTATTCTTTCCGAAATTCTTTTAGAGTAACACAAACAGAGCTCTATATTATGAATAGTGTACCAGAATGTAGTGCAATTATACTATAAACAAGGCAAGTTTGTGGCATTTAATCTATGTAGTGGTTTATCGGAGTATTTGTAACTTGTTAACGCGCCCTCCTGCCGTACTTGTGTGCCACGTTTATTTATTACAGTTATATCAAATGCTTGTGTAATGAATTGTACTTATTGAATAGGTACTCATACTAAAATAATTGAAGGTTCCGAGAAAACAATGTCGTTGTTATTTCGTGTTTTAGATGTTTTTTCAATGAAAAACCTTTTTTTTGTACAACACAGACAACACACTATTACAAAACAAAAGTCTTGTAATAGTTTTTTTCCCATGTGTGAGGGAAAACATATGGGATTTCTTCCTGCAGCCTTGCAGCCCTGCAGCCAGCAGCTTCCTGCAACCTTGTTTCACCTTAAGAATGGAATATTTTCCAGTTTATTGGATGCGTTTGTGGATCATTGTTCCGTGCAGGAATCGAACTTGCGACACACAGTTACATTCCTATCCTCACTCCACTTCGTGCTTAGTTAGCGATAACATGGATCTATACGTTTGTGTTTGTATAATACTGAAACATTTAATGTTATCTGTAGAATTCTCACACTACATTAAACAGTACAATGCAAAGTTCTATGTACATAAAAGTTAAACAACGAATAAGATTTCTTTAAACGCTAGCTTTTTACCCGGGAAGCTAAACTTTTTAGTACTATGTTACGTACTGTGGCATAAGTATCACTCTAGGGACTCGAGTAGTTCCTGCGTATTCTTCTCCGACGTCACTTTAACTACAGTCCTGCTTCACTTCCCTTTTTCCTACCCCAGTAAAGTTTCAAGGGAGAATAAATATACTTGTTACCTTTACATGTATGTATGTGTTTCTTCGAACGCAGTACAAATGAACGAGCATCTTGGGATAACTCCAAAGTTATTCCACTTCTTTCTTAACTAGTTTGAGAACACATTGTAGGTTGTGTTATTAGTAAAGCATCTTTGTTGATTTTCTATGGGAGCTAGTAATTGCTCAATAAATGTTTGAAAATATAAAATCCACAACTGGAGTCCTGAGTATATAACTGTATAATGATTCAACAAAACTACTGCGCTTAAATACAAATCTACAACATGTTTAATGAACTTCACAATGTTGAATGCATTTACATCTTGTTAGCAGCATTTCGGGGGAAGGTTACGTAATTAGTAAATGCAAGAACTAAAACAAATGTTTGTGTAGGGCATAAATGTAGCAGAAATAATGTTAAACACAGACGCATAAAACAACAATGAAGGTATAACTTGGTGCCACCGCGCCAATTCACACCGTGTCGAGAAGTAATGAGAATAGCACAGATAATAATAAAAACTGCTACATTACAGCTATAGTCTAGACACATATTTATACAAATAAGTCTCTTTGCGAGAATGTGAACATTCTGAATATAAGATTAGTTTACTCACCTAGAAAAGAAATAAATAACCAGGTGGGGAATACTTATGTTTATTTTAGGAGGTAATAATAGCGTAGCTGGCATGGTTTCAGCTCGGGTCGTGGGCCCATTGCATCGTGAATTATGGCCGCGTGCATTGAATACAATGAACTATTCGTAACAGTAAACAACAGGTACTAAAAGGTACCTACTTAATGTAGAACGACTATTACATTTAATATTATTTCTTCACGTGAATAGTTCTCAAATAATGGGGTGAGTTTCTAGGAATTTGTTTGTATCTGATGCACACAATACATGTATACACAAATAAGTATATAGCAGTTTGTTAAGGATGTTTGTATTATTGAATGTAAATATTATCGACAGTAAAGTTATATGTTTTTATCCATGGCCTGGTCACCAATAAACCCTCAATAATTTATAATTATAATACCTCTAATTACAATTCTTATATGAGCTACTGAAGAATAAGCAATTAAAGATGTCTCAACTTAAATGACGACATACGGTGGCAAGGTAAGTGCTAGCAATATGATATCACCATTGTTCGCTGTGCTTCTACTTGAATTCTAATTACATTTGATTTAAGTTATTACAAGATTACTCCTTCGATTGATTTAGTTGTCACTTGTTTACTTAACTCATAGCGTCTCGTGATTCAATTAAGCGGAGTACGGACAAAATTTATGTCGTTATCGGAGTCGTCTTCTCGTTTTGCATTAATTGGACGTTACTCGCCAAGCTTACAGCGGTAACTTGTTTTAGCGTTAAAATAACTGTTCACAGCGTACCGTTGGAAATTTCAGACCGTGGAACATAAACTAACCACTTATCAGCTTCGACAAAGTGTCAATGAAGGTTTCATTAACGAAATATAATTAGTATCTAAGCTTTTATAATGGCCCGTCCAAAAGTTACTCGATAAAACTAACTATCAGTGCCCGTGTCCCTAATTATTTGAGCATAATTCAATAATCAAAGTTGATGCTGAAAATTGTCAAGGTAGCGGAGCGTGCCCGTTTGAAATTCAAGAAATTATGAGGAGCGGCGGCGTTTAATCGAAAAGTACTCTCCTTTGATCTTTGTCGAGTTGCCGTCTGCGACGACGCCTCTGCACGGCGTGTTCGTGCTCGAATGAATAGTGGCTTGGAATAAGCTCAAGCAAAAGAGACGGCCCGTGCAAAGACCTGCTAGTAATTTAGCTCGCTGTGCAAGATTAATGAATCAATACGACTTCATAGACGAAACGTAATATTTAATCAACAAAACTCCTTCAAAGTCCGTATTGATTAAATTCATTGTAAACTTTAGGATTCATAAAATATGTGTTCTCATTAAAATGTATGAACTACAACTTTGTTGGGGTTTCACACCAAACTTTGTGAATTATATCAGTAAATTTATGCGTATATCAAAAAATTACGAGTAATGTCAGGTACATGAACAAATAAATCAGTGCAATAAATAAAGTTTTTATCTGAATTATGAAAATATTAAGCCTCTGGGAGGGAAGATTTATGATATTTTATTAAAGCCAATATTTGTTCATCAGAGCTGTTCTCGTCGAATCAATTAATTTAAATACAGTCCGTTAGTCTTATTTAATTGCTACGAATATATGGTGCGAGTGCTTTTACAATTCTGTAGTTCTCTGTGACTGACTTTAATGACTATGTGCTAGTTTAAGATCTACGTGTCGATACTTTCGTATAACTTTTCAAAAAGACTGGTCATTCATCTACAGACCATTATAATGTCAATCTGATACCAGATTTATGCCTAGTAATGAAAGTATGAAGTCGTAACTAAATTGCACTTATGTATAAATCACATGAAGCACCGTCTTAGGTGAAATTTTCTTCAATTTGAATAATAAATTAGAAGGAAGTAAGGATTTAATGACGTGTGAGTTTTGTGTTCCAAGATGTCTGCGAGTGTTTGAGAATGAGGTTCGAAACATTCGCCGCGGTCGTTAACTATTACTTATGTTTCATTTCTGTTCTTGTTAGTACATTGTCGAGTCTACACCTTTCTATTGTCTTTTCAAACGTCGCTCTTTTTTACACACAATTGTTGAGGTGGAATGTTTTTTTTAGAATTACCAAATAAATAAATGGTAACTATATGAACACTTAAATTGTATGTGGTTTTCTTAACATGTAATACATACAATGTTTTATATGTTAAACGATTTTAATGAGCTCTTTTCCAATGGTCCTTTCGTGTTATATTTACGGTAAAGGCAGTGTTGAAAAAAAACACATTCTATAATATAATATGTTCATCAAGACGTAGACGCGTATCAAATTAGATTAAGGGGTAATATTCAAATTACTACAGACCCAAACAAATTAACCGGTTAAGCTAAATAAAACGGCTTGACAATAAAAATGGCTTAGAAATAAAGTAAAGTTCACATGCACTTGCCACATTTTGAATCCATACACTTAAGAACCGAACAATTTAATCTCCGGCCCACTGTACCATCTCACAATATTATGTAATCTATGAACCTACCCACACATATTACGATACTAACGTACATTCATTAACACGAAGACAGGGATTCTGAAACCCCAGTGGTTTAAGTCGAGGGATTTTCAGTCAGATATTTTAGAATTTTTACATAAGTAACTAAAATGTATTTATAATATAATTATTCAAATTTTAGTTCTCCTTTTATCTGTTGAAACACCGGCTCCCGATATAAAACACTTTATACCCGCAACTTTCAACATACAAGAGGTTATGTAAAAATTATAGTCCAAAAGATTACAATGAAAGATTTTAGATTTTATAACTTAATTGAAAAGCCTACGTTATTGTAATGTATTTTTTATGGTATAATCGGCTTTACAAGTGCGTTGGGGATTTTTTGGGATTAGGAATTAAAGGATTGTGGAGGATTCAGGGATTGTGGAGATTGTTACCTGGGCAAAGGCAAGCAGCAAAGGGCAAAAAACAACGCAATCGTGGTTTTACGTCGGTTTTCTGTGAGGCCGTGGTATCACTTCTGTCGAGCCGCCCCAATCGCGACAAAGCATGACTCTCCCACACTTAAAAATGAATGAAAATATATAAAAAGTATGGAAGTATTATAAAAGATTCATAAGATTCTAATTGAGATATAAAAGTAGCTTTGTTCACACGGTATTTAGCAGATTTATCTCTTTTGTGTCCTAATAGTTCCTGTAAGAATATGAGCATAATAATAGTCTATGCTAGTTAAAGTTACCCCTCAAGGTAATCTATTCAATGGTAAAAGAAATTTTCAAATCGAATGCGAACAAACAAAATATTTCCTAATGCTTATAGGAATAATAATTTGAAGGAAATAAGCAAAGTAAATAAGTAATAAACACAAAAAACTTCGTTTAAAATAAATTTAAAATGTAATGATAGAAATGCTTTACTTAATGTACGAAAACCTTCTACGCTTTATGTGTTTCAGAAATAAAAGCTTCTGAATTACTTGGATTATAAAACTAACAGAGGTGCGTATACTTACTCATTTTTCAAAGCAGGCAATAAAGTATCAGTGATTAAAAAAAGTATTTGCTTTGTCGACATCAATAGGTTAGAAACAAAATTTTATATAGAATTGATACTTATCAAGTTTATTATTTGACCACTAAAGGATAAGGCGATGGTATCAATGTAATACTGTCAACATAGAGCGCAGGCCAGCTATCGCCGCACGCATCTGTGTCCGACAATCCTCAAGATTTATAGACGCGCACAAACACTATAAAACTTACTTTATTATTCCATCAAATGTACCGCTGACTCGCACACTCTCAGATATCATATATCCATACGCAAGGCCTCATATCTAGCTCGGCAAATTTTATTTTATTATTAAGGTATGAAAAAGTATTCAAAGAATGTTCATTCTTATTGAAAATACAAGAAATAAAAGAGTAAATCTTATGTATATTAATTATCTTTGTTTACATCTTCACCAAATTATGTTCAATAAGCTGAAATCACCGTGGTTGTTTATTCGTTTAATAATGTTCTGTTAGAGCGAACCATCGCGTAGCCGTATCGTAGCTCGCGTAGTCCCTGCTACGGTCACTGTTGACGTAGCAAACATTTAGCTACGAGCTGTGGCTACCGCTACGGTGAGCGGCTACGTGGATAGCCCACTCGCTCGTGCCACGGCGATTACTTATACTAGCTGCCGTGTTTTATTTTAAAATAGAAACATATGTACATAATTTAAATAAGAGCTCAGAGTAATAGAGTATTTAATTATCCACAAGCTAATGGGGATCGTAAAATAAATTGTTTCATTCGAATAAAAAGATCCAAAGATAAGCTGTTAGCAGATTATCTAACGAAAGGTAAAATCAATACGATGGATTTATCATTATTGGCAGGTACCAAGAAGCTATTATATTAATACGCAGTAAAAGCGTGAGCGGCAAGACGAGTGGGAGCCTTAGTTTATTAATATTCATGGGGAAATTATTCCTTTCATTGTCTTCTACGTAACGAATTGAGATCCAGAAAGTAAAATAAACGTGTCGCGGTAAAATACTGGCAATTGCGTACTCATTGTGTTGTGTGAGCTCAAGAGCTTTGGCATCGACCGATCGAGGTGCCGAGTACATATTATAATTACGCGCCGCTGTGGGGATGCGACTGTTTTATTTGCGACAACTCAGTACATGTAGCTAAACATTTCAGAGAGTGGTTATGTATTGTTTAAACAGTAGTCAAATATAACTTTAACTCACTTTCTTAAGCGATGATTCAATAAAAAACGAGCGAAAGTTTAACGCGAAACTTTTGTGTTCAGTTTTACATAAATGTGGGTAGTTAGCAGTGGATGAGTTAGCTGCACGTTGGAAGCGACCTACATTTTAAGTTGGTTAGCTGTTTACTAGAGACGGAAAGTTTGAGGGATTAATTATGTATTCACGTCCTACCTGGTTATCACATTTCTGTATAGAGCTGTCGGTACTCTGGCAACCACACAATAGATGTCTCGTAGTTATACGAACATAGAGAGAAGGTTACAAGATCACGTGTTTGCAATGAAACTATCATTTCAAGATATATGAGATTTGATATCCTCAAATCGAGACGCTTTGATACACTCAATACTTGTTTTCTTTTATTTCCAAATCAATGTTTATGGTTAGAAAAATGCGAAACCGATATCGACATATACGTATAACGGAAACAAATGAAAGTAACCAACAAAGTGTTTAACTGGGGCTATGAAACATAAATGTAATCAAAACAAAACGGTGATGGGAAAATAAAAAATGGATAGCCGCCATCGTTTGGCGCTTAGCACGAATATTGATGATGTCAAGTGGGCCTTTTTGGTTGGCGTGAAATAAATCGAAACAGTTGTTGTTGGAAAGTGTTGTGTTTGCAAAATACTGGCGCGAGATGAAGCGGTCGCGGCGCGCGTCGCATTCCGGCCGCTGTGTCGATATCGTTTACATTTTTTCCACATATTGCTTACAAACATTTCGCCGGAACGTAAACAATCCACTTGAGACGTGGCTTATTATTTCTAAAGGTATCACATTGTCTGTCAGGAGAGGAATGAAAAACATGTTTTTAATAACAACTGTGACGTATGACGTGATGGACAGCGATCTAGTGTTTATTTGTTCGATGCTTTATGTTGCACTGAAATAAGTTGAACTGAAAATAAAACGGCACATTTTACTTATGTCAAGTAATATAAGATACTTAATTACAGAGAGTGGGACAGTGACCGTAATCTGGGCACGAATCCAGACTGCTTCGTCGGTCTAGTGATTTTATTGTACCTTCTTAGAGAAATAAGCTGGTATAAGTATTATTATTGCCTTAATAAACTCCAAAATCAGCACGATAGTATATATGTTAAAGGTACTCAAAAAGTCGACTGCAACACGGCAAAGTAACGCCAAGTTTATGTCAAAAGTTGAACAATTTTGTTATTACACTTTATAAACAAAGTGACACGAAGAAAATCAAAATTTACATAAATATTAAAAGTGTATGTAAAACTATATTTATTGAAAGTCCTCAATAACAGGTATTTGTACTTTAGTTAAATTCAAAATAAATAGGAATCCAGGAAGACTATATACTGATTTCTATTGTCTGCTAAATAAAGCATAAAGTTTCAAGGAACCAAGCTTAAAGTCACACAATTTCCTGTTATTAGTAACTTGCAATAAAACTATGTTTAATTAGAAATTCTCTGTAAATGTCAGCGCGAATCAGAGACATTACAAATTAACTGCTATGTCGCGACACGGTTTGCGCTCTGTTTGTTTAATTAGCACGTTTTATTTGAAGAACGATTTGCTTATTCATATGTCGGTATTGTATATTCATGTATTGTGTCACACATACACTGGTATATCGTTAGATATTTCAGAATACGTGTAATTTACTTTGTTATATGTTCTTGTTGTGTGTTACGTTACATGATTTTTTTTATTTCCGTGTCTTAAAAGTGATTTAGAAGATTTCTTAAACGTCAACTTGGTGACTCAGTTCTTTTTTCACTGTGGCCCTATGAACGGGTTCTTGTGGGTAATACTTATCTGAAAAGAATTAAGTAAAATATTTATCGCTAAGTAGCGCGACAGGTGATAGCTTGATGGTTAGCGGAGCGCGGGGTGCGGGGAGGGTCGCTCGCTTCGGGAGTGTTTGCCTGACAAACAGCGCGCGGCTCGAGCACGCGGCAAATATCGCTCGAGCCATTCGAGCACTCCTACGATACCCAGCGCACAGTTATGCTTACAGCGACAACGCAAATATTATACCCGTAAACTCACCTTTACGACATTTCAAATTAATACTCTTTCAGTACCTACTAATATAGAAATGTAATTTCCCAATTTTGTTAAAACATTAAATAATTTCACACATTACAATTAAAAGGAACAAACATCAAGTTCCACGAAACTTATCTCGAAGAGGAAAGATACAATCATGTGAAATGTAGTGAAAAATGAATGATGTCGGTGGACATTGAAATGGAGTCAGTGATGTGTGGCGGTAGCAAACGTGCATCGCTCGCGCGCCGCTAGTTAATATCCAATGCTGTTTATTGATCTGGAGTTGGCTAATGTGGCTTTTGTTATCCACTAAGCCGTGAACCTATTGAATTTCAGCTATAAATGTTTCTATTAAAAGTTTAACCATTTATTTCCGATAGCGGTCAACATTTTCAGATAAAAATGTTTTCGTACCCAGTCAAACTGTTCGAGTACTTACAACACGGATACAATGTTTTATTGCTTTTCGTATATGGACGTAATTGTTTTATTAGTGAAAAACAAAGCTTGTAGTATCCATTACTCAGATTAGTTCCATGGATTGATATAAAATGCGCACGGTAAGTGTGCAGGTTTCCTAGCGGGGTAATCATGCTTTTATCTATATTTACCCATAGCAATCGATTACTCTAATGATCTGTGAAACGTTTTAACACTATCGTTCCGCAATCAGCAGCCACTAGTTTCTATGCAACTTTTTACAAAATGTTATTAAAGTGATTCTGTAACATTAAAAACTTCTTTGTCCGACTTATAAATCAAATTTGAGACGATTTTCCCATCCGTAAACGTAGATGAAAATGGAAGGCAATTTCTGTCGTTAAGGTTTTCACGGTTATTTTCTTTTATGAGTTTACCGACGAAAGTCACGTCATTTTAAAAATAGGCTGGTAAATTAATTACTCGCTCATCTAGTTGGTGTTGCTCTTGTATTCAGCTACAGGTGTGAAAATACGCCGCAATTTAGTTCTTTTTTCTCGTTAAAGCTTTTACGGTGTTGCTTTTATGAACGCGTCGTTCCATTAACGATGAATTATTATGTATAATCCAATACAGAACCTTTTCTGAAGACGTCGCGGTCGTATGACACTGGATACGAACGCAAAATATATTTTAGGGCGAATGGAAAGTAAGAATGGAATAAGTAAACAGTAAAAGAAAAACCAATAAAAGTTGTTTTATTGGCCGTCGGCCGAAACACCTGCCACATAATGAGTTTTTAGTTATTCCAGAGTCTCATTGATTAAATTCGACAAACATTTTTATGTGGAACAAACAGGGACGTACGACGTGGAAAGTGGTTATGAGTTTAATGTAATAAGGGTTTCAATTGGTAGCGTGTTCTTAGGTTTAGGAAACATGACAAGAAATATGTGAATTGTGGAACATGTACATATGTATGTTGTTAGTGCGTAAACCGTATAAAGGTGATTTAAAAATACTAGTAGTATTAGCTTATTAAAGCTATTTGTCTACGTGGAATTTAGATTTTCTAGTAGGTTCCGATTTAGTTTAGTTGAATTGTATTCATGGCTGACTGTTTTAGATGAAATAGATAGGTTTGAAACAGATAAGAAAAGCGATACCATAATACACTTTTAGTATGGTATATTTTAGATAGTGCATGCATTTAAAATACTAAGTACGTAATCAGTCTTATCACAAAAGTAATGAAAAAATATTACTTATATTAACAATTTTACGATCATGAACTCATTTATCATTCAAATGTGAATTGAAAAAAGTCTTAGAAATAAAATAAATCATACAGAACACAGATAGCCTGAGAGCTCCAACTCGCTAGAGTATATATTTTAGCTTTCCAAAACAAAATACATTATGTATGATATTGCACGCATATGCTATAAACATTTCCAAACTCGAAAACGTGAAAGAGGTGTTATTATTTTACGATTTCCATTTTTTGGGTCACATTGGAAAATGTTATAAGATAAGGTTTATCATCTCACCTTGTAAGTTGGACCAGCTGTTACCTCTTTAGGAGAGGGGAGGGTCCGCGGGTACTGACCCTGGTCACGTCCCAAGCGGTACACGCGGGATAATGTTTGAGCTATTTATTCAGTTCTGACGACTGTATGATGATGCGTTTTTAGCCGGCATCAAAAGAAAAGAAGGCCAAACACTTTATTGTATGTTTGTCCGCGATTAGCTGAACTGATTTGAACTGATGTAGTTTTCAGGAAAGTGTTTGTTACACTTAGGAGAAGGCTTTAATATATTAATCGACTTGATTATTAACCAACTTAAAAAAATAAAGGTTTTAACGTCGTGTTTTTAAACGTAGTTTATGAATAATTATTGCAATGTGTAGTTAAAATTTAAACTATTTGATTCGATGTTAGAATATAAAGTTGTTCTGAAAACGTCATGTTTCGGGCAAATCGAATAAAAGTATTTCGCAGAGTATTTTGAAATAACAATAGGGACGTCCATGTTGCACTCGTGAAACTCATAACAGATAAAAGTGGGTGTCAATAACCCGTCTCGAAATATTTTTTCAGAAAATGATCTACTGATTGTCGGCAATCAGCGCCGCCCATGGACTCATAAAACACCAGAGGCGTTACAAATGCGTTACCGGCCGTTTGGGGATTAGGAATTTAAGGATTGTTGGGGATTGGGGGATAATTGTGCCTCCGGTATAGGTAATGTTCGTGTATAGTATAAGTAAAGATATACTCCAACAGAACTAATCTTGCATAAAATAAATTTTATGACTCAGCTTGACTAAGACGTTATCATTCAAAAATATGTAAGCATAAGTATGTACTTGTATAATTCATACGACATAAACTTTTTACTGCTTAGAAGATGACTAATATAGAAAATGGCATGTTACTCTTATTAAATAGAATTTTTATTTGTATGTTTATTGTACGTCGTAAAATTCAAACAACGTAGCTTCGATCCAAAAATATACTAAAATATTCGTAGCTGGCAACATAGTCACTTTTTATGGTTTGTTAAGATATCAACTAATTGATTGACTTCGCGTCCTAAGTTACGATCTACATTGTCTGAGATTTCATTCCCAGACTTGGAATAAATGGTATTGTAAATTTTAAACTGACTAGAGAACAATTACCATGGAGTTTGGAACGACTGTTTGACTTTCACTTAAAAGTAAATTTTTGGTATAATTGAAATTAATAATTTAACTTTAACTTTGTCCTAAATTTACTTTCCGTAATACTCGTAGCTCATTTCGGAAGGATTTTTGAAAACCTAAACACACTTTACTCGAACTAGGAATCCAATTCGTATCCCTTTGCTTGACAGTCACACTAGCAACCACTCAACAACAACAACAGTAATAAATAATTGTATTCAAAATTGACATAACCATACTTCCAAAATTGTGAAAGGCTCAAAATAGCAGTTTAATGAGTGAACTGTCGACGTAGTCGTGTCTAAATTAAATGACAATTGCGCCTTGTTTGTAAACTGGCGGGTAACAGGTGTTCTGTTTAGCCGTATGAAAAATGAAATCCGTGATATGACATCTACTGTCTAATTCTGTATTTGTATATACTGGAGTTATTTAGTTTATATGTATGGATGTTTCACGTCTTTTATATCCGAAGGGGTAGGCAGAGGTGCACATTATGCCACTGTACAATGTAACATCTACTTTTCACTATTTATGTTATGAGTCCCATGTAATAGGGGGTGAGCCTATTGCCATATACCGAGCGTACGGCGCGTCGCGTTCCGCGCGCGCCTCAAAGAGCCATCAGACCACCACAGATGGGGCCAACAGGGCCGATGCCGATTCGGAGTCGCGGAGAACCTAACGGGTTACCGGGGCTCCGGCTTGACGTGCAGGAGAAAGAACGGGGTGGTTTTTAGCCAGTAAGAGTCTGACACTCCCTCCCGCCTCACCCAGGCGGGAGCGGTAATTCGACGATGTTCCGCCCTTAAAAAAAATTGCCATATACCGGGCACAATTCCAGACTCCGTGCTACTACTAAGATTTTTTTTTAAAACCTAGTAATAGTTTGCCCGATCCGGGAATCGAACCCAAGACCCCTTGTCGCACTTGCGACCACTCGGTCAACAAGGCAGTCACACAAAATGTTTCATAATATAATACAGCAAAGTCAAACCATTGCGCAGAATTATGAAATAAAGTCTTAGCATCAAAGTTCAGTTCTCGAGTTCTCAATTAATAACAAGGGCCGGAATGTCTGTCCGGTCTGAGAGATACTCTATAAAAGATTATCGAACGGAACAAAAACAGTGTTCATATTGCTGCGGCTCCACGGTGTCCTTTCATCACGTTTTATGTACTCCTTAGGCAGTTGAATGGAAGTTTTTTCTGGTTTAGTGGAGCCTTTTGTCGGAGTAATACGAAGAAACGCGCCTCCCTTCTTCTTAAGGCTCGCCTTCTCACCCCGATGAATATTTTGTGATTTTTACGGGACAGCTGGCGGGATATTTATTCGAGCAAACTTCTTGATTAGTAATGTTGGCCACGACTCACGGCCGAGATGTGTTATCATAACGTATTGATACTTCACGTCCTGCGAATGTGGCGTCAACTTTTTATGGAGTAAGTAATATGATTTATTCGTCGTATGTAACAGTTATTGAGAGCTTGTGGTACGGATTGGGAGTCAACTCTTTGGCACAAATTTTATAAGCGTTTATATTCTTAAAGGGTTTTTGTTGACCTAGTTCAAAAACATTATCAAGTCATAACATTTTACCTTTGACCTGACTAGTAGGAGTCGGTTGCTATAACTTACCATATTGATTGACATTTCAAGACTCTGAAAGATTTTTTAAATATTCACGATAGTGATCTTAGCTATGATCGTCTTAGCGTGAGTGTCACAGAGAATTCTTGATATAACGGTTGGGCACCTAACTACGGGTCAACATTGACAAGCATAGATTATTCCGAAGAACGTTAACACCGGGCGGTGCTACAAAGCCACGACGAGTTCCTTTTATACAAACTGTAAAGATTTAATTAAATTATGTAAAATACCTGAAACTTGTAATTTGTATTTTGTTAATAGAATGTTGAGATTTACTTTAGCATTTGATCGCTAAACGAAATCTAGGGAAGGCGGCGCTCCACGAGACTGATTTCTTGCCATCCGATTCAGTGTAAGTGTATCGGCGGTGGAGGGAGCGGTTATCGGGAGCTGATTGAGCGCGCAATAAATTCCGATTGGTTTCCTACGTGTACACCACCCTTATGACTCGCGGAACGCACTAATACATAAATAACTATTACTCAGTTACATTTACTTTACCAATAGTGACACAAAGACACGCTCCTAACTTATAGTGTATGAATAAATAACGCAGACATAACTGTAACGTTATAAGTTATCGTAATAGAAGCGTGACGGAGGTCGAGCTTTTTGTGTCCCTTAAAATTAATGGTGACACTCAATGCTACGGCCGATGGAATATTTTAGTAGGCATCTAAATGTACTCAGATATTATCATTGAAACATAACTTGTTGTTAAACACTTCATAGTATGTTAACAGTATTACGTAAGCCTCGCTTTGAGAGTAGGGAGAACAGCATAAATAAATTAAGCCAATTACCAACTTAAACATGAAAATGTAAGCGCGCGTTTGTTTCATGTAGTCACTTCCTGCAACTGGCGCGAGTCGCACGAGATTACGAGGTACCTCGCAGCAGCACATAAAAGAAAATGGTAACCAACAGAAAGGTGGTAATGGAATTAACCGAAGTGTAGCGCGAGATTACACTTAGTACGTATAAATATGATCGCATACGGTTTGCTGTTTATTCGTGCAGGAGTCTCCTAAGTTAGCTGAAGTAATTAAGGTTCTTGTCATCCTGCCTAAGCTTCAGGAAAATCCCAACCACTTGAAAAGTAAAGCACAGAAGATGGAATATATTATGTATTTAAGAATACATTACAGAAGACTACTCGCTTTCACTATGTAGTGAACCAATATGTTATGAGGATACCTCAACATGAAGTCGACTAGTTGTACATTTAAGTGGAATAAGTAGTAGGGTAAGTAAGTTTGTAGTCGAGCCCCAACGAATTCAGATTGTGTAGGAACTTTGAATTTGCACACTTCAATAAAAAGTACATAGAATCAAATTTTTCCGACCAATAAGGACCAATAAAAGGTACAAAACAAATAAATATACATACATGTATGCATGTACACATATTCATTAACTGTTTGAAAAGTTTTTGCGAGGCTCTTGTATTTGTTATCTCAAAGTTTGAGCCTGCATTGACTAAGAGGTGACTCTGGAGAAGACTCAAAAAATCAAGGCACGCGAAAGAAGAAGCGCGTGGTGTGCGTGCGTAGTGATGAGGTGGTCGTGTGGTGGTGTGGGTGAGGGCGGCCCCGGCGGGCGCGGCGGTGGTTTGGGCGGGGTGTATCGATCCCCGCGGGGCGCGTGCGCCGCGGCGGCGGGCGCGGGCGGCGGCGAGCTGAGTGAGCGAGGACCACCCGCGCAGTCCGCAGCCGGCCGCCAGCCAAGCGACTGCCGAGTGCCGCGGCCACCTCCGCGCAGCGCGAACCTTCTGTCGCAACGTTTGACATTCACCGCGCGACAACAAGAGCACAACCTCAAATCGCTTCCCTCACAGGAATTGCTCTAGTGTTATCATCACTTCAAAACTATTGAAAACTTGTAGTAACTACAGCGTTCGCTTATTATCTTGACTCTGAATTGAAACATTTGAGAAAGTGATAAACTTTATTTATTTACATACTTGAACTAAATGATAAAATTCAAACTTAAAACCGGCATTAATGAAGGATGCATGAATGCAAATGTAAAGTTGGTGATGTGGTGTATAGTAAAAATATGAGGTGTCTGATAATCTTTTGAAGTGATCGTGTTTGTGACTGAAAAAATAAAATAAAACAGACGCTGGGAGCGTTGCTCACAAGTTCACGGGTCGTTAATTCGGTGGAAGAGAGGATCCGAAAAAAGAGGTCTCGCTTACGTCCGCTCATCGGAGTGATAAAATTTATGACAAACGGTAAGGAGCGTGTAGTGATAAGGGTTGGGTGCGTTATCTGTGCGGGCGGCGGCGGCGCGCTGCGTGTGTCAGCCGCTCGTCGAACAGGCCGCGTTAATTACTGGCCGCCACCTCAGGAGGCGGCCATCTCCATTCATTATTCTTATCACACTACAATTACATATTGCCGCCGTTACTGTCCACTGATAACCGACCCTCCTCTGATATACTTGTAAGACCGGACCACTACGTCGTTTTTATTGGTTCTTGGGATTGCCAAGTACCAATTCTGCCTCAGGATAAAATTATTTTAATCAGTATAATCGCTTCAAGGTTTCCGATTATTTTTTTAATCCAAGAATCATCAACAAGTGATATAATTTTCAGGTGATGACCTACTCGCAAATATTTCGTATTCAGATCACTTTTTATTGCAAATTTTCCTTATGACATAATTATTTTGTGGAGTTTGAATGAGATTTTTGAAAAGTTTTGGAATTATATTCTAAATGGCAGAAAGTTCCAAATGAGGAAAGGCTTGAGAGGAAAAATTTTTGGAATTTACAATTACCTTATCGTAATTATAAATTCTTACAACTTTACCACTTTGGGTAAATGTATTTATGATAATTACAGTTTTAGAAGAAGGTACCACGGCATAAACCTTTTGGTTTTAAAAGGAAATAACAATATAGATTTATCATGTCAGTAAATTACACAGACATAAACACATTCAGTAGTTGTTGTGAGCATCGCCATTTGTCACATGTTAAGTATTTCCCAGCACATACATATATTTTACTCTACAATAACACCGCTCCATTTAGCTTAAACATTACAAACAAAATACAAATGCCCACTAAATTCTGTTGTATGTTTAGTAGAAAAGGTCTCAGTTTCAATAACACACTCTTTAGTCTTAAACTATTCGGGCTAGAGAAACATTATGGATTTAAAGATAACAGCAACTTAATATGTCCTAAGAGGTAGGTAGAGGTTTATAGTATTAAAGGTAAGGGTCTCTTCCATCGATACGCAAAGGAATTTAATATCAGGAAAGCTTTCAAACTCCTTGTTATTACTTTTGGAAAATTAAAACATCAATAATATTTTATCCGCCATGGTAATTGCTCCAGAGACTACCATCGACTAAAGAGTTCAAATTCTCGTGAAAATTTATGCTCGTGTCGTATGTCTTAGTGAAATGTCTGGTGGTGTGAGTGCCGGCCAGTGGGCCCTGCGTGCGTCGGATTACATGCCCGGCTCGGGCCATGCCTCAGCCGACCTTTTTAGACGTTACCTCTTTGTACGTGTCGTTCAGATTAATCGCGTTATGTTCGGTTTCTAAAATTAACTCCGTACAACCTTTCCGTGGAGAATAAATCAGTCGGCTTTACTTGGTCATGTATCGATAATATGACAGTTTTGGTTTAATAATTTGAAGGGAGAGAAAGAAGTGTGGTTCAGGTATTTCTATCAAGGACTACGATTAAGGTCATTGCAATATGTAGGGATGGATGGATCATATACTAACTTAGATATTCACATTATGAATATCGAAACAAGCTAATATAAAAATCTCAAATCTCTAACATCATCATCATCAGCCTATAAATACCCACTGCTGACCACAGGCCTCTTCTTGCTCGGAGAAGCTTTAAGCATTAATCACCACGCTTGCTCAATGCGGGTTGGCCAATTTCAAATTTATTATTAGAAATTATAAGCCCAGGTTTCCTCACGATGTTTTCTTTCACCGTTTGTCAGTGTCTAAATAGTCTTAGAAAGTACATATAAATAACATTGAAAAATCTCCTAATATAAATTACAATAATAGGATAATATTTCGTACTTATACTTTTAACCATTCAAACAACGAGGTAATCATTGAATGAAGCATTGTATTCATGAAAACTTTATTTTATACGAAATAAAAACAATAAAAATACGCTATACAGATGTTTTATCGACCTTTTTTCTAACGTAGACGCACATAACGACACTAAATTTGGCTCAGTATTGAAAATAAGTCCGAACCATTCATGTGCCGTAAGTTACTACTAGCGAACAATGACTCATCCTCTGGGAGCACGAAAAAAGACAAATTGTTGACTTTGCCTTCTGTACGTCATGTTATTCATAGACAAATGGTCTTTAAAGCTACTTACGGTCCATAGATTTCACGAGAAATGGAACACATTATTTATATCAAAGCAGAGTTATATTCTTTATGTCGTCATATCGGTTTTATACATGAACCTTATAAGAAATTGGAACAAAAAATCTATTTGGAAAATCGCGTTTCGGTTGGAAAACTTCGAACAATAGAACGCACCAGCCATAGACATAAAATACCTCATTACTTTTTATAACTCGTAGAAATAAAAGAGAGGTCGCCCTGGGGAGCGGCAACTTTCATCAGTCCTGTTACCGAGCAGTATCTGTTTGAAGACGTTCTTATCTTCAGACGAGACCCGAAGCATGTCCACAAAATAAATCGTCCGACGACGCCCGCGGTTCAATTTTGTGTGAAAATTACGAGTTTAGGTACGTATCTTCAGAAAATTTGACCGAACAAATAGATAGCAAGCCGAGGCCTCGCCGTGATTCGCGTCACGTCTTTCACGACCACAGGGTACTTTAAAAATTCGTTTCCCGACCTTCCAACAAGTTCGTATGCTGTGGCGGCGACTTTTTTCAAAGTACTATGACCCTACCTTTTGGTGGTAAAACGAATTAAGAGTTTCTCTTCTACCGCATTTCATTCAATTAGATGTTTGCTAAACAAGTAAAAGGAGAATGTTTTGTTTTGTGAAACAGAATTAGCATAAACCCGAATGTACTTTGTGATTCCATTTAGGTCACTGTTTGTAAAAGATTAGGATTAATTTTAGTTTAATAAGCACTGTATATTTTCCAGTTTATAATCTTGGAAACTTTTGCGAGTTTATCCACGTGCCCTATATAAGAACTTTTCCAATAGTTTCCGAGTGGAAATACTCAAACCATAAATTTATTAATCGCCGGAATATCAGCATATTACTTATAAGTTTAGTTCTTGTTTCGATAACACCGGGTGTGCGATTGTTTGATTAAATCAATACCATTTGTAGTATCGTCGAGCTGCGGTCACCAATCAGGCTGACCACTATGATTATTATGGAAATATTGACCTCAACCCTTACTTGTATTAAGGGCGCTTTGTGAAGGGCACTAAGGTCAAACTCGGCAAACAACTGTGGTAAAGTTTTGATTAAATCTTCAAATGCATTTACTCGCGCGTACCGTACTGTGAGTAAATAGCACTTGGAACGTAATGCGGTTGTAATTAATTAGGGAACTGAGGAAAATTAAAAGTCTATTAAACAAAGCCGGAGCTCGTCTGCCAGTTTCGTTGTTCACTTAATTATTACAAAATCCGCGTTCGCGTTTTAAGTCGCTATCAGTATTACGAGCTCTTCGCGTTGAGCATTCAATCTTCTCTCATGAGGTTCGGGTGCTTTATTTTATTCAGGTCGTGAATCGAACCGTAAGAAGGTGTTAAAGAGTAAATTAGCAAAAGGAGCGAATGAATGGAATATACGAACAGGCCGGCGTTGGTTCCGATCGCCATTCGCAGCTGAATAATGAATGCGTCAGGGACGATAATGCTCACGGTGGCTCACCGGCGACGGCGTCCCTGCGACACATGTTACGTTCGCTTCAATAGATCAACTGAACTGCTATAACACACCACCCCGATTTACAGATCCGATACTTCCCCTCTACATTATTTATTATTAGACGGACGTGGTAGCACCTTTTTTCTTTGTCAGTGCAGTAAATAGTACACTCTGTAATAGTATAGATAGGTATGTAATTGCCTGCAGTTATAAACAAGTACAAGGCAATACATTACGTACATAGGTAGATTTCAGTTCCAATTCTTAAAATAAGTCGAATTGGAATTAAATGGACATCGAAACTAAAAATAAATACCTAAAAATACGTAACATTAAAATTTTGTTTTAGTTAGAAAGTTTATTTAACACGGCATGGGATGATCCGAGTTATTTTATACGTGATTATGGTAATGTACGTAAATCGGAAACAAATCTGATGTTACGGCAGATACATATTAAAATTATGTAAATTAATCCGTAAACCAAAGATCTTTTGTAAATATTTCGTGTTCCTGATTCTAGAATAAGTGATGAGTAACCTTTTTATTAATATTTAGGTATTTTTATTGCCATTAAATTATTATTATTTGCTCATTTTGAAGAATCGCACCTACTCACCATGTACTTTTTTGTTTTGTATTATTCTGTACATGATCTCTTTTGTTTGTCGTATATCTTATATTCTTGTGAACGTGCATGTTCAATATGTTACTTGTAAACTTGAAGAGAGCTATAATAACTATCTGAAATATAAGCCTTCATGTACCAAAATCGGCACTAAAAATGAAACTAGAAAGTGTTAACTTTACAGTCTTACTGTCATTAAATATGTACCGGAACAGTCACAGACAGCAGTTTTACTTAAAAATAAATATAAAAAGCAAATCATAAAACTACCGCTGAAACTTTACGAGGGAAAAGGTGGGAACCGTCGCACCTTGACGACATTTATATGTCATATGACATACAGTATTGACAACAGGCAACTAACGTCTGTGAATTGGTTTCCGACTTTATATCAAACCATTTTAGGTTCGGTTTTATTTAACAGGCTTTAAGTTGCATGTTGTGAAATTATATTGAATTCAGATACTGAGCGTTTATTGAACTGTTAATATTCAAATTGTTTTCATGATGTAGTGGATTACTCTTAATGGATTAAAATAAATTGAACGTATAAAAAGAAGCAATTGTTTTAGCAACATTCATCAGGTTCATATTGATCCCAATCGTAATAGAGGAGAGCCAATTGTCAATAAATTGTTACCATTATTAATTTCGTAGCAATTAAGAAATGGAATATTTCTTTACTTAGATATTTGCACTCGCGCTCATCCCGTCTATAAACTACTACAAATATTTGTTCGATTATGTCAGGCGACCGAATATGCAAAGAGTTACTTAGACAATACGCAATCAATCGATTAATCTAGAAACTATAACTAACTTCATGCCTTAAAAAACACAAATAGATTAAACTGTTTTCAAAAAGAAATTACAAATACCGTGTTCTGGTTAAATTGAGTGTTAAACTTGATTTCCTACAAAGATAATCATGTTTTATGATTAAATAATGATTTATTTCTGTATTTCAAATGTCAAAGTTAAATTAAGATTGAAGCGCCCCCTATTTCGTAATGTTCCTTTGTCTGTTGGTCCGTTGTGTGGTATTATGAACGTTGTCCTCCGTAAAGGTCATCTATAAACAGATCTTATGCTCGTTTTTACAATTTTCAAGGATCTAGTGGTGGCAATATCCGGGAAATATTTTACCTGATGTTTTGTTAAGATGTTCTATGTAAGAATAGTATTCTTGACGGTTAAAATAAAATCATTTCACAATGTGCAATCATCAGCTTCTTAATGACGAAAATTTTACTGAAACTGGACAAGTTAACTACTACTCCTTTGGAGAAGAAACAGCAATTTCAAAGACTAGGTACGACATACAAAAAAACGTTTAGACAATTTTCACAAATCTCTGTATACATCATTCATCATAAAAGTGCATCCACACGAAAAGTTCCAACACCAGGAACACGAAATACCCTCAAATTTTTCCTGTTTTTAGGTCAAGCAAAACATTGTACAAGGAGGTATCGTATTGAATAAAATATAAATATTTTTGGAACGTAAAAGTTTCACAGTATCTCGTCCTTGTGAATATAATGTTGGTATTGATTCAAGTCACGCGTGCCGCTGCTGTTTATTCACATTCGCATTGGCGTACGTAAATAATGGGGTAACTTTTATAAGTCACCCGACTCATGTAAAACATGCCTCAGTAACCCATTTACCTACCTCAAATCATGTATTTTGGTTTATTTAGTTGTAACTAAGATTGAATCCGTACTCTCGGTAAAACTGAGTAACACATTCAGTGACATGATGTAGTGCTTAAAATTAGTTTTATTTTATTTTGCCCCAGTCACTACAGAACTAATGGAATTCTTATAATCAAGAAATTTCAGTTATAGAGACATTTCTGTCTATATTTTTGCTAAAACAAAGAGGTACTGTATTCATTTGTATGTTACTTGCGTATATCTCATCTATTGTTTGGCAAAGTACAGCAAGCCGTTTGTACGTACTTGTGGCTGTACGAGCCATAAATCAATACTCATAAATAAGGACGACAAAGAGTATGAATAAAATCCTAGGCTTTGTCAGTGTCCGTATCAGTATTTATGAACGTAACGGTTCCGATGTTAAACTTTCTCATAATACAGCCACGGCTGGTATCCGAATACCTTAAAATTGTGTCCATAAAGATAAGAATTTTTGCGACTTCGTTTCGCTAGGCTCGAGGTTCCCTAAAAATTTATGATCACATTTCATGACTTCGTAAGAGTTCTGTTGGTTTTTTTCTGCAAAAAAATGTGATATCCGATGTTCTCATTTTAAGGAAGCTTTATAAATTGTCCGTAAAGTTGAACTAGGGCCATTAAATTATGCTACGAGTGCTACGGTTTTTCGTAGCAAGTGCGTAGGCCGCAATATAAACTTATAATTTGGAATGAGATCGTTTCAACGGAGTATTTATGTAGCTCACCTGTCCCCTCGTAATTTTGTTATGTAATGACTATCATTTTGTTGATGTGCCTGTTTTTATACAAACATTAAACTGCATCATTAATTGTGGTCAGAATTTCGTGAAGATTTTCAGTAAACAATAGAATTATGAAAATTCTCGTGAACCGCGGTTTGTTAATGGGCCACTAAAAAGGGACGGGTTCTAATTGCTTTGAATAATGTAAACGTATACGAAGCTGTATAGCTACTCATCGGTAGCTCACATCGAGCTGACCACGCCGTTTGTTCCGGTGAAATTAATTACGGAAATTTTAAATAAGGTAATTATTGATATAGGGCTATTTTATTTAAAAACATGTTTAAAGGGTCCATATTTGATAGGAGTTTGTAGTATATGTACGGAGTTGTTCAGTTCACTTTATGAATTATGTGTGAGTTGCTAGGTGGAGTCGTGGCGCGCTAATTGATTCTTGAATGTAACCGTCGTGTAACCTCGTTACGTCGATTGAATATGAAAGATGTCAGTTAATTTTCCCAGTAATGGCTCTGTTCTTGTATCATCTTACGTACGAGCTAAGAAACACATTTTCTTAGAAACGATTCATTTCCATATTTTTGTCAGACATATAAAAGTTATTTGCAATTTGAAGCATAAACAATTCTCTAAATGTTTTGGATTTATTGTGACTTGTTGTCAAAGAATTCAAGTAATACGATTATTTATTATTGTAGTTTGTTACTTTCTTTCAAGAATCTTGTAATTGATTGAAATTGTATGGGCACAGTACTGTGACAATTTGTGATTTATAAGGTCACATAAGCAATTATCCTTGGGAGGAATTCATTACTTCAATTGAAATGGCGGCATCTTATTGTTCAGATTTAGTATTTCGACTTTAAAAATATTTTATGTTCTGTTCGTTGAGTATAGTTCAAACTTCAAATAAACCAATTACAGTATCGGATAACAAAATTATTTATCCTAACCAATAGAAATATTGTTTAGTATTGCTAAAGTTTTCGTTATCGCAAAACTTGTCGGTATTCGGTTTTTATAATCGAAATTATTATCTTTTATGCAACTTTCCAAGCTAACTTGTCTTTGTTAAAGTTTTGTAAAGATTATTCAGATTTATTGAAATAGAAGTTATAGCTAGTGTCAATCCTATATTTTATATACTTAATACATAAAGCTGAAGAGTTTGTTTGATTAAACGCGCTGATCTCCGTAACTGCTAGTCCGATTTGAAAAATTACTTTTGTGGTGAATAGTCTATTTATTGAAGAAAAGAAGGCTATAGGCTGAACTGTACTCATCGAAGATGGAAAATTGTCGAAAAAGTTGATTGAATAAACAACGATTCTAGGAACAGATTGGTGCTATGGTGACTTCGCACCCTTGTGTACCCTTTAACACCACATTAACTATGATAATAAAATTGCAGTAAGACTTGAGATTGACCATCGAGACTTGGCTAAGTTTTTACAGAATGTTTTTGGTTGGGTACATATTTACTACTACGAGTACGAGAAGGTATACAATATGGAACCACGTCACCTTCTAGTATTAAAATTCAGTGCACGTACTAAGAGATAGTGCGATCCTAATCACAGTCAGGAATCTGCATAGTGTAGCGACTACACACAGAATATACAGGGTGTGACGCCAAGTTGTTCCATTAATTTGACGGCGAGGTTCAGAGTTTCTACTAGATTAGTTGATGAACTAGGTGCACCGGCATTTAGTTCTGAGGGCCTAGTACGAGTTTGATTTAAGTTTAGCGACATCGAAACGTTACCGTGTTCGCTGCTTTGATTGCTTGGTTCATTGGTGCAGGCCAATCAGATCGTCGGATGCGGTCACATCTCGATCTCGTTAGACATAAAACTAATTCGTACTAAGCCCTGTCTACCGTAAATAGTTACTTCTACACAAAAAATATAATTTAGTTATTGATAAAAATATTCTTATAAGTGTAGGAGAAAAGTGCTTCGGTACGAATGGGTAGATTCGACTAAAAAAAGAAATAACAAAGAATAAACTGACCTGTAAATGTGCAACAAAACAAAAAAAAAACAGAATTACAGAAAGGACTTCTATCTAAACGTACTTAGTTAATATGAGGAGAAATGTAGAAAGAAAAAACTGAATGTAGATTGGGCAACAACATGAACTGTTTTGGCTTATTTCGTCGTATGGTTTCAGTTATGTTCTAAATATAGCACGCTTTGCACTTTGTTTATTACTTCTTGATATAAATTCGAAGATATTGGGGTGAAAGAAAATGTGTGTCAGCAGAGCGGTTATAAAGGCCATTCATATCGATGCGGTACGGCACACCAATCACTTAGCCACCATACGTTTTACGACCATTTATTTATAAGACATGCAGCATAAACAAAGCCTGACTGCGGCACCCGGTGTCTTATAAATCAACTGCTTGTTCACCGTGTCTATTAAAAGTATAGAAGGAGCAAGTTCCCTTGGAGAGGTATTATTACTGCATTCGCACACATTATCCCGCGAGGAGGGGCGCTCGTTCTAAACATGAACCCCTTGTTTTTGTGACGGACCCATTTCCTTCGAGTGGGAAACATTTCGTTCCGTGAAAATTTAGTAATTTCTATTTACTCCGCGGTTTTCCTGTTGTTTTTCCTTAATTTTGTCACAGCTTGATCATTTTATCAAAAATATATCTTTATTTAACGACCCGTAGCGGGTGTGTTTTATTAAAATGGTTTATGGCAAATCGTTTCGTGCTCCTTTGATTTCTTTCGTTTTAGCAACTTGAACGATTTTTTCTGTACGCAATCTGATTATATCAAAGCGCTTCTTAAATTATGGATAAGAATTGAATTATACTTTTTTGTTGCGTGGATTTTACAATGAAGGTACATTATGATTTAATGAATTTTATATCTTATTTAAGTTTAATTATACAATTTTTCGAGACAACAAATAACCTTACAACAGAATCTCAAGCATGACGTCACGTTTTGTTCATGCAGTTTATGAGTTTGTTAACTGTTCACGATAAGACTAGTTTTGCCATGAATGAAGCAACAGAAACTTGTAAACTACGAGCGAAACAACACTTTTGAAAAGCAAAGCTTCGTTATCTGTTGTCTGACTTATGTTTCGTCAACTAAGAACTAAATATTATCAGACTCCTAACTTACGCATGACAATAGCAAGGAAACTCGCAGAAGCACTACATTTAAATACGAGACGATTAAGTGTGCCACTAAAATAGTTATTCTCAAATTAGTGCACGGAGCAAGCAATTTAATTTTCGTTTCCCGGGGACTGTTGCTTTCGTCATAGTTTGATAAAGTTCCCGAGAATTCTGCCTAAGTAGGCCAATTGATAATCAAGTTTTATTTGTTATGAGAGTCATTAGGAGAGGAAATCTTGTTAGAACAAATTTCGAGTAAAGTTTGTTTTGAAGCCTATGTGCGGGCTTGGGGTAATTACTGACGACGGGATCATCTTTTACCTTAACCTCCACTTTTAGCACGTTTTGTCTTAAAGTTAATTGTTCTTCATTTACAAACAAGTTGTTTGCCATGTTTTTCCTCCCTACCAGGAAAATTTTGTAAGAATAATTGTACTACACGATATTCTATATGCAAAACGGTTTTGTTGTCTATTTTGGATACAACCGCTATGTTGAGCACGTGGTCTCGTAAGTGTAATTAAGTATTCTGTTGCGAATTTCTCAGTACTAGCCCGGAGTATGAAATAAGTTACATGTTTGGTGATAAGTTCGGAGCAAAGCAATGTGCCACAAAGCACATGATGTTATGTATAATAACTGGCGAAAACGGTTATATAATTGTGTCGTTTCTTTTACCGAATACAGGAGTACGTTGTTTGTAAAAATAGCTCTTTGTGTATAAAATACGTGCGCATGTTTGTGTATGCCCTAAAAACATTGTTGGAGGAAAGGGACGGAGGTTATTGTGTGTAACAGTCGCAAATATTACAAGTACGTATTTATGTTTTGCGTTGGCAGTCACCACTAAACGAGTGTTCCTGTTTATTGCACCATAAAGTAACGTTTCATTCTGGAAACGTCCCTATATATACTTTATAGGTCGTTGTAACTGATCGAGCACATCACTTTTACACTTTTACCTGCTTTGTACGGTGACATAATCATGGTTAAATTTTTGAAAGCACCATAAATTCTTTAATGTCCCACATAAAGTTCGGCCATTCGTGTCAATTGTTTTATAGTTCTATTTTGAAGGTACGATAAAATTGGTATGAGAATCGAGAATCGGTTATCTAACTGTCGATAACTTTAATGGGAGATATGAATTGGTAAAGTCTAGTCATATGCTATAATGACAGCTACTCATTTCTATTTGTACAGAAGAACGAATACGAAAACATATTTTTAGTTGTTCCTCTTTAAACGTCATTAGTACTTAGCATTTAGACCAAGGAAGTAATTTTGAGCACAATAACATTAACCCTTACCATACAATCTTAGTTTAGTGACCAAATAAAATAAAACACTTCTAAAGTAACTGAAACTAAGTACAAGATAAAATATGAAATTTACAGTATGTAGTAGGTATTAGAGTGGTTGTGGCGTGTCGTATGAGTCAATACGTATGCGACGCAGTCATGGCGGTGTCGAGCAAGCACATAAACGTTATTGGTAACGTACGAGCGGGCGGCGCCGCGGCGCGGGCCTGTAATGTGGTTTACTTTTGCAGCCGCACGTCCACATCATGTTAAGTGATGAGTACTACATATGTACAATGTATGGATGTTTATGTAGGATGACTTCATATTTGGGTTTTATCAGTTTTTTGGACTTATTTTAACACGGTCTAGCTTTTTAGTATGGTATGTGCAAGTGTATTGGTTTTGGTTCATAGCGCCATCGTTACTGATACCAACACTGATAAGGACCTTTTCGTAATACATCATTATGTGTCCTTAACAGAATTCACATTGAAATGAAACGAACAGCTCTAAGGATCCCTATTCCTTCTATAAACAGTGCGTAAACAACACATTTTCAACTCTAACACTAATACATATAAAACAGAATGTTACGTAACACCGTCAGCGCCGGTAACATATATATTAAGAGCGGCAATAGTTGTGAACAATCTTGAAGCAGGCTAGTTGTGGAGGCCGGGAGTGTCCTGTACTTTAGTAATTTAACTTGAATGTAATTAATGAACTGACCGTCTGCGGCGCTCCACTTCTTGGTCATTAGTCAAGTGCTTACTCATTACCATACAAACGTTAACAGTCAGATATTGTTAATATATTTCCCTGTTCATATTTCAACTGACAGTTGCCTGGTTTTATATAACAGAACAATAAATTACCTCCTGTGTAATTATTGTCCCAGTTCGAATATGAATGCGGTATTATAGTTATTGTTTTGAATTGGTTGTCTCGTAGGTTGAGTGGTTGTAATTGCCTGATTGTTTTGATCATCCAGTTAGAAAATAACAAAGATCATATTTGAGCATCAATAATAATTCATATTCTATGCCAAGAAGAATGTTTTCTTATTTCGTTCTTTCCAGAACGTGAATTTTCAGAAGTCAGGTTTCACTTTTACAGTTCGTTTTTATTACTTTTTTGATTATGTTTTAAGTTACCGACAGGTGAGAGAGTGGGCGACTCACTTCCCATTACGCAACAAGACTCATAATAATATAACTTTACCTACTTTAACTGACCTCAGTGACCTCTATCTGTCTCTCCAGGGTTTAATAGATATTATGGAGTTAGATATTTACGCAAGTACTATCACACTGTGGTTTACGCAATAAAATATCACATTACTTTAAATATAGGAACTATTATCGCGAATTCGTGTCACTAAACGACTAAACAATTATATAAAACATAGGTTTTATGATGCAGTAGAGGTATAATTCTATTTTATGACCAATAAAAGTGACTAATTTTACATATGAAGCGAAATTATAGGGGCTGAATGTACTGGTTTTGTTGGCCTAGCCAGTAAACATTGGTTTTGTTAATTTATTACGTTCGTTCGACAATAGCTTGGGGTTGGCAAAAAGTAGGTCTTGCATTGTATAGGTATTGAGTTTGGCATAACTGCGATGAATAATGCATGAATTATGTTTATCTGCAGTCCCATACTGTCGAGGCTTAGAAAAATTAAGATCAAAATAACAATGACACAATAACCGTATGTTTAGATGAAAAGCCTAAGTACGGTCACAGGATCTAACTAGTATTGTAGTTTCCTAAAATCGTCTGAGGCAACTCAATTACAAATAACTGTACAAACCGCATCAAAGCGTCCTCGTGACTACATATACACAACCATACAAGGCAGGCGGTTTGCTTACTCGCGCTAATCATATTGCAATATTATTGTTACAATCTCAGTCTTATTAACTATAGAGGTTTAATATTCAAATTAGTTAAACATTCAGCTCTAGAACACTGCTCCCTCTACCGTACATAAACGGCACTATCAATTTGGTGCGGCGGCAGATAATAAATATTTTATTATAGGCTCGGACGGCGCACGTGAACCGCAAAATCACTGTTACGGCGTTGTTATACGGATAATTTGCAAATATTATCGTAAAACCGGCAATGAAGCCTGTTACAAATCACTACGGTAATATATTGTTTTAAAGCCGAGCTTTTAATATCTGTGCTGTCCAATTTTGTTCGGTATGCATTCGATTTTTGGTGTTTCAATAACGACAACCATATAGCATTCCTTTAATTCCCAGAAAGGGGGAAGTGAACTATTGTGTATATGTAATTTATAAAATTCTTACTAAAACAAATTTGTTTACATGATTGTTTCTTGAAACAGTTTTTAATTCAGGACAAATTTGACGTGGTACTTGAATTTCATGAACCGGCCTTAACCAAGTAGAAACGACACTTCACTAAATATCATTTCACCATTAAATATAAGCATTATACTAGCACAATAGAATAGTTCGGACCAGTTTAGTATGTATTATCGTATTTAACGAGTTGCAAGTACGTTAGTAGATATTCAAATAGCTCGTTGCGAACTGCAAGCTATGCTGATATCCGAACGGCAAATAGAACATTAATTTTGATTGTTTGTACAGTAGTGAGATGATAATATTATGCGGTATTGGTCACACGGCGTGTGAGGCTCAGTGAGTCGTCAGCTGTATCGTGAGTGGTGGTCCAATTATGATAACGCGAGCCGCGTCCGCTGCAAGCTTGCGCGCCAATTATTTCATCACCGCCTACAAAACAGATTAACTATGTGTATTTATTTACATGAATGCTTTTTATTTGTTAATTCGTTTATTTTACGTGGAAAAAAGTAGTATATAGTAATAGTCTGCAATAAGTGTGCATGTCTAGTGTGTAACCGTCTATATTCGAAGAACAACTAATAAAGAACCGATTACTCGATTGACTTAGGTTTTTCAAACTGTGGCTTCACATTTTTTTACGCTAAATTTTACTTTTTAATAAATACAATTAATTATAAATACAGTTAAATATTTGTGAAAATAGTGATATAGGTTTTTCATAAAAGTCCTATACAAAATGTCGGTTAGTTTGTTGTATAAATTCTGACGTTATTTAATTAGAAAATTTTAAATTGTTCAAATTAAAGTTAGTACGACACAGAAACCGGTTTGACAAAGACAAGCAAGGTAACAAAAAGTTTTAATAATTAATTTTTAAGTTTGTAACACTGTTTGTTAATTAAATTATATTGAGAGAGGTAAAGTTATTGTTGAACGGTAAAACTTTTGTACAAAATGGTGTACAAGAAACACACTGTAATGAAAAGAAATAAGTAATCTTTTTATTAGGAAACTTAATCAAGTCTTCCTGTTTTTGTAGAGTTTTAATATTGTTTCAATATAGAAACTAAGAAGATTATTTTGCGCATTTATCTTGAGTTTCAATGACAATGAACGTAACACTTTCTTTGAGATCTTAAAAGCTGTTCATTACTTCAACTATTAACTACTCTTACTTCTTTTCACACTATTACATGATTAGATTATTGAATACTTTTGTACTGAAATACTATAGTTTTGAATTACTACGGTATTGAGAAATTGATATGTTTGATATCCTTTATCACGTCCATTGTGCAATTTAATGGTATTGGCTATCGTACATGATCGTACCGTCCTTTACAAAGACGTCTAGTTGACGCATGTCAGCTCAGCCAGGCATCACATAACGTACGGAACGCTGACGTAAGCTTGCAATATGCTGCCGATGCCGACACGGCTTTGATGTGTTTGAATAAATAACTCTATGAAATGTACAGGTTATTGTTGTTTCAATATATACAATAATTGGTAATACTTATTTCGCCAAAAAAATAGGTACCTACTACTAACATTTATAATAAATTCCTCTCCAGCCGTTTACTTCCATGACCGTTCATATGTTGCTACCGTCTCCAAGGTTTCCTGTTTACCTGGTGAAAAATAAAATTTATTTATTTATTTAATACTTCTGCACTTATAGCACAAGGCTGACTTAAAACCTAGGGCATTCTCTGCCAGTCTACCCTAGATCCATGACATGGTAGGTGCATAATGACTATTAATTAAAATTAACTAAATTCCATTGCTTGCTGCTAGAGACGAAAAGGAAGGATTGTAATGAGAACAATTTTGTACAATTGTTCGAATGACTAACTACTAAATCGTTTTTTCCTGATATTTTGCTTGAAACTTAGAAAATAGTATAATCAAGACCTTTACCAATCTTATTCCAAAGAACGCTTTTGAAATGAATAAATATGTATTTTTTGCGGTTGACTGTACACAGTAGGTGTATTGTATCATGATTAACTTTCGCTTGAGTTGTGACTGATAGATTCCTCGATCAAACCTTGGTTTTCATATGGAAAGGGGATATTTTTTTTCACTTTGATATCTTGCCAAATATGGTAGATCTTTTTACTTTTTGTAAAGTATTTAGTATGATATTTAAGTGAGTTGTCGATATTATCAAGCTAAAACGTAGCTTCATCAGTCGTTGATAATAAAATTTCCTAAATTAAAAGTAGAATTGCTTACAAGCCATGGCTTAACATAATGTATATTTTTTAAGAAAACATTTATATACAGCCTTCTGTAAATAAACATTTCACATAGTATATTTCTAAAAGTATAAAAAAAATATAGTATAAGCCGTTGGATGAATGGCTGAATTTAAAAGGATGGGTTAACCTTCCCTCAACAATAGGCTATTGTCAGGAGTAATTTGAAAGCGATCAGTGACTGATTGTTTGAAATTATATAAGTATGTTGTTATTTAGTCATATGTAAAAAGGGGTTTCGACGAACAATTCTATTAGTTTTAATGAAAAACACAAAACGGATTGATGAAAATAAACGAAAGGATTTGTGGGATTATTTTCTGTTTTGAGAACATAATAAATTACGTTTAACTTATATATTTTGTTCTCGTTTTGTACACATTATTTTATTATATTATATAATAAGTAGAGTAACTCAATAAAACTATTCAATTTGTTATTCAAAGTGGTATTCTCCCATATACAATATCTTTACGATGGTATAATTTTGAGTCTTTGTACAATAAAGATAGCATCGCATATAAGTATTGTATAAGTTCACGAATAAACCAAGTTCACAATACCTTTATTTATTTGTGTACAGTTGGAATTATTTTTCTTATACCGAAGCTTTATCATATAAGATCGCGATACATCCATTCAGAAACTATTAGAATTCTTTACTGTTTTATTTTACGTCTCTGAATAGTTTTACTTCACATAAAACGGCCGTTTATGACACCTTCGTACGTACGAGTTAATAGTACGAACTGTTTTACTCGTAATTTGATGCGATATAAAATTTATTCCTTTAAATTATTGCCGCTTTCCCTTCATGACCAGTTTTGATAGTGCTCGTATATTAAACAGGCAGTATGCTAATGTATGTAACCTTTTTTTACCGAATGACTAGGTAAAAATATTATAGTACTTAAATTCATGCCCGCCAAACATAATCTAAGTGACAAATGTAACGTAACTGTCTACTTAAAATAATAAATAACGCGATATCGTTCCGTAGGCCCCACGAATTAAACGAACCGTTGTTGTGTTATTACTTGGCACAACTTAGTATGAATAAATAAAAAAGTACGAACTATGAACTGTAGTAATTTTATTACAGCAATAAAATAAAGAAATTTTCTCGGAGAACATCGTAAATTTTATATTCCTAGGGTTTACGAGTGTGTGTCACCAGTTTCGGTAACCCATTATTAAATTTCCAATTACGCGTATTTTAGTCGTATTCATACTTATTTATAACCCAATTTCGCCATTTGAATGATTTCATCCTAAATGAAATATTTTATGGAGGTCTCTACTCTCTAATAAACCATATAATTATATTTTATACAAATAAGGAATGTGGGAGACTTTAATCATCTTTAGGGCTACAGTGTAGCAGACTTAGCTTGTGTAGCTGTCGTTACGCCGTCGTTACGCCGTCGCTATGCTTGCTACGCCGTAGCACTCTATTATTGTGTTGTCGGTTTATCGAAAAGTGCTTCAACACAAGGTTCTTTATCATGTCAAATTCAGCGGAATAAGCGATAGAGATGAATACTGTAGCTCAGTGACCCTTGGGAAATAATGGCTCGGACTATTCGTAGATGAATCCAGATGCCACCTCTAGAATAGAAAGCACCTCATTTGTGCGAGTGTAACAAAGCAATAAGTATGTAGAAAGTGTTTTTAGATACAATTGAAAATTATAATTAATCGAACGTTAGTTAGTAATGACAAAACGTATGAACGTGTACATATATCATACGAGTCCAATTAGCGAATTGTATCGTTGGGCAGTTTATTTCGCCTCGTTATTTTAGGATTGTGTGGCTCGAAGTAATTTTTCTGGACTAGATAAGTAGGCTTGTCACGTACGATAGAGTTGGAGAAACTAGAGGGTTCTAATTGGCTGGCCCGTTTTGCGGTGGCGGCAACCCTAGCACGGTCACCGAAATCGAAGGCCTCTTCTATAATCGATCAGCAGCACGCTCCCATTGAAACTTAGCCTTTGTTATCTATAGAGAAAAGGCTTTTGAAATGAGATTCTAATCTCATTATGCGTAGGTAGATATCTAATCCAATAAAATTTGAAGTATCCACTTGAAAAGATCGTTTCGTTTAAAAATATACGGTTTAAGCCACTTTACTTGAAGATTTAGAGGCTTTCGGTTTTAATTAACGCGCGGTTTTAATGGAAATTTTACGTGTCTGGCGAGGGTATGTGGTCTCTATTCACAAAATTATTTACAATTTATTTAATACCCCGTTTCTCTTTATACATATTAATATTTAAATTAGGCAAGAAATTGCAGATAAATTGATTTAATTAAGTTCTTAACCTAATCTCCTGATTTAATCAGTACTCAGCTTATTTTTTTTGTATTTAATAGAAAGTAACTTTTTCTAACTGTATCGTGGTCGATCACTTAAAAGTTACAAGTGCAGTCGGTTGTTTAGATTTTAATTTAGCAAATTTGATAAATTGACTGATACCAAGGTTTGCCTTCAGTTGAACAGTAACAGAAATGCCTCTACTCGAATACAACTGGCTGCTTATAGCAACTATTAAAAAGTAATATTTTTTATATTAAAAATATTCTAAGTTAAAAAAGTCCACTTCAATAGACCGGAGGCTCGTTTAAAACGAAATCGTTTTGATATTCACTTAAAGCACAAGGATCTACTCGACATATTTTTACCTTTTCTCTTAAAACAATGAATACATTTTCTTTGAATTGCTTACGTACTTGTGATTTTTATCTACTGAAACGATTTTTACATTTAATTGGAACGATAAAATTAATTAAGTAAAAAGTGAGCTTGCTTGAATGAGGGGATAGATATTGGTCGCCTTCGGGGCAGTAGCAGTATGGGAATGATAACAATAAATATTAATTACAGATCGAAATATGATTTGACCTTGAATGATATTTATTACAACCTGTCAATACGCGACTAATAGATTGATGAGTTTACAAATGGAAAACGTATCTTAGTCATTTTATGAATTTTCATTGGTTAACATTACATACAAGAAAAACATAACCGAAATTGTTTCTCAAAATGAGTTCAAATAAAAAATACACCGAGATAAGACCGAAATTAACTGTGAGGGAATTAAAAACAATGAGATTTTTAATAGAGTTGCCGGGAAAATGGAATAACTGTGATCCGGGATCCCACTGTCAATTACACGTTGAATAACGATAAGTCATATTGTAGAGCGTGCAATCGAGCATTATCAATTTGTGTGGATACGTGGGTGACAGCAGCGGCCGGCGACGACGACGGTACATTTGTCAGTGTGATTAAATGACGTCACACACAGTACACACTGAATGTTTTTACTTTTACTCTGACAAAATCATTCCGACAAAATGTTTAACTAAATCCTGAAACTTCAACGCCTCCCGGTAAAATTTGAAGCACAAAATATTCGCAAGACTACTTATGTATTTATGTTGCACAACGTACATTGTTACTGTCAGGTACTATTTTGTTCGTAGTTTTGTAAATAAACGAATTATGTAAAATGTTTATTTTTTCGTCACCTTTGTATCAGCTATTTCCTATGTAGGATATACTCTATTGTTAAAAATATTTTGTATGTCGTATCCAGACATTGTGTGGTGGGGGCGGTTCTGAAACTTTAAAAGAACTTACTTGGAGAAATAGTTATCGAAGTAAGTCAATACTTGGACAGGTTTCTCGCAGAGCAAGACGGATAGATTAATGGTTTCACATATCTCTTGCGTTATTCACAATAGACGGCAACTGCCTGACACAAATACTTATACTGAGATATTTTTGCAATCCATCGATTCTCACCCCGGCTTCCTGACCCCAATTCACTTTAACCCAAAGTTAAATATTTTCTGGTCCGCACTGAATACAAACAGCTACTCAATTCTGCTAATAAGATATCTGAGTCGTGGTGGAAACGTAGCGGTTAGGCGTAATTTCGTCAATATTGGTAAGGGCTGTCAAGCGTTAGATTTTGTTTGGGTAATCCGAGAGTTAAAGTAGTGATTGCCATGGTAAACTGTTTGCTCGTGGTCATTACATTTATCTTCCTATTAGTTCAAAGGGGCCTTTTAACATAAGTGTTGGTTGATATTTTGCTGGATTTACAAAGACAGAATGTTAAGAGAATTTTAAAAGTGCAGTTATTATATATATATATATATACGGTGTAATGGTAAAGATTTATCTTATAGTCAATTTTGTGTACATACTAGAATCATCAGATTTTGATATTACTGTAGAAAGGTCCATAGTAAGCCACCACTAAAGAAGTGCCATTTAGTCGAGAAATGTTAGAGAATGCTCGCATCAACCGCATGAAATATTAAATATCTACCTGCCTATTTTACATAACTCCTTTACATAAATAAGCTCTCACCTTCCGACGTACGTCCTAGGTTGACACAAATGTAAAACAACGCACTTGCCTTCGCATATCATAATTTTGATAATAATGAAATTATTTGGTAAGGCGACACGTACAGCGAGCCCACAGTTTATTACTTTGAACAAACAAAATTAATAAGGATCTCCCGAAATCCGTAACTGAATGTTGATAGACACGAAGAACAATTCCGTTTAGAATTTCAATTAAGAAGTTAGAGTCCTATTAAAATTCAGGAGAGCGTTGTGGACGCGAGAGCGCAGCGAGAATGCGATTGTACAGAAATAAACGTTAGTGTTTGGTAAACGAGTTTGAGGGTGTATTAATGAGGGCGGCCCTCTTTGCCTCTTTCACTCTTTAACATTGGCTTGCTGTGATTTACCGAGATGAGATTAAATGTGTTTTCAACTCAATTGTACGTGTTTCTTGCACCTTTAGCGAGCTTTTGTTTTTGTTTCTGTACTTTGTTTAACAACGGCTTTGACTTTGAGTTTGAAGAATGTAAATAAGAAAGTTAGATAACTCGTAAACTGTAGCTTTTTATGCGGTAGCAAGGAAGTTATTTATTTCATGTCCCACGAGTAAGGCGACCTAGACTTTACGGCTCACTGTTCACTTCGGGTAATGATTTCTTACGCAAAATCCGAATCCGATGCGATGCTGGAAACTGGAGTCGCGTTCTCTCCTGAGAGTCGACAACCCTTTTCAGAGGTCGTTACTTTTTAGCTGTGGGTAAATCACAATTCCTTGGGGAGAACATTTACATTTGTTTAAAATGCTGGTACGTTGGTACATTTAATTTTGTGAGTCGTCGCGGAGTCCATATTAATTTTTTGCAGACTTGTCATTTTATAACGACACTCATCATTTTTTTAAAGGGATAGTATTCTAGTTTATTTAATTATTGATGTGTCTTCAACTATGAAAAGTACGTAAGTAATACGAACAATGTCTTTTGAAGTTTAATAACAGTTAACTTAATGAAACGTGTAGTGCCTAAAAATAGCCTTCAAACTTACTACGTCTGCCCTACTAAATTATGTGGGTGTTAACTTTTTTAGCGTTTGTAATATTTTATGGGCGAAAATCTCTGTACGTACATAAATGTTTATGACTTCATGTAAATAACAACATTCTGGTAAAAGTGATACTGCCTACTTACTATAAATAATATTGTGATGTTGTACATAAATTACTAAGCGTAGTTATGTAAGCTCCACAGCTTAGTTAGAATAATTAACATTTGATTAATAGGCGTTTCATTAGTAAGCCTATTCTTAGGTAGTCTTAATATTGCTGAATAAACACAGTTATGCCAAATATCATAAATATTTTTAATAATATATTATTACCCTATACATGCAAAATATTTAATAAGCATACTAGAGGATTAGCGTCGTCAAAGACGACATAGGCTTTTGTTACAGCTACAAAAACAAGAAAAAATTCATTCATTAGCAAGACAAATGGCGGAAAGTTATTTAGGATATTCCGTTTCTGCTGGAAATTTTCATTTTCTGTTTCATTAGTAAAATTTAATCTTATTACGGAGGGTAGCTGCGTCTTGAAGGAATCCTTGTAACGAGTGCGAGGAAATGTTTCTTGTTTTCTTCGCTATAAATTTTGAGTGCGAGTTACGGCTGGAATTGAAACGCTTTACGAAACTTCTGATTAGGAGGTGCCCTATTAAGGTAACTGTTATGTTTGGTGATAATTGTACCTTTACGTCTATTGGTGGAGTATAGGTACAACCAGTCGAATTATTTGGTATTAAGAAAATAAAGATTATATTAGTATAGAGACCATTTGTTGGGTTCTGAACTGAAAAAAAGCTATGTAAACATTTTATTATCGTTTCTGTTAGGACAAGTTTCTTCCTTTAATATCAAATAACATGACTGACTATACATCCCTAACTTAATGATATAGAGTAGAAGCAGATAATGTTTCAGTTCAAAGTATAGAAAAACACAGGGTGTAAAAGGATCTCTAACAAAACGCTGACAAAAATAATTGTTATTACAATTTTAATCGTTTTTGCTTTTGTGTTATTCATGCAACATCAGCCTTGAGCAGTTGATTACAACTGTTTTTATATAAAACTAACGTTTATTTTTCCTACTTTTACGAAACAAAAAAAAATTACCTTCACCTGTCGGCGTTTTTCGGCAGAGTTCCGTTTACATCCTGTATATTAGAACGCAGTGATTGAGAGCCATATCATTTTTAATACGTCAGGGAGATCCATTTAATCCGGACTCCGGTGTCAAATTGTCAAACTTCTTCGGTGTAATATTTTTTAGGTTTGTCCCCAAAAAATATGCGAATGTCGAAGTTCGTGTCTTTACACGAATTTGAGGAATTTGACGATTTACGATTTTTTTTTATATTTCTGAACACCACTTTTTAAAGATTACCTACTAAAAAGAGTCATCACAAATTATAGTCATGATGAGCAAATTAAACAAACTTGCTTAAATATGAAGAATATTTAAATCTTTGTCGCGATCCTAAGTACATAGTACTGTTAAATTACTTTTACACCATAAACATTTTACCGGTTCAGAGAGGTAGTGTAAAACAGTCTTTAGTCACGAGTACTTTGACTAAGGACTTCGTCCAGCAGACCAGGAATTTGGCTAAAACATTGGTTTTAGTCAGTTTAAGCGGTCGCCTAGTACGTAAAAAGCAGAGCACTTTTTTGTTAACTATTGTTTGAATACTTCTTGTCCCAGATTTGCGAATTTTAGCTCTATATATTTTTCAGATAATAATAAACTTGACATTATATTATGTCGCGTACCTACGTCTCTGCAACACAACTTTATACTTAACTTAATCCTAATTAAAATTTTGATAGCGGAGAATTTCATAAAATAATATTCTTTGTAGGTACCATTATAATTCGAAGTGGCGAAGTGGGTGGTACAAACAGTTCTACTTCCATTTTTTACTTTTATTGAATTCTATTTTTAAACATCATAATTATCTAAATGTCACAACACTTTAACAATATAATTATATAGCTGTCAGTACCGATCAAATATTAAGTGTCAATATTGAATTATATGAGGTATCGAAGTGTCCTCTTGCTAAGACATCATATTGTTTTCCATTATAACCTAATTAACAGAAGAACAAAAATCTCTTCTGTTTACTCAGTGTTAGTGTTAGTTTATCTCACAGTAAGTGAGTGTATTTGAACTCGCATACTTAACGAGGTGATGGCAGAGATACGGCCCTGTGTACTGTTTCCGTTGTTTAATGCGCGGTTAGGCCAGCAAACAGCTAAATTACTAGATATTTGCCTAATGTCCAGCCTGACTATCTAACTGTCTGGCTATATGGCTATCTGGCTATCTTGGCACAGCTACGTTATAGACTGAATTATGAGAACATTGTTGTAGTGCATTAATGAATAATGTTGTTTTTTTTTAAAACAACACGCAATTTTCTGTGTATTACGAAAACTAACTCGCTCGGAGACTGGTTCTATTGTAAATGCGACTGTCTAGCTTTTGTTTTTAGGATAAATACTGGGCGGAATTGTCAATATTGAGGTTTCTTATGTACCTGATTTGATAGCTTAATGATATTATACTAATAATTATTTGTGTAATTATTTCCCAGAAAACGAACTCGAGAGTCCTTGTTTGATAGTCGCGTTTGTAACCACTCGACTAAAGAGGTAGAGATGTTATGTTTGATATTATTATATTTAAAAAAAATTAAAAGCCACCAAAATTAACAATTAATATAAAGAAACCTCTATTAAAAGGTAACATTCCTCATATTTTACAAAGGAATATCCTTGAAAGGCCTGCATTCGTGTCCCGTGGAACAGTTCAGGTGCGATTCAGGAGGGATAATCGGGTTTATTCGGGAGGGTTTTAATGAAAGCCATCAGTCACGTCACCGCTGCCCGGTACCCATTGTGAAGTTTGCTACCCGTAGGTACCTAGATACCAATCTATGTAGTACTGAACATTTAGCTTAATGAGCGTTGTCGACGTTGTCCGGACCGCATCAATATTGGATAAGCTCGGATACTGTAATCTTATCCGCATTATCTTAGATCAGATTGGTCAGCCGATTGTGTTTTTTCATTAGGGATGATTATATAAGGTATATTGTTATATCTATAGATCTTTGGCGATGAGTGTCTTTCTTTTGTTGTTTCAGAATTTGGTTACAAGATATCCAATTGAGAGTTTTAATTGAACAGTAGAAAACAACTATTTAGCAACAGCTTTCGATCTCCGTTTGTTAATTTTATTATTGTATTTTTTGTATTAATATAGAGCTTAGATTTTGTCGACGAAAAAATCAGGACCAAAGGGTTTATGACCTTCAACACTTGAGCTAGCCAGCACAGGTGATGTCATAGATGGATAAATAAACATATATATTGTATTTATATATGATACTTTTGTTACCGTAAAACCTAACTCGCTCAGCACGATTATATTATATATGTAGTGGTCTGTAATAATTGGGATAGAGTTCACCCAATACATTGTAAGGTCCATTTAATTCAGCGTTGTACTTGTCAATTAGTATTCTCTCAACGGTAAACACCAGACAGTTACACACTTGGGCATTCTAGATAATAGGTATTGTGGCTACTAATGTCTAATTCAAGTCTAGAGCCCAGCTATACTGCCACTGGCCACAATTTCAGGGTGATGTTGTGGTGGATTTCGATATTGTAGGACTTGAATATGACGGAAAATTGAACTGAGGCTTTCAGTGATGCCTTTTAAAGCAATGTTTATAAATAAACATGTTTTCAATGAAACAATTAAAAAATACAATTGTAGACTACTTATCCGGAGTCCAGCAAATAATGAATTCTAATTGTCGCTATTCGGTACTCGTATTGTTCTATCAATGAGGCAGATATTCAGTGAGAATATTTGAGATTATAAATTTATCTTCAAGAGACAAAGTGATGTCAAGAACACTGGCAGTAATCAACACTCACAATTCGGATCACGCGGTATATTAATCTTCTAATAGAAAAAAATATCGTGTGTTTAAGACAATAGGAGATCATGAGCAAAGATAATAGGGGAAATATAATTCACGGCCAGAGACAACGCTATTTTCTTGTGGCCAAACAAACTTCGACACTATTGTTGATAAAACAGTTACACTCTCTATTGCCTCAGGACATTTCATCCCGAAAATATTTTTCCTTATGTTATCCGTTAAATGGGTCCCAAAGATATCCACAGTCACTTTATACGATCAGGTAGAGGTAGACACAAGCCAAGACCCTTTGATGTATTTTTAGACTTAACTAACATCAAAATGCTTTCTAAATTATTAATTAAACTTTGATCCTTTCAACTTGTCAAAATGTCTGATTCGTAATTAAAATTGCATCTTGCAGACTGAAAATTATTTTTTTTCTTAAATTTTGCTTACAACAACAGTTGTATTGCGTAGTTTGGTTGAATCTTTTAATAAGTTCTCAATTATCTTTGATGTCTACGACCCTTTTTACCTTTGACCCGCGCTTATTCAAAGGTCCTTTGCTGTCCGGCGACTTCAAAGTGAACTATCTCTAAGCTAGCTTACCCTTTGTGCGACTAGCTGGTAATCCGGACATTGTCTGGCTCAAATTCCTATTTGACAGATGTTTTTTGGTCGCGTCAAGTATTTTGCCGTACCGTACTTAACCTAATTGGTCTCGCCCTGACGACTTGTTTGACGTAATACATCTCCACGCTGCTATTTTCGTTTACAAACTTGAAAAGTGAGTGATCTGACCTGCTTTGAACATTCGCGTTTGTTGAACTAATGATATTTGTTGAGGATGATGATATTATGTAAATACTTTGTTTGTGTTGCTCCCATGTGTATTGTGTGCCGATTTGTTTTATAAACTTTATCTCCACATCAATATAGATAGGTGAATGTTCGAAAAAGTTAAATCGAGGGACGAAATCGTTTGAAGCTAGCGAAGCTTTGGTTAAATTACCCAATCAACATATAAAGTGGCTACTCAGTAAATGGCGCTTGGATCCAGTCACTAGAGATAAATGAATGTCACTGATTAGATACTAAAAGCTTAGTAATCGATTCAGCTGTTTGCCGGCCACAGTTAATTTTAACAGTGTGATGACAAACTATCACGCGTGCCTATCAACATTGTGCGGTAAAGTGCCAATTACCCGGAGCACACACAGACACACAGATACACACACACACACACACCACATAAAATGTTACTACTTACTGCTTGTTGTTATACCACAGCGCCGGGCGCCGAGCCCGTAGGTTTCAAACGACTAAGTAGCAACAATCTGAGCATGAAACTGAAAGTAATTCAGTATCAATAGCATTCATAAAAAAATGTATTTGGAAAAATAAGTAAAGAAAATCCAACCAAAATATGACCGCGATACCGAAAACCGAACTATTTTCCCCATTACGCTTTCCACAACAATGACAATAAACTATGTCACGATGGCTCCATTTCGGGTGTTTTTATTTTTTCGGGCTAAACTCACATGCGTGGTCGATATTATTTGTGACTTTAACATACAAAGTGGAGTGCGATAGTTTTCACGGAGCGCCTCACTGCCGACTCGAATCCGTTGTTTTGGGAATATTTGGCTGAGTTGTGTCGGTGGAAGTCATCAGCGTGATTCGGTACATTAGGCAGTTCAATTGCTGTCAAAGCAATCACACGTTTTTGGTGGCGTTCGGGAGGTACCAACTCATTATGTTGCTCAGTCGTGCGCCCGAATAAACAGCGGCGCGTCGCGCGTCCTCGGTGGAAAACGCGCAGCGGCGCGGCGGTCGTATCGATGCGGATAACGTCCACCAGTAATTGCCCGCCCAGATTTTATTTCACTGGATAATACCAACAATGTAGGGATCATAATAGCGCTCTTCGATTTATTCAGATTAAGCGATTATTAACACTTTTATGGCCAGTCTATTTTTAATAAAGAAATTTTCTCTGCTTGCGCCAGTTCTACACTTCTCGTTCAATTTCAATGTGGTTTCCTTAATTAAAGCATTCAATAACAGTTATTCCTGGCTGTATACTATTTTTCCGGCCATACAAACATGTCATAGATGTGTATTGTCAAAGTCCAATGTCCATTGACTACGCGCTACGATCACAAGTTCGCGTGCCAAGCATTTTGATTACAGTATTATCCCAAAAACTTGCTTATTGTGCCGTACTTATATGGGTTAAATCCGTACTTCGAGGCCATGTACAATATACCCCTGTATATAAACGTTCTTTGTGCAAAGTAATATGTAATGTGTTATGCGGTCGTTCAAAGTTATCAGTAATTATATTAGCACCTTATTATACAAAATTACGCAACAAAGCAGGTTGCTGCAGAGTTTATAGTCCCACAAGAAGTAATTGGTTAATTTAAGATAAGAATTTGTTTTCCAAAGCACTTGTAGCACAAAGAAGACGGGCTAGAGTGTAAACTACGTACCTACCTAAATAAACACGTTGGTGTATTGCGCGGTAATTAGCTCGCTGGCTGACGTTAACTTACTGCTTATAGCAGCAAGAATGTAGTGAATGCGGCGCGGGCGCGCGTACTATCTTTACAAATGCTAAGTGTCCTTAGAGTTTTTAATTAACGCACCATTCTTTCGTATTTATTTCTAAGGTGGTAATTTTGAAAGTTTTATTGGCTTAATGATTGGAAACGTGATTTGAGTACGAGATCATGAATTCAATTCTGGGGTTCGATAGTGTTTGATTTGATTAACATTATTAATTTTTAAATTGTCACTGATTGGTAATAGTGTCACTACATTACACCAAGTTTCAAGTTGATACAGTCTAAATACACCACCTTCTCTTTGGGAAACATTCGGAGTGTACATATAAAGTCAAATGCTTTACTAAATTTTAGTATTTAATAATGCAAAATAAACTATAATACACAAGAACCACATAACAGCAATAATCGGCAAATGAATAGTACTGAAAACGCAATTAAATATAATATAACAATTACCCGAGAGCATCGGGCGCGAGCTTAGCCAAGCAATATTCGTATGTGTACGAGGGAAATTTGCAAAGTATACACTACACATACAGTACTGTGGCAACGTTCTCAAATGTTACGTTGCTACATAAAATCACAAACTTTAAACAAGATTCAATTCATTCACTGCATGAAGATGAAAATGGAAGAAGCTAAAATGGCAGGAGATTGCAACGTGATAAAACGGAATAGAAAAAAAGACGAACACACATTCTATCGGCTTTAGTAACCGCTCGCAGCACGAGGTGAACGTTTTGTTCTGTTTCCCTTGTTCCACCAAACTCAACGCTGTTGTGATGAATGAACGGTAAACGCTCACAAAGTTACGAATTCAATATTTCAACAGTCTGCAGAAACAATGAAAGTATTGTTCATTTTTCTTGCGTCAGACTACGAGGAAATGAAAAGTTTTATACCATTTAATGTATCATCATCTGTGGGCGGTTTCATAAATTACTTTCTCTACAAATCAAACAGCACAAAGTTAACACGCACTGTTCAAATATATTATTATGTTGGGATAATGAATTCCGTGCAACTAAAAATTAATGAAAAGTTCCGGCAGTGTTCAGTTAAAGCCACAACTTTGTTATAAACTTTTGTTTGTATGCCAATAGGGTTCAATTTCGCGTGATATTAAATAAACATTTGAAAATCGCAGCAACAAACCACAGGAATTGCGTGGGCGTGCTGGTGTTGTGATATTTATCGCTATTGTGTGGCATCCTCCCTGTATGGAACTATATACAGCTGCAAATACAGTGATAGGGTTTGCTGAGTTGCGATACCGTTTCTTGTAACTAATTCAGTAGATTTGTTTAGGTAGCAGTAAATTCAGCAGTTGAATGTTTAAAAACTATCTCTATATAAGTTTCATTTTAAATCTGAAACAAAACAAAACATTACTACTCACTTTGCCACCTTCAGTACAATTTCGACAATGGGGAAGCTTGTTCGTAGTTAGGAAACGAGTAAATAAACGTTATGTATGAGCAGCCATAGTTGCACGAGCAATGAAGCTGTTTTAGTTTGTATCGTGTTGTTTCCGCTCGGGGCACGTAGGAAACAGTTTTGCCCCGTGATGTCGCCTAATTTAGACAGCTGTCCTAAAGTCTACCATCCTAATTTGGTACTATACTGTTTCAGAGCATGACTGTGTTTCTAATTGGCTTTATAGAATCCCTAGGACTTAATAAAATATAGCAAGTTTCTTTTTGCCCCCTTGTTCCGTAAGGCGCCTTCAGCCTGAATAAACTCTGATTGTATGCCAGCAACCAATTGTTAACCTAAAAATAAAGACCCTTTTGCTGATAAAGGTATTGTTAATGGCACACAATTGGAACTCAATCAGGTTTAAGTTCTTTTTTGAGTACATATTTCCTATGTACATTGTACATTTTATGTGTACGTAAATAACAGAACATGTTATTTGACCTTTTGTTTTTGAAATCTCTCGCTGGAGTTATGTATGTGGTACAGCTTGTGTTGGCTTTTGATATGGATGTTAGGACTAAAACTCGTAGACGTTCTACATGCGTAACCCAGATACGCGAAACTTACATAATATGTACAAATGTACACGTTATTGCTACATCTTGGGCCAGACGGTATAAGAAAGCAATATCTCGATATATTAAATATTATATTCAATTTATATATTCTAAGAACTAATAGTTTTATTTTTTTAAAGAAAAGGTAACTTAACTGGTAATAAACCGAAGGAAGGTTAAGGCCTAAAAGTGTCCTTTTTACTTAGCTCAGGCATAATATTATTCGTTTTTAAAAAAATTCCTTTTTTAGTAGGGATGATATAATGGACAATTTGAGCACTAAAAGCCGACGCACATATAATAGAATTTGCGAAGTCAGATTGTCTCTAAGGACGATTTAAGAAGACGCATTCTCATATAAGTTTAAGCTGACCTTGGCTAGGTTTTGCCTCACATTTACTTTAAGTTATTTCGTAAGGATTGCCCTGGATTTAGAAGTTTTATTTTCTCCGTTTATCCGACGACAAAGAAACTGGATTATATGAAGCAGGTAGGTACTTAGTTTCAGTCATGTGGATTTGTTGAAATTCCACTTTTTACGAGTATTATTATTTATGTAGAATTTGTACAGGTTATTTATATAAAAGGTCTCAAAGGCCAATAAGTACTTGTAAGCTTCTATTTTATTGTTTATACGTATAAATATTTAAATAGGTTTCAGGTTTAGAAAACAAATTCATTTTATATATCGTGGGACTATTTACATTGTAATAGAAACTTACAAATTGTTCTATTTCAAGATTAATAAATATATTTTGTTTCCAAAAATCGTTTACCATTATTAAATTTTCATTATTATCAATTTATCAACATGTGTTTCTAAAAAAATCTTAAAAAGCTCGGTTTTCGATCAAACATTGTATGTAATTCATAAAATACACAACATAGGGTTATGTATGAAAATTTCTGACAAAAGGGCCTCACAGCAAAAAGGTTTTGTTCGAACATTCTTTTGTTGGAATTTTCAACCTAATTTGCGTACCTAAATGTGACTAAATGTCGATCATACATCAGTATATTTCCTCTTTGAAATCTGTCGTGTCCACGTTGGCAATTAGCATAAACTTTAACTAATCACGAAGTTAGATATCTAGTGTTAGATATCTGAGGATCAAATTAATCCAATAAATCAGAAAATTACTGGTTAGATTCTACAAATGTAATGTACAATTTTACGTATGTATTTTTTACTCTATAAACTATATGTAAAATTAAATACTACTTATAGGAATCATATAAATAAAATATTTGATTGACAACATATTGGTATGTTTTATTCCTATTACAGTTCTTTAAATAATAAATATCTTCAAAAGAGTCGAGTTTCAGAGTATCATATTTTGCAATATCAATCTTGAAGTCATCTTTCAAAACAATTTGTAAAAGCTATAAATTTTTCAAAGCACACAACACGTGGAGAAAATTCACCAAACAAAATACATATTTTTAAAAATGAAATTCTTACTACCGTGCTTCATCGAGGAACTCTTGGGATTTTAAAAATAAAACTTCATTCTAGTATGTTCCATGCTTTTAGTAGCAACTACGCGGGACTGGTCGGAGTTTATCCAGATACATACACTTAGACTTTGTCGCTGTAATGATTTTTAGGAACACCGACATTTTGAAGCAGTCATTTTTATTTGACAAGGGAACAAGATAGGATGGTACGAAATTAAACGTAACTGGCGTACATAGTGTTTTGGTATGTTTTTTGTGATACTATAATTTATTATCATTCATTTAAAATTAATACATTTTTTAAATTAATTTATATTACGTTATATTTAATAATTCCATCAAGTAGGTCAGTAGTCAGTACTGATATTTTGTACAAGCATTCATTTACTTACGTAAACGGATCGAAAATTATAGTCGACCACACGATCATATTAATTTAATCTCGGTCATTGGAAACTCAAAGCAGAATATACATACATATAACATCTGTTTCTTACATTATGAATCCAGTAACATAACCCTATAAAGTTTTATGCGGGAGTAAACTAAAATTTTATTATAAGGCAAGTTCAGGTACGTAAGCAGGTTTTAAGCAAGATAAATCTGTAGTACCGTTTAAAGACGGTGTGCCCACCCTTAGTAATTTTGCTGCGAAAAGGTTTAGTTGGTTGGGTTTAGCTTTTGTGTCAAGGGAGATAATATTACGTTGCGGGAAGATAGGGCAAAACCGCTATCAGGGGTCCAAGTAAATTGCGGCAAAACAATAAAAAAAGTTAAAAAGGGAATATTTGTCATATTTTTATGATGTCAGAGGGATGCTAGCGATATATACATAAAAACATCGTGATAAATGTGCGTTGGAATGATTAGACAGATGCGACACTGATAAATGGCATTGTAAGGACGCTGAACATCTGTTATTCACAAGAATAAGATAAATACGCCGTGTTTTTGTTACATGAGCGCTCGCCACTTTAGGGACTCATTGGACAGATAGGTTACCTCGTATTGTCAGTGACTATTTACATAAGACACGTGCCAAGTTTTGCCAGACACCTCGGCACTCCAAATGGTATACTGAAAACATTGCAAAATAAGTACGCACTCATGAAAATTGGTAGAGCAACAGACCCTTTTCTGTTTCTAAAATATACAAAATATAAGCGTTGTTATTTAAAGATCGGTAAATGACATTTAAAATCCTTCGTAGTTTTTCTCTTTAATTAGTTTTCATACTACTACATAACAAAACATCACGCCCTTAATCCCCGTAGGGATACGCAGAGGTGGACATTACGGCACTTAAGGCCACTGTAGAACTGTGCTACTATTAAGATTTTTTTTTAACTTTGCCCGGCCCGGGAATCGAACCCGAGACCCTTTGCATTCGCACTCGCGACTACTCGGCCAACGAGGCAGTCCTTCAATCCATCCATCCTTCTTAGTATTTTCTCCTTAATTAGTTTTGATACAACTAGTACTCATTAATTACAGCATGTTAAGTGGAATTGATAAGTGTCATTGAAAGTTGTATATTATTATATTCTCATAACAAAACCAACCAAAGTAATTATAATATTGCGCAACAGTTAAAGGTATGACAGTAATGAAAAAAATCCTTAATATTAGCACAACAGATTTACTTAATCGAGTTTGACTCGCAGCTATTGTCTCTTCCCATTTTGAACCCTTAATATTCCGGAAATAAAACCCAAAAATATTTTTAACTTGTTTAATTATTTTCCGACTTTTGTATGTTTAGTACGGAACCGGTCTCGCTGGATTACCGAAATTTTACGCCACAAATTTTAATGTTATGGAAATAGAATTTTAAAAAGAATTCAACTGGAACTCGGTGGAACATTTGAAGGTATTTACTCTGCTGCGGCAGTATTTTTTTACTTTCTCATTTAAATGTACATTATATGAGTAGTTTAGTATGTATGTATGTTCAATTCATACGTCACAATAGGGTAGTTGCCTAAATTTTATTTTAATGTCCGTCTGGTAGATTAATTTAAAACATTAGCCACGTAATTTTTCTTTTCTCACAAAATTAAATACTTTCGACGATATATTAATCTGAAATATCGTGTGACGAAACAATGCACTACATTTTGTAACACTTTGTGATGTAACGACCTTCCACTCCTAAACTTAACAAAAGAAAATAAAAAATATGTGTCTAATATTTTTTCATTATCTAACTGACGGACTAATAAGATTTTAAATTTTCATTCCCTGGCAACTACCCTATTATCATCACGCCTTTCAGTAGTAAGAATGGCAACTGTAAGTCAGTACATACACACACTTTTGTACACTCTGTAATTCAATCGTTTTGTCGCTATTTGAAACCTCTAAAATAACTAGGTAGTCGACGAAGCAAATAATGTTCATATCTAAAAGTTGAAACATCTTTAGCACATTTTCGAAATAGAACATTGAAGTAACGGACAAGTACGAATAAACTCTAAGTAGGCATGTAATAAGGAAAAATTCTGGGAAAATATGAAACGAAATCGTTTTCAAAGGAATTTAGCAATCAGCTTATATTATCACTCATTTGGGCTGATGACTAACTTTGTGTAAAATGTTTAACTTTGATTAGCATTTAAATGTACTATAATGCAAAAATTGTCTGCAGTTTATGGACATACGGAAAGGAAATGTTGCAAATGAAATGTGATTTTCTTCAGATCTATTAAATGAAGTACGGTATTAAACGAGTGGAACATCGCCCCTATTAAATGTTATCACAATTTAGAAAAAAGAATCGAAATTTTTACATGAAAAGACCAATGTTTACTCAAACTCTTCACAAGCTTTGTTAAATAAACACATAAATCTATGTTACACTTTAAAACTACTTCCAAGATTTAAGTGAAAAATATAAAAGAAAAACACACCAACTGGGATTAATGCAGATTACCTAGAGGTAAAGTAACTAAGTTGTGGGTACAACGTGGTCTTACATAGAACTACTTAATAAACGTTGAAGTTATGAAAAGGAGTTAAAAAGCTCATAAAATATAATATAGCAACAACTTTAGCATCAGTATTATCAGTTCTTAGCTCGTCGGAGGCAATACTTCTGGCCTTCTTATTAAAACAATAGCGTTACACAAGTGTCCTTGTTAACGAAGCGAGTCTGATGAAACTTGAAAAAGAAGCTGCATTAGCCGATATTGTTCGTGGCTATTTACAAGAATTTTCTTATGCAATATTTTCCCTCTACTTTATAAAATATTCCTAAGGGAAATAAATATGTTTTCTAGCAAAAACTCGAAGAATAACTTTGTAAATATGCGTTGAAGTTTATTTTCTGATGGTGGCTGCATGTATATTTTATGCTAAACGTTTGGGTGATGGGTTATTGTACTTTATAGATATACGCAACATGTGTGTGATCAATTATTAAGAGGAAAATGTTATTACATTTTTCTTTTTAAGGGTTAAAACATTGATAAAACCATATCAATAGCGTCTCAACCAAAAACAATTGAACATAATGTACGTCAGATTTAAATCTGACGTATTCAATCACTTTGAATCTTCACATCACTATTGATTGATAGGAACAGAAGTAGTACTGAAGCCAGTATCACAAATAGCTTTGTGGATATTGATTTTGCATATACCGGCCTCCTTCATATCGCCGTTGAAATAGCTTCTATTATTATAAGTGTGCAAAGAAAAAACCATTCGTAGAACAAATTGCGCGACACGCTAGAACACGTCGTAACATAGATTACCATAGTAAGTACGTACTGGGGAGCATTTTTTATTCCTTTGTTCCCGGAAGACGGGAGAGTAATAGTTTTTCCATTAGGAGAATTGCGACGCTGATTGACTGGAGATGTGATCGAGGCTCCAATCTTTTAGCCAATTTTGTATTATTAAAAAGCTGTTTTCGTAAAATGAATTCGTTTCTTTAGTGAAAATTGGATAGATTGTAATAAAATTACGGTAGATAGGACTTGCTGTTTGGCAAGTTATTGGACAGTTGATATGACGTCTTTTGGAAGAAATGGAATTTGCTTACTCGCACATATGCATAACATGAATTTTGTTCTTTGATATTTTCCTTGACATTTCGACTACCGTGCACAATCAAGTTGAACAAGTAAATTTTTTCTGACCACGATCAGTGCAACCCGGTAAAATGACACTCCAAATAAAATATAAAGAAAATCTGTGTTAATTCTGTTTGTTTATAGATAGATACATATACAATTTCAAAACTTGAAGTTGTACCTTACAATGTACGTCATGTAACATGTAAAAACAACTTTACACATACGTAAAAAAACAAAACAATAATAAAACGCAAACCGATTTACTTGCGGGATCAGGGACAATACCCAGTGGAGTGTGAATCGTAGTGTCGTAGTGGTGAAAGGTTGACAGCCAATGTGTCCAGCTTCAGTCGCGGTCAGTTCAGTTCAACGTGACACACGTCGAGACCTATCCCTGTCCCGAGCACAGACGCTTTGGTCTATGTGGTTTTATTATTAACTGAACGTGAATTTTCTTGTTCCTGTTTCTAACTACAAACAGAAACGATCTACAATTTATTAGCAGTAAAGTTCAAACTGCCTTATTGATCGACGTTCGTTGGCCAAAAGTAGTTCATACTGTAGGATTTTTCAATTTCGAAATTGTTGGTTATACAGAAGTTCGCTCATCAACTGCACAACAAGAGAAGTTGAAATAAGTGAAGAAGCAATTTGTTACAATTGGGTAATGACAGACATAATAAGTAAACAGTGAAAATGTACACTTAGACCTGACTGCGTAAGAAATACTTAAATAACTTATTTGAGTTTGCGTCAGTTTTTTAAAACAACTTCCATGATAAACACATTTAAGGGAAATTTATTAAAAGATTCACATAAACAGGCCATAAACTACGATCCACCTGTTCGTTTATTACCTCTAAAGTAACCTGAAGTCATTAAGTGGGGTAGAATCACGGCACAACTTGTTCTTAATAATTCAAACATAAGTTACGACTCTTGAAGACGTCATTGGCGTCTTGGGTACGATTACTTAGACTACTTAAGTCGAAGCTGGCATTTAAAGGGTTAATAGTAATTACAGCTTTTAATTGTTTTTCCTCATCAACTTAAATAAACTTTGTTTTTATCCTACTGCTTCGCTTAATGGATGTTTTGGTGCTGGAATGGTTTTATCAATTGAAGGTCTGCCAATTGGCTTCTCGTAAACTCCTAACGGCTAAAGTGTTAATTGGGCTGTGTCGAATTACAGGGTTCACGGAAATTGAAACTGTATTTTCGTGGGGAGGATTTCACTGATTTTTTCAGTGACAACATAGGAGTATGGCAGATTGTGTTGCCATTGGAATTTCGACGAATTTTCTGATTTGTGTACCTTTAAATGCGATATTTCTACAAGATTCCTAATGAGACAAGATTGTTCGTCTCTCTGAGTAGTTAAAAGTAATTAATTTTATGTAGAATAGTAGTTTATTCGTTATTCTATTATTTATAACACTAGTAATACTAAGTGTAAATACATAACGCTCTGTAGTTTTCCCTTACCTCAATGAGAGTAAGTATCTATCTATGTATCTACTCATATCTATATTCTCACTCAATTTTCCTTATAAATTGACATTGATTTTGTCCTCTCGTATCTATTTCACGTCATTACAACCGAATTGTTATAAATCAACCTCAATTGCTTTTGATTTGTGACATAAACGTGTCCAGCCCTTGTTTGAAACGAACCGTACACCTATTGATGTATTCTATAAGATAAGATAAATCCTACAAAAGATAGGCGGCAACACATTTTTGTTCGCAATAAAGAGAAATGTATACGCGTTTCTAAATGGCGTGGCTGACACGCAAGGGATCCGTAACTTGTCAATTAGTATAAATTCCGCTAAGGACAAAAAAACAAATAATAGAATCAGTAAAGAAGAAATGAAAAAAAATTCCGTCGCTGTGTAGTCTGATTTAATGTGACATTCCAACGAGCCAAGAGATATATGTATACAATCAAATTACATAGTGTTACCTACCAAAAAAAAACCAATTACGTTATGTTGCTTCTGCCACCATTTTTTTTACTTATTGGTATTGGTATCCTTATGACCAGCACTAAAAAGTTTAATTCAAAATAGAAAACTACCTAACTAGTGAGAGGATCCATTAACAAATCAACAATTAAACGAAGCTGCAACAGGTGTAGACAAGAACAAGCAAATAGATCGAACCGAAATATGAAAGCATTGACACGAGCAAGTGTGATAGATTCTACTATTGACTAGACAGACGTAGGTGTTTGTGAATAAGCGTGGAAGGGTCAGTGCGGCTCAAAGTGGCTTTGTTAAATTGATTTTACGTGTATTGCGGACTTTGTTGGTCCGCCCTCGCTCTTGTGTCGGCTCTCGGCGACTAGCGACTCGGCCCCGGGAATGTAACAACTACTTGGGATTTACTAAGCAATGTTTTGTTTTCCTCGATTTATTTACAGTTTGTTCTATTCGTTCTCAGATAAACGCACCATTCCTTGGACGAAAACACATCAGTGTTTGTTATAGATATTTCGTATTGTCTAAGACAACAATAACAATAATAGTACAGACCGCTATTCGAAAGGGCCTGTGTTGTTCGTCCACAAGTTTGGATTAAATGAAAAGGGTCACTGACATCGTCCACATTTGATTTTCATTAAAAGTTTGGGTTACATAATGCTTTTACTGCGACCTTTGGCGAATACCTTTCAGTCGCGAAATGTTACTTTTCTAAAAAGGTATTTACGTCCAGCGAAACCAACATGTTTAAGTAAAGAGTTCTTAGCGCACTTAGATTTGGAAGAAAACTTATTCACTTAGATTGTAGATATAAAAAGAAACATTGACGTTTTATGAAAACCTTTTATTTAGAACTTCTTTTGAGATCCTAAAAGGTAGGTAGGTAGATTGTCCCTATTTGTTATTTTTATATTTTAGATCTGTCTACGTGAAATATTGATATTCAGCTGAATGTTATTACCATATAGTTTAGTAGGGAAAAAAATTAAAAGAGTCTGATATACGTAGGTATCCCTATATATATCCCTACTTCTAAGTCGACGACTTATTCAAGATAGGTGACGTAACTTCATCACCTTTATATAAAGATTTAACATAAAATCAAGATTTCGACTAGTAATACCGTGATCTCATCTTGCACAAGCGACTTTCCATTCAATTTTATGAGTTACTCTGTATAATATAGTAATTCCGGACATAGGGTCTATAAGATGAGGTCGCCTAGTTAATCTAGTTTGTGCGGTGAGCGGCGGCGGCGGCTCGCGGCCGGAGGGTGCTCGACGCGAGAGCAGGCCTAGCACAAAATAGCCTCACATTTCTTCCCACAAACCACTCGAGCTGACAGCCGATATCGACCGAGCCTCTCCACCTTTATGAGACAAGCAACGGAAAACTTGTACCATACCGTGTATCAAATTAAGGCCAGTATTTTAACTATTCATTATGGGATCTGGCCCCTTCATCTCTACCAATTTCGTGTATGAATAAATGATTAAATCAAGTTTCAAAAGTCATAATTTAAACGATAAGCGTGTCTATCCGTACATGGGTATTCATACAACATTAAGGATTACCGTCTACAATAGGAACGGTCGTGAGCGGCCGGCGCGCCGCGGTGGCTGGAATTATGTAAACGGCCGTTGGTTTTGAGATTTGATTAATGACACTTCATTTAGAACAGCTATTCCGCGGAATTCTAATGATATAGAAACTGGTAAGGGCAGAAATTTCGGAATAAATTGTATTAAATTAACTGTGGAGGCACAGCTTAATACAATTTGTATACCAATTTCATAATACATTTCATAGTCTTTCAAGTAAAATTCGCATTCAGATTCTGTTGTAGAAATATAAATCAAGTTAATTTGTTGCTTTTCATAACTACGCACGGTTTTGGAAGGCGATCAAGTTTGGTAAGCACCTTTTTGTGTTTTATTTTGTATAAAAATTTGTCGAGAGACAAGAGCCGATCAAGAATGTGAAAAAATGGAAACAAATACTGAAAGTTGTGTCAAAGAGGGTAAGATTTATGAGCTCTCGATGACTAAACGCTTATTATTTCATGAGAATTTGGCGAAACTTTCTTGTTTATGTGGAACATTCTGTAACCACTAACGCTAGAATTTTAAACGGAGCCAAGTTTGTTGCTAAGAATTCTGTTAATATATTGATTAGAATGCTAAAGGAATTCTTTCCAAGCTAAACTCAGTTTAGAAGTGAATTCCATTGAACAGTGCAGAGTTAAGAATCTCTTTGTTGGATATTGCTTAGAATGAAGTAGGTGCCTGTTTTGCAACCTCATATGTACCTAAGAAAATATATGTGTCTACAATAAGCTTTGTTTTGTACAGTGACGCAATCACATTAAGGCGATTTCATCTTAACGTATGGGAACACAAGCATAAACACAAAGTAAGTATGTCTGTGTGCTTGCTCTCATAATCACCCGTTCATGTGTAGTACCGTCAAGCAGTAACCGATGTGGTTGTTGCGGAAAGCTTAAAGCTGTCGAGGTTTAGAGCTTAGGCGTCCATTAAGATCCCGTCGACAGTTAAAGTTAAACTAGGAGACGCTTTGAATTTTCATCAGAATTTGCAATGCAAATGTTGGTAGAATTTTGTCGTACATTTTTTGAAATGTTGATATTCGAGATACTCTCCGTAACTTTTGCATTTTGTGAGTTATGAATGTAGATGTTTTATGTTTCTTTTATTTTCAATTTATAAAGATTGTGCTGACTTGAATTGATAATGATGTAAGTTTTTGTATAGCTGCAGTAACAGTGGTAGCGATTTATTAATATGTTTTCAACTAACTAAATATATCGAGTTTCGCAATAGGTTCGTGTTACAATATATACGTGTTAGACTAATAACGTATTTACATAAATACATAAGTAACAAAGTGAGTAACGGGCAATGTAAAAGTGCATTGACTTCTTTTATGTTAATTCAAGAGTTAGTCTAAATTAAGCTTAGTCGGTAGTTAGTGGAAATGTACAGTCTGGAACTGTAGAAGTAATCGACGTGGAGTTGATCAGAGGAGCGTGTCGGAGCTGGAAGATGAGCGTGTGCCCATTAAAGCTCTGCGGCGGACGGCTGGCCGTGATTGATGACGCCAATTCGCCACTTGTCCAGCCTCGCCAGCGGTTCGCTCCCCCGTCGTTATGCGACTTGGTACGCTACGGTCTTGCCATCTAATTGGACACTTTTTACTTCAAAATTTGTTTAGATATACGATTGTTGTGTGTTTGAGTCAAAATCTGATGTTTTGGAAGCATTACTAGCTATAATATCGGCATAAATTATAGTTTCAGGTTTGCGTGTGACGTGTCTGTACAGAAAATGTGAAACAAGTTTACGTAAGACCAAGAGTTTAATGTGAGTCAGGTTCAGTACCATCCTTACCGTTTGAGGCCAATAACTAATTCTTATTGAGTTACTTTGATTTAATAGCCTACATACACATACACATATATGGAGCTTCCACGGAAATCTTCCTTCGTGATCTGTATTGAGCTTTACGCTTCACCTCACTCCACGTCAGATTCTTATTGTTGACTTAAAATCACTAGGTTGGTGCTTCTTGTGTACATGACCGCGAAAATCCCTAGCGATACACACACCCCTTACTTATTTCATATCTCTTTTTACAAGCAAAGGTCTACAGTAAACTTACTTTTCGTTTTTTGTTGTGTTATTAGTCTCTTTTAATAGAGGACGAGTCTATTGCCATACACCGGCTTAACTCAACTAAGTAGGGTAAGGGTCAGAGCAAACAAGTTTTTCACTTACACCACATTTTTAAACTGCAAACAGCTTACGAGGTCCAGCTTAGTTGGGGCTAGCAAAGCATTGGAAATATTTGGAATGAGGTTTTTCAACTGTATTCTGCGGTATGAAAATTAGAAGCGTAATATAATGTATGAGTTAAGAATAAGCGTACAAGTACACCTTGTTCTACTAACGTATTTCTCCTTCTATACGAACTTAACAAGAACCTTATTCCTTAAATAATTCAATCACTTCATTACAAAGCGACAAACAGTTAATCCGCAACCGAATCCTCGTAGATGATTATGGTACTTATCAAGGAAATGTTACATAAAATAAATACGCCCTGTATATACAAATTAATTAACACCATGTAACACCTGTGCGACGAGTTAGATAATCCAACTTTGCGCATTGAAACTTTTCGGAAATAAATTGGGTCTCCAATTACAAACGTGTGTTCGGTATCACGTAGTCTCGGTACACTTAGAATGTATTGCTAACCTATATGTTAATGAGATAACAAGTATACTGCCTTGAAACTTAGAGTTAATTATGCTTAGTTGAATTATCTATTTGTTTTAATGTTTATTTGTACATCACCGCAGGTAGGCAACGGCATTGTTAAGCTACAGAAAAAGGGGGTATACGTCCGGTACATTTTTAGATTTGTTAATTTAAGTATTATTATTAGAATAAATCATCGAATATTAGACATAAATCCGCGAAAAATGATGTTGATCCATCCTGTGATATAGACCACCGAAACACCCAGAAATAAGCCCAAAAACGTTTAGAATAAGTAAAAGCAAAAAAGCGTTTTCATTAATATCGCCTACGTTAGTCACGGAATTCCCGAAAGTAATATTTTCCATGGTGAGTTATAGCGTTTATGCATCGGTTGAGTAGGCAACCGATCGATCACAAGCGATCCCGGGAGCATGGGCAAGGTAATCGGCGTGTTATCTTGAGCGCAGCGTGACACCCCGGGCTCGATCACGCTTAAATAGATTAACATATTACCCGCAGATTGATGCTGACACTTTTCAAAATTGAACGTCGAGATTTTAACAGTCTTCGATACGCAATTAATAACAGTATCTACTCTCCAATAAGAGAACTCGCTCGTTTGAAATTGGCTATTACAGAAATGAAGTAAGCACGTTCTTCGTTCTCGATAGGTCACCTATAAAACTTAATAAGCTTTTATGAGCATTTGCGACGTTCTTATTACTTGGAAACAACTTGTACGATATAATTTATTTCATATAAATAATTTACTTGAGAAACTTTATACGAAAATATTTACCGACAATGTATAAAGTACATACTTATGAGTATGTGACGATTCAACAAATTAATTTCCTTTAATTTAGTATATGTGTATTGATTTGACGAAAACGTATTTATAAAATTATTTTTAAAAGGAAATCCTTGTCTAAAATTTATAAATGCAGTAAAATCGTCACCGCCATCATTTTAAAAATAAAATCCCAGAACATACCTGAATTTTCCGAGGATAATAGGTATCATTTAAGAGATTTCATCGTGTCATTTTCCCCATTTCTATAACAACGTATCGCGTCTGTTAATTAAAACATTTGTACTTAATGGTTTTGTTAATGGTTGCATATTCTGAAAGATTCATAACGGTACCATTACCTAGTAGTATCCCATGGTGTGGGTGCCATGAATTTTTATGACCATACTCATCACAGAAGATGACTTTTCGAATAGATTTTAATTACACTGAATAAACACTAAAATTAAATTTGAGGCATTGAAAGGTCAACGGTGACATAGTATCAATAGACGTGCAACAAAATGCGGGTCGCTCACAAAGCTTCTGCGTGTCACGCTGGTGATTGATGGCGTGTCCCCTCACTAGCCGTGCTCTTTGTGGCCCTCTTGCGCAACCAAATGTGCACGTAAATATCGGCACTGTATCGCCAATAAACGTCTGCTTCTGTATAATTGATGTGCGTCATATACCCCCCGCTGTCAGGCCGATGAGATAATACGTAAGATTTGTTTTGAATTTTCCTTTTATGTATCACTGGTTTTATTTAAATGAAAAGTCTTCTAATGTATGTGAGTAAAAAAGAAACTTTCTGAGAACAAATTTTAGTTAAACTTTAGGTTTAAAGTTTTTTAATTTAGTTAAAATAAAGAATTAAATCAATTGAAAGCACCACAATGAGATAAATTCATGGGAACTAGTTAATTCCTGTTTATTTATAGACAACGAAGAGAATGAATGAATAAATAAAGAGTAAACAAACGAAACAATAAAAATACCATTCTACAAACTAAACCACTAATGAATTGAACGATTCAACACAGTCTATTTATATTTACGACGCAAACACTCGAGCTTGTAAGACCTATTGAATTGTGTTCACATTTAATTGCAATGAAAATCAGTCTTTGGTTACATAAATGAAGCGGAAGTGAACGTCTGCACGAGTCGCGCTGTCTGGGCGGAGCGGGCCGCGGCGCGGTGGGCCCACCACGGAAACGGCAAATTTCGTTTAGAAATACTATGTTGTTGTCGTGTTTGTGTTACATTAAATTACAAACGCCGGGTTAGGTCTGTTAGGTAAACATTTTCCGTTACCTACTCCATTGTCCGCTGCCCGGCTTACTCCGCTCATATTTGATTAAAATGGAGATTTCATGAAAATTTGCTTCTGCTATATTATAGTCCTATCCTAAGCACCTTTAAACGAATAATTTTATTTTACCGACCCACCGTTAACGAAGCGTTTTTATTGTTACAGGTTAAACAAATGGTTAACATTTGGAAAAGTATTGTTAGTACAACAAAACAATGATTCGGGTAAGTGTTTTTTATACAGTTTTTGTTGTGGAACAGTGGCACAAAGCGAGTGCGTAACGCAATGTAATGTTAGTGTGCGAGGGCGCGTGAGAAAAGTGTGTGATGAGCTGGAGGCGCGTGGGGCGGTGCGCGTGCGTTAGTGCGCTGCGGGCCGCGTGATGCGCAGCGGCGCGCGCGTAGCTGGCGGCGCGTGGCCCGCGCCCGCGCACGCCGCGTGCGCGTGATGCGCGCGGACTGCGCCGCGCTGCTCGCGTGGCTCGTCTGCTGCGCGACCGCGCTCTCCGCGCACAAGTACAGCACGCGCGTCGTCAGAACCAAGTACGGACCGCTGCGCGGGATCGTCGTGCACTCGCATCCGCAGGTCGAGGCCTACCTCGGGGTGCCGTATGCCACACCACCATTAGGTAGTCTAAGGTAAATTTTCATTCTACTTACATTTATATCAGTTGAAATCTAGAATTTTTGCAATACAATGTAATTTTACACCTATACAAACTTTCTGTAGAAAAAGGAGACCCTTGACCCATTTTATTGAGCCTTCATAGCTAACTACATGCTACTACAAACATGCACTAACTTGGTGATTAATTGAATATGCAAATTGTAAAAGCTAATAATGATGACTGCAATATTTTATTGCTAATCTCTTTACATGTCTTGATTGTGTTAGATTGCTACATACATTGAATTTTACAACATAAATGTCATGTGCCTAGTTAGCAAGTCTACGAGTATTTATTTACGGATTAATATACAAACTGTACTTTATATACGGAAAGGCTGACACGAACTTCACTAACTCAGAGACTTTGCCTCGAAATCTGCTGATGAATAGAGATGAACGCGGAACTAATTGAGCGAGTTGACAAGCACGTAAGACAACCTGTAAAAATAATCACGAATATGTCTCACTGTTACCGTGTAGTTTGTACGAGGTCGATGAACGCAACCCAGTGTAATTTCCGTCGTACAAAATGATTCGAGAAATTTACGACTGTTGAATTTAAGTTGACTCATTTTCCGACAAGTGTGGCGATAACCGCAATTTGGTATGAAACTGAATGCAACGTTATTGCGACGGCTCCCATTAAGCGGATTAAATTACACTGATGCTCTTCTGTGTTCACTACTGACGATAACTATAACCCTGTATGGTCGAAAAATACAAGTTATAACTATAACCCTGTATGGTCGAAAAATACAAGTTCTTCCATTCAGAACTTAAAGCTAAGTCCAGTAATTTACAGACTAACTAGGCTCATATCATTATCACTCGTTTCTGTCCATTTAATGCTGGACCTTTCCAATTTATTAACAAAACTACACATTATTAACCATATAATGAAAATCTAATGATTTCGTTGTATAACAGATACATGCCGCCGGTGACGCCGTCGCAGTGGCGCACGACGCGTCTGGCGGACGCGTCGGGCCCGGCGTGCCCCCAGGTGCCGCCCGCAGCCGCGCCGCGCGACGACGCGTTGTTACTGCACCCGCGCGCGCGCATTCGACAGTTGGAGCGATTATTGCCGGTACTGGCCAATCAGAGCGAGGACTGTCTTTACGTCAACCTCTATGTGCCTGTTAATGGTGAGTGGAAACTTTACAGAAATACCGTTATCGTTTTCTGCTTGCAAATGTGAAATGGTAGTAAAAGGGCACTTTGTTTTTGTCTGTGAAATATATTGTAATCGTAAATATATTGTGAATAAATAAATATGCATACTTACAAAATCATGCAAGATTTTAATGAAGCTGTTGTATATTGTGCTTTTTTTATGTAAAGAAACTATTGTAAACCAATACGATTGAATATGAACGCACAGTGTGTTTCGGACAAAATAAAGAACTAATAATAAGTAAGCAAATGTTTAGTCGATCACATATTGACAAAATACTTATGGTTCATAACAAACCTTATTATTCATTTGGGAGTCTGGTCCACGAAACCCTTGACAAGAAAGCAAGAGGTCTTTTCTCGAACAAGTGGATTAAGCTACGAGGTTGTATATGGGAATTACAGTTAGGAAATTCTCAAATACACCCGCGGTTGGCATCGTGCCCAGCAAATGGTACCTTCGCCCTCTTCGCATACACTCATATCGTAGTCGGCGAACTGTTAGAGTACCGAAATACCTCCTCCTAATCCCCCGGGATTACCGCCGCGACACTTATATATGTTCGTGTATAACAGTCTTTGTTTCATCTTTTTTTCTCGTTTAGCTCTTGTCTAATAGACCAGAACAATGGTATCAACATAATATAGCGGCCACTGAGCTCTGGCTACTCATTAATCCCTGCCAGCGGTTTATTCATATAATTTATTCACGTCATTTCCCAGTTAATTCACTGTCCGTTAAGCATGTCTCTTTAAAAATGTAAACAGGTACGTTTTATATATGATCCAGTTGTATGAGTTTCAGTGTATGGTTTACTGGATATCAACTAGATGTTTTAACATACGATATAAATACGTTGTAGCACTAGTAGCATCTTGTAGCAACGTAGTAGTCATTACTTGTAGTTATGTTGTATAAGCTACGGAGCAAGTTAAACAATTATTTATATAACGTACGTACATTAAGTACGTATTTCCAACATCTGTGTTAAATCTATTAACCTCATAAAAACTGCTCAGATCATTTTCTTTTCTCAAAGGTGAATCCTATTCAATTCAAATCAACCGAGACGATCTAATCGTGATAATCATTAATTGAGTAAAAACCCCTTTCATTTTTTTGATATTAATTAATGAAAAGTATCTTTTTGACCTTATAATAAAGTAATTTAACACCCTTTGGTGGTTAGCATCACGTAAAATAGTTTTAAAAATAATTAAGATTAAGTTTACTTTCACAATTGTTTAGCTCAGAAAAATAAGATCAAAGAAAGAACATTAATCCAAATAACTTAATATCCTCTTCGTAGGCAGCAAAAATAAAATGTTTACGTCAAAACTTAAATTAATTCTTGAAAACTTTCCTTTTTTAATTTCGTTATAATATTTGCCCTGTAATCGGGAAGGGTAGACTTTCTTTTAGAATCTCGTTTTGCCTTTTTTTAAGACGACAGAAGGCGTTTCTTTAAAACTCTACTCGGTATTGCATTGTAAAGAAATCTTTCGAAATGTAATACAATGCAAGTTTTTGTTTGTTTTGTTAAAAAACTATGTTCAGATGGCGAAAATATAACTTAGAATATATGAATATTTAGAATAAGTCACAGTTGTAATACTCAAAATGATAAAAAAATTATGTTATTCACTCGTATTGGTTCTATTATTCCAAGATAAGTACATCAATATTTCAATAAGTCTAGATACCGTTTATTTTTAGCTACAAACATTACCTGAATGTACAACTAATACGTTTCCTAATGGCAAGAACGTTTAAATATTGATGTACTGCCAAATTTTAGACGTAGAACCCATTTTAAGGGGTAGCTTTGAATAGTTACCTCCGTCTGAACTTGACGCGGCTATAATTTATGCAGAACCGTTTCAGCTGTGAAGTTGAAAGGTTCACAAGTTTTAAGTACTGTAAATATATCGTCGTTTGTGCAAGATGGGAATGAACGGACGTCGTATAAGATGACATAGAAGATGCATTGCGGAGGGGAATGAGAGGAAGAGGGTTGGCGTTGGAGGGTGTCGAGGCCTCAATTCCGTAGTGCATTGCAGTGCATCCTGCCTCCTGCAAGCAGTGCGGAAGTGAGGCTGAGACACCCCAGATCTACAGCTCAAGAGCGAAGAGCGAAGAGCCGACACTGTTCTGTTGTCAATATTGTGAGTATTATACCAGTTTGCAAATGTTATTGTTATGTAGTTATGTAACTCTATTGTTATTGTGTGCTCAAAGAGTTAATGTTAAGTTTTTGTGTACTGTGTAATTATTGTAAGCTGAACAAGTAGTTTTAAAAATGTATGTTATTTGATTTGTTACTATGTATTCATTATAAAAGGAGCGACTATTTATTAATATTGGTATAAAATTAGACCTTATTTTCTTCATATTTTCTTTTATGGAAAGTTTCTAAGGTAAAATTCTTAATCCTTGTTTTATTCGCACTTATTAGGATACTTATGAAGCACTTCTAATAACCATTAATTAACAGTATCAGATAGCGCTTCGTAATTTATAAGCTGGCAGGAGAAACCTTCGAGATAATTATCTGATTTGGAGTTTTATCGTATTTTTACTTATAAGCGAAAGTTTTTTTTTAATATTTTGGTTTAAAAGCAATAAAATGGTACTGATATACGATATATACATGTAGATTTAAATTATAACTAGCTGTTACCCGCGACTTCGTTCGTGTGATATTATTCATATTTCTTGTTAATCTATACTTATAATAAATCTGTAGAGAGGCCAATTCTGTACATACAATATATTTAAAAAATAACTATCAAGGGGTGGTTAGGGATCGCTACTGATGCCAAAAATGCAATCAGTAAAATTTTTGTCTGTCTGTCTGTCTGTCTGTATGTTCGTTATGGAAACAAAAACTACTCGATGGATTTTAACGAAATTTGGCACAATTATTCTTCATACTCTTGGGCAGGTTATAGTATACTTTTCATTACGCTATGATCAAAAGGAGCAGAGCAGTGAAGGGAAATATTGGGAAAACGGGAGAAGTTACTCCATTTTTTAAGCTTCCGTCGCGTGTGCACGCTTATAGGTTAAAGCTGCATAGAAATCATATATGACGGAAATATTCTCCTTAAAATTATATAAAAAATATTCCTGGACAGCATATGTCTATCTTTTATGGTTGACTTACAATAACACGTGAAACTCCCGATAGCTTAGCAATTCGGTGATTTCTGATTGTATTTGTCTACTCTAACGTTTACAATACTCATTCATAGACATTACGCTGTAACTGAAAGGCCAATGGTTGAAATTAGCTTGACTCGATATTATAAATGAAAATATGTGAGTTTATGTGTATATTTATTATTCAGTCATATTAAAACCACTGAAGGGACCGGAATGAAATTCGGAACAGAGGTAGATTATGGTCTGAAGTGATACATAGGCATTTTACCCCTGAGATCGCGGGCGAAGCCGCTGGCAAAAGCTAGTTTATACTATTTTGACGCGACAACGTGTTGAATGGCGAGGCGTATTTGAGAGCTGGTATGAAACGGAACGTTTATTGTCTACTCAAGATGGCGACTGCGGTTTGTCTGTCAATGTCATTAAAATGAATTAATAAAACGAAATAATCTCCGTAATCCGAATTAAGCGGATATATGTTGTCGACTCGAAATCCATATTTTTTATGTTTTGTTATGTTTCGAGCGAGTCTACAGTACCCTTGACGAAAATATTAATATAAGTAGATAGATGAATGTCAATGAATATGTATTCTTCTGAGTAATGTGTCATAAGAAAATTATTAATTAATTAATATATTTTTACTTAACGAGCGATTTACAAAAGTTTATTGTCATGTTAATTATCTAGTTTAAAATGTTTAATAAAACATTTTGAGTAAATATGAAAATCCTGACGTCTTAAATATTCAGGTATTTATAATTTAGCTAGCTGGAAACTGTTAGTAAGCTATAGTAGTTTTTTTATGATTCAGGATTTTTCAATGCAGTTGTTTCTGTGCAGGCGGCGAGGAAGGCGAGGGTGGTGGGCTTCCGTGTTTGGTATTTGTGCATGGAGAGTCCTACGAGTGGAGCTCGGGCAATGCATATGACGGTACCACGTTGGCGGCCAATGGCAACATCGTTGTGGTGACCATCAACTTTAGGTTAGGTGTATTGGGTAAGTCAACGTTGTTTATGTACATACATTGTGTTTTCATCATCATTATGTTAGTTAAATCTGTCCTGTTAGGTCTCCTTCTATAGATTTAATATTGGCCGGTTGGAAGATTGACTGGGAGAAAATGCTACTTATATGGCATTAAGTCATTAAGTGTGTGTGCATTAAACAGTTCATAAATAAATAAATAAATAAGACTTCTATTCAAATGTTCCTCAATAAGGTTGCTAAAGGACTATCTACTTGATGTCACTTCGAAACAAAGCACAGAGATGAATATAGCAAACTAAGGGCTGATTTTTCCATCGCCAAATAAATTTCAACTTATGAATAACTTTGAATATTTGACAATCCTTCCATACTAAAAACTGCCAAATGTCAGTTTTACTCTTTAATTAAGAATTAACAGATGATTGAAAATAAACATTTTATTTTATTAAACTGATCATTATCAAACTCAATATTCAAGTCTAAGTAGTGTTTTGCGCCAGTAAAATAAAATTAGGAAAATTTTGTTGCCCTCAAAATAGCACAAAATTAATTAATAACTAGTCTATAGACTTTATAATTCCTAAACTAAGAATAGTTGAACAACAGCAAACAACCATAGAAGTTCAAAATTACTAAACAGATCGGTCTTTAGAGATACAATTACCAAAATGGCGGTTTATTAACTAATTTAATTATAGATTCTTTATCAGGCCTCTAATATAGTCCCTAGATTCTATTGTGTAACGAACCACTGTAATTGTGTCCATTTTATGAAACTCATTAACTAGAATGAGTGGGCGATTATCTATCTGATGTAATAACAAGTTCCTACTAATTAAGGGACAAAAATTAAGCGCAGAGGATTTCCTATATCCTTATGTATTATATAGATGGGCACTGTAGTTAATTTTACGTGTAGGTAGTTGTAGGATACACATATAGTAAGACATAGACAGTGCAGTGTTGAAAGTTATACTTTTTTTATAGAAAACGTTGCCACACACGACGATTTTCTCCTGTGTCGTGGGTGCGTTTACAAACAAACAAGTTCAAATACACATCACACCCAGACCCGATACAACAATTTGTAAATAGCACAAAGTGTTGTTCCCTGCGGGTATCGTACCCACGACACGTTGGACGGCAGCCGGTTATCCACCCACCGCACCAACCGTGCAGTTCGTGCATACTGATTGAATGATAAAAAAATATAATGACATATGTGTGACTCAAATTCCCCAATCTCTCCAATCCCTGAATCCCCAACAATCCTCAAAATTTTGTATAATAACTATCGTGGGACATACTAAATTAACTAAAATTCGCGGGTTACTCACGTGAATATACTGACGCTCTGCTCCTAAGGAAGAACCCCTCTGTGGTTCGAAACTAGTAGAGCTTTTCTCAATATTTTCACGTGAGTAACCCGCGATTTTAGTTAATCCTCAAAGTCCTAATCCCCAAACCCAAACGCACTTGTAACGCCTCTGGTGTTCCAGGTGTCCATGAGTGGCGCCAATTGCTTACCATCAGGAGGTTTGTCTGCTCGTTTACCGGCTTATATTATAAAAAAATGTATAACGCCTCAAGTGGGTGTCTTATCTACTGCGTAAAAAGTATCGTGAAATATTATGCTTTGTCATAATAATGTATAGCTAAATATAGATAACTTAACAATAAAATGACTTGAAATCTTATGAACGTATTTTAGACGGGTATTCTCGTTATTATATTTTACAGTAGCGAACAACATTTGATGCAGCTGTAAAAAAACCATTTCGAAAATAATAAAAAGAAATTTTGTACGCTTTTTATAGCAAAGAATATCATTTTGCTTTGCGTCATTCTGTTTTTTTTGAGCCATAAACTGAAATTGATTTTTTCTGAAGGAAAATGTAATGGTGTCCTCAAAGTTGTATCTTGATTGAAGTATGATATTGATTTTATAGCTAATTGTATGTGGAATAGTGGTTTTATTCTATTGTTTTGTTTCTAATTGTGGAAGACAGTCAAAGTTAGACTTGGATACTTTCATCAAATTTTGGCATTTTTGAACCTAAATAATAATTATTCTTAAGATTAGAATTTTTAAAGGTTTTAGGCTTTGATTTGTTAAAGTTTACAGTATACAATAGAAGTTTATAATAGCAATCCTATTATACTTTACAAGCGTAGGCTCAGATGTACAGTACACCCACATTTAACAAGCAAAATTAATTTTAATAAAATTACCACTATTGAAAGCTCTGAAACAATTAATGTAAAACTTATATTGTACATTTTTTCTTCATTGAATACAGCAAACTTAATATTTGTGGAATTGAGGATCATGATGATATTTTACTTGACATGGGAATTGAACCGATATTTAATTCGTGACATTAATATAGTCGTTCAGTCATCTCAAAGGATTTAATATGCGAAAAGCGTTCAACTAATCTATGTACCTACTTACTAGAGAACACGATACGCGAGTCATTTGTTTTTTTTTTAATTGTTCGAAAGGCGGCAATAGTTTGGATTTAGAAAGAGAACTTGATATATTTGTGTCCTTATCATTTTGTGTCTGACGTCATTGGCATGTCATTTGTTTTTTTACATTGTTCGAAAGGCGGCAATAATTTGGATTTAGAAAGAGAACTTAATATATATTTTGTCTCTTTATCATTTTGTGTCTGACGTCACTGACTTGTGTTTTGTTTTATTTTGCACTAATCGCCCTGGCGAACAGTTCAATAATATCATATTTTATTCTATGTCATGTTAAAGTGATGGCACATTTTGTATGGGAAAATATAGTCGATTTTAGTAAATTCATTGCAATTTTAATTTTTCTACTTTTTAATCCTTCCTGAAGGTTTACAAATATTTCCAAACCAAAATATCAAGTCGGTTCAGAAGATCTAGAGTTTTAGCGAAGCTAACGAACCGAAACCGAAAACATGCTTGTGTTATGTCGACCTGTAATAATATATTATAACTACCAATGTAATAAAATCTAAGGACCTTAATTAGGTATACATAATAATGTACTTCTAATAGTTGTATCTATAATAATTGGTACCATCGATCTGGCTTGATGGCAAATTGGAAGGCGGTTGATGGAACCCTTGGTCTATCAACGAGTTAGTAACTATGATTTTTTTCATTTAATTCACATAAGTGCGTACATATAAGCGATTTTCAATCGTTAAAAATCGAAGTAAGAAATTGATTACGCTCAATAAGAACTGATTGTCGTATGTTCCCGACAGAGTGTTTATAGGGTGTCCACGCGGTGTCCGTACAAGTGGACGGCTATTGTTTCAATAAATACTTTCGTTTTTCCGGGAAATTGTTCCTTCTTTTCACTTATTTCTGTATTTTTATAGAAAAAATCGTTCGTAAATGTTATTTCCGTGCGTAAAAGTCAACTTTACGATGTTGAATAAATTATTCTTTGATCGTTCTTATAATGTGGAAAATTAGGTTGGGACTTAGCAAAGGTGTTGTAGAAAGTTTGCTTATTATTATAATGAAAGTTTTCTAAATATTTTCTTTGGCAAAGTATATGTTTTGTTTGATAACGTTCTCACATGGAATTAAATTATATATATTAAACAAAATGTAACAGTGAAATGTAAGCTTTTGCCTGCTCTTCAGGAGAAACGGCGTGATGTTATTGAGTAACACTATTTTGTTTTCACCACTGTTTGCAATGTCCTAACAAAATTATATCGAACGATAAACACGCCCTATACTATTCCAAATATTTGTTTTCGAAGTCACTACTCGAAATTGATGTGATAGAAAATATTGATTCACTTGTGAACAATTTTCCTGAGAGGAAACTTTGAATAGCGATGACACATCTGGGGGATTGTATGAAATGTGTAAGTTTTTGTATTTACATAAGTGTCGCTATCCACTCAAGTGTATCTTCTTATACAGACACGTTCATGTGGTGCGCAAAAAACACATTATAGTCATAATTTATTGAAGACAATTCGAACTGTATTCCGGCTCTCGTTCCGCCACGCGACAGTGAAATATTTTGCATTATGACCCACTATTTCTCAGCTGCAAGCCGTACTCATACTGTGTATTTATGTGTAAAATGTACGTTTATTTATACTCATACTTTATTTAGCCTTATTTCAGAGTCTTGTGTAATGTCACGTATTTATATTTTGTTTAATGTTCGTCGTTTTCTACCAGGTTTTTTAAAGACTGGTGCTAAGGGGTCGGCGCAGGGTAACTTCGGTCTGATGGACCTAGTAGCAGGGCTCCACTGGCTGCGGGAGAACCTGCCGGCATTCGGGGGCGACCCTGAGCGCGTCACGCTCATGGGGCATGGCACGGGAGCCGCGCTAGCGAACTTCCTGGCTGTCTCGCCTGTCGCAAGGGGTATGAACACTTCAATTAATCAATTATCTCGACGAAGGTTGACATGATTTGATTGTGAAACTTGCCGGTAACCTAAATTATGTAGTCGATGGATAAATTTTAATGGCTATTGTCGATTCGGAACAAGGCTGATGTAATCTTGAACACGTTTTGCGGGCGTTATGAATTATGAAATACACTTTAACTTTTCAGAATATTAAATTATCCTAAAATTTTATGAAATTGAATTAATGAGGAAATATTTTTAATGAACTGTCAGCATAAACAGGAAGGGTCGTTTCTATGAGCGCGAGGGCTGGGGCTGGGGGTGCGGGGCGCACCGGGCTGCTCACGTGCGAGTGTACGCGTGGGACAGGCATTGTGCGTAATTATACCGCTCCAGGCAGATTTCATTATTTCGTGTCACCATCCCGTTTAGATCCTCCGTCACTTAATGCGATTAAAAGGGTCACATCAGACATGCACAAGAGGGCAGTTTCCTCCGCGTAATTTGAAAATAAGGTCAACATTACACTCGAAGCTATTCTGAAAAGTCTTTATTGTTTCAGAATAAGAGAAACGAACGCGGAAATAAAAATGTTTTTCTTTAGAAAAGATTTCATTATCTGGGTGATCCTCGTTCAAAATGACAAAATTAAATTAGGTTATCTGTTTCAGAACTACTGAAGCGCGTCATCTTGTTAAGTGGGTCGGGACTGAGTTCATGGGCGCTGCAGAGGGAACCGCTCACGATAAAAAGAAAGGTATCTATCTTTACGCTACACAATATCGGTGTGAGCTTCCTGTTAAACTGAGCACTGGTTAATGTTTAGAAAAAATAATGGAGCCCTAAATTGGGACAAGGAAAGTTTTTGTGTATTCAACTTATCCAATTTGCGAAAAAAAAACATGAGTAAAGACAAAATTTTAAAGGGATGTAAGCATGATTTTATGTCATTCCTAGGTGGCTGAGCAGACAGGCTGTCACGGGGACCTGTTAGAAGACGACCTGGCGCCGTGTTTAAGGAACAAGCCTCTAGCAGAGTTACTAGCAGTCAGGCTAGACCCGCCTAGGTTTCTACCAGGATTTGCGCCATTCGTCGATGGCACCGTCATTGTTAATCCTTCCGTGAGTTGTCATTTCGAATATGTTTAACCTCTTCCTATTTCGTCGGGGATTGGAAGGCATACATATGTACCCAGATGAATGTAGAAAGCAAACAACAGTAACACAATAATTGGAATATATACACTACGATGCACACTGTACTGTCCGTCTGACCGGCCAATGATTATGTCAAACGTAATGATCATCATCAATTCGACCTTGATTGAGCTTCCTTACGCCTAATTAGCCATGTAGTGATGGCTGAGGAAAATACATTCGTTGGCACCTCTACTCTTTCTGCGGGTGTCTTAAGAGTCGACTTACAGTCAATTTCAATTAGCTATCTAGCTAGCTAGTAATCCAAAATGTGTGGAAAAAGATCGATTTTTGACATTCATTTTTTTTATGGGATAAGCCGGTAAACGATCAGGTGGATCAGCGATGGTTAGCAATTGGCGGCGCCCACGGACACTCGGACCACCAAAGGCTTTACGAGCGTGTTACCGGCCTTTTGGGGATTAGGAATTTGAGGATTGTTGGGGATTAGGAATTTGAGGAGTGTTGGGGATTTAGGGATTGAGAAGATTGGGGAGGGGGAGCGTCTTTAATGGGGCTTCCGATAACGCAAGCCATGTTTCACGTCGGTTTTTTATGAAGCCGTGGTATGACGCCGGTTGAACCGACCGAAGTCATACCACGGCCAGTCGATTGCTGCCGAAGCATGGGTCTCCTACATTTGTTGTTGTATGGAATTTCTATCAAAAATCGATCTTAATCCATAGATTTTAAGTATATTACTGAAATTGGCAGTTAGGGGATACTTAAGCAGCAGGGTTTTCTGTTGAACCTAATCCTTTCAAACTGCGATCTCCAATCCTCCTGCCAAGCATAGAGATTATGACAGACCCTTCCTTTGTAGAGGACGCTAAGAGTTCAGCAGTAGATTTGATGGGCTGTTAATAACGATGGTGATGATACGAACTGTGCGTGCTTTCATCGTACAGTTGTGTTCCTTTTCATTCGCAAATTCATCGTTAATTAATGTACTGGTCTCGGACGAACAACCCCTTTGACGTAATTAACAGAATGTTTTCGGTAATAAATTGACGTCACACCTGTGCCTGTGTATAAACGTTACGGGAAATATGACGTCTGGTTACACAGATGATTTATTTCGAGATATTTTTTGTTTTATTTTCTACTCACGATATTTATCTAATTATAAATATCGTTAAATAAAATCAATATAATTGTGTCCGTGTGATAATATATGCCACTATTTATTGTATTTCGTGTAAAAAATTACTGAACGTTGTCAAACAGTCATGACTCATTACGTCAGAAACGCAAATCTTTGTATAAAACGTCACTATTTAAAAAGTTACTATCTTATGTGTAATCAATACACATTAATAGAACTAATAAAATAAAACGAAGGCAATTTCTGTTGGGTAAACATAAGGTGTTGATTTTCATTACAAATACCCAGATATTGGAAACCAATTAGAATATGGAAACGTCTAGAATTTCCAGTGATTGCTATAGTTTGCAGGTTGTAGCCCAATAACGGCCTACCTGAATAACATTTGATGCCCAAATGGCGGCCTTCGAATACCAATTTGGGTTCAATATAATTTCGTCAATTAAATCGAAGTGGGTACCTGGGGAATTACCTTGATTGTATGAACGAATATATTGGTTTGATTCTTTATGTCTGCCACCATTTTGCTCAAACTCAAACTCAAAAGCATTTATTTCATTTAAACCATAATTTGGTACTTTTGAAACGTCAACAAATATAAAATAAATAATAGTCTGTCAGTCTGTCCGTCAGTGAAGCTAGGCGCTCGTTCCAAAATGTCAATTTGAGTGGAGAAGAACGAGCAAGAAACTCCATTCGTAACTCTTTTAAAAAAAAGTCTGTTTTACATTGCTCTGATACATATTCCAATATTGTACACACATGTGAGAAAAATGTAAAGACGGACCTGACGCAACATACAAATAACAGAACGTACTGAAATAAAAAACAAAACCAAGAGAAAACAAATATCTTAAGTCTGACATGGTCCTCACATATGTATTTCTATATATGAAAAAAAAATATCTCCTCAGCTCATATCAGCTCCCAATGTCGTTATCTGTTTGGTGTCTAATTCAATGAATACAGTAGATGACTAATTTTAATTTTAATGTCCGTCTAGTAAATTATTTTAAAACATTAGACATGTATTTTTTATTTTCTTACGGAAACAAATACTTTCGACTATATTATATTAATTTGAAAGATTATGTGACGTCATGTCTAGTTTAGTTTTATACGTAGAAAATAATAACGTAGTTAGCTCTTGCTTCTAAACTTTGATTTCGTTTTGTTTTATTTAAGTACAGTTTTCTTATACGAAAAAAATAAAAAAATACGTGTCAAATATTTATTCATTATTTAACTGATGGACTAAATAGATTTTTACGTTTCATACCCCGTCATCATTCCTAGCTACTGATGTCTCATACTAAGTATTTAAAATCACCATCCAACTATGTTTTTATATCGATAGCATTGTTTTTTTCGAAAATGGTAAAGAACCGTTAGATTAGTAGAGATAAAATAAAACTACGTTTATTTCTGTCGGTGCAAATAAATATCGTTCTAATTTTTTATTAAATAAGTACCCTTATTGAATGGAAGTGTTTATTCTGGACTCTTATTAAAGAGCATTAAAATGCTCAATATAGATAGTTTCAATTAGCTTTTATATTGAAAGTAACAGTTTTATTTATCTCTTTTTCTATCTATTACAACTTTATTGACTTCCACTTATGCTGGTAAACGTAGGTATAATATGTTTTAATGAAGCTTACCTATGACTGGTTTAGTTGTTTAAATAAAAACTGTACGAAATAAAAACTGAGTAGAAAAACAAGTAAAATTATAAATTTTATGATATAAGCACTAGAGTTGATTTTAAATTTACTATAGTGTGGCTATTAGAGAATTATTGGCATTTAACATGAGTGATTTTTGAAATATTTTTAGAACATATTAATATTCAATTTTATAAGTGTGATTATAAAGTATGATTCGAGAAATAGTTGTATGATAAAATACATGCTTTGAAGACAAAATAAAAAAGAATTTTCAGGATCATTTTCATTTAGGTACACATACTCCCTAAATGGTTTCTACCCTTCTTATATATTTTTTTATTTGTACATAATTTAAGAGATTTTGTTTTAGCACATAGTATGAACATGTTATCAGGCACCACCTCCTACGGATAGTTCAAGACTCGGCGCGGGCGCAGCGGCGGTCGCAAACGCAGCTGGACACGAACTCGCCGACTTCTCACATAGAGAGCTACTGTTTGGACTAACTACCACCGGTAACATTGTTTTTCTTTTATTTTTCTTCTTATATTAGAACACTTAAGGCCCATTTTTCACTTAACAGAATATATTTCTTATCTGTGGAATAAAAATTGTCATTTGACAGTTTTTAGTATGAAAGTATTGTCAATGTCAAAACTTCAAACAAAATCTGCCGATAAAATTAATCAGGCTTTGAAATAAAACGACCCTTAAAGGAAATTATTTTGACTCGTTTCAGTTTATTAGAAGCTTGCAATGTTCATCCCCATAGGGAAGAATAGTCTTACTGGCCATTTTAAATGATTAGTCAAAACATATAATAAATACAAATACAAGATCAAAAATTCATTCCACATATAATAAACACTTGGAAAGTTTCGTTATTCGAAACACCGCAAAATACACGAGCAAACAAACCAGCAATAGTTTGCGCTAACGTTTGTGAAACGTTGAAACACATGTAGCTCTCGTATTAGGATTAATGTTGACGTACATTTATAGTATGTTAACTAAAATAGCAATAGGCAACCTTATTTCTAATTACGTCAAGGTTTAAGTTGTATTCATGCGAGTACAAAGATATCACTCGGTGTACAAATAAACAAACATAATGTATATCTTAATATCTGTCTTAATTACTCTCCATTTAAATTTATGAATTAGACTATTTATTTCAATTCACCCTGTATGTGTGGCGTGTTAGTAAACGACAACATGAAGATATACACGCATCTATAAGACTTGCGGTTCCAAGTATTGAAGTTGTAATTCACATAGCGCTAACATACTTCAGAATAAATTGAATGAGGCTCCCGAAGTGAATGATAAATACATGCAAATGAGCGGCATGCCTTTCTTGCAGAATCTTACCTGGAATTTAACGCCCAAGACTTGGAGTTTGGCTTCAACGAGAGCCGACGGGATCGCATTCTTCGCACTTTCGTCCGGAACGCGTACTATTACCACCTCAACGAGATCTATTCGACCTTGAAGAACGAGTACACGGACTGGGACAAGCCTGTGCAGAACCCGCTCAGCGTGCGCGACGCCACGCTCGAGGTGAGTCGCACACATTCATGTTTACACCATGTATTATCCCATGTTGACACGACATGTCATGTATACAGTCAATGTTATGAAAGCTACATTGACATCCACGTGTGACTTGGTTACCTATGCCTCATTACTTCTACATAATAATCTCGTATTTACTAATATTTCTTTAATAAGGCCAATACCATTAAAAATTAGGAGAATATTTTGCTAAACAGTTATACTTAAACGCACGTGTCTCCGCCTATTTCTCAGAAGAGAATACTTGAAATATCATTAAGAACGCAATTGAGAAGGCTTCTAATATTGTGAATACAAATAGAAATAACGTCGTAATATCACCCGTGCAGATACACTGGCGCGCTCTTTAAGATCAGCAGTAATAGAGAAGGCTCTGAATATAAATAGCGAAGATTTTCTCTAATAGTCCTGCTTTTGTTTTGTTTCTGTTCTGAATATAGAACAAAACACGATAATCGACGTCGATAGTGAAACTGCTGAAAGTTGATAACTGTCGGCTGAGTTGACATTAGTGGAGCGACGATGGCGCGGCCTGTGCGCGGGGTGTCGGCGTCGCAGACGATCTCAATTTAAGCCTCAAGTGGTTTTCGCTCCTCATCGAACGCTCTTCCGACGTACAAAGGGAGTTAATGACGCTCGCGCACGATGAATACACGATGGGCGCGTTGAAAGGCTTTATTGCAAAATACTTGCAACGCCTAATAAGACGATAACATTGTTATGATACAGCTGACACCAATTCTAACCGTTGACAGTTGTAGCGTGGTTACGTTTCGTGATAGTACTTAAAGCTAACTTTGTGTATTACTAAATCATGATTATTAAAAGGAACCGCCTTTTAATAATCATGATTTATATACATAAATACGTATAGACATTTTGAGTAACTCTTCTCAATGTAACCCAGGTACTAAGTGATGGACGGACTGCAGCGCCATTAATCAGGTTGGGGTACCTTCACGCACTTCGAGGTGGAACCACGTACTTTACTCATTTTCATCATCTGTCCCAAGACAAGGATTATCCACAGGTAAGGATATGATATTTTAGCATAACTTGTGGTTAAGAAAGTTCAACCTTTTGTAAGTTTAACGTTTCCTGAGTTTGAAGGTTAGATTTTCAGGTGTTATAACAATTAATAGGTATCTTGTGTAAGTTAATGAACTTAATTACACTAATACACGACTCAAAATAGAGTTGCGCAAATATAATGTGAAATAAACATTTAAGGCTTCTGAGCACTTATAATTCAAATAACCGACAATGCTTTGCGACCCTCTAGTAGGGTACGAATCTCGGCTTAGAGCGTCGCTGAGGAAGGCCAACAAGGGACAAGTTGGATCAGATCTTAAATTTATTTATGGGGCGTTTAGATTACATGCTCAATGCTGAGAGCTTCCAGCAAGGGTCGAAGAGGGTATTACAATAACCACATCGTCCAAATAAATAAATTTTGGTAATGCTTGTACAGCTTACTCAGGTCATCGTATCCTATGAAGGACCGAATATTTTCGAGACCAACTAAGGGCTCCGGTTGGCGGAATAGTTTTACGAAACTAGTCGGTTATCTCCGTAATTAAAGGATCACTACGGCGTAGGCAGTATGTCACATATTAAGAAAAATAATTTGTCACTAAAGCTGGCAAACAAACTTTTGCAATATTTGAAAATATTTGCAATATAAGAGAGTTATGCAATATTACATTTTTACAAAATTCCATGATAGTGCGTTATGTAGATATTGTCGCAGTTGGTATAAGACATGCACACTCAACAACATGGTTTTTGGCAACGGCTTATCAACTTAATGATGGCACAGCACTTTTCTTCTCCAAAGTTGTTAATCTTCTTTTATGTCGGCCATAAACTCAGTTTGAAAAGATTCAGTAAACCAATCTGAATGGACAAACAAAACAGTTTTAGTTTTTGGAGTTCTATAGACCCTTTTGAATTCCAAATAAGAGTTGTTTTGACTTGGACACGCTTGTTATTGACTGAAGTTCATCGAATAGAACAGGAACCGAAATAGCTACGCATTTTTATTTAAGAAATTATCAAAATACGATAAAATAAAGATTTCATTGAAGAGATAAAGTTCTTAATATAAATACTAATAGGGGTTTCATATAACTTTATAACATTACGTAATATTGGACTCGGGAATTGAATTCAACTTTAACGGTTTCACAAAAAGTTACATAGCGTTTAAAACTATAAATTGCGAAACTCCACAGTATGACAAGCACTAAGTTGCTATAGTAGTCGTTGACAGGGCTGCGGTTGTCGAAACGTGTCGACGCACGTGCGGTCACTCAGTGAATTGCACGATATCTGGCTATACACCTGTTTGTTATTTCGACAACCCTAGCGGCCACTTGAATGGAGTTGTTAATAGCGCTATACACGTACTGGCGGTTAGTCTAGATTGAGGTCAACTTTAACTGTTAAAGGATAATCTATGTACGTAACTTCGCTGTAGTGTGGCACTATCTTGAGAATAACGTTGATGGGATGTAGGTACTATGTTTCTTGGTGATGTATAAATTTCAACTTAGGGCTTTGTCTCTGCTCTGTGGCCCTCTTCTAAAAGTGGGTCTAATCTTGTGCAAGTTTTTTTTACAGCTTACAACTTACAATATTTTCCTAATTAAAAGTATCCTTTCCCTGTTCCCACGTAGAGACCTGGTTCAGTCCATGGAGAGGAGCTCCCGTACTACCTGGGTGTACCCATCTCCCTTACGCATCATCAGCAGAATTATACGCAGCAAGAACAGCGTGTATCAAAACTCTGCATCCATTACATCTCCAATTTCGTTCGATATGGGTAAGGAATTGTATAATTTATGTCTACTGTTTTAAAATTCAATTCCGAATACGAGATCAAGAAACTGAAAGTCTGTTTTGTTTTTAATCTTTAGAGTGTAGTTATCATTTCAATTTAGTAATCTTGGTTAATTTTCTTTCACAAGTTGATACTTGAAAGTATTTGCATGAAAATGGAGATGACCGTTTATAAATATGTTGATAGGGTCACGGAAGGTTCAGTATGCAAAGAACGGTCACCCATATCGGCGGTGAGCAGCTTAACTCCGCATATTGATCAAACTGTATTTAGTCACCAACCTCTTCTCGTATTTGTTGTGTTCAGTCACGTATTACTAAATAAACATTCCAAATCTACCACTATTTTGTCTCTGTATCGCAAGAGTTTTGTGGTCGTCGATTGATTCACAAATTATTAACTTTACTTTGAATTTGTTGCGAAACAGAAATTCTCAGTAAGGATTTAATTACGAAATTTGTTCAATGTGAAATATTTAATGAGCCACTCTCACTTTAAAACTTTATATTGGCAGTTTGTTTGATCGTTACATCAATACCATTATTTTATGTAAACTTTTGTTTAGGAATCCTAATGATCCATCGGCCACCCCTCCTCCAAGCCCAATGCTGGGCGAGACTCCACGACTGGGTCCCGATCAAACACCATACTGGGATACATACGACACTATCAACCAACTCTACATGGAGATCAGTAAGTAGCGCTTCAAAGATTTTATGTTACTGTCTGCGAAAAACTTCTTGATTAGTTTATACGATAGCTACTATATGTTGAAGATCCCTTGTTTATGTATCTTTCCGATTTTCCTTAATAGCTATACTATTCAATGTCGTAGTAATACACTAAAATATATGGGGCTTTGAAAGTTTCGCAGACCGAATAGTTGCGAAGATCAGCATCTGTTAACAACATAAATAAATAGATTACGTTTGGATTTGCCAGTAGAAATTTTGAGTTAGCCATTTAAAACTTTAGGGTCAACTTCGTGAAGTCGTGACCGCTGCGGTTACGGTTAGGGCTCATTTATTTTCAATTGTGTCGTGTCCCGGGTACAGGTAGCAAGCCGGAGATGCGCAGTCACTACCGAGGACATAAAATGTCGCTGTGGCTTTCCCTCATCCCGCAGCTGCATCGGCCCGGATCCGACTTCCTGACGCTGCCATGCGACATCATCATTTCCAGGAAGACAATGCTAATTACTATGAAGGTATGTTATTTAACGCGTATTCAATAATGTTTTGAAGAATTTGGATAAATAACTAACTTTGTTTCGATACAGGTGCTGTTCGAGCGCAGTCAATGTCGCGCGCCCATGTGCCGCATGTGGTGGAGTAGAGGGAGGTGCGCGGGGTGGGACACGCAGTACTGTGCCACCCCGTGCTGCACCTCCTCGCCCTGTCCCCGCAGCACCACCGTCAACAGAGTGTCCACCCAACGCCACAGCACCAACTGTCCATCCGGATGATGCTCTGTTGCGTCGTCTCGCGTCTTCGCACTACCAGTCCTACACAGCGGCACTGACTGTCACCATTGCCGTTGGTTGCTTCCTTCTATTGCTCAACGTCCTTATTTTTGCTGGTATCTACCATCAGCGTGGTTCCCGTCCACGACGCTCGAAGGATGATTTAGCAGAAGCAGGTAGCTCTTCCTCTTCTGACAACTATGATGGAAAACTCGATTATGAAGTTCGGGCGTTTGACGGCAAAGGATTCGGATTTGAGTGTAAATCGGCGCACGTGCCTAGAGGTGTGGGCTCCAAATTTGATCTTCGAACATTGTCGGACTGTGGTGAGCCCACTTTTGGCGAGTACAGTTGCTATGACGAAAGCATCGCGCAGCGCGCAGTTCCATGCCTGACGTGAGTGTGGGCAGTGCTATAGAGGCTGGGAGTGTAGTGTGCATTGATACTCAAAAGCCTGACATCCAGAAGGTGGAAGGTCGGCCGGGTGATCCCGTTGGCCGCACTAGTACATTCGAGCCACGTGTGGTGGACAATTCCACACAGGTAAAGTTTGGCCCAGATGGCGCAGAGAGCGCGGGCGACGCGGGAGCGGAGGGGGAGGGGGGCGGCATACTACGCGCGCCACCCGCACCCGCCGCGCCCGCGCCGCCCGGCATTATGAAGAAGCGGGTACAGATACAGGAGATATCCGTATGAGGGTTCCTCGACGCCGCCGCCGAGGTCGTAGTCAACAAGCGGACTAAGTTGTGATGTGTGTCATCTAAACGTGTACATAGAACTGTGAATGTACTCCTCTCGTGTACGTGTAAATAATAATATAATAGTGTCTAATAATAATGAGTTGTAAGTGCGCGCTAAATAGACCCGCAACCGTGTGACTAGTCCGTCTTACTGTGTTGTGGCGGAACAAACGCAACCACGTCTTCATTTTCCGCTCTATTTCCCAAAGGATTGCTAATATTAAAAGCGGGTAAAGTGAACGTCGATGTGATGTGATTCATAATGGAAGAACGTTTCCACGTCTGGATATGAATAGATACGCCAGGTGTTACACAAATATTTTTCAGCTGAATGACAATGACAGACAATTGGTAAACTACTTGAAATGCATTCAGCTAAAAGATAAAGTTCTATAGGTTTTTGCCTGCGATATCCTAAATCATCCAATTTGGCCTACTTACTTAATGATTGAAGATATGATAATGGCGTGAAAGGAATCTTGTTTGAATAACTGTGAAAGTCAAACTTGGCTCGGGTCCTATGCTCTATCTCTGTGCTATTGATATTACCCGACAGAGATAAATTCATCCAAGTTGCCTTTTATGGTAATAGTATGCCAGTTACAATTTATTTCTACTGTCAGATATAGAATGAAGGAATTGTAGGCTCTTGTGAATATATACGTATTTAATAAATGTGAATATAACAATAAATTAGTGACAAAAGACTTAACAACAACCCAACATTAGCTGTACATACTTATATCAAACGAAGTGTTTCAGGTACGTAGGGTAAAGTTACTATTAAAGAAAATATTGTTTAAAAAACATCGCATATGTTGTAATTTTTTGTAAAGTTACTTTTAAGTGAGGTGTATTGATTTTGAGTAGTTTTTGATAAGTAAATATTGAAAACTTATTACTTAATGGACGAGTACGCGGAGAACCATTATCCAAATAAACCATTACGCTTGCTCCCAATAAGGTCTCAAAAGGTAAACAGGGTAATAGACGACATAGTCTACTCTTCGATCCTGCAAAAAGTCCCAATGAATGATTGAGTACCACGTTCAGCAGCCAGAAACAGGCCAGATTTAGTATTGGTATTGCCAGTTTTATACATAAACGTAATATAGTTTGAGACTCACAACATACACAAATGGCAGAATTGTCGATACAATAAATCCCCAATTAGTCCCTCATTGTACTTGAACAACAAATCTTTTATATTACTCTGTTACCAGGAATCGTGCGTTATCTGCGTAAAATAAATCTCCTGAATTATTGAAGAATCTCAAGATTTTTTCTTAAGCATACATCTTTAGGAATAATGTTGAAAAATGCTGATATGTGACAAAAATTCGAGGTATTTTCCTCTCATTTCGATCCGCTGTAGACAAATCCCTAGTACTCGTCCATATTTTTATCTTCACAGGAATTGATGATGATTAAATTAATGGTGAGTAAATATTTAAACACTTACACCGTTTTCCACATTGTGACAAAATGTGAACTATTATAATAAACTCAATTTATTTACTTATGTGCAACATTGTTCTATTACTAATAAAATGTAAAAACAATTTAAATGTAGATAAACTGGAATTGATATAGACGTAGTACGATTGTTTCCTAATTTAATTTCTATTCGCTAATATATATTTTTAAATGTTGTTATATGTATGCCAAAATTTTATTACGTGCCAAATGGTAGAAAACTATTTTAAAAAAACACATCTTTCTGTGAAACCTTTTAAATGATAGAAAAGAGTTTTTAACCAATTCTGGAGGGTAAAATATATGATTTCATCCAATTCGATTCAACACAAGTCATGTAAAGAGTTTTATATATAGTTCAAATTCAAAGTGTTAAGGACCTAGTCAGATTTTTTCGAAAGCGAAATGTAATTATAATAATGATTATGGAACTTGGCATTTGTAATATTTTTATGAGTACCCGCATAATACTCATAGTAAGAATTTTAGAAAAAAATTGTTTGTTACATCGATAACTAAGTTATTATCAAAATCACGATGTAATAAATGAAATATTATCAAAATATAATTTAACATCCTTAGAGGAATTGCTTAATTACGTTGTTATACATTATTATTACTGTTGTGTTATAATTTTATTCATGTTATTTCCAAGTAGGATAAAATAAACCAATTAAAATATTTGTACATGCTGGACATCAACATTTTGTTACAATTTGGTGTTTAATGGAATGCATAAAATATGGTGTCGAATAAAGAATTGAAACTTAAATGTTTTTAATTTCTATCATGCCCTTTTGAAAATGACGACGAACGTAAAAATCACAAAGTAAAAACTAACGAATTACATTTCAGACTATTACCAAAACTAAAATAACATTCATTCCCTTTGTGAAGTAAAAAATAGAAACAAAAGAAAGGTAGACATAGAATGAGACGTTCAAAATACATAGAGTTAAAATACAGCTTAATTGAAGAATATCCAGTAGTAGAATAAACCTTTATCTAAATATTTAATTACGTTTAACTACTAAAAATATTTGTTATTTCACTAGATCTAAATGTTGTTGAATAAAATAATCTAGTAGTTGAATAAACCTATTCCTATCTAAATTCCAGGGTTAGACAATTAAGTGTTTCATTTTAAGCTAAGCGATTGCCTTGCTTTTACACAATCCGCAAGGATTAATAATAAATTGAAGTAGAAATAAATGGAAATGCCGGGAGAGCTACAAGGTAGAAAGTTAATGAAAGTGCTGATTCCCGAGCTGCCGCCGCGTGATAATTCATTTTGTTCGTTGAGTTACTTTGCGACAAAGCGGGCTGGTGTGTTTGGAATTGCAGCGGTCTAATTTGCCTCGACACATACCCATAGGAATTAATTCACGACGGACCGACTAAATCCATTTCAACTACACCCAGAGATGTATGACGAAGGGAATCAAAGATCATTAATTCCGAGCGCACCATCACTTGTTGCTTCTTCAAACACATAAATTATCCCCCGGATTAAAAATATCCATACTCGCTTCACATGGATAATATGAATAAATTAGTTAATCTCATGGAAACTCCATGCAGTCTCAGGATGCTTGGATGTTGTCGGATTAGGCGCACATGTAAGCTTGTTATGTTCGCAATATTGGAAAAGTTTACCGAAGAATACAGGATTAGAAAAGTTCTAGACGGCACTGAGACGACGCAACATCAACTTATGAGTTTGTAGGTATCTTGCCATTGTATAGCTGTTCTGGCTCTGATAGTACCTACTTATTTTGTTGTGTCGTGAAACCAATCAGATTTAGGTATTTATGACACGGAGTTCCTGGGAAACGAGAATGGATTTATTGCTATTATGCTAATACAAATTATGCCGGGTTATATTTAAATTCATAGAAGTACTCATCAATTTTCAGCTTGAGGAAACTTGAATTTATTCCAAAAAGTTTTGTGAATCTGAAGGAGGAAAACTTGGTCTAGTAGTTATTTCAAGTTGAAATTCTTCGTGGGATAGCACCCAGCACCCACCACAATCCTGCTTTATTTTAAGAGCTCATTTAGTTCTGTTTGGTCGTTTAAGTTTCTATCACAACACAGCACTGTTACGCCAACTACTGGTGAGGTGTATTTTAAATTTTAGATTAACTTATTTTTATTAGAATGCTTCTACCTTACTTACCTGCTTTATATAGGCGCTTTGCATTTTGAGGTACTTTGTATGTAAACTCTAGTAGATATCTACACGTGTCACGGGTGTTGTAACTAAGTGCCCTCTTACACAAGGACACATCATTTAGACACACAGTACGCAGACATGTTAGGATTTAATCTCTCAATTGATTTCGGTGTAAACAAGTCAACTTCCATTATATAAACAAGCAGTGTACCCAGCGGCGATAAACATTTAAACATACCAAGTTACGGGAAAATAATTGCGTTTCCATTTGGATATGTGAGCGAGTCCAGCTTGTAACGAACGGGGAGAGCGAATGAAGCGGACCGCGAAACCTTCAAATTGAATTTTAAGCATCCAATTTGTTTGCGCGGTGGTGCCGCCTGTACCGGGTTATATCAACGCGGCATCGTCGCGCCGCCCGCGCGCTACCCGCCGCCCGTGCCTCCCGCGAGTTCCCACACTCGTAAAGCGATTTTTGCCAGCCGCACTGTGACCTCGAACGGGATTTGGATGAATTATTAATGCACCTACTGCTGCCATGTAGGTATTAAAAGAAAAACTACGATTCCATTACAAAATAGGAGGAATTAATCTGATTTTTTGCTCTAAACGTAATGATTTTATTTACGTCACATTCGATTAAACGAGAACGTGTAATAGGTTTTGGGTTCTTGGGATACCTGTGTCCTGCGTCTGCTTAATCTTAATTGCTTGGGTACCTTTGGCAATAACGATTATTTCTAATGATTTAATTCCCAAGGCTTCAAGTACGTTCGTGTACGTGTAACTAAGTAGGTCACTGAGATAAGGTTGGTATTTTATATTTAGTGGAACTATTTCACGCCTCCTTGGAATTTCGTTTCGATAGCAGTTATCTCCAATACTCAAATTCTCCTCTAAGATGGGTGCGAGCGAATTACGCGAATATAGTTGTGCGAAATAGTAAATGGTTTTCTGTTAGATATGTGTAATAATCTCTCTGGATTTTCTTGCAATATTTTTAGCTAGTAGATTTATTCACATCGAGACAAAATATTTAATTATCGCATGAATTGACGCAAATAAAACAATAAAATTTTATGGTAAATAATTTTCTTCGTTGCAACTATGAGCAAATGTCCTTCGTGACAGTCATGTTGACCTGACACAATATAAAGACAATAATTCTTAAAAAAGCTGGCTACTCAATATATTCGAAGTAGCCTTGGCAACAACAATAGTTACTACTTATACATCAAACAAACTTCAGATCCCACTAGAACGTGTTTATTTAGGTTGTCTACATTGCCTTGGTTAAACTTCTTAAATAAATAAACACATTTATCTGTGCTCAGAACGTTGAAGATTCTATTGGCAGATTTGATACCCTGACGTAACCCCTTCCACGAGATAAGAGAGAAAGATATATTTTCCAAATGTAAAGGTTTGATAGATGATTTCCATCGTTTCCGATTTAGGTTTAGAAAAGAAAAGAATAGTTTGTGTTTTCATCTTGCCCTTCCCGCTTACTTGTAAAAAATCCTCAAAGGAAAGAAAACGTCTTTATTTGGTCAGCATTAAGTATAGATAGGGAAAGATTTCTTATTTAAAAATAACATGGGGTATTTTTTGTTTCTCTATGAGGAAAACGGAAATATTTAATTTGATGCCACGGAAATGTCAACGCAGCCATTTGTCTCGTATTACAAGTGACTTTACTGCGAACACATTTGTACAGGGACCGTTAGCGACGTACCGAATGCATTCACAAAAGCAAATTGAAATACAGAGTTAAGTCGTACTTATACAAAATACTGCAATAGTAACAATGAGACAAAATAGATGTAAAGAGCTTCCTAACTGCGCTTAAGACCGGCAACTCGTTGAAATAAAGTTCTATAGACTACGCGACGCATTAGAATTTCAAAAAAGCTCTGCTTTTCAAAATGCCGTAAGACGTCTGTTTCCCACCAGCACAGTTATTTTCGCTACGAATTCAGATGAAAATAATTAAACTGCCTACATTAAAATATAATTATTACAAAATTAATAGAAACTTATTGAAAATTTTGTTTCGAGCCTTTGAAAGAAGAAAATGTTAATAACCTACACCGACCTTCATCTCGTGTTTCGGCGAAAGCACTTACCCACGTTTGTAATTTTGTATTTCTTCGTTTGATCTTGTTAATTTGTATAATTTCTACTTAAAGAGAGGCTGAATAAAAAGAGGGCATTACGAGCCATTTGTTCACATTCGAGCAAATGAGTCCTGTGAGCAGGTAGGACAGGGAGGCCGTATTACATAATTCACGTCTCTTCAAACACTCACTTTTATTTTACAACTTGCGCGCGTCGCTTTTGATGTGCTCTCAAATTTGCGTGAGATCTATTTACAAAGCGCGCCAGTCTGTTATTGCATTAGCATTGTGTGTTTTTATTTAACACCGAGTCAAATGAGAGGCGCTCGTGCACTCCCTAACAAACAACTGCACCGCGCCACCCTCGCCTTACAATCATATTTTCAAAAGCATAAAACTTTTTCAACTTTCTGTTTTACCTCGTAATCAAATTACAGGAATGGTTCAAGTATCATCGTTACAAAGGTTATTCCTTCAAATTGAATAAATAAACGGCTAAGTACTTAGGTAAAATTTCAGCAAAGTTTTAAAAAGGTTTTTTGAATATTCGGATAGCGTCTGCAGGTCAATTTGCTTTTTTGTAAAAGTATGAATTATAACAATATCTATTAGTCTACAGATTTGAATGACAGTTAAAGGTGAAACAAGTATAAAATATTATTTCAAGTAAATTAATCGCAATATTTCATATCGACATAGGTAGGTAGACATATCACGAATTTTGAATAGAATCTGAATAGACATCCATTCTACTTATCCTCGATTCTGCCGAGTTCTTCTATAACAGGAAAAGTTTATATCAATTTCTCCACATCGATCGGAACCGAGATAAACATATTGAGAAATTGCCTTGGAAATATTTTTATTCATCGGATAGTTTAAATTATGTTAATTTGATCACGTAATCTGAATATTTCTGTGGATTAGTATGCGAGAGGTGGGTGCAGGTGCGCTGAAAACTGATCGCGGCATACGACCCTACGTGAGGCGCCTTCGACAGGCGTGAGGAGCCATGAGGACCCAAATGACCGCTTTATCGCCTCACTGAATTTCTTAACGATAATCTGAGAATGAAAAAGGCGCATGGCGCTTAATGGCTGCCATATGGCTTTTTTTGCGATATTCGGCTTACTTATCTTCAGATAAGGGGTGTTTATAATGTCAAACAGCTTTATACGCTCTATAGGTGCTTAGTTTAGGGAAATTTATACTAGCATAAGTACTATATTGGTCTTGATTCCAAATAATATATGACCGCTGAAAGACTTTAATGCCTCAAATGTTTCTTTAAATAGTTTTTTTTTATATAGATCGTGTCTGTTTATATTTCTTAGACACCTCTATGTATTTTAAGTAGTACACAGTTCAGTAAACTATCTATTTTCTTATTTTCATCAATTCATTTGATGGAAAACTGGTACTGAAAAGAGGTCAATTACCGTACGAACGGTATTAGGAACGTGCTTCCGGGAGCATAAGTGTTAAACTTCCAGGTTATCATGGAAACTCTTGTTTGCTGAATCCATTAGTGATTTTGGCTCATTCTAATATGGAACCTGAGATCTTACCTCTATATCCCATCGTTAACACTAGCATTAAAAGACTAGAGTAAAACAAAAAGACGTTCTATTTATATAGTATTTAAAGATCTAAGCGTACATAGGGACAGACAGACGGCGGATAGCGACTTTGTTTTATACTATGTACTGATTTTCAGGAGTGATACGTTTTTATGAACACATTCGTACTTAGGACTCAAAAAGGTTTTGGAAACATAATTGCTTCAACATTTTGACAACAACCTTTCAGATTTGGTCCCAAGTGCTATAGGATTATCAATAAAAGCCTTTTACAGAAAAAATGAGTGCTCTAATGGATTATCGTGGACCGGAATTCTGAGAATAAACCGGGTAAATGGGCTTACTTACTCGAGCGTATGGGGTAAACTAGCAATTTGTCAATATTTGTAGTTTTGCTACGCAGAAAACAAACATACAGTATGAACGTACATATACTTCTGTATGTACGCACATATGTTTTGATTGTATGTACATACAAACTTTGACGTTGATTCTATAACAGTCTCGAGTGCGATTGCCAAACATGAGATTCGTATATTCAGCAGCTGTAGCCAAATGCCATTTAGCGCTTGTCTACTTGTAGAATAGAAAACTAAATTATATGGAATTGACATCCCCATACATTTAGTTTCCTACTCTCTTTGTAGACAAGCGCTAAAGTGGCATTTGGCTAAAAGTACTGGTTAGGTGATGTATTCAAAATATATTTAAATCAAAAATACAATGATATTTTCAATTGCAAAATAGAAAGTATTAACAAAGAGTTTAGAACATGTAGTTAATTACAAAAAGATGATAATATTGGTTATAAATTCAGTAAAATTTTCAGACTAGAGGTATTTACTGTCGCAGTTGCTTGCAGGAAAGTTTAAAATCAATTAACCATCCTATATCCATAAGTAATAGTGGTCAATGTTGATCGAGAACTATATCTGTAAACTTTTTTCAGTTAGTACACAAGCTACAACTTTATATTCATAATTAAAAACTTTAGTAAAATAGGTTAATGTATTCATTACAAAATATCTATTGGGATTTTGAAAAGCTAATAAAAACTAGATTATAACAAGTTGTATTCTCTGCGGAAAGAAACCAGTATAAATCACGTTGTTGTTGATTAGGTGCGTAGCTTTTGAATATGAAACAGCCCATAATATTGTTCGTGGGATTCTTTACTTCTAGTGCTTTGTTTTAGATTAGAAAATTAACTTTGATATCTCTATATAAAGTCGCTTTTACTTTGCTATGATCAACTGGTAATTTTTTGAAAAAGAAATAAAGAAAAAAAACATTTATACACACACAAAAAAATGAACACACAAAAAGCCTATGGTGCGTCGCAGCTCAAAAGGCTGGAGCTCAGCTTAATTTTCTTAAGACATTTGGATATTTTGGCACGAACTGTATAATAGGTCTACTCTATCGACACCAGTTCCATACTATGAATCCAGGTTTGATAAAAACCTACTAAAACATGACTTACGAATCGAATCTAGGATATAAGGCAAATAACACAATAGTTACATTTCACTTAAAGGTGAGTAGCATTAAATATATCATTTTCTTCAGCATCTTTTATTTTTTTATGTTGGAGAATGGGTCACATTGAATTTTAAAAATGGCTTTTTAACGCTCACAAAAGTATTACTTACAGCCAAATTACAGAATTGATACAATTTATCACACGTTAAAACTATGTGTCAATAGCAATTGTCCTCCCGGAGACATTGTTGATAAAACCGTCCCATCTTCAAATATACGTTGAAATATAATATTTTTTGCAAGAAGAAACAAAGTTAGTTTGAGTAAACACTTAGAAGTTTGGCGCACGTACGTAGAAGGTACCTTCATAAATAAAGCTACCATAACAACTGAGTGACCGTTGGACAACACATTTCCTTGATCGTTATCTGTGCACTTTCTTCTTTTATGTTTTATTGCTATTTCAAATGAATTTGTCCCGTAATATGTTTGGGGTAGGTGTCAAAATTCACTAATTCAATAATACATTTTTGTTATAAGTTAAGGTGTGAGTAGAGCAAATTAGTTTGATTAGAATTGCTTAATTCTAAGTTTAATCAATCACTTAACATGCAGATTTGAATTCGATGTTTAAATAGTTGATTAATTTGATTGCCTGCTAAAAGCTTCATTTATGTTTGCTGCTTAGAAACTGAAGGTTACAGACAAGGTGATTTAAAAAGAAATTGAATACTTTTAACTGACATTGGTTTAAAATCTATTGAAACGTATCTAATGAAACATATTTTGTGTTCATTGCTTTATTTTTGCCAACCCGCATTGAGCAAGCGTGGTGATTAATGCTCAAACCTTCTTTGTGTGAGAAGAGGCCTTTGGTCACCAGTGGCCACTTATAGGCTGTTGATGATAATGATAACCTTACTTTTTATTTTACTTATTTAAGAGAATTATATTGACAAATTGCACTAAAACCAAAACAATATTACTATTTGAATTCGTACGCTGTGCGGCATACTCAATATCATTCTAATTTCAGCCAAATAGATAGACAATAGGGCGTAGTTAGACAAAATGGTATTCAACATTTATAAATGCATTTACATCATGGATATGGATTTAGAATTTGTAAACATTGAATGGATATAGATAATAATTTCAGTAGTTTTGTTAGTGTACCTAATACAAATAATAGAGTGCATTACCTATATTTCTTCACCATTATCATCAACAGCCTGTTCATTACTGGACTGAGCCTTCTCAACATCAGAGACTTGCATCAGCATGGCATCAGCCCAACTGGGCCTCATCTGCAGTGGTCTGATGGCTCTTAGAGGCGCGCGAGTCTGGTTCTGGGTGGGGCGGCGAGCTACCCTGTTGCTCGCCCTCTACAGATCTCTGACGCCCGGAGTGTCTTCCGCGATACTCCGGGCGTCGGAGTGGGTGAGAACTTGGTGTGTGAGGAGGTTCGTTCCCTCACGCGCTCCACCTTTTTTTGGCTAGCATGGCTGCTTTGCAGAGAGGAGACAGCATTCCAGTCTCCCTCGCTCCTCACAATGACCTGAACCAGAGCCGCACGCGAGAGGTCGCGTCGCCGACCACTGACTGTACGTTGCCAACTTAACAGAAGCAGTTTTATCGTAAATGTTTGAAAGATTATCAGACAGCACTTTTACCAGGTCTTCTTGTGAAATGCTTAGTGCCTTAGTCGGTTCTTACGAAACCTGCAGAAAGAGTAAAGATATTCTATCCTGCCCTCACCATATGGTTTGCCGACACCAAGCGCTTATGTTGGTTGGTTTCGAAATTCAACGATGTTTAACTTTAAACGTTTTCAAGGCTTCGTAACTACAAGTGAAAGGAGACATGGAAACCTCATAAGATTACTGTCTGTCTGTCAAGTTTTAGCAATTTAGTTAAGTCGGTGATGTGTGAAAATCAAACTTTAAGTTAAAGTCAAAGTAATGAAAGGTTGCCGTGTATGGGGTATGTTTAGTGTGTCTCAAGAGAATTGTAATAATGTGACACGGAAAATATCACCTATGTGATTGTTTTATATTATTCACTTCAAACAACTACCACCAAGCATACGACTACTTCCATCTTCACCAGTTTCTTACATAGTATATTCTATTTTTTGAATACCATATTAAAAAATGTACATACATACATACATAACTTCACGCCTGTCTCCCATGGGGGTAGGCAGAGACTAAGGAACGCCAATTACCACGATTCTTACATACCTCTTTCGCTTCATTAACAGTCATCAATCTTTTCATGCATTAAATAATGTATTAAATAAATATACTATTACAACGACTGCCACGTTGGCCGAGTCATCGCAAGTGCGACTATCGGAAAAGGGGTCTCGGGTATTACTAGGTTTTTTTTTAAATCTCAGTCGTGGCACGGAGTTTGATATCGAGGTATATGGCAATAGGCTTCCCTATATGGGACTTATCACATAAATAGTTAAAAATGAGTATTATTTTGTACAGTGGTATTAAGTGTCGTAATGTGCCCACCCCTTGGGGTATAAAAGGCGTGATGTTATGTTACATTATTATAATTAAATTCTAACTACGTAGATTTGATGATCTCCGTAATTTGTTTACACAGTACAAGGTACACAGTAATAATATGTAGCTACATGTACGGCGTCCTCGGGTGTCGCCGTGTTTGGCTAATAGCTGTATCGCTCGTCGGCTGAGTGCATACATTATTAGCTATCACGTCGAATTTAAGTTCCAAACATATTATGTGTTTATGGAGTAAACAGTGGATCGGAAACAAAATCTTCCGGTTAATAAAAAGTACACCAATAATTATTTTATAAACTACGATTAAAAACCGGCTTCTAACCCTTCATTTTTTGTGGTTAATTGGTATACCATAACCTTCGCCTAAGTATAACAAATACCTTTTTAAAAATCAAAATCGGTTCAGATAATCGAGCACAAACATACAAACATACAAACGTACGAAGGTCAAGCTGAGAACCTTCTTTTTTGAAGTCGGTTATAAATGAATATTGCTACAGCAAAAGTAGGGCAGCTTGATCTTTAGATACACAAAAAAAACTGATAAACAAGAATATATTTTTTTATGAAAAAGAAAAAGTTCATAAGAGAGGATCGCGAACAAGCCAGAGCCCCCGTGATTAATGATGAACACGACACCATTCAATTTAATTCCAGAAATTCCTGTCCAATAAGATAAAAAGAGAAAGTTTTATGCTTTTTTTATTTATTTTTAATGAAATCTCCACTTTGTCGTGTCGAAAGGTACGTTGCTTCAATTAAGATGTTAGTATTAATGATGGGGCTGGCGGTGGACAAATTTCCCAAAAGTATTTTAGAAATCATAACAGTTTCTTCAACAACCGCCTTAATTTATGCATTAAAAGTTGCGGACCGGTATTATTTAATGACGAAGTGAATTAACATAATCTATCCTTTTTCATTTGTTTACGCTTACATGACTGGTTTAAAGTACATTTTAAGCTCATATTTTAAATAGCAAAAAACTTGCTGGTAATGTATTCTTATACGAATGTATGTGAAATTTAATTCAATTCTTGGAATTGCCAGTGTTTACTTAATCTGAATTTCACAGTTTTTATTTCCTTTCGTGTGAATTTACATATTGGAAAGATTATAAATGTATTTGTTTTATATGAAAAAGAAATAGATTTTTTTTTATAAATTATCGTTTAAGAAAACCGACTTCAACCTCCTCTTTTTTTTAAGTCGGTTTATTTATATACTAAAACCTTCTCCTAAGTGTAACAAACACTTTTCTAAAAACCTCATCAAAATTATTTCAGCAAATCGTGAGATAATTGCGCACGAACATACATACAAGTTAAACTGAAAACTTCCTTTACTTAAAGTCGGTTAAAAACAAATTACCACATCAACCTTGCTACCAAAACATTCATTATATCTAAGTACCATAAAGAACACAACCGGTTAACCATCGCAAACACGTACAATACTAATTCACGGATAGGACGATCTAATCTACACATTTTCAAGACAAAATAATCGGGTCTCCGTCCAAGATAATCCGGCCACGTAGGTACGTAAGCAGGGAACATAATTATGTGTAGGCAATATCTATCCCTGTCTTATAAATGAGAGCTGTGACTCAGCAATGAAGCCTTCATCAAGTCTACATCAATCTTTTTGCCTTGAAAGTTTTTACTTACACGTATCTTGTATAGATTAAATTGGAAACTTTCATACTATATTTTGCTAGTTATCTGTGTTGGTTAAACTCGAGCGTAGTTCTAATCGTTTGCAAAAAAGTTTAATGACTGCACGTTGGCTGGGCAACCGGCAGCCGCACAACGTGTCGCGGGTTCGATTCTCGCATGGGACAACTCTTTGTGTCAACAAACAAATAATAGTATTTATATAAGATTAACAGTATAACTTAATGGCGTAAGGTGTAGTGTTATATATATAATGTAAATTTTCTAAATAAATAATTAAATAAATTATTGTTTCAATAAAAACATAAATGAAGCATAAAAACTGAAATGAACGAAAAAAAGACCGTCGTCCTGGTGTCGCTGGACATAGAGGGTGCCTTTGACAATGCCTGGTGGCCAGCCCTGAAACATCAGCTCATAGCCAGAAAGTGTCCGAGAAACCTGTACGCTATGGTGAACTCCTACCTCAACGAACGGAAAGTGAAAGTAAATTTTGCCGGAGCTAGCAGCGAAAAGAGGACTAATAAGGGTTGCTGGTTTTTGGAACCTTGTCCTCGATCCGTTGCTACACAGACTCACAGGAGAGGGAGTTTACTGCCAGGCTTTTGCGGACGACGTGGTTCTCTTGTTCTCGAACTATAAAGTGAGTGCATTGGAGCAATCGGTAAATGGTGCCTTGGAACTAGTAGCAGCCTGGGGGGTCAGCAACAAGCTCAGATTCGGGGCAAGTAAAACGAACGCTATGCTGCTGACAAGAAGGCATGTTTTTGAGCCCCCAGACCTGTTTATGGCAGGCACCAGAATAAATCTCGTAGAAGAGGTAAAGCTCTTAGGCCTCACGATAGACAGAAAACTCACCTTCAGGTCACATATATCTGCCATATGCAAGAAAGCTGCAGACATTTACAAACAGCTAGCACGCGCAGCCAAGGTGACGTGGGGTCTCAACGGGGAAATAACGAGAACAATATACGTCGCGGTCATTGAGCCGATTGTACTTTACGCCGCAAACGTGTGGGCCCCAGTGACGGAGCTACAGGTGATCAAAAAACAGTTAAATGCTCTTCAAAGGGGATTCACACAAAAAATCTGTAGAGCTTATCGTACAGTGTCGCTCACGTCAGCACAATCTTGTCCGGAACTCTCCCACTCGATCTGAGAGTCCAGGAATTTGCTAGTTTGTATCGAATTAAAAGAGGATTCTCTCTGGACTACTTACCACCTCAAAAGGAGCTTGAAAAGCGGGTCCATTACCTGGACCAGCCACATCCCTCAAAATTAATGTCTATCAACTATGAGCTCCTGGGGAACGATGACTCTGGATCTCCTCTCGTCCAAAATATTGCTGGCCCTCAATTATACACAGATGGCAGCAGAATTAACGGAGGCGTTGGTTCTGCCTTGACTTGGTGGGAGGGCGGTCGTGAGTCCATGTTTTCCACTTTTAGTTTAGACCCTTCCTGCACGGTTTTCCAATCTGAACTATACGCTTTGAACAGAGCGGCTAAAATGGTTCTCGACAATGGAGCGACTAGAGTAAACATATTTAGTGACTCTAGGTCCTCCCTCGATGTTTTGAAGAATCCAGGATTACCCACTGTTTGGCCAAGGAGATAAAGCAGTGTTTGGAGACCATAACGGAACAGGGAAGAGAGATTCGATTCTACTGGCTGAGGGTCCATGTTGGAACGGCTGGAAATGAGAGGGCAGACGAATTAGCTAAAACCGCTGCCAAACAGAAAAATAACACCACGGCAGACTACTGTAGAATACCCATGTCCTATGTCAAAAGAAAATTAGGGACGAAAACTATCCGTAAGTGGCAGGACAGGTATAACACCTCAACTACTGGGCAGGTGACTAAAACGTTTCTCCCAGATGTCCATGAGGCATATCGAATAGTGAGATCAACAAAGTTGACACCTGCCCAAGTTCAGGCGCTGACTGGACATGGAGGGATCGCTGAATATCTGCATCGATTTAAACTAAAAGAAAGTGCAGGTTGCGAATGCGATTCAACTATCAGTGAGTCTGTATGGCACATTATTCTAGAGTGTCCTCGTTTTCTAGCCGCAAGAACCAACTTAGAAAATGTAATAGATGCAAATCTGGATTCCTCAAATCTGAGTGCCATTCTGGCTGATAAAACCAAAAGACCGCATTTTCTGAGCTACATTGAAACCATCTTCAACAGGGCGGCTGAAAGAAACAGCACATTAAATAATACAAATCGAATAGCCAACTTGGAGAATCAACCAAATACTTCCATGGCAGTATCCGAGATCGCCCGTACCACTGAACCGCTCACCATCAATGAGAGGCAAATACTCTTGCATGGAGAATGCGGCTCCAAAGGAATACGGCTACGAAGTGTAGCTCTGTTCATGAACACCAGCAGCGAAAGGCTAGGGATAGCCTTCTGCGAAAGCAAGAACAGCAAATGGCTTACTATTTCACCCGGCTTAGCCTCCCTAATGAATGGCAGCACATCCAAGACAAGTATGCGGCGCAAAACATACGATGCGCTGCCAGAAATGCAACTATTGGGTCGGAGCTGTCGACTACTGCGAACACGCAATAAAACAATTGCAATGTTCTCCAGCGTCGACTCAATGACTTGTTTTGAACAAGCTTGCGGTGTGCTGTCGGACATGGGTGGGCGGGGAGAGGTCGAGGGTATGAGTCCCAGAATAATTAGTGTGGACGCTGCCGTGGTAGCTTATGAGAAGGGAGAACGGCAGACCTTATAGGATGCGTCAGGGCTTCAGAACATCATGAAGTCATCGTGTACGAGAACAGGGGAGGACTTGAGTTTCCTCAAAAAGCCAGTTCGATACGCGCTAGGGTGGATTCTCCAAGCGGCTCAGAGCGTCTACAACAAAGATATAGGCAACAAAGCGCTCTGCAACAACACCAACAAAACACCGAGAGGGAAAATAAAAAATTAGAATCACGAGGTAGAGTGTGGGCAATAACAGCGGCCATATGCTCAGTAACCGGACTGATTTCGTCACCCTTCAGAAAAAATGTGGTTAAATCTGCTCAAGGATCAGGAGGCGCACAAATACAGTCTCCTCCCCCCAGGTCATCACCAACAAGAGCAGCTATGGGTCACGTTTGTCCGCCGAGGCTTCGACAAGCGTCCACTACCAGAGACCATGTCGTAAATGCTTTTCTCGAGTTTACCGCAGTGGTGGAGGCAACCAGGCAGGTCAACATGCGGAAATGCGAATCCATTCTGCAGACTTACCTGCAAGGAAACGAGCTAATACTGAACGATAGACTCGAAGCAGCAGAAGCAGTCATATACGACAACAACACCTCGAGGGTACTGAGAGGAACCTCTATAACTCGAAGTATGGCTGCTTATAACGCAACTGCAGGATTTGTGTCTCTGGACGAGAGGGAATCCGATCGATGCGGAGTGTTAAAGTTTAAAACTCCTCCAGGGGATTCCCTAGTAGTGGTTGCCAAATGCACGAGAATTATGCTGGACGATAGAATATTAGAGATGGCAAGATCCATTTCTGATTCTGGATCAGACGGCGAAGTTTTTGGAGACTGGCATACTCCGACGTTTCGCTGGACAAATGGCGTCCCTGGTTGCGGAAAAACGACATGGATAGTAGATCAATTTGAAGCGGGCAAAGATCTAATTGTCACCACGACAACCGAAGCAGCAAATGACCTCAGAGGCAAACTATCCTGCCGAATCGGAGGACTCGTCAAATCTAGGGTTCGAACAATGGCGTCCATCCTAGTAAACGGCTTGGGGGAGCGAGAGAGCTGCCATCGACTAATGGTAGATGAGGCTCTCATGAACCACTTTGGAGCCGTTGTGATGGCCGCCCGAATAACTCGAGCCAAGGAAGTCCTTCTAATTGGTGACATAAATCAGCTTCCGTTTATAGATCGTGATAACCTCTTCCCTCTACTCTACAGCCGCCCTACATATATCACGCCCATAAGCCAGGAATTGATGTGTACCCACAGAAATCCAATGGATGTGGCGTATGCCCTCAGCACAGTTTACAGTGGCATATACTCGTCCAGGTCGTTCGTGAGATCCCTCGAGATAAAAAGGTTCTCGGGGGCGATGATTCCAAAGTCACTCCCCGACACTTTATACCTGGTACACACTCAGGCAGAGAAGGAATCCCTTAAGAACCAGGGATACGGGTCGACCGTGGGATCACGCGTGCTCACGATACACGAGGCACAGGGACTTTCGTGTGCGAATGTGATTGTTGTCAACACAGCAACAAAGAAACATCAAATACATGACAGCGTACCACACGCGGTAGTAGCAATATCGCGTCACACGCATGGTTGCATCTATTACACAGACAACAGTGAAGACGCGATAAGCAAACTAATCAGGAAGGCGGCTGATGAGGGTGAGCAAGGTATTAAGGACTACAACCTGAAAATGGCTATCAGACACAGGGACGCGGCAGTCATGGGTGCTCTCTTGGGCGGGGAGTGTTGCTTGTGATGGAACGAATGCAACATGAGGAAATGTGTGTGCAGAAACATGTAGAAATAGAATATAACCAATTGACTTTGGACTATTGTACGCTTTATTGGAATCGGCCCATGTGGCAAAGGTTGAGGCGTCATGCACACATAAATGTCCTACAGTCGGTGGCGCTGTGTGTTGGGTTGTTCCGTTCCCAATAAAAAGGTTGACCGGACCAATTGCTGACACACACGTCATACTCGTGAACGGGTGCCTTCTGCTGGGTCAGGTCGGCTCTCCCATCTTGTTGGTGGGCTGGTTTCATAAAGCCTTTGAAATAGAAATAAATAAATAGTGCCTAATTATTATGTAACCTATACTTTTGGTAATAATTTTAGATGTAGTTAATTGTAGTGTGTAACTAGGTTCCCTCTTTACTTTATAAAAATTGACTAGATGTATTATAATTAAAAAACTGTATGACAAGGGCACGGACCTAGAGTCCGTGGAGAAATAATTTATAATATTAAAAAAAAAAAAAAAATTATTGTTTCGGGTCTGGGTGTCATGTGTATGTACTTATATGTTTCTAAAACGTATAGTATCCACGACACAGGAGACAATCCTAGTGTGGGCAATGTTGAAAAAATTATATTTAACTGAGCTTCATCGTTTAAATTTTCGATCAACTGCGGCTGCGCTGCGGTGTACTTAGTTTTGAGTTCGACATTATTTAGTGTCGGGACATTTTTAAATTTTAGGAATTCTTAGTACTTATTAACACAAAATCTGAAGTTGTAGAAAATATAGAACTCGTGACATAACTGGCAAAACCTTTTACATGTATGTTATTACGCCTGCCGACGCTTCAAGGAATAAAAGGTATACTAGCTCAAAAATGGAAACAAATATAGAATGTCCTTCCACTACATTTCGCAGTAAACAGTCACTTTACAGAAACTTATTCATATCGAAATGTCATTTTTCGTATCGTTCGCCGTCTTTCTGATACGGAGATAATGGGGCCAAACGCGTAGGCCTTCTTCTCTTCTTGGAACCTTTTTCAATAAAGGACAAAACATTTCGAACGCGTTGACTCGAAACTGTAGTTAATGTAAGGATTATAAAACAAAAAATATAATGGTAGGTAGGCATTTCAAAATATGAGAAACGACCTTATGGATAAATGTCACGTCGTAATGAAATATTTTTTACAGAATATTTTACAAGATTATAGTGATACTAGCTGTGCTCGTGACTTCGTCCGCGTGGAAGAGTGATTCACAGCTCCTCTCCCGTAGGTGATAGGGTGAAAATATGTAGCCTATATGTTGACCCCAACCTATCAGTACCTACTATTCATGCAAAATTTGAGTTAAATCTGTGCAGCATTTTATGGGTTCATTCGGGACATACATAGATTTTATTATACGTATAGATAGACCCTATAATATATTTCCTACCTTTTTAAAGATGAATTTCATTTAATTCACATTTTTTATTGTAGTAATCTGAATATTAATGAATTTTATTAATTAGCATGTTTAACTGCTAATTAAGAATAGTTCATTGATAACTGTATAGCGGAGCAGTTAATAAAATTAACTTTGTATCACTTTACTTAAATATTACTGTATAGCTATACTACAGAGTTTAGCTTAACTTGAGACACATCTTTACGGTCGTCGTTCTGACATTTTATGGGCGTCGATTTCACTTGTCAATTGTGTGATAAACTCCCGCCTCGTGCCTCCCATTCCTATTTGATTTAAGCTCAGTCCCTCCGAAATCGGCTACTGTCTACTTTATTTTATTGCATCTCACTTAAAATCGTACTCTGAAACACCGCTCCTCATTTCCAACGCAAAATGTATGCATATGAATGATAATTATGTACAGGAATGTTGAAACACCTAAGTACCATCCTATAATTTTGAATTGTCCGGTGTTCTTTTAATCTAGGCCGGGCATAATTACAATTTCAAATAAGTTTACCACAACGGCTTTAACGAAATATCTTGTTTACTTGGTAACAGCGAAGTAGCAAACATTACGATTAATACACTTACATATATACGAATGTATCTAATAAAGAAGATTGATAACATTTGCCGAAACTTATCCACTAACAAGTAACAGAAGTTGGTGAACTTTTATGGAAAGACTAAATATGGTCATCTTAAGTTTCTTTTTAGAATCTATTAGACACCGAAGTTATAATATCGGTTCCCGGGGCAGAGCGTCGTTTACTATCACTTAACTCATTTTTATATTCGCCATTTTGGCTTGCTCGCTGTCCCAGATTCGCTATGAATACAGAGTGGAGCCACCCATAATACGATACATGGCCTACTTTAAGAGGGATCCTCGGAGCCGAGCTAGTTGTTTACATTGAACTAACATGTCTTGTGCGTCTCAAGCGTAACTGCGCGTTAATGTTTGTACTTTTCCTTCGAGCGACGATCGACATATAATACTGTATTGCAAATGTTCATGAACTTGTGCCTCTATGCATAATGTGCTGTGACAGTTTCTATGAAGTATGTATTTGCGCTAGAATATTGAGTTCCAATTGGGTTTACCGCATGCTCGTAACCTGTTTCCTGTTTCCCTTCCTGACTTCGAGGGTCAATGGTTTGTAATGCTCGTGGGTTAACCATATAGAATCGGAATATGTACTTAGTTTTTGCATATGACATGAGTAAGGTTTAAGTAAGATTTGTTCCATAGGATAATAGAATTGAACCCTTATTATAATTATTAAATAACTTGTGATTGTATGGTAATATTAGGGATATATAATTTTATTTCTGACATGTTGAAGTTTTCTTTGATAAAGAAGGTATGTCTGTAAGTGTAAATACATCGACTCATTTAATTTGGAACATCGCTTAGCGTTGGGGATGACCGAATAGTGTTAAAGGATGGTGGTAATTTCTCAGGCGAGTTTATAGACTAATTTGAAGTTGAACAAGATTGTATGAAACCAATTCAGTGTAATTATGATCGTTAATATTCAGAATGGTTGTAAAGTAGGTTATAGAGGTGTGACCTCTGTAAATCCTAGTACTTTATAGGTGCAGTTTATTGAATAGTGAATATCTGGAAAGTGGTCGGGTACCAGTGGGCGACCACAAGCAGAGCAATAAGGCGCGTGAAGCGGTCGGGCCTTGTCTTAATTGTCAATAACCGTGAGTCCCGGCGCGCCTGAGCCCGCTCCCGCCGAATAATTAACGAACTTCCGCGATTTTCGAGTTTGTAAATTGCCTCATGGTCTCGTCGACCCGCGTCCTGGTTTGCTGATATAAATTATGTGCGCAGAAAATTAATCTTAGTGATTTAAGAACACCCTTTATTCTCAGGCTTCCATTTAAATCTTATTCTTACGAAGTTCTCTAATGGCAAGTTTCTGCATTACGGAAAGTGCCTTTTTGTTACACGATATAGCTGCCACCGCTATAGTACCTACAATATTCAGATTAGTGTGGGCGTCATTGTGAAACGGAACCGACAGTTATCCGTAATGTCACCTCTCACTGATTTTCCTGTGAGGTATCGCAATAAAATCCTCGGAAAATGTAACAGAACTCGACATTTTTATTTCGTTTTTCGGGGAAAATTTACAATGAGTCTTAGCTACGAGTCGCTGGGATGTCGTTTATATCTGTGTGAAAGTGATTTCAATAATGATTTTATTGAGGATCGTTACTCGTGTACACAGTCGATAAATACGGGAATGTACATACATTGCATTAAATAACGGCGACATTCACGTGACGTAAGTTTAATACTGAGCGCAAGTCTCGGCGAGAATTGTGGGATACGGCGCGAGTGAGAGCATAAACAGAGAATTTACAAGCCCACGCCTTTCATTAAAATGTAAACAAGCTTCCATATAATTCGTGGTACGTAAATACATCAGCGAGGATCACAAGGGCGGGTTGCACACCACCTAACTGAGGGAATGTTTTATGGTCAACATTAACCGCAATACGGTTGACCCTGAGAGCTCATCTTCTCTACATTGAATGCACTAAAACCGGGGTTTTAATACTTTGGGGCGTGCGTGTGTCACATTACTTATAAACAAGGTGAGTGTCATGATTTTGCTGCGTAATCAACGGGTGCTCATTAATTTTGGGAAGGTTCAGTGAACTGGACTAAATCATTATTACGTAGTCCTCATTCAGTAACACGAATCATGTTGACTGTTTTTTAAACTTTACGTTAGAATTTTCTGCTATATCGTGAGCGCGTTTACAAACACATCATGATACTATACATAAGTATCAGACACATATCAAAGTATTACTAGGTTTGCTTAAAAATTCTCAGTAGTTCAACGGAGTCTAGATTTGTGCTCGGTATATGGAAATAGGCTTTCTACGAGTATGGGACTCATAACGTAAATAGTGAAAAGTGGGTGTTACATTGTACAGTGGCATTAAGTGCCGTGATGTGCACCTATGTCTACCCCTTCGTGGATAAAAGACGTAATGTTATGGTATGTGGTATACTGCGGAACGTCGCGTTTCTCGCGCGCCTCAAGGAGCCATCAGACCGCAGATGGGGCCCAATAGGGCTGATGCCGATACGGAGCCGCGGAGAACTTAACAGGTTGCCGGGGCTCCGGCTCGAAGTGCAGGAGTAGGAACTGCGTGGTTTTTAGTAAGTTAGAGTCTGACACTCCCTCCCACCTCACCCAGGCGGTGAAGTCATTCGATGATTTTCCCTCTAAAAAAATGTTATGTGGTATTACTTGAATAATTAATGCTACGCTATAAGTATTTAGCACAAAGATTGACCTTATTACATGGGAATAAGAAATAAGATTTTTATTAAGTAGTTGTACGTAAATTATAACATTTAGGTTGGCAGTTGAAAGTCTTGTTTAATATTATTAAAATTCAATACGCGCGCACTTATTTTGGATCGTTTAACCTGAATTCAGAATTTCTATTAAAATCTAAAAAGAGATCAAATTAAATAGTACAAGGTTACCTGGTTCTTATTCCAGATATTTCATGATATTGTAACGTTTAAAATTGGGTTACTAAAGAATATTTTGTTTAGGTAACTGACGAAGTCGCTTATTTTATAAAATACATATGTATTTCGATGTAGATCAATTTGTTTTCGAAACTAGAGTGAGGTAACATCGTGTATGCAAATATTAATTTTCAAAAAGGGTAAATGATAGGTATGTTGCATTGTTACAGTTAAAATCTGAGTTTGATTGTTTTATATTAGGTACTTATGTGTAGGAATAGGCTGATCAATTTTGCGACACCTTTATCCACTCATTTTGTGAACTGTTCGTTAATTCCAACAGTTTTCATTCACCTCTAACTCCATAAATGTTTATAAAATGTATTTTCCTACACTTGTGCTTATTAAACCATTATGACTATACTATATTCATAATTATCAACTGCTAGAACTTCAGAGTACTAAGTTTACAAGGCTATTTTGCTACGAATAACCTATCGTCAAACATCGCCTTTCAATAACTGTAGTAGCACAAAGGTCACTGCTATACATGAGGTCGATGTCTCTATGACTTGGTGAATTATAAATTATACAATAGTTCCAAGAAGTAGGCATCCTATTAATATAAATGTAATATCATTGAATTTATAGATAAAAGGATAAGGGCTACTGTCCACGTAACCGAACGGTATACGCTCGCTTTAGTCTGTTGAAGAATGCTTGCATCTTGCGTAAAGACAATCACAATTTTATCCACGTAATCACAAACATGCACCTATGTCATTTGAAGGTTGCTTGCATTCGTCAAATGACGCAACGTGGTCAGTAGCCCCAAACCCTTATTGTATGTGTATTTGGCATAGGGATTTATTTCGCTAAGCATATTTTTAGGTCACACGTAAATGGAGACAATTTATTACACATTGGGCATTAGTGTCTTGCTACGATCTATTTTGTTATGTATATATTTTTATTTCATCATCTCAATAAAATAAAATATATACTTATACATACCTACAAAATTAAACTAATAAAAACTAGAAACTTTTACATTCATTTTATTTTCAGTTTAATGTTTAGTTTTAGGTCACTGCATTACAAAGAAATAATATAAATCTGCCAGGAGACAGTGACTTGTATTTATTTATCCTGGTCAAACTATCCACTGCTCCCAGTACCAAGAAGTTTTTATTTTTCAAGTGATATGAGCTCGAGTTCTAAGAAAACTGTGGAGCAACTCGACCAACATTTAATCTTCATTCGAAGTTGTTTGTTTCTTATGTTATAAAGGTGGCAGAACTTGTAATGTGATAAAATACTATGAAGTTGTTATTGCAACAAGAGTTTAAGTGCAGGAAGGCAAACATTTGTTGCTGAGTGTTGGTAGATATCCTTTTTGTGAATTGGTTATTTGATCCCTTAATTAATTTAGGCACAATAACCTCAAATTAAAAAAAAATGTGTCTTTGAACGTTTTATAGGATATAGTTATTATTAGGTATTTCATTTTTTTTCTGGCATAAGCCGGTAAACGAGCTGACGGATTACCTGATGGTAAGCAATTGGCGTCACCCATGGATATCTGGAACATCAAGGTATTACAAGTGCCTTACAGGCCTTTTGGGAATTGGGAATTTGAGGATTATGGTGGATTCGGGGATGGGGGAGAGACAGGGGATGGGGGTAATTGGGCCTCTGGTAACTTCATTTGCACGACGAAACACAACGCATGCGTTGTTTCACGTCGGTTTTCTGTGAGGCCGTGGTATCACTCCAGTCTAGCCGGCTCATTCGTGCCGAAGCATGGATTTCCCACATTTAAATAATTACTAGGCTGCCGCGTTGGATTCGATTACCGGGCGGGCAATGTATAACTGGCTTTTTTAAAGAAAAAATTGGCCGGTATGATATGGCAATAGGCTTACCGCCTATTATATGGGGCTCATAGCATAAATAGTCAAAAGTGGGTGTTACCCACCGTGTGGTGATCCCCAAAGGGTGGGTCTACCCTTTGGGGATAGAAATAGAATACGAGATGTTATGTTAAAAAGGTTAAATAATCACTAACGTCTTATCTACGTGTAAAAGTGCTGCCTTGTAGCCTATTTGCAGAAATAAATTCACTTGTTTCACTTGTTACCCTTTCAAGGCATATCCTACACAATTTTGTAATTAGGTACACTATATTACGTGACATTTATCTTAATGTTAAGAAGAGAAATATTCAAAAAAGTTTCATATTTAGGCCACTTGTAGTCACGACTCAAATATAATTAATGCTGAACATCTAGCTGTCTCAGTCATTTGTTTGACGATGATAAAGACAGAGTGATGTCCTGAATACGTTTAGCGCTAATTGTGTTCAGTGAACTGTCGTGCGAGTGTGCTTTAATAACGACTGTCATTTCATTTTGAGTTACATACAGACTCGACTAAAATTTTAATGATTCTAATAACTCCGACATCATTTTTATGATGTGTAGAAATTTTTTTAGTATGCACTGTGATTTAATTTTAAAATTGAATTATATATATTTTTTTAAATTTTGTCCCACATTAGGATTTTCTCCTATATCGCGGGCACAGAACATATAAGAAGATTTATATGTTCTGTGATCGTGGGTGCGTTTACAAATATACAATTTCACATACACATAACACTCAGACTCGGAACAACAATGTGTGGATCACACAAAGAGTTGCTCCGTGCCGGAATCGAACCCGCTACACTTTACGTGACAGCCGATTGCCCCGCCACCGCGCCAACCGTGCAGCCAATTATTGTAGAGTAGTAGGTTAAAGGAACATTATCTCGTCATACAAGCGATTAGCTTGAAATGGCATTAGTCTATTCATTAAAATATTTGTTGCCAAATTCACAAGAATTGATGATTACTTATGTTATAGTGTTATTGGATGCGTAGAGTTGAAGATCGAGCTCAGTTACGTATCATGGAAGAGGCCTATGTCTAGCATTGGACGAGAACAGGCTGTTAATGTTGATAATGATGGTATGTTTAGTAGAATCATTCTTTATTATTAGCCCATTTAAGTTCAATGTAAGTTTTCGCGTTCAGATTGCAGATTTGTATCCACACAAATTACTAGTTGCAATGACTTCATAAAGTAGCTAATTTCCTCATCACACAAATCTCTACTGTTTTACTCAAAACAAACTAGTTTTGTTTATTTCAAGACGCTAAAATCTTCATGTAAGACCTAATTAATGGTACTATGCAACTATCTCCTACCAATGTTGAAGTATTAAGCTAACAGTGTAGGTATACCATAATACATTTATATATGTTCCAGGTCGCACAGTAAATCTACTCGACATAGTCTAGGATCGTGTGCGCTAAGTACCTTCAATAACTAATTATATTACAACATCGCTGCAAGCATGTATGGTTATGCAAGCTCTTGTAGTTTGAGAAAGATATTGAATTTTATCATGATAATTAAATTATGTAGAGTTGGGAAAGAAAGTAGATCTTTGTTGAAAGATAGTGAAGGATAGTTTTATGAAAGATTTTTAGTCATTTATTTAATAAAAAACTGTTTTGTTGGTCAAGTGACCCGGTTTTTTCTGAATAATCGATCTACTAATGAACTGACTTTTATACTGAAATTTGTGCCCGGTGAAAGGCTATTGGCACATCCCCTATTAGATTGGACTCATAACTTGGTATGGTAAAAAGTGGGTGTTATAATGTAAATGGGGCACCTCTGTTTACCCCATCGAGTATAATGGTGTGATTATGTTCTAATCTACACACCTCTCCAGAAACTCATTAACCATTCAATGAGTTAAAACTAAATGGTATTCAAATAAAATGTTTATCGCAAACTTTCTAATAGAATACAAAAGCAAGTTAGTCTTAACAAATTAGATTAAATTAATTGTGTTAGAAGCAATCACAAGAGTCGAGCTCTTAACAAAATATATAATACAGTCACGTTTTCGTATAATCTGTGTTACGTATTACATTGAAACGTAAATGGATTAACGGTAACCGCAAGATAACGATTTAGTTATTACCGATCAAAAAACAAGTTTATGTCGAACGTGATTTGTACATTTATTACTTAATTAAAACTATTGTGCTTTCATATTAAATGTAAAATCTATAAGGAATTGGTCGCATACACATATTTGTATCGCTTTTACTCCCATTGGGGTCTTTAATGCGAGATCAACGAGCAGATCTATCTAACCTTTGCCTTTATTTTGACACAGACATAGTTAAGAAGCATTTAATTATAAAATAAATCAATTTGTACTATTCGAATAACATCTGGGTTGGGCTATATTGAATTTAGATTTTTGTAACTGTAGATCGACGTAGCTGATCTATGTTATTAATTAATCAAATGAATATATCTAGACACGCCAACTAATTGCTGTTCGTGTTGAATCTAAGCGCTAATAGTGAGGTTATCGTTTCTTTAATCGAAATATTGCGAGCTTAAGAACTAAGTATCAACTATAGGTACAAATCCTGATTAATTATCAAAAAAACTTAGCAGAAATTAAAAAAAATATAAATAGGTGCTTAACTGCTTGCTTGTACTCGTTAATTTTATAGAAGACTACAAATTTCTTCCAGTTTCTACAAAAATGTACAAAGAAAACACGGCCAAAGCTAAAAGCATAAATTAACCCCGAAATATCTGTTACGCAAATGTTTGTATACTTGGGTTGTTTGTCTTTGTAGACGCAGTAATTTGTTAGGAAGACAATCAAACCACGTATTGGATATCGCATTTAATTCAACCGTGTTTTTTCTTCGGTGTATTTTGGGTAGGGCACTATTATTATCGGGTTCCTTATTGTGTGGTTCACCCGCATGGTACCGGGTCCCACTCGAGACTGATAACGTAATAATGAGGGTCTGTTTCGCAGTCCACTGACTCTATGACGCGAGTTATAACTACTCCATTGTGCCGACGGCTCTGACCCGTCGTAATGTCGGGTGACGTTGAAAAGAATTCCGAAAATATTTCTAAGCTACACGTGACAACAAAAGACGTCTGTTAAAAGGGTGTGTCTCAGATTTATTCTGTGAGCTTCACCTTCCTAATCGCTTAAAGTCCAGTGCACACTATGCAGTAAGAGACATTGTGTTCACTTGAATGTGCTGGCGTAGAGAGGATCCGTGTACTGTTGCACGCGAGTACTGACTTACTGCGCTATGACTTATTTTATTTGAGAGTCTACTGCTGAGTAGAAACTTAAAAAAATTTAAACTGAATTTTCTGGAGTTAGTATTTAGTAAAAATATTATAACTTATAATTTACTGAACGGATGAAAATAAAAACCAGACCAACAGGGGCTACAAAAAGCTTGGCAAGAAAATGTATATTTTGACACGACTGATTGTTTAATGAAAAATAATATAAAATTCACGTTAAATTCCCCCCGAAATCTCATTATTTACCAGTAAATCATTTCCACACTTCATCATCATAATTATAAAGGCCTTTGTTATAATATATAAACGCCTGTCAAAAGTAATTTAGTAACATATACACGATCCTTATCGCTTAGGTGAGCGACGCGCGCTTATCTAAAAATTCTTTCTTCACGTCGCTTTAGGATTGTTTTTGTATTTTACCAACTTGATTGATTTATTTGATGTGAGCATTGTAAATTTTATATGAATTTGTTAAACTTTTGTGGCCGGGTTCCACAGTGTGTATTCCGCCTTTGAAACAATAAAACAGCTATCAGTGTTGGACATGAATCGTCTCTAGTTTAATTATTTCAGGTTGACTTCCCATTGGATGGCGCAACTTTAGAATCAGGAAACATACCTGGCTTTATTATGTTCTATGTCCTATATACTTCGGCTTAATAGTAGAGAGATGTTCTTAATTACTTAATCACAATTAGTTAGTAAGGTTGTAATCAGATTTCAGAAACGTATTGTAAATATTCAGAGTCATATTCACTTACACTTAGTGAATCTTTATAATTTTTTTAATCCAATGTGACGACGCTCCTTACTCGGTTAAGAGTCAAGGCCCAACTTCAACATATTACCATACAATATTATCTCAGTATTAAAATATTTTTGCAGTAGTTTTGATTATGTGAAATTTCAGCGAGTAACTGTAATTTATGTAAGAAAACTGGTACTCATGTAACTTTTCATTCGGTTGTTATTTATTATTTCTTGTATCCAGTAAGCTGTCCCAATTTTAGCTGAACTTTAGATATATTTATTATAATTATAGGGTGAAAGTGATATTATTCGAGCGTGACATTTATACGCTTGAGTCTGGCATCAAGGAGCTTCTGTGAACATTGTTAGTGTCTACAGAAGGCGTCTATTGTGAGTTATTTATAGTGTAAGTGTTGGTACAATATCATCATTAAGTACAAACACTATTATTATACCAAAAGTCTTTGATTATTGTAATTTAATAAACGTTTGTCATTTTGCTACGTCCTTCGTAGCACATCAGCTACGGCGTAGCAAACAATTGTATTTGACAATTTGATGTACGTAGTTCGTACTTGTTATTCCAAAAAGTGCTTCCAAGAAGCCAAACAAGTAATGAAATGTATTACATAAATGAATGACACTTATTCAGACACCTCACATTCACACTTCAAAGTAACACAATTTAATTAGTTTTATTGTACCGGCCTGGAATTCTTCTACGTAACGTCTTCTAAATTAACTCACTCGGCAAATTGTTTTACACACTTGTCGACCCTCGTCAGCTAACAATAAACTGTATCTACTCGTAAGTTTCATCTCGTATCGACACTGTTCGAATGAGACGACCTCGAATCAATACGTCACGCAAAATTGCTTCCCTAACGATTACCTGCCTAAATGGAATTGATTTCGTAATTCGTATTACCGGGTATGCCGATTGTGTTATTGTACCAGATTTATGAGGATAAAGGGATATGCCCGAGATTCTCACGCATGTATTTGAATGCTCAATTGCTTATGTTTGTGTAGGTAAAATCAATATATTCATTACTCGGCTCATCTTTTGTTTGCCTCTTTTGAAATTATTCTTGTATATTAAAATGCAGGAAAGATTGATTGTGATGATTTGTCGAATACTATGTTGATGAGATTTTTGTAATATTAAAGTTTTATCAGCAGAAGCTTATGTGAAGTATGACAATTAACTATTTGCTACGGCGTAGCATGAGGTGCTACGCCGTAGCAATACTCTATATTTGCATTGCGATGAACTGATCTAGACTTAGAATAATTTTCTTTAAATTGTCATTAATTTCTTATTTATGATAGTGTTTGCGATACAATATGTACTACTATCGTTAAGGATAGTTTTCAGTTTATTACTCAAGGCACGGCACCAATACCATATTCCAATGATCCAATTTAATTACTTTGCATTTAAGTTTGTTTAGTTAGTAGATTGTGATGTTTAAAGTTGCCTTGATAATAAAATTGTCTGTCAAAATTGTAGATTTGAGTTACTTACAAAATTAGTAGAAACAAGCGAATCAAGTAATTACAAAATTTAAATGAGCTTTTTTTGCCATAATTGATTTTTTTCAATTCAATGTAATAGATAATCGTACGTATCCAATTTTATTTCTCATTTTCAAGTACCGCTAACAAAATGCAATTTATACTGACATAATCCCGATTTCCTCGTCTGAATCGAACATGTGAAAGATATGTAGATACATAGATGTGTATCGAAACAAACGCTGTCAAAGTGACTTAAATCGTGAACAGCGCCAGCTTAACACCGAGAGCAGATTGTAAATATTACACGGTATTTAAAAAGCAGCGTATTAAATATTAAGCTTCCATTTGGATGTTATGATAAATGCGATTCGAGCGCCACACAAAGGGGTCTTTATCTTTAAATTCGCGTGTGGTTTGGCCTGAGTCGGTTAATCTGGTGCGGCTTAGTGCCTGTACTCGCTGTGACTCACTATAAATTATTGTCTTTATGCCTCACTTGTGTGGGAGAGGATAAACTTACTACTTTCGCCTTTTGTGAGCCCCTCAGAGCTCGAGTGGCTAATAATACCACTATTTTACTAGCTCGTTTTGAGGCGTACACAACAATGTGACGGTGTACTGTTTACTTGTGGAAACTTGTAATGTTTACCGGGAACATAAATATTTGTAGTTTAGTGAACTAGAACCTGAGGTTAATATTGTGTTCTCAACTGTTTCCGTGATTACTGTTTTGATTGTTCCAGCTTTATAAACATAATCAAAAGTCAAAACATTATGATAATTTTCTTCTCTAATGTTGAAGTTTATCCGAAAACACTGCGCTTAGTTGTCTAATAATAGAATAGTAGAAACATAAAGATATTTCTGTTTTACCAATATAACAGAGCGTATAAGTTAAAAGTCAATAAAGGATGAGTGGGAAAGCCGTAAAATCCATCTTTATCTTGTGAACAAAGGCACAAGTGGGTCGGTACTAGCTAGTTACAAACAGTTAACTTTAGCAGTTTAACGCGATCCAATATTTACCACCTTAGACTCATAAGAGCGAATTGTACGAGTTCGCAATGTTACCATGATTAATTCATGTAGTAAGCCTTACCAAGTCGCTGCCGTTGGGCGGTTTAAGTGTTTGAATTGTTAGTAAAGTAAGACCACCACCGAATGATGTACGACCTGGTTGAGACTCCAAATTCGTCAAGACTAAAGTACACGCCACTTAAGAAATATGAGAAGGCCATAACTCTAGTAAATGAAGGACGGCCGGATCAGAACGACCTCCCGCGCTAGAAACGTAATGGAAGTGACAAGGGTTCCTCAAAATGATGGAAGAAATTCTGAGGGTTAGGCTGAAGAGGTGCGTTTTATGAGTTCCCACTGAAGATATGTATCAGTCGCCCGCTCGCATCGACATCTGCAATGTTTATATCCATCAAAATGAGCTACGAGCCGAGCGATCACAATCGGTTCGAATCTTCTTCCCAGTAATCTTTACGACTCATCTCACTGTGCTTGTTTAATACTAGGTGACACCTATACCAACCTCGATCTTCCACCATGTCAGCGTTTGCACCGTATTCAAAACACGGGCGGTTTATGGCTGGTTTTTTATAACGGTAATTTATTTCATTGAATGCAGTAATTGTCTGATTAAATTATGAAGTGTCTAACGGTGATGTAAGTTGTTATTGTAATAACTGGAACATTTTAACAGAATCTCCATAAAAATGTGAAATTTTTGTGTTGGAGTGGTCGTCGGTGTGTTGAGGAAACACGAGCTTTTCCATTAACACCTCGTTTAGATAGCAGTGTTTTGTATTCGGTACAAACAATGACATTTCTGCTCATTCCCTACTCTCCTTAATTATTCACTGGGAAACCATAATAGCTCCCAGTTACTCCATTCTATTATAAACTTAATTTGAGTAAGGGAAACAGATTTTAACTAGTTTGTATTTCGTTGCTAAAATAAATACCTACTTATTGCAGTCCACGAAAAGTAATTATTTCGTTGTGTTCAACCCGTTAATCCTATAGCCGTAGTTTGTGTCTGCGCCTAAGGGAAGGAATAAATGAGCCCATTGTCCCAGACTCGAGCCCAACCCATTTAAAGATAGACAATACCCATTGTCGTACAGTCAAATAATCCTAAATTTGTTGGGATGTCTTTCTCCGCTTCAAAGTTTGCAGACTAACCGAGCGATGAACAATTCAACGCACATCCTCACGAGTTTATGATTTCGTGATTGATTAACGTTAAATTATACAATTATAAAATCAAGAAGTTTAACGGATTCATTGAAATATTTATTTGTTATAGATATAGCTTCACACGTTCATCTAAAATAACTGGAAATACGTCAAAGCTGATATAAAATGTGTGAATTGTGGGAGATCGTTGTGACACTATGAACTAACACGTAAAAACGATTTTATAGAGCCGCTGAAACTGCGCTCGTAAACTTGAAAAGACGCGCTCTATACGACGCCTAAGTGAATGTTCGGGGTCAAATCTCACTCCAAGTACTCGAGTTAAACTTTAGTTAATAACATAAACGTTGTTTGATCTGAATTTCAGATGAGTAGTATTAAAAATTCGTTTCGGCGACAAAGTAAAAAATACATAAGGAATATCTACAAGGAAAGTTTTACGTGCGTCTTCAAGCCGACGATGTTCTCATTTCTGAAAGTAAGCAGCAGATTGGACGTCAACTTTTCCTCTTTTTCGTCTCGTGACAGACAGTAGGTATACACAAAGAACTCGTATTTTTCAATGAACAGAACTTTACTCGTCTACCTCACGACTTCAATATTAAAATTTTACTTACGTTGATAAAGCCAGTAGTTTCTTTGCAAATATTGTTTCTGTAGCTACCTACGTGCATAATTTATTCAACAATGTGTTTACTTTATCTGAAACAGATGAATCCCCTAATGTGATTGGACTGGCCGTTGCACATACCTGGAAGGAGATACAGTAGGTTTGTTCCTATGCGCCAGTAATTGATTATTACCTTACCTGTAGTTATTTGTGGAATTGGAAACATAGCTATGTATACGAAGTGTAGGAGGTATGTATGTACCTAGTAATACATCATCATGAACGTGTGCTGGACTGGGAGGTAAGCTGTTAGTATCAGTTTACTGTATTGCTACAGTAATCAGATGAAATTACACCCTTAGCTGAATTGCCAATAAAATGGAGACGAAATGTACTAGTGATGTTCATTTTGCGACAATTTGATCACGGGCGGTCATTTGCCATAATGGATTGCGCCAATTTTCGACACTGTTAAATTTTAATGGTAGTATTATTATTCGAATCTGTGCTATTACATTCATTTCGTATTAATGACAGTTGTGCTTGTAGTGTTGAAAAAGCTTTTATGTCATAAAATGGTAAATGAATTCACAGTTGGTATCAATGGAATACGCCGTCATGTCCAGAAGATCGCTCGAGGTTATGTCGTGGCGGTGTTGAATGCTTTATAACCGTCACTAACATAAGCTTAACATAACTGTCACATTTATCTCCTACATGTATTTGATTTGATGTTTTAGATTTTTTAACATCTGGTATTAAGAATCTTCAAGTGTTAATGTTTGTTTTTTAATTATTTAGATTAGACATGTGTTGGTAGTTACTTACACACCTTAGTACTTTATGTATAACATATAAACCATGTATGCCATGTTTAGTCACATTTTAGTTTTTATTACCAATTTCTTTCGGTAGTAAAAAATATTTCGAAATAGATAAATGTAACATAAGAATCTATAAGCTTGGCAGGAACGTTCTTCTTAGAATTAAATCTCACCCCCCATCTGGAAGACGACGACAAATTATTGATAAGTGAATTTCGCGGCAAGCTAAGAGACGCGGCGGCGGGCGGAGGCGGGTGGCGCGAGGCCTCAAGGCGCCTGGAGGCGAGGCGCGCGTGCACCGGCATAAGCCTGAGGCGCAACCCGCGCCCGCCACACATCGCCACTCGCTGACACTCGACACGATGTCTACGTGACCGCGCAGACAGCTGCACTAATCTCATTCCCGACATGTGTAAGAGCTGTACTAAATACGGTTAGTTTTGAATGCGACCTACATTTTGTGAAATATTGATTTTTCTTCCACTTAACAAAGGCAGCACTTAAAGCAACATCTTAAACTAAATCGTATTTGAAGTGTTTACACGTAAGTGTAAAACTTATGCGACCGTTTTACTCCCAACAACCGAAATACATAGCCCCACATTAAGTTTGTTAAAGGTCAACAAAAAGAATTTTTTTTTGGTAAACGAGTTTCGGCCCTGGTCACGTTCGAAAACACACTAATGTACGAGTTCAACTTTTTCAGTGCCCCTTTATCGATGACAAAAAGAGCAGCAAAAGTAGAAATAAATGGTGTTGGAATGTCGAAGCGTACTGTTTTTGTATTCAAACTTCGTAACTAAATCAAGAACTAGTTTCTGTACCGCTAACTTGGAAATATACGAGGCAATGATTATTAGTTTTTCTTAATGCGGATATAGGATGCAGTAAAATGTTTTCTTTCAAACGCAATAAAATATTTGTGCTGAACACGGACTACTTATTGAGTTTCGCAAGTCAGGCGCGGCTTCCGGGTGATGAATGATAAATGTACAATCATATTCCGCATGAAGGATTGAGCCCTTATTTGTGTTGACGAGCTGCTGATATAAAATGTACATATTCGCGCACACTGTTTACTGTATCGTGAACACGCGTGTGCGTACTCACTATTCATTTGTGGAGAATGATCCGAATCCATGGCTTAGGTGACCTGTTTTACCACCAAAAGACTCCTTTAAGAGACATAAAGGAGTTCTATACTCTACTGTCCTGTACAGTTCTGTGGATCACAACCGTGGTACTAAAGAAACAATATTTACCTTGTTTCTAAACTTTCGACAGTTAGTAGAAGTAACGGGGCAGCAAGTTTAAGTAAACCGACTAGAATGAATTAGGTTACCCTTCATTAAATTACTTCGTACAAATAGTCATTTGGTCTAGAATACGGTTCATAAATGGATATAGGGAGAACTTACTTTATTGTTTTAATGCTTAGGACCAAGTGAAAAGAAAAAAAGACGTTGTTATAATGTTGTTTTGTTTATTTTAGATTGATAGCTAAACGCACCTTTATCACATGGATATAGGCCTAAATTATAGATTGCCATTTACTATAATTCTCAAATACTTTTTTGCATCGTCCATGTTCGTTCTTTATTGTCCCATGCATATTCTACTCGTATTCATACATTTTCTAAGAAACATTTTGTTTACAGTTCGTTCATTGTATATCTAGATAGAAGATCTTTCGTCTAACAAAGTACTGCTTCGTTCGATGAACCCGACTTTTTAAAAGGCGCCTGATTTGATCGCGCACTTTACGATCTACCACCACCTGAGCGAACAATGTCATTTCATTTCGATGACAATATAAAATACGCGATGACTGAACGAAAACCTTGTACTATTGTCTCCACGATTTTAAGTCAGTTACTAGGTTAGGGGTATATTATCATCTTCCCCCCGTCAACAAAAAAAGGGGTCTATTATCATGTTTTGATTAATTAACTTTGAATTTTGCGATTACATGGCGTTGATCATAATTAATTTATTTCCTGAAATCATTAAGGTCAATGACCATTTTTTGGTATGCAGTAAAAGGCGAGGCTTGAAGCATATATGTATGTTTATTACGTAGGATACAATACAAGTGAACAGCTAAAAAATAGCCTATCATCTCCAGGTTCCATTATGACTATGTCAAAATTAATTAAACCCGTCCAGTGATTTAGGTGGGACACAAATATGATACATAACAGGTACATGGATTCATTTTATATTTTAGTAGCCTTGAACTCTTTTTTAGGTAGCACGCAATCTGATTTTATGAAAGAAAGTATTTTTATTTAGTGCCCACAATTTGGAGGTTAATGATTCTGTGGGCGTCCTAGGAGGCGACTTTAGATTTTATCGCATCGGTACGCAGCAAAATTTCGAAACTGTTAAGAACAAAACCGCTCAATTGTTCTATTTTAGCAAGTACGGCTGCCAAATAAAATGCGTATATTACATCATTTTATTTAATCACTCAAACTTATGTACTAAAATGACTGTAAAAGACAAAGAAATAAAGAAAAAGTCATACAAATTAGCATATCACGGAAACCAGAACGGCATTTTTAATTAAGCGAATAGTTCCTAGTTCTTTGCTCGAATTAAAAAGTCGCATGTACCCGATTCAAAGGGCTTCCTTACAATTGAGGGCTTTGTGCAATCACCTCAAATGACTTTCGAAAAAGGAATTTTATCATCGACGAGATAAAAAAGTGTTTGAATATTAATGCGAGAGGCGTCGGAATTTAATATTTGACGTAGGACAAGAACACTGGAGGGAATATTGTACCTGAGTATCGTATGTGATGAATTATGTTGCGGTGCAAGAGGGAAGTAAGTACCTGTAAGTGGCGAGAATTCTTTATGAGCACCAAGATAGCGAGATAACGAGATGACAGTACATTAAGTTAATACCCACCATATTATTTGTTTATTACCTCGTGTGCGCCCATTATATCGTACAGATAAGTCAAGCTTCTTAAATAACCTGGAACAAAATGATTCTTCCACAACCCAACGAAGACGTCGTTTTTGATGAGAAATACATTCAGAGCGAAATATAATATTTATATATTTACACCTCACAATAAAGACAATAAATACAGAAGTTGTGGGGCGTTGGGAACATTATTGTGGCTCTCAGTACAACAGGTGATGCTGTTCTGTACTCCAGTATCTTCTCCGGTAAGTAACCTTTTACGTGGCCACCATTCGTTCTTATTACCTCGCCATATGTTTGCCCATCCACACGAACTTTAAAATTCTCAAAGTATATATAAAGTTTGAAAACAAAGGAAACTTCGTTGATATGAAACAGAGGGACTGTGTCGTGAAGTCGGCGAGTTGCTTTTGCGCGAGATATCATATTAATTTCACGTTTTCAACTTTGTTAAGAATGTAAACAGTGCTATGGTTGGAGACGACAACAAACCATTAGGGCGCTCATTTCTCATCGCAAAGTGCGGAGGACATTAAGTAGGTAAATGTAAGTGGCAATGTTGGCGCGTCTCAACAAAATCGCTCGCTCTCTAATTTACGTCCTAACTTCGGTGCCACGTGTGCTCTATTGATTTGGTCTATTCGAGAACGGAGATTGGTTAAGAGTTAAGGCTTTTGATTATGATCTAATATTGGGCACAATGGAGAAGGAGATTTTCTTTCTTGAATATAAAATTATTTGGAGAGATACGTTAGCTTTTAGATCGTCGTAATTTATACGAGATCATTTTTAGAGGAGTCATTTTAAATAATACTTACCAAATTTTTTCATTGTGGAAGTAGGTATCTATTCATATTGTGAGACTCTGAAATGAAAAATCGTTTTAAGTAATTTGAAGATAAGCGAGAGTAGTTGACATATTTCAGTCCCGAGTCTCGAGTAGGCGCATGCTGGCGGTTTATATGAATATGCATATTGCATACTCCGTCTCTTAATGTTATTTCTGCGAAATAGCTTTTGTTCCTTATATTTGTGAACAGTTATGAACAAAACTAGTAATGACTGAGGTAGGGTATTGTTTTTATAAAAAAAACACTATTTTTTTTTTATTTTAGGGGTATTCAATGTAAGGCACTTATTTCGTCGTAGGGTGTGGGGTCTGTTACTATTTCCGAAGGGATATAACCAGGTATCTGTAACACCCACTTTTCACAAGTTATGTTATGAGTCTTACGTGATCCTATGATATATGACGTCATTACATGATCCTATCTAACATAGGTCGTTTGCGTAAATTTAGACTGTCACAGATAAATTTCCATAAACCAAAATGCTCAAATAACACTTTAAGCTTAAATAACGAGGTATTACTAATATAAAACAAGGAAATGCAGAACAGAAATCAATCAGTACCGTACTACCGTATAAATGGCATTCTGTCAGTCAACACGTATGAATCAGTATTGACATTGATTCTATTTTCATATTTGCAATTCTATTTGTGCATTGTCTATCAGAATGGCTATCAAATAGATTAGATTTAGTAGAACGAACACGTGATTGATATATCAGGCTTGTTGTTTTCCGAAAGGGTAGGTAGAGATCTATTTCGTCATATATATAGGTATTTGTAGAAGTAATATTATTAAAGAGTACCTGTTAATCTGTTCTGTGCCTTCAGTAATTACTGAAAAATATAATAATACTTTAAGTAATAGTATAAAATCAGACATCATATGATCGGCAGCCATATTTGTAACTTACCAAAAGACAACTTAGGTAATTGTAAGTACGTGCACAATATTGTGATTTGTTTAAATTAAAAATGTTTACTGATTCAAAATAATTGCCTTCTTTTAGTTGTGTACCCATAAAAAGTCACAATAACTCATTCCAGTCAAATTCATTGAACATTGAAAAACCTAATTACGTTTTAAACCCAAGTAGTAAGTTAGGAGCCCCACAATAAATTATCATCGGGAGCAGAAAAAGTTTAGGTATCGATGCGACCAACGTCCAATCAATTGAAAGTACGATCACCTCTTAAATTAAATTACTCTCTAGAGTGCACATTTTAATTATGATTAAGTAGTTAAATACAGTTTATCAAGTTATTAGGTACGAAAATTATTTTATTACAATTAGGCATCTACATTGAACAACAACGTTTTCTACAAAATTATATAAAAATAAGAACGTCTAAAAGTTCGTCCGTTTTACGAACAGACTATGAGTAAGTTGCAAATACGCAAAGAAATAAAAAAACCCGTACTTAGTTTACATACTGAGATAACTTCCCGCTTCAATTTGGAATAATCCTTCATCAGTTACCTGCAGCTTCTACCTCCAGCAAATATGTTTGCATTTTATTTGTAGGAAATTAAGATTCGCGGCAAACCGCCCCGTGCGCTTCCCGTTCAACGCAGCACCCGTTACCTCAAACAACGTGGTGCAATTTCCATCCGCTGGAGATAAGCAAAGCCATATTTTACATTACATATGACGTTATTTCCCGAGATAAACTGTACAAACTTGTGTACATACTGTTAGTTCTGATCATTAACTGCATTTACTCCTGCGTCTTGGTCGTAAATAAACATGGTGGTGAGTTTTTTTGTTTGTTCTGTGGTGTTTATTAGTGTGAAAACTTTTTCATTGGTATAGTGGCTTTGTGTTGGATTGTGTGATCTTATGGTAGATATCCGGTTGCACAAAAAGTTCTTTTGTATAGAATTTGGGAGAAGAACGAAAAAAGTTGTTTTTCGTAAAGTTAAGACGGTGTTTTCTACATTACAGATAAAAATGTTTGAATTCGAAAGTCAATATACATTTTGGTTAAACTTACGACAAGATAAATAAAACATCAGTTCAAGAAGAGGTTCATGTTTTACTTTAAAATCTGAATATAACACTAATCCACGGAGGTGTGCTAAGAAAAATAAAAACAGTGAAATAAGGAACTAAATAAAACGTAAAGCATCTTGGCTTTTAGCTCAACACCGCCATTAACAGGCAAGATATAGCACTGTATGTACAGCTACAAACTATTTCTACGGGTAGATTGTCGACAGTTTTCTCGCACGAATGCTCCTTTTATATAAAAGACAATCGGCCAGGGTATCTGTTACGTGTCAGAGTGGAGTAAAAAAACGGGAAATGATTCATTGTTGTCGCCTCACTTGAATTTAAGCGGGAAGGATTTTTGTGTTTTACTAGCCGGCTTTGTTGTTACGAAAAACAGTTGATTTTTGTACAAAAACTTAATATACTAATTGGGATTTTTAATAGTTTTACAATAAATGTCTCATGACACCGTGTTGCAAAAACTCAAAGTTATTACGATTTAAGGCAATGTCAGCTACGTCAGACTTTGCTTTAGATAACCCTTCGGATTGCGTAATCCTATTCATAAAGTACAACCATGGTACGAATACTAATTATACTAAATCAACTTCTGAGGTGAAACAACGGAATTATTTTGGTAGAATGACAACAGAATAGCTTTCTCCCGCTCTAGTTGTGTTAAAATTAAATATTGAGTTACTATAAGTTGAGCTGAAATAACCTCGACAGATTTAATCTTTTACATTTACTAAATTAATTGTTCAGCTATTCAGAATTTAAGGAAATATCTACTCATCTCGGAAACTTCAAGCTGGATAATTTATTTAAATAAATAAAAATATGGTGTCCTCATTCATTCACTGGTTACGTCCGGTGAAAACCGCAGGTTTACCCGGGCATAATCTTACTTAAGAGCTCTTTATGAAACATTACTAAATGAGTACAAAGAGGAAATTTACTAGTGGGGAGTGTAATAAAATTGACATATAAAAACTGGTAAGTATTTCAGTTAGTTCGATCAGATTCAAGTAAACGACTTCGAGAGGGTCATGAATAAACAATTTATGAAGTGCGAACATTACTCTACGTGCTCGTATTTTATAGTTTACGTATCATCGATCACTATTAATTTAATTCAAACCCTCTCCACGTGAATCCTAGGGCTACCCCGCATACAAAAAATATATGAACCACGTACCCGTGTCGAAACCGGGCACTCGTTAAAAAGATAAACAACCCTGTGGTTTTATCCCGAAATGTTAACAAACAACTACTGCGAAAATAAATGAGATTTAAGTTTTGCGTTTTAGAAATAAGTACTTAAGTTTTGCGTGATTAAAACAATTTAGGTAAAGTATAAGCCGTCGAGTTTCAGCGTGGAATTCTGAAGGAAATTCTGAGAAAAACCACCATTAGTACTTTTTGTTTAATCAACTGTGGGGGTCGTCTTTCTTCGTTAACTACTTCGTGTCAGTAGTTTTATAATAACTTGTCTTTATTTAAGTTTACAGCGAGGGATTACTAACCAGATTTCGTAAAACAATTTTGAAGTTTTTAGTTGATGTCGTGTTCTATTTTGTAAAGGTTCATAATAGTTTCAGGTTAAATAAATCTTTATTACTTGTGACTAATAATAATAGAATGGCAATAGTCTTACTTTGTTTTTGTTATCGACATTAAGCCTCTTATTATTTTGTAGTCAGTAAGTGATTATTTATTTTTGTAATTAAAGGTAGGTTTTATAATCAATAAAACTAATTAATTTATTGAGAAATCTTTTTGCCAGACATTTTAGAAAGAGCTTTTGATATAAATACATTTTATTACCACAAATTAGGCAACTCTCTACGAGTTTGAGACACAAGATATACAAGGAGTTACTACTGCTGAGAATTGAGGACTTTACTTGGGAATACAATAGAGCACTTTATTTCCGATCACCATGAACAAAAACTCTTTATAAATAAATATTGCACGTAAATTTCGGAAGTATTATAGACTGGATTTTCATCAATTTCCTCATTTTGCATGAACATTATTGTTTATAAATTGTTGAAAATTTTTAAATCATTTACAAAATTAAACTGTGCATACTCAATTGGAATTAATGTTGCGTCAATTACACAAGAGCCCGGGGCGATACGAAATGTGAAAAATTATTGGTTAATGGGCCGCAGTCGCGAAGTATGAATTTTGTTTCGCTTCTCAACGTTACACACGGTACGCTGCAAAGCTTGCAGTCAAGTACAGCGAGTTTAATATTAATTATGTTCAACATAATTATGTGCTTATGATATATTTGTTAACATACAGAGTTGATAGGAGTACAGTACCAACTATACTTAAAATAATAAATCAGGAGACGTTTTTGAAGATCGACCCTCACAAATTTATTTTGTTTAAGATAGAACAGTGATTGCGCTTTGCCGTTGATGGTTTTGGTTATTGGATCATGATCAGGGGGTTTACTCTTGAATCCAATTCCGATCGTTCGACATTGGTATTGTGAAATTTCGTACTTTTGAGTTGCAACACTAGCGCCCATTGCATCCGTATTGCGTGGATATTGAAGGAACTAAATGGCATTGGGTGGATTGATACTACTTTGGCTTTATATTCCGTACTCTGCTACTTTAACAGCTACGATAGGAGTTGTACAGTTTTGACATTAAATAATTATTGAAATTTTACTGGATTGAAATTGCATTGACATTGAAATTGGTTTCAAGAGTAAGCACCCATGCCTTAAGTAGACTCATGCACTCTAGATAGACTCACACTAAGGTATAGTTACCTAAGTAATATTTAGGTATACCTAAGTGAATAATTGTATTCAATTTAGTAGTTGACTGAAACTTAAAAGTAGCGATGTTAACTTGATTATGTATTTAGGTCGAACATCCGTATTACATATAAATGCCACTTGTTCCAATCAAGGTTTTGTGGTCATCAGTGGGATCCACTGAGACGTAAGGTCGTGTTAGTCCAATCAATATAGCTGTCACGAGTCTACTCACCGAGGGGTTTATATAAGAACATCGTGTACTTGTATCATCTTATAGGTTATCAGGTTTCACATATTTTTAGACTTTGTTTAGATATTAAGATTTATTTTGTAATCTGGCTTTTTACACCAAATAAACATTTTATTTATTTATTAATTTATTATCTTATGCTACCTGTTTTTTTTGAGGGGGAAATCATCCAATGCCTTTTCCCACTCGGGTGAGACAATAGGGGACAGACTCAGTCAGACTCGCACTGACTAAAAACCAATCCGTTCCTACTCCTACACTGAGCTGGACCCGTTAAGTCTTCCGTGGATCCGTATCGGCAACAGCCCTATTGGGCCTCCCATCTGTGGTTGTCTGATGGCTCTTTGAGGCGCGTACGGAACTCAACGTGCCCTACGCTCGGGTCTGGTTCTGGTCGGGCGGCGAGTGCCTGCCATTAGCAGGCCCGAGCTTATGGTGGCCTAGTACTTCCGTTAGGGACCTAAATATATTCCATGTTAAAATAATTTCAGAGTAGATATTAGTACATTATTGTGTGATGATTATTGTTAGTGGTTTATGTTTCAATGTAATTGATATTTACGACATTTTTAATTATGACATTTTTTATTATTATCTAATTATTTACTTAATTAGGTAATCAATTTAATCATGATTCTATTTTGCTTGCCTATTTCTATAACATAAAACGTGGCGTGCTTTGTATAAATGAATATTTATTTAACCGAACGATTATAATAATATTCACATATATTTACCTACATATAGGATAGACAGTTATATAAGAAGGTAACCTCGTTTATTGACTATTTATTCCTTTCGCAGTGGAATAATATCGACAGTAATAGATGTGCGAATGATTGAATATTGTATGAGACCAATGGACATAGGTACTATTTCCTAAGAAAACAATACAATTGAAACCTAATAAGGTTATCTAGATTAGGACAGTTTGTTTTGGATACCTTGAGAAAATTTAGTGTCGACAATAAACTAGAGTGGTTAATGAATGAGTAAGATATAGTTTTATTATTCTAGGGTAGACCGTAACTTCTTAGCGATAACGAGACCTCTGTCTCATCGCTATGTTATTTACGCACTTGATTGATAGTAATGAATATTCAGACGAGCGGCGCGTCAACAAATCTCGTTGTTTTGTCTCCACTGCCTATTTCACTCACACCTCCAGATTGCAACATAAATCTTTGTCGAAAATGGATACTTTGCTTCGCATCATTGCCCTTGTAGTCATAAATAATACCGTGTAACAGTATTACGCTGGCCGGATTAATCATTAATCTCCCGCCTTAGTGATCCCGATCCGGACAGATGGCGTTGCTGTTTAATTGTATTTTCGAATTGCCAATATACAGAGTCAACCACTTTTTATTCCGATTTATTAGCGTCGTTTATTATTGTGATTTGTTTTTTATTTATATGTTAATCTGGGAATTGAAGAACAACAAATCGGCAATCTGGGTGATTCAATTCCGATTGCGAAGTGTATTTGGACGGAGTAGGGCAGTTTGTATGTGACGTGCAGAGCTGTACACAAGGACGAGGACTGTACAATAGGCTGGGAGGATTCTTGAATGTATTGTAGGATGGATGTCATTCGAACACCATTGCGCTCTCTCGTGGACCATTGCGCCCCATTATGTAGACGCAGAGTAACTTAATCCGGTGTATAATGCAATGCAAATTGTTCGCTTGTACGCCGATAAGGGCAGCAAAATTAATGTTTGCGCCAAACTTGCACTGACCATCGGCCGTTTTTGTGGAATTGTTGTTGTGAACGTTTTAAGTTTCAGCGATAACGTTAGTTCGCATAAAACCATAAAATAATATAGGTATATTTGAGGGGTTTTTGTTATTGTATAATCAACTATTATTTCATGTTTACACAGAATACATATACAACTGCTGTCAATTTTAAATTTCATCCTTGCTCTGTAGCAAAGATAAATTTAAAATTAAATATTTTATACTAGCGATAAAAAAAAACATTTTACAATTTCGAACCAGGAAAATAGTAAATATACATGGGTCGGCACACGTCATGTTAAAACGTTGTTAAAATAAATGTATTTAAAAAAGTGCCCGCATTTATCGATGTAACTGACGTTGAAATACTTCTAAAGCCTGGTCCACACTCTATTATTGCATATCCATGACTTCACAAGTCACCGTCACCTCGCACTATATCGTCGCCATTTAGTTCACTGTCAGGCTGAGCTCATAAATCCGTTCAAGAGAGACTGGAGAACGTTGGCAAGGACTTTACTTGGAATCCTACCAAATTTAAATATCCTTTCTAAAATCATAAAGATCACATTACGTATGACAAAGGGTACTGCAACGTCTACTTTGTGTTTTCCTTCTAAAAGCACATTACACAAAACGGCGCCACGAAAATTAAAATTAAAATGTTTGTAAACAAAATTTCCATAACGAAATGTAAGAGGCATGCTCACCCTTGACAACGTCGTGGCATGTATATTTTATGTGTCCACAGTAACTTACCGCGCCGACTTTAGAAAATATTCACAGGAAGTAAACTGAATGGTCATTCAGTGCAGACAATACCGTGTTTTGGAACCCCAAACTCAGTTGAGGAGAGTACACTCCAGATGCAAAATACGGCAACAAGAGATTGGAGGCAGCCTTTGCGGTTTAAGGCGTTTTCTCATAACGTTTTATGTCGACAATTTACCGAGGTTTAGCCGGGGGGATCTGCACAACAATTTGTTTGAACTCCCGCGTTCTGGGCATCGTAAATAAGACCCAACATAGAACAACGCAAAACTATCTAACACGAACATTCGGTGCAGCATTGCTGTAATAAAATATTTTATTAGAATTTTATATTCAGTTGGTATTACAGTGCCTAGTAAAGCAACTTTCTCATTAGGTAGCTTTTCTGTTCCACGAAGTTGGAAGTATATACTCGATGTACAGAAGAGACTGCCTAGTTTTATTCGTGTCATAAAATATTTCATTGCGCTGGTTACTTTACTTTTGGTTGGTAACACCTGATTCGTTGTGATTCAGTCCTCCTACGCGTCTAGACTAAACTGATGTTTATTTGTGATTAAGGAGTAAGTAAGCATGAGGGGGCGTTAATGAGTTTTCTTGTAATCGTCTATGTAACATGTGTGGAGTGGTGTCGCCGGCCCAAATGCACCGTAGGGAGCGGTGCGGGTGGTGGACTCGGGGCGTATATTTCTATCTTGCGAAGTCAATCCAATTTGCGGTGACAGCTGAGTGGCCGCTACACCGGCTTGATTTGTTCAACGTGTTTCTCCCTGAGCGGACGAAGAGAGCCAATATTGCCAAGTTTCCACCCTATTATATCTGACGCAATTTAACGCTACGAGTCATCACGTTACCCTGTGATATGACGCTGTAATTTTACATCACAGACGAATAACTGTCTCAAATTGTTTCTCAACTTGAAAACAAATTACGATAACTCTCAAGTTGAAAACCATAAAATTAGAATTCGTGCTTGTAACTCCAATGAATGATAGGCACCTAGCGAGTTTCATTACAATCCTTTGTATTTTCATTAAGTTTATGAAGAAACGCTGGTGGTGTTTGTCTTTGTGAATTTTGTTTTGTCTTTATTGAGTTTGGATCCGACTTTAATTATTTCAAAATAAATATAAACGCAAATATTATTTTGAATTTAATATTGTCATGCCTCTCTGTTGGTGCTATTTATGATAGTCCCATTGTAAAAGGAGACAAATCTATTGCCAAACATCAAACATAATTTCAGACACTCAGCTTAATTAATTTTGGAATAATAAAATCCCAAAATAACTTTTGGGACCCAGAAAATTTTGATGTTAATGGCTTTTATGACTAGTACCTGTCAAATCAAAAAGTATCATTATATCAAAAAGTAAATGTAATATGTATCTAAGAAATTTGCATAGAATCTATTAAGTTTATTATAAACACGGTCATAATTCCACAAACACGATTTAAATTTTGGTTTCCCAAACAAAGGTCGCGGAAATTATTATATTTTTGTGGGCGTAACCTATTACTGAATTGTATAAAGTATAAAATAAGGTTGGATTTACAAAATAATTATTCTTTATAACGTTTACCCTTGCGAACGAACATTACAGCGAAAAAAATGAAAATGTGTTTCTTTGTAAGAGAAAACAGTAAATAAGTATAATAATATCATATTTTTAAATTAAATCTCGATCTTGGAGGAGTGAAGGTAGTTAAAAAGTTTTATCTTGGAGAATAAAGAGTCCAGGATCGTGTCTGCGAGGCACGGTGGTTGGCACGTGTCTCCTGGGCCCCTTTCAGGACCGGCTCCACTTCAGAAAGCTATCCGAACAAAATTGCACTTTCTTGGCGAATTGTCTACTTGATACATTTAAACTGTACTTTTATGTAGCGGTTATGACTTTTATAAATAATGTAAAATATGTTTCCGCTGTGTCGCCCTTTAGGTTCGTAGATCGATGAAACGAAAAGCGGTCGGCCATGGCCGGGGGCTAATGATGTGACAAAATCTGGCAAGTTGTCTTAGAAAATTGTCTGCCCCGCGCGGTTATACGTTGTTAGAACTTATTAACTTTCTTTTCATGTTTGAATAGGTTTCTGCGGTCCGCATCTGGGTCTAACCTTTTTCTTATATAAAACCTTGTGTCGGCCTACGAACACTCAACATTTATAGAATGAAAAATCGATTCTTATCAACCGAATTGATTCCCATTCTATTTGTATGGATGAAAGTCAAGGTGTACCTACTGCTGACCGAAAAATATTTTTTGATAACTTTTTTCTCGTTACATTATTTTCTTCTAGGTTTCGTAATATTTTGGCGACTTCAGAAAGGTTAATTAGATTTTTCTATTTGTTCGAGATTCGAAATAAATAATATCAGAGGTTTTTACTATATATTCTTAATTTTCCCAGAATTTATATGTGTAGGTACTTGTGTATGAAATGAAAATAGTACCTATATTATGTCATTTACTCAAATTAGAGGTAGGTTACCTACATGCATAATACGAGATAGCATTAAAAATTGGATCCAGATGAAAAGTTCCAAATAATTTAGGAACATTAAAGTCAATAAGTACTTTAATAAATAAAGAAAAAAATATACCTTCAAATTAAAGTATCAACGCTACATTTCTCCATCACACAGCAATCATCCACTACAAAGTATACAACGAAAATATTCAATTAAAAACGGAATCGTGAATTCATAATTATCGTTTTCATTAATTTGTATTCTGAAAGGGAATAATCAAGAGTAGTCCCGCTGTTTCAATTATTATAATAATCACGTACTGTACAGGCAAGCCACGATTCTGTGACGAGCCGTTATCAAAACATCATTCGGTTGACATTCGATTCTGTGTAATAATAATTACCAATACGTACATAATATATAGTTACACACATTTAAATGACTAATATTGTACGCACCTGTACTGAGCATTACCACAAACATTCACAGATACATGCCCTTGATACCTACAAATCAAATTCAGTTTTGAGTCCGTACAGTATCTATTATGTTGACGACTGACTTACTTACTGACTGACTCAGTAGCAGCGCGATACTGGCCGCGTCGCGGGTCGCAGAATGCTGCTCATGAATATGAGCCTCTAGCATGGCTTGAAACTAGTCGAGTTCCTCGTCAAACAGTTACGTGAGTAAGCCGAAAACATAGTACAGTAGTTCGAACGCACACATTTGATCCATGGATATCCTCTTTGCACATGTGTACCTGACCACACAAGCATCAACCATATATGACTATAAATTATGTAAATAATGGTTAATTACTTATCAGTTTTATTTATTATCAGTTAAATCTCGGAAGATTTAACATAAAAACATTCTGTCTGGAAAAAGTAAGGCTTCCCTACATCCTAATCCCTATTAGGATCTGAGTACCCACCGTCTACCGAAAATGTGAATAAGGAAATTCCTTAACATTAATGAGAATAGGAAGAGAGGCAATTTTGGTACTTACAATTTGCATATCTATCATATAAAACTGATGGTAAGAAACGCAGAGTTTATTCATTGAACAGGCCCAGGATATAAAGAAAATCGTTTTCACCGCATAAAGGGCCGTTAAGGTGCTTTAAAAATACTGACGAAGGGATGGTGAAGGGTTTGGGAGCCAGATGGTAGGCCCCATAGGGACCATAATGTCAATATTAAGCAAGCACCTTATTACCTTCGATGTTAAGTACTGCCTACCTGTTACCTGCGTCGTTATATTTTGTGGGTCATTGATATTGGTTATTGTAATATAGATAGCTAAACAAATCATAAAAAAATTACATGCAAAAAATACAAATTGTTCATTTATCGAACGATTGTTCTCTTGTTTGATAAAAATGTTTAACGACTATTTAGACATGTCATTAATGTTATTGTGTTTCCAAAAGGCATTATTATCCATATTTGGCAAGTCACTTTATTAGCAATTGTATTGTAAAGTAAGCATATACCCTAAAGTGACTTAATGTTATATTTCATTCATAGTCCTCAATGCCTTTTTAAACAAAAAAATTATCTTGTGAATAAAGATTACCACAAAGTTACCCCAGACTTTATAAAATAGTCTTTATTTTAATACGAATTATGAAGATAAAATGTGACAACGAATGAGTCACCTAGGGCTGACATTCTCTAAAAGTTACCAAAATGACGGTCAAAGGAATTAAACTGACTTACGTTTTACGTCAGGCCACAGGCGGAGTAACGATAGCCTTTTGTTTCCCATTTTTACGACTTCAACTTTATCTCCGTCAATGATAGTTTGGAGTGTTCGAGGATGAATGGGGACACATTTGTAACAATATTTGATTTCGTCTGAGACCTGTGACGCAATATCTGGTAGCCTACTACAGATTGCGATATCAATCAAATTACTCGATCGACTCGCTTCTACCGTACACAACATTATTTGATGAAACGATTAATGAAATCCTCGTTCGTCTTAAAATTGAATTTACTTGTATGTTGGCAGTTTGAGATATTGCGTAAGGCAGCACATGTACACAAGCAAACGGTGGAATTATTACGGTCCGGGCCCCGATTTCCATAAAGTTACCTTAATACATTGTATACGATAGGCACCTGAATAATTTCATATTTGCATGGGCTCTAATTCCTATTCTGATTGAATTCTGTAGTGAAAATAGTACGGACGTTATGGTTCAGCAACATTTTTCATAGAATCATGTTTTAGTGGGTTTTTGAATAGTTTAATATGACAGAAAACATGTTTCAAAAACGACAGAGATATACCGACAGCAGATTGCATAGTAACATTACCTACTCTTTTAATAAAGAAAATGTAATTCTAAATAAGAAGCCTGTTGCTTGAACATTTTATATCTTATTTTGAGAAGTCATCGGACCAAATTGTATACATAAAATTTATAAAACAATACATGTAATATAGGAAAAGGATGTAAAATTAATATATGTAATGCCTACAGCTTCATCTAATTTCGGTAACATTTCGCAGACTCTTATAGGCATAGAGCCCGCCATGGGCCGAGTGTCGTTATGGTGCGGAATGGTCACTTTTATGAGGGTATAAAATAAAGAAAATCTTCTCATACTTCAAGTGTAGCCCTCGTGACACTAATAAGAAAATATAATGATTATGTGATCCGTTGCAGACAACATACGGTAAGTGTACATAAAATTAGTATCGGTGATGTTAATGGTGTTATAATGAACCATAAATATTATCGTTGTTGTATTTTTTTATGAAATAAACCGGTAATCGAGCTGATCGATCACCTGATGGTAAGCTATCGGCGCTGCCCATGGACACCCGAAACATCAGAGGTGTTACAAGTGCGTTACCGGCTTTTTGGGGATTAGGAATTTGATGATAGTTGGGGATTCGGGGAATGGGAACATTATAAAGAGGGGTAATTGGGCCTCCGGTAAACTCACTCACACGACAAAATACAACGCAAGCGTTGTTTCACGTCGGTTTTCTGTGAGGCCGTGATATCAAACCGGCCCATTCAAGCCGAAGCATGGCCCTCCCACACTTATAGCATAGATTTCCTCTTTGTTAAAGTTGCACATAGCTACAGAGAAGCTGAAAACTTAAACATAGATGTGAGACTAACCTCCTACTAATTTATAAGAATTCAGATTCAAAACAAGGTTATATTTTTCAAGAAAAATAGTTTCTGTTTGTTTAAGTATTATATTCTATATGCGTACTTTTTGTTTACTATTAACCTAATACCTTCAAAGAAGTACATGCTTATTTCAGAGAAAAGCTTTGTACCTAATAAGATTACGTTAAATGGAAATATCAAAAAACGTTTTTCAATTCTGCCTTTTATACATTTTGGTTGAAGAGCAGATTCAGCCGCCATCATAGTTTTATTTTACACAAAAAAGGAACAATATGGAATTAAGATTTCCGGGAACACAACGGGCCCCGTGGAAAAAAAAACTTTTTGATTACAATACTCTGTTGTTTTTTAATGACCACGACGAGAATGCTTTCGTGAAATATCTTAAGAAATATAAATAATTACATACCTTTTGTATATTTCTTTGTGCACATTTTTGTATGATTCGTTTATATAGTTCGTACTGTCTCAGAATCGATGAATGTTAAAAAGTCATTTGGGAACCTACTGTTTTAGATCGAGATCAAATTCAAAAACTCGACGATGATCTATGTATTGACTTGCAAACCAATGCCAAGTAACTAACTGGATTTTTATAGGCAAGATTTTTAAGTAAGTGCACCTCTGTATAGGTGTACTGCTTACTAAACCTAGTTTTTTTTCATACATTCTTCTTTTCTCATCTTAATGAAATTGCGGGTTACTCACGTCAAAAAACTGAGAAAAGCTCTACTAGTTTCGAACCACAGGGGTTATTTCTCATGAGCAGCGTGCGCGATCGCGGCGATGTCGCGCAGCCTACTACTTAATTTAGTATGTCTCACGATAGTTATTATAAAAACATGGTAATCTTAGCTAAATACGAAACTTCTCTTTTCCACACTTAAAAGAATAATAAGTAAAGTACAAACCATGTTACCAGTTACCATGTACAATACAGTTACCATGACTTTCTTAAGATAGTACAATACAGTTACCATGACTTTCTTAAGAAAGTCAGTGTATTTAATTACAGAAGAGGTATAGTTTATAAGGTAAATCTACCGCAGCCGAGGAGCGAAGGTCTCATTTTAATGTATTTATGCCTCGCCGTATTTTCATTTACTTAAAAATATGGAAGGCTGTAGTGGGGGCTCATCACAAGTGTTTTTGTTTCATCAGGCACCAAGTGTGGGGCACATGAGCTTTGCATAATATCCTGAAATTGTCTCCGGTTTGTTCAAGAGAAAGTTTTCCAAATTGGAAAAGTTATATCATTTATACGAATAGTGTACCCTACTATCTACGACCTTTATTAATTGAAGGTCTAGTTTTTCGGAAGGATGATCTGTTTATTTTTGATGTGAAATGCTTGTTTTAAATATTCATTTGTTCGAGGCGGGAATGGTTCTGATCGAATCATAAACTAATATTTCGAAGTTACTAATAGTACAGCTACTGAGCAAGAATTTGCAATTGCACTTGTTGTTTATCTCCTATGAACATAGATTTGTCATAGTTGTTATAAACAATTGCGGAACTCATCCTCTAGAAACTATCAGCGCACCGGTCGTTTTGAGCTAAAAGATATTTAACCAATTATATTTTATGAAATGTTAGCTTTGTAAGTTGTAGAATCTAAGGATTTCTACTCGATATACAATCGTCAAAGACTAAACTACTAATGCTTGAAAGTTTCGAACTAAAACAAAGCTGGTGAAGTGTTGGCTTTATACCACTATTCTACGGAAATCTGATCCAAGCTTTCATACTACTAGAGGTAACGTCAAAGATATCAAATACAACCAGACTCCCAAAATAATACACCTAAACATTGTACTATTGCATGTCTAGATTTAAAATATCTTTAAGAGGTAGGAATTAAACTGTCAAACACCGCGAGGACACCGGTGACCGCAACCTATTGTTCTTTAATTGTGTCTATAATGACAGTACTCAAAGGGTTAATGTGAATATATTTTTAGCAACCAGATACTATCCACTGTTTTAGTAGCAATCCCTGCATAGATAATATATTGTGTCATTATAGTTGTTCCGGGTCTGAATAATGGGTATGTAGATTTTTGTTTAAGTACATTGAGAAGAAATTCGATTAAAATTGTTTTTCTTCTTTATTTTCCATAAAACCTAACGAATGCTCTTATGTTTAACTCAAAACCTGATTATTAATAAAGAATTTTCTAACGTATACTTTTTTGATTGTTTGAATAAAATGCTTAATATTTTAATTGATAATATGTCAACGTTACTCTCGGCTAACAGACAATGGGATACACGTGGGCGTATCTTTTGTATTATGATAAATATTCGAGAGCTTTGCCTTCCTGAAAATCAATTTATCTTTTGGTTATTAAGCTGCCAATCTTTTCACTTGACAAACACATTATTAGCGTTCCACGTGTGTGGTTAAAACGTTTATCCATTCAATTTGTTGGAATAACATTTTACAAATTGTTATTGTTATATGGGTATCAGAGATACCTATGAATTCATTCGGATATGTTGTGAAAATAGAACACGTTTTGATTGCTATGGAATGGATAGGAGCTTAATTCATGTTATGATAAGTACTACTACTACTACAATACATGACACAATTTTTTTAAGTTCTAAATTCCTAAAATACATTGGCCAGCTTGAAGATTGCACAAAGTCTAGTACTTCATAGAAACAAACTGGTATTACCTACACAGAACTTTAAAGTAAGACAAGTTTTGTAATTTTAATTTAGTTCAATGACAAAACAAAAATGTTCAAAGTAAGCTGGCATCGAGTATCCGTGTGAATGTGACCCGGTTACCTCTATTCCAATTGAGGAGGTTTCCACGAAAGAACGGTTTACTGGTCGGAGTTGCCAAGCTGTACTCCTGTACTTATTACACCCAACAAAATTAATGAAACTACGTATTTTGTTAAAAAGGAGTTTTAAGTTCGATTATAGTCTTATACTTCGACTACCTCGTTGGCCGAGTGATCGCATGTGCGACTGCCGGGTAAGGAGTCTCTGGTCCGATTCCTGGATCGGGCAAAGTACTACTGGGTTTTAAAAATCTCAGTAGTAGCACGGAGTCTGGAAATGTGCTCGGTATATGGCAATAGGCTCACCCCCTATTATATGGGCCTAATAACATAAATAGTGAAAAGTGGGTGTTACATTGTACAGAGGCATTAAGTGACGTAATGTGCACCTGTGTGCCTACCCCTTCGGGGATAAAAAGGCGTGATTTTATGTTAAGTATATTCTTTTATGTCTTTTATGTCTATATTATTCTAAGTAAATGATCTAATACTTGACTATTGACACCCAGTTTAGGTATGCTTCAAATCTGTGCGACTATTTTTAAGAATAAAAACTGCATCATTAACACCCCGAGATAAGGTAGCTGCTATATATATTTAAACTCTATTTTTGAGCAAACCGATGTCGATTTTGCGTGCCGTACTGCAAAATCGAAATGATTACAAACAGATACACCACGATATCTAAGCTGCATGAGCAACTTCCCAGCTTGATGCAGTATCGAGTTTCGGCTTCCATTTGTGTCAAATATTCGCCCAACTTGCGTCTCATTCATCAAAGCCGATCAAACCTGACAAATGACGTCCGATAGTCAATGAGGATAAACTGCGCTAATTGTGTTACGAATTATTTATATAGCGCAAAAATGAAGTATAAAATGATGTTCTTGTTTATGATACAAGGAACTAGTACTTTAATAGTACTACATAGAATTCTTAATGCTTCATTCTGTATAGTCTGTACTCTAACTTAGAAATAATAATGCAAATAGCATAGCAACCATGGTAAACTTTCAAAACTCATAAAAGACAACATATCCAACCTGCCTCAAAACGTCAAAATAATTTAGATTTATTACATTTGTTTTCCTCAATGTTTCGTAACGAACAATAAACAGCATAATAAAAATAAATATATAAACAAGAAGGAACTTGACTTGCAACAGGCAGAAGGGTATTTTCAGAAGTATTACAAACTTTATAAAGAGTTTAAATCATTGTGATGCAAATAGGTAATTTCGCTTTTCCTAATTATAAGCCGAAGGTGAATCTCATTAACGTACTTAGATTAATAAGGACGGTTGGCCTGTCCTAACTTCGTCTGTTAGTTAACTCTCACTGAGTAAAATTAATTGAGAAAATTTTCACTAAATTTGTGTAGGCGAAACGTGATAAATTTGGAAAAGTTTGAAGTACCTGTTTTGGACAAATATTCAAGTACTTGTTAGTAAACGAAAATATATGATCTCGATTTATTTAAAGACCACGAGTGCGGAAGTAGTGATGAGCAAAATCTATGAAGTGTTAAATTAGATCAATTTATTTCCAAACCAACAAAAAGCTGCTTTGTTGTATTTCTTGTATGGTGTTTCATTTATTTGTATATTTTAGTTGTAATATTTTTTACGATCAATATTGTTTACGCCGTTTTATTCGGAAGCCCAATAGTCTGTTGTCCAATACTTTTCTCCTTGTTAATTAGTTTATAAAGTCAATCAAAACAATTTTACCAAGCCTGCAGCAGTTTTAGACAGTATAATTACTGAGCTGATCAAAATAAAAAACCGGTTCTAACCAGTTAATTATCGGCTATTCTTCCTCTTATTGATTTTGTTTTGTTGTTTACGTTTTCATTTGGCAAATTAATTTTGAATAAAAGTAATTTACTTTTAAAATTGTTTTTTAAATGAATAATTTGCTCGGTATCTTGGGAAGTGATTGCCTTCTTAATATTTCATAAAATTCATAAATGTAAGATCAGTTGACCTACTAAGCTTCATCGTTAAATTACCATGGTGTTTTATTTTATTTTAGTATAACATTTTCATTGTCAAAGTTATGGCACTTAAATGAAATCGGCGTGGCTTTATGAATGAGAAGATTATAATTATGTCGTCGCACAATATTAAACAAAAAACACGCGCGGAAAAACCTGAGTAGATTGACAGATGAATCGTTACAGAATACCGCTTTCCTTATCTCTAAATATAGCTATCGAATGTGTAACTCATAACATAATATCACGCCTTTTATCCCCGAAGGGGTTGGCAGAGGTGCACATTACGGCACTTAATGGCACTGTGCAATGTAACATCCACTTTTCACTATTTATGTTATGAGTCCCATGTAATAGGGGGTGAGCCTATTGCCATATACCGGGCACATTTCCGGACTCCATGCTACTACACAGATTTTTTTTTAAAAACCCAGTGCTACTTTGCCCGACCTGGGAGTCGATTTATAACAAATCCTAATAACAAATATACAAACAATTAACGTAATATAACACTGAATTACAAGATTACTAGTTTACTAAAATAGAAACAATAACTAAACCCGAATACATGGAATATTTAAGTCAATTCGAAGGCATTCGCCGCAGATCCAATTGATCGGATTTTAGCGTTTCCAAATAGATAGGAGCGAGGTTTCCACGTGAGTTGGTAGTGAGGTCAGAGATACTGCCTTCGGTCCTTGCAGGTGCTACCTTGTAACTCGGTCTGACGTAACTTTGACCTTTGTGTAACTCAACGTCTAAGTATTATGGGTTGTGGTCGCGTAATCCGTATGGGTAGGTATAAAATGTTTCTCTGTTGATTATAATAGCCTTGCTTTATTGTATAATCAATATTTTTTATTTTTATGAGTGGTTCTATAGTGTATGTAGAGGTATATAATATTCTTCGAAATTTAAAAAATACGAAAACTCTCACCCTTCCCTACGTACATCTTCACAAACTTTCACATTTATAATATTAGTAGGATAGTGAAAATATTTGCAACACTGTCGCTTTGCTCTGCAGTCATAATTTTTATTATTTAGAAGGTTATAATATTCCACGTAAGACCGAACGTGTTTAAGTGTTAAAATCCTTGCACTCCATAGGAGTTGTGAAGATACTTCTCGATTTTTCACCCCTTACGTTTTTGTTATTTATGAAAAGCATTTTAAAATGAAACAGTACTAAATTATTGCGTAAAAAATAAATGGTGAAAAGGTTACTTTAAAGCAATCACTCAAATACTCAAAAGTATTCAAATAAATACAAATGTCGTCGTGTAGGTACTAATATATAATATAAAAAGCTTAACGTCCCAGCAAGTATGTAATACCAAGGGAAAAAATGTTATCCGCCGGGAAAATGCTCATAGTCGCTAAAACTTCTTATATTAAAAGGTTTTTTTAATCTATTCAGAGAAAATTTAGAGGGCCGTTAGTGTCAAAGCTTTCCTTCACTCCTTTCAAATCTTTCCTCGTGATGCGGAGAATGTTATCGGAATTTTTCGGGCATCACCACATTTTGTGCGTGATTACCATTATTTTATGCAACTCTAGCTATCCCTTTTAGGATGTGATTATTGAATTTTTTGAATATCTATGTTTTTTATCCATGGTGGTCGCATATATTACGTTATAGTGCATAAATAGCATGGTGTTACTATTGAACAAGGTAATGAAATAATTAAGTAAGTACGTATTGGTGTTGGTGTTGAGACACACACATGAGTTAACCTTTGACGGCGGTAGGTAGATACAAATATTAACTTTTCACATTGGCGTCATTAAAAATTTTAATTTAATCAGTTTACAATAATGAACTGTTTATTCACTTTATTTATTTACGTAATTATTGAATAATTTGAAATCACAATTTTGTACTACACATTGAAATAAATGATCATACTTTGGGTATCGGCCGCACGATTTTAGTTGCGGTAACAGGAAATTTTAAATTTTCGGTTTATCGAAAATATCTCAGAGAGTTCCTGTGATCAAAGCATGAAATAAAACATTTATGACTTAATATAAAACAGACTAGTAAATGAACACAAGTAAGAAGAGACTGCAAACATTGTATTTACTTAACATGTCGGTAATAAACTTTTAAGAGTGAGCGCGTAACGAACGAGTGTGGATTTAATTAAACTAATAAATGACCAGAGTCCCTGTACCAGCACTTATCTGTGTGTGGGAAGTCCACAAAGTGAATCCTCTTAATTGCAACCCGAAGTAATTGGAAATCTTCACCACATAATATCGAACTGACCCCTTAAAGAATCTCCTCATGATCCGTTAATTAAGATTTCAATTTTTGATTAAATTTAAAAACTTTAAAAACTTTCTTTAATTATTTTTTGCTCTGTTCTTGTTAAAGTAATGTCTAGGCTTTGTAAGCAAAAATTCATTGACGCCCGTTCAGGCTGAAAATCAATTAAAAACAAAATTCTTAGTTATCGAAACTTTTTCTATTACTGTTTTAGAAGTTCATACAAAGGTCATAAGAATGAATTGCTTGAACGGAGACGCACAATAAGAGTTCCAATACAAAGTAAAGGAAATCGGTTTTATAGTTACAGAAGGGTAGTCAATGATATCTGTTCTCAACGGTTTAAACTGGGGTATCATTTATTTCGATAGCCAACAATTTCTAGAGATGGTGTACCGTGTAGCCGGATATCGCTTATAAATCAGGCGATGTGTTTCCGGGCGAGTCAGCGTCGGCGATACAGGGTGTTGCGAAGTGGCGGCCGCGGGCGAGTCGCCAGCCGCGAGTCCAACTCCAAACCTGAATGCCAACGAACTTCTTCGACCTGCAACGGAATTGTAGGTGCAACATTAAGTTACTTAAAAAACGAAAACCTCACAGTACCAGCGTAATTATAAAGATTTCCCTCAAGATTCTTTATTAGATTTCCTACCTTATGCTCTTGTAATAAAGTTAACCATTGAATATTTTTGGAAGGTAACTCTATGTACACATAGGTACAGAGTACAAAGTGTGGGTTAAATGAATTCCATATAGAAGCTTCATATTCACCAATATGTGTATAAATTAAATTATAACATGTTCATCGAGATTATGACAGTAAACCAGTTATTATTAAGTACAAAATGAACAACAAATAAGCAAAATGGACGCGTCTAAATTATTATTATTATTGTTAACAGACAGCAATTGTTCATTTGGAACTGATGGCTTCTATTTCATAAACCTTCGAATGAGCTCCACATTGCGATCGCTTACATGTTAATTAGGGATTATTACAACTCACATGTTCATTGAGAGCAGGAATTTGTTCAAAGAAAAGAAAATGTAACCAAAATAAGAGGCAATTCAATGTAATTGGCATTCACTGAGTGTTTTATAAACATTTGGAATACATCGGTGTCATATGTTGAGCAATAGTATGTGAGAAAAGAAAATAAGTTACCAAAAGAAAAGCGAGGACCATGAAATATGCAGACGTGCGCAACACAAATTGCGCTAACTTGAGAATGAAATGCAAAACTTGAACGTTGCGGAGGCCAAGCGCGAGTCAAGTGTGCGCTGGCTCTGTAAATAGGACGGACAGACTTGGGCGAGTAACTCGCCTACAATATTATTGTGTGCTGCTAACTAACTTGTTTGTCATTTCAGACACAGGCATGACTAGTGTGCCACGGTCCGCACGGAATGCCTCGAGGAGCTATTCGGTCGGTTTACTCGCCACCATCCTTGTGGAATACAATGTAAATCACTTTGATTTATGTGCTTTAAACGAGACCGCGACCGTAAGAATCGCTTATTTCTCAGCGTATTTCTTCTTCTTCTACTTAATGTAAAACACGTTACAAGGTAACTGGCTCTAGTAACTTCAATTGCCATTTGTCAAAGTCCCATTACTACATAATAAACGTAACATTAACATAACAGTAACGAGTAAACGGAGATACCGAGGTGTAAATGGGAGTAAATACTCTTTTGGGTTAATTGTGAAATTAGGCCTATATAATTCGAAGCAAACATCGAAAGGCTTTCGAAATACATTTATTGCGTAGATGCTTAGACTTTGTTGGTTTATTTGTAATCATAACATAACATAAAATTAATGCCACTGTACAACGTAATACCCACTTTTCACTATTTATGTTATGAGTCCCATGTAATAGGCGGCGAGCCTATTGCCATACACCGGCCACAATTCCAGACACCGTGCTACTACCAGATTTTTTTTAAAACCCAATAGTACTTTGCCCGACCCAGGATTCGAACCAGAGACCCCTAAAACTATGTAACACATTATGACTCAGTTATTCATACAAACTTATATCCTAAGAAACACACATAAGTATGGTCGTAGTCCAAGTATTTCATATGCAGTATGCTCCAAATACCCCACTTGTCGGTCATATATCAGCAATCTTGTTGTTCATTGTAGTGCAAGTAAATCTTGTGAGACGAGTGTGTCCCACTTTTTAACGTAATAGTAATATTTGCGACTTTAGCGACCTTTATTGGGGTCTACTCAGTTAGGATTTAGGGGCTGTTGGCGTCATATAACAGCAATTTTGCCGTTCCATGAGCCGCCGACGCAATGTTTTCAAATTACGTTAAAATTACCACATTTCATGTGTTGTTAGAGACTCTGTACTCTCCCTCGTTACTGTCACCGAGTTTTGGAAGTTTCTCCTCCTGTTTTCAATTCTTTAGCTACATAATTTCACTGACGAAAATTTATATGAAATGTAGAATGATTTATTTTATTACATTGTGTTGTCGTAACAAGATAATGCTTATAAATAATTTCAGCTACATTATTGTATTAATACGTAGCATGATGTATCATCTGATTTCTGCTATGGAGTAGGCGGAGACCCAAAATAACATTCTTCTCTGGACGTGGGCAAATGAACTAAAAGTTAATTTCGGAGTAATGAAAGTAACGTGTACCTAACCATAATAATACGTGTACTATTAAAATAATCACTAGAAATAAAATATTCGATATTTAAGTAAAAATAGCATCATTTCGTTAATACAACTTCCACAATGGGATCATTAGGAAGTCTGAGGAAATGCGAGCGAATGTAAGTTAATACGCAGATAATAAATCAGAATCCTTATGACGGCACCTTTGTTGCATTATCTTGTTCCGGCAGCCTTTTCAACTTCTCTTAATTAAAAATCCTACATCTCATTTATAATGCGGTCTATATCTTCACGAGTGTAGAATATTAATTTATGGCGCAGATTTGCTTATACAGTATCTGGGAGCAGTTCATCAACACTGTCGTCGATGTAACCTCATGCAGAAGCACTTTGCGACATTATCCAAGCATCATATTCGCATTGTGACGTCATTCGCCCCCCGTGAAATCTCGCCGCCACCGCCGTGCCGTTCATTGTACCCGTCCCACTTTTTAATCTGGAAGACGTCGAATAAAAGCACAATACTAAGATACATCTTGCTCGGCATTTGTTCCTCTTTTAATCAGCGAGTACTCAAATTTTTATTCTATAAAAATATTAAAATATTTCAATAGAAATATTTGTTGCTCAATGCGAATGTCATCGCCGATACGTATCTAGTGAGGAACACATAACAAATGACCACCAACAAAAGAAAAACTACACGTCTAATATTAGCGCCGCAATATTAATCTGAGGACGGTGGCAGCGCCGCGCGACGACAACACGTCTTCTGGTGTAGGATTGTCTCAGACGGGGGGATAAATCATAGCTATATTACCAAGTCAGTATGTGGCGGCTCGTAATATATCAAGAGGCATAAAGGAGCAGGCTCGGGACCCGAGTACAGGCTGGGTGTACACCTCCGCGCACAGTCACGTGAGGGGAATGCGCTACTGTCGTGAGCTCCGTTCAGACAATTGAGATGAATGTTGCAGCGACCCGTGCCGGCCCTGCACTCCATGCTACTTACACACTGGTACATTTCACTTGGTATTCTTACAATGTGATACAGTCCAGGCCGAGTTTAGTTTCCACAACGTCGATGGCAACAATCCCGCAGTGGCACACAGCTGAGTTATTAACATGTAAGAGGAACTGCGATGAGACAAAGTTTTTGCAGAACCATCTGTATGTGAGCGAGCGCTTTGTATTAGCAACAAAGCCACACCGGGACTTGCATCGCTGGAGCTTTTAGGCGGGCAGTTATCGTGCCAGCCACAAATGCGAATTTACGCTTTGCATTTTGAAAAATTAAAAGCGACATTTTCAATGCAATTGCGAGCGGTCTTTCCGCAGTCGGCGCGGGTAATGGCCACTCCAATCCGAAATTGCGCGGTCTTTTTTGTTGCCGACGCTTTCGTAAACACTCATTTGTACCTACTATTTACAGAACTCTTCACTTTTACTTAATCATAAGTAAATCATTCCAGTTTCGTACAATTTTCAGTCGATCGATTAGTAATGTCCACAGTGAGGAAGGTTTTTAATACGAAGTGATTCCTGTTTGACCATTGTTAACCATTTCAACTTTGGTAGTTATTTGTACACAGATTATTAAAAATATAATACTTACGTTTGTTGCTTGACGAATTTCACAACTGGTTTCAGCATTAGCGTTTAGTAACAATTAGAAGCAACTAACTGTTATGAAGACCTAATTGAACTGGTAAATTAATACTTAGCTAAAAGCGTATGTTGTCAAACACGTAATAGCCAAGTACAGTGATAATACCTACAAACATCAAAATCAACGAGGCATGGTTATAGCCTAGAGAGTAATTCAAAACAGTTACAGACTTAAATTAGTGATCAACATAATGTAAACAGAATTTACTTCGATTTTTAACAGTTATTTTCATCATAAAATTAAAGTACAATCCATTTTGAGGCACCCTTTCAATAGCTTCGGTGTAATGATGGCAATCAGCTTAAATACTCAATTTAAATAGCCAGATGTTGGATGGGGTTGTTAGTGCGTCGGACGCCGCCGCGCAGCTGGGCCGCTCCGCCGGCCGCCTGCCACTCTACGTGCGACTACCGCTGAGTACTGCGTCCTTCTTAATAGCCACTAATAATAAAAGCAAACGAGCGAACGACTTGTAACAAATTGCATTATCTGCCGAAATGGCCCTTGGAAAGCATTCATGTCGCCGCTCCGTTACGTTAACTCTTTTCCGTTTTGATCTTCGCAAAATTGAGTTTGGAAAAGCGGATCAGGCCGCTGTGTTTCTAAGAAAATTAAGTAGATTTAGCTTGTTACTTATTGGATTAACATTTCTGCAGAATTTTCCGCTACGCACACCCTCGCCGCTTCAAACAAGCGCTGCATTAACGACAGCAAAGGAGGCAATAATAACATGGGCATATAAACTACTCCACTATTTTTCCTCTAGTGACAATTAAAAACTACTCAGCTCTTTTTATAGCGGGACATTAAATTTATCTTCTTAATTTTTTGCTAAGTGGAAACCTTCAGTGGGGCAAGAGATTAAATTAAAAAATGGTATAAAAAGTTGACTTTCCGGGCGAGGCTGCATTGCAACGACATTAATTCAAAAGTCGCCGCCTAGAGCAAATTGTCAAGCTGAGTGCAGATACGCTGCGCCTTATTCCCAGCCAAGTTTAGAAAGCTAGATAATATAGGTGGCAGCGAGAATCTTATTTCAAAGTTAGAATTAATACGAGGTCGTTATGTAACATAACATGTGGAGCCGAGTTGTGCACTCAAAATCATAATAGTACGTTATTGTTCTAAACTTCTGTGGAGATTAATACGACGTAGTAAATTCGACAATATGATTGTAGTTCTACAAACAGGGTAGTAATAGAGCAATAAGTGAAGTTAACAAGGTGCGAACGTATCGATATTTTGTCCATTATTATCGGCGGTGCACGTTCCAACTTGGCAAATACTAGCTTTATGATGTCGTGCTGCAACACAATAAATGTTTTATTGTGAATTCTTCATTCTTGTAAGCGGATTGTAGCTTGCAGACGTCTTGAAGAAAATAGTTACGCAAATATGTAGGCAAGTGTAGCTAAAAAGCATATTTTGATGCATTAATAATGACGTTCTGGTTTTGTATCTTTTGTTGTTTTGAAATGTAACATTTACACAGAACTATGAATCGCATTTAATTTATCTGAGTATTTTATATCTTGTGATGATTTTATACTGCGCTTATTATAAAAAAATAAAATTACATTTTCCTTTTTCTCTGGCATTGCGTTTAATTCAGCTTACTAATTGTTTTATTATTTGTTGTGTTGACCGTCTGTTGGACTTATGATTGGAAGCGAAAATGCTGATAACAAAAGTTTTCTGGAGTCCGACAAATATTGGTTTGCAATCTTTGTGATTGGAGTAGCTATTTTCAGCTCAATATATTTTAATAGCTCCAAAGTTTGTGGCGCTATTACACTCAACGTAAACGCAGTGTACAGCATAGTATACGTTCACATATAGGGTACAACCGCTATTGTATTAAAGATTATTTAGTTTAACATAAAATTATTCAAGCAAATGAAATTGCGAGTATACAAAAAATCTGTTAACACAAAACACACTCAATTATGTATTTTCTTTAGATCTTTATTTAGTTACGAAATAAATATGTTTTGATTTTACAGCTGAAATCACTTCTTTTTGATCTTATGTGTATTCTTTTGATGATAATTTTTGCCATGATTTTGAAGATAAGTTGGAAGGTAAGTATGGAATGAAGGAAAACACTTACATGTAATATTAATTTATATTTCTTCGAGATAATACATGAATGTGCCCCTTCCTTTTCTTTTGTTTTTATTTGAACTTCTTTCTTTACCTACTATTATTTGTTATAAAAAATATAGACAAGGGGGAAAATGAGTTTTTGGACCTTTAGAAGTGTTGACACTTACTCACTGGTTGAAACATAACAAAACCATGATCAAGCTGGCCCATGATTTCATAAAATAAAATATCGCTACTCGTATATTTACTTTTCACTACAATTAAAAATCGAAGAGATTTTATGTTAAAAACTCAGCAAATCAGTTTGATCTCGATACATGTCTGTATGTATGTATGTATATGTATATTTGTAATTGCGATTATCTCGCGACTAGCTGATCCGCTTTTGATGCTCTTTTTAGAAAAGTATTTATTATGCATAGGTTTAGCTTAGTAGCTTTAAGCATATTAATTAACCGACGCCAAAAAAGTGGGAGTTAAAGTCAGTTTTTTAACATAGTTTATTAAATAATTATTAAATAATTCAGCCTTAGTATGTATAAAGCTTAAGATGAAACCAACAATCTGATTTAAGTTCGCTACAAGTCGTGGAATATTTCTTCAGGTTATATAACTCGTTTTACAACATTCCTGAAAGGAGTGGAGGCAGAAACATTGCCGGTGCTTATCGGGAAATCTAGTTACATTCAGCCTCCTAGACTATGTTGTATTTACTTATTACGTTACTCCTTACTTATTATCTTTATTTTCATGTTTTAATATTTTCGTGTAAATTGGTAATTGCAATACTGGTAAGTATATTTGTAAGCAAATTATAAATGAAAGGAACTTTAAATGATGACCACAGTTCTGTAATTTTAATATTATTTCTTAAAAAAAAAATCTGGATTTTTAGCAATAACGTTAGAACAGAAATTACCCGCCTATATGTGATGCCTATTTCAGTAAACATTTACCTACATTGTGGAACAGAAATATAAAAGGACGTCAATCTAATACAATACGATGTAACAAACTCACAAAATAAAAATAGAAAATCGCTAAAAGCGTGTGAAATCCGGGCATGCTGGTTAGTTTCATTTTTGGAAACTATCGTAGCCCGTAGCTCGTAGCAAGCGTAGCGTGGCGTAGCAGTCGTAGCCACGTTGAAAACGTAGCAAAGTATTATGAAACAAAATAAACGTAACTGACGTACTGAACCTAAAAAACATTATATTACATTCTGCTTACAAAACTATATTAAAATATTTATGGCATACACCACGAGTAATATGAATTCAATTATTACTGTGCGTAAAATTCAACATTCAAAATACGGCATTAATTTAAAATATTTTTTTAAGGCACTGTTTTCATAACAATATGTGTAGCCCATGATCCTTTTTAAAAGATAAAAGCATAACATAGACACTTGAACTCTATTATAAAAGCACACAGCGTCTCCGCATTATTGTGGTTGAATCCCGACTAATGCGTTCTTACAGGGTACGTTGCACAGATCAGCTTTAAACCACACTCGTGTCGCAAGAAGTGGATGCCGCACTAAGCACCGCCTTTTTTTTTTTTTTTTTTTTTAAGGGGGGAAAATCATCGAATGACTGCTCCCGCCTGGGTGAGGCGGAAGGGAGTGTCAGACTCTTACTGACTAAAAACCACCCCGTTCCTTCTCCTGCACGTCGAGCCGGAGCCCCGGTTACCCGTTAGGTTCTCCGCGACTCCGAATCGGCATCGGCCCTATTGGGCCCCATCTGTGGTGGTCTGATGGCTCTTTGAGGCGCGCGCGGAACGCGACGCGCCGTACGCTCGGGTCTGTTTCTGGTCGGACGGGGAGCCACCCATGCTCGCCGTCCGCAGGCCCGCGCTTACGGTGGCCGGAGATCGTCCCGCGATCCCCGACGCCCGGTGTGTCCTTCGCGATGGCTGGGTCGCGAGGAGGCAGCGCTTCGCTGCCTCACGCGTCCCGCCTCCTCCTTAGCTAGCATGACTGCTTCGCAAAAGGAGGAGACGGCATCCCAGTCCCCCTCGCTCCGCATCATGGCCTGCACTAGGCCCGGACGCGAGAGGTCGCCATCGCCGATCACTTCCCTGAGGGCACGGCGGTGCTCAGCCCACGCAGGGCATTCCGCTACGGTGTGTTCCACCGTGTCCTCAGGGCGGTCCTCGCAGTGATGACACCCGGGCGTTTCCTCCCGCCCCATCAGACACAGGTACCTCCCGAAACTTCCATGTCCGGTGAGGACCTGCGTCAGGCGGTAGGTGAGGACGCCGTAGCGTCTCTCAAGCCACTCCTCAAAGAGGGGACTTACCGCTGCAATGGCAGCGAGCCCAGCCCTCGGTTGCGACAGTCGTTGCTGCCATTCCGCCATGAGATCGCGCCGGAGCTCATCCCGCCACGCACTTATCTGGCGCGGCAGCGGAGTTTCGCCCCGGCGACGTGCCTCCGCGCGCATGTTATACACGCGCGCGAGCACCTTCGCCTCCAGATCCCACGGCGGTAATCCGGCAAGGAGGTTCGCCGACTCCCCAGCGATCGTGCGGTATCCGCGGATCATTCGGATCGCCATGACCCTCTGTGACTTGAGCAGCGTCCGAGCAGGACGCCGCAACAAGTTCGGCGCCCAAACAGGGGCGCCGTAGAGGGCCATGGACCGCACGACCCCGGCGTATAACCTCCGGCAGGAGGCGTTTGGCCCCCCGAGGTTGGGGAGGATGCGTTTGAACGCAGCCCCCGTCCTCTCCAACTTTGGAGCCAAACGTCGGAAATGCTCTATGAAGTTCCACCGACTGTCGAGGACGAGTCCTAGGTACTTCATCGCCGTCTCGACGCCGATGGTAACCCCCCGCCGTTATTTGGGACCCACCCGGAGGTGGCGCGTTCCCGCGGCCATGAAAACACATGGCCTCGGACTTGTGGAGCGCCACCTCGAGTCCCAACTGCCGGATTCTTTCAACGACTGTCGCAACCGCTGTCGCCATTAAGTCGGCCGCCGCCTGGTGCGACCTCCCGTGCGCTAGCACCAGCGTGTCGTCGGCGTAGCATATTGTGCTAACGCCGTTCGGGAGGTCGGTGCGCAGCACCCAGTCATAGCCGATGTTCCACAGGAGCGGCCCCAGAACCGAACCCTGTGGAACACCGCGTGACATCTCTCGCCGGTTCCACTCGCCCCGGTGACCGGGGTAGCTGACGGACCTGTCCGTCAGGTAAGCCTCGATTACACGACGGAGGTAGGTAGGCACCCGATGATATCGGAGTGCCTCCAAGATGCAGCTCCAGGGCAGGGAGTTGAAGGCGTTGGCGATGTCCAGAGACACCGCCACTACGACCTTACCCCTGGACACTGCAGTCCCCGTCGTGAGGTCTCTAACGCGCATGATGGCGTCCACCGTGGAGCGCCCTCTGCGGAAGCCGAACTGGCCGTCCGACAAGTCCGGCCCAATGTCCGTCAGGTGCGCGACGAGGCGGTTCGAAATGATTCTTTCGAAGACTTTCCCCACCTCGTCGAGCAGCACTATGGGCCGGTACGCGGACGGAGAGTCCGCAGGGCGCCCCGTCTTCCGCACGAGGACCAGTTTGCCCGCTTTCCAGAGAAGCGGGAACTGGCCTCTCTCCAGACATGCGCTGTAGAGACCAATCAATCGAGGCCCGAGAGCCTCTGAGGCCAGGACCCATGCCTTGCCATGCAGGCCGTCGGGTCCTGGGGCGGTGTTCTTGGCGCCCATCCGGCGCACCGCCGCTCTCAATTCTGCCTCGGTCACCTCTGGGACGATGTCGTCGTCGTCGTCGCTGTAGCCCGCGTCGGGCACCGCAGGGGGCGGAGTCATATACGGAGGGGTGAAGCCCCTCCACAGTCGGGGGAACAGGGCGCCAATCACCTCCTCCAAGACTTCTGGCCGGAGACTCTGAGTGAGCGGGGGAGCCCAAGCACGGAGCTTGTCGCGTACCATCAGGTACGGGC